>WARS01000015.1:9058860-10258860 GCA_008933995.1 Datnioides undecimradiatus
TGTGTAGAAACTGTGCGTTCACCTGCTGATTTT
This sequence comes from Datnioides undecimradiatus, assembly GCA_008933995.1. Taxonomy (NCBI): domain Eukaryota; kingdom Metazoa; phylum Chordata; class Actinopteri; order Lobotiformes; family Datnioididae; genus Datnioides; species Datnioides undecimradiatus. Next base: position 9,058,894 of record WARS01000015.1, read on the forward strand.
GACCCAGTCATGTGGAACAGTGGACGACAGCGAGTTCTTCACCTCAATCAGAAACTGAAGGTGGAGGAGGAAGAGGAGGAGGAGGACTTTGATAAATAAGACGGGAGCAGACCGACAAAAGAATGTGTCACTTTTGATTAAAACCAACACACAAACACACACACAGACATCAGATCATCACTCAGTGACTCAGTCTTCCGCCCAAATCAGGCCATCAATCTCCTCCCACACACACACAGACACAGACACACACAGGTGGTACCTCCTGTCCAGAGACGGCCGTGTAGTCCAGAGCCGGGGCCTTCAGCGTCAGACGGACTTCTTTGCGGTGGTCTTGAATCTCACTGATGACTGTGTGGATCTGCTCCTTCCTTTCCTGCAGCACTGGGAAGCCAGACAGATCTGAGAACAGCTCTGTCTTATTTCCCGACCTCCACAAACACACAAAAAAAACAGTTAAAATGTGCTGGTGACTGACAGTACACATCCGCAGACAGACAGACAACACAGGACAGTTTGCAAGACATATACCTGTCAAACTCCACGTTCAGTAGGAAAACAAACCAAGAAATAATCATCCCTGCATGACGAGAGGGTTCTTCCCTGTGGAGCTTTATGCAAACTGTCGTCCAGGATGTGGAGAGACAGCAAACACGTGGCACTGACCCCAAAACTACACTGCATGACTGCACTTAATATTTTTAGGCTCAGTTTCATGGTACTGAGATGTCTTTTTATGACATGATGTCAACTCATTCGACTTCTTTCTACTTTTATGATTTTGCACTAGTGCTGACACTCAATGAAAACTACTGAGGAAGAGTTAAAGAGACAACAACCACCATAAGTAGTAGAATTGAGCTTTCAAAATATTTTTGACCAGATAAATACATGAATACTTATAAATATTTTTGCAGTATAGTAGGGATGACTATTGGAGCTTTCACAAAATAAATACAAATCCAGATTTTGGATAAATAATCACCTGTAACGGGGTTATAAATACTTAATTACATCACTTTTTTATTTAAAAAAAAGAGCTTAAAAAAGAAAAACACTCATGCCATATCATAATATTACAATACCCAAAATCTAAGCTGTTATATCAATATACTATGCAGCCCAGATCAACAAAGATGTATACATTTTTAAGTATGAAATACTGAAATATCAAGGTGTTTAAATGGTACATTAATGAAGCAAAAGGGGTGTCAGAGCGTAAAATGTGTTGGTTTTCTGTTTTTCTCAGATTTATAGTCACTGCAGACACAAAATCTCTGGATTATGGACCGTTGGTGGCCTTGGGTCGACAAAAAGATTGGCTTTTTCAATTATTTTCAGACATTTTAAAGATTACAACAATTTATCAGTTAATTGAAAAAAAAGTCAATAGATAAGTCCATAATGGAAGAAATCTTTAGTTGCAGCCACGCACTCCTTATCCACCAAACTACGGTGAGGGTATAACAACCGATAAGGTATTGATTTTAATGGCCTTATTCTTTTTTAATGAATAACCATTCACACAAAACCTTCACAGATTGTCACATTCTGAGCAGCTTTCTCCAACCACAGAGAGAGAGAGATGTACTTAAACAGTTAAACAAAACACTGATCTCTGACTTATGGATGAAAGTTTAAATCCTAATGACCCTTGTTTGTTTTTTCTGGAGATAGCTCTGTCAAACCTCCTCAGCCATGTAGTGGGGGGTTTTTTTGTGCTGCTGCTCATGCAAAACACTCAAAATAGGATCTCCAATTGATGCTGCTGCACACTCACTTGGCGGCCTTTTCATTGAGCACCTTCAGGAAGCTGTGGGCAGGAGCCAGCAGGTCAGGAGTGTCCAACAAGAGGCAATGGAGCAGAGTGGAGCTGATCTGTGACTGGATGGCTGGAAGCAAGGCCTGCAGTTCCTGCCCCAGGCGAGAAAGACTGCTACTGATGAGGTAAAACTCCTGTGTAGAAGACTGGGAAACACACACACACACACACACACACAAAAAGACATGCATACTATCTGAGAAAGCATAATAAGGGAAGGGAAGGGAAACTGCACTTGATTGGAAAGTAATGACCATTTATAAACCAAAAATAATATCTTTATTCTCCAACAAAGAGCACATCGTGTTCTCTGTATACCTCTATGTGTGTGTGTGTGCGTTATGTTGTGTTGGGTTGCTGGGGGATTCTGTAAGCCAGCGAGATTAGATCACTAAATCTCATCTGCACTGGTTACGACAGCCAAGCTTAAAGAGCAACCATTTATCACAGCCAACACACTGAGAGACACCACTCATTAGCAGCAGCACAGGCTGCTGAAGTCTTCGCAATATGGCAGAACGAAAATAAAACACCTCCTCTATGGGGCGATTAATCGAATTTCAGTTTCAAATATGATTTTGGCTTCAGATGTTCACAAAGATAAGATAATCGCGATAAAATGATTTTTGTGCCACATCCTGTTTCATAGAGATCGTCTTTGTTTTGTCTTGTGTTATGAATCCAGCGCACCCCTCTCCTTTACTTTATTTGTGAACATCAGTGCTGTCATAGGACTGGTGCTTGGAGAGGTCAAAATGCTGGTGGGGTTTTAAAGTTGATGAACCACCCTGAAGAATCCTGATCTCAACACTGACTAAAACAACCTTTTGCAATAATTGAGCAGCCCTGCATGGACCTCATCATAAAAGGTAAAAAAGCTCGCACATTGTGGCTGAATGTCGTCAAAATGCAGATACAGGATTTACTCTGAACTTCAGTTCATTGATCCCACCAAGATAAATGTATTTACATTTTTCATCGCTTTTAAGTAAATTGCCTCAAAACAAAGGCTGCATTTATGTAGTTTGTGTAACTTTAGATCTATTGGTACTTGCAAACACAGCTACTGTTATATGTTTCCTTACAATCAATGCTGTGGCCTTAAAAATAGAACTTAATAGAACTAAAGTTAATGATTAAATCAATGCTCTGCATGAAAATACCTCTGGAGAGAGGTGATATTGTAGATTATATTGACTTCATATTGCCATTAGTGATGTCACAGAACAGCACCAAGTCACGAAAGGTTAATGAGAGTCACACTGACAGTGGTTTGTGGTATCAATCACATGCAGTAGCTTTAATGGTTCCCTATGACAGCAGCTCCTGTGATGCTCTTTTATGAGCCCAAACAGACAGTGACAGGAGACCATAAGCATGTCCTCCCTCCCATTATATCAATGGAGCCACAGGCCATTACACACAGGTCCATTTATCTACAGATGGGCAAATTGACAATTAAGGCCCATGTGTGAGAACTTGTGTGTGAGAGAGTGTGTGTTCAGTGGCATTTGATCAGTTTCTCTTAACAACATATGAAGGCATCAGAGAGTTGAACATGAAACAAGACATCAAGCGCAGACCAGAGAGCCCATCTCATCTCTGCACTGCACAACACACACACACACACACACACACACACACACACACACACACACACACACACACACACACACACACACACACACACAAGTGGGATGAAGCCATCTGACATTTCCAAAATGGGTCTGATGGGAAATGAGATTGTGTCAGACAATCAGGTAAGTGCCACTGAGGCGACTGCTCCCTGTTGTTAATCAAGAAGCACGTCATAAAAATGAGAGCGCGAGAGAAAAGGTGGTGAGAGAAACAGAGAGGGGAACATTGTCTTGGGTTTCAATTTCATGCAAAACAACAGAAAAAGGAGGTCTGGTGTTTTTTAACCAGTTCTTTTTAACTGTGGTACTTTGTCCACAGATCCCATCTTAAACCGACAAAAACAGTTACCAAGTTAACAAATATAAGATAAAAGTTAGCACATGCTTGTCCCATTTTTTTTTTACCTTTTTGTGGTATATACTGCAGATGCCTCTCTCCAGGTCAGGCAAATGCGTCAGCAGAGATCTGATGGAGTTTAAAGTGACAGAGTGCGACTCCAGGATTTCCTGCACAGCATCCTGCCTCTCTGAGATACACCTGTGGGTTCGAGGAGGAAAAGGAGGGAAAGAAGATAAATATGAAGAGAGGCAAAGAGATTAATCAGAAAAAGAAATGCGTCACTTGGAGAGCTGAATTCCCCCTGATTGAAGCCTGTATTTTTTAAAAAGATGCCTTGAACTGAGAACAAATAAAAGCAGAACAGCCACTGATGAGCCTCTTCATAATATCTGTGATGTGCTCAGGTTTGCCAGTAGCCTGAGCCACTTGGAGTCAACCAGCTATGAAGGAAGTGATTACAGCATTATCCGTTTCAAGTTGAGTTTTCATTAGTTGACAGTATCTTAGGGGTTTCTCTTGTGGCAATTAGATGTGTTTTAATGGAGTTTTGAAATTTGTTTATTAGTTTACAAGCTTAAATACCAGGTCGATTAAAGCAACAATTTAGTACGATGTGGCTGAAACATTAAAGGTTAAAAGATAAGGTGTTAAAAACGTATAAACTGCTGACCTGTAAATATGATATACTGGCGCAATTATAGATCAAAATAAACAAATTTAAGAAATTGAAGAGTTGCTTTTTGTGATTTAACATAGAAGCACCTTATTATCAAAAGAATAACATTTCTATAAACTCAGAATTTTATGTGTTTTTATTATAAATGTACTACTTGAATCAAAGTTTTTTAAATTAAAATACAACAATGGCCTAGATACTTCCCATCCAAGACAACAGCACTTAAACATTTTGAAATAAAATGGACTGAAAAAAGCAGATATAGTCGAGCTTAGTTATGTAATAAAATGGACACTGATGTCACACTCATGCACGAGTGTTTGTGTCATGTGCTGCTGAACTGTGTGTCCTGGAATTAATGTGCCTGGCTGTAATCCTGGTTTTATCGATGTTGGAATTTTGTTGAGGAGCTATCTGTATAATCTGAGAGCAGTGCCCAATCCACTGCTATAATCCCTGTGCCCTGTGGAGGGAGAGGGCCCCACACACACACACACACACACACACACACACACACGTGCACACACACACACAGAAAATACTAACACAATAAATATATGCATAATCAAATAACTTTGCTGAGAACAGAACTGGAATAGTACTAAAAGGGAGAGGTTGTTTGTGGCAGAAGTGCAGTGAGTCAGTTTCAGTGATTTTATTTAAAAAGTCGCCTCCAGAACACTTTTAATGTGTTTTCACCCTGCAGTGTTTCTGACAAGAGCACCGACTGCTCTGCTGGGTGAAAAACATGCAAGTGTTCACATTGTGGGCTCTGTCTCACATCCTCTCTCAGAACACTGACCTGTTTATATGTTACATTCGAGAATTTTAGTAGAAATTGAGAAATGGGAAATTTAGAGAGTTTTATAGTGAAGTTGTGTTACTTCCAAAGCTGATTTATGCCGATCACAAAGCCCAGGCTGCTTTATTCTCCAAAACTGCAGTGATTAAAGTCTTTAAATGTGACTTAATTATGAGTATATTAAAATAATGGTGTCCTCTGCTTCTTGTTAATGATTTCTCACACTTACATGTTCTTTAAACATTCAGATTAAATAATAAGGCTGCAGTCACTGTGCAGTTCTGGTTTTGGACCCATTGAGGCAATACAGTGGATGCAATGTTGCATAGTCCTGTAAAATCCTGTTTGGCCTGAGGACTCTGAGTCAGCGCTTTCTCTTAGGCTTTGTGTAAATCCTGAAGACTGTGCGGGGACTGACACAGAGCCTGTCAGTTTGGGTTGGATTGACACTGTCCCACAAGAGGAAATTATAGTTTTGGAGCAAGGCAAAAAAAAACCTCATGTCAATAACTAAGGTTTATTCCAATCAAAATCTTTGTTGAGATTAGTACAAAGCTGTGGAGCAATACCACAGTAATTTCACATGAATTATCACAATAGTCAGGATGCAGTTTGTGAAAGTCTTTATTCTTACTTCAATTATTATCAAAATTATCAATTATTATGAAACTTAACTCAAATCCATTAGTTTTAGTAGGTTAAAAAAAACATAATGTAATGGGAATAATGTTATATTGTAATAATCTAAGAGCCGCACACAAGCTGCACACAATGAGCCTGAGTTTACCAGGGAGAATGTGCAAATCAAAAATTTCCTGTATGCACTGAGAAAAGCATAAACACTGCCTGACCCACTATACTCAGAGCAATAGTGTGCCCTCATCATGTTTTCTGTGATCCAGAGCCTCACAGAGCTGATAAAAGTCTGGCGTTCACATTTATTGCATGGAACTGTGAAACTAAACGATAAGCACAGAGAAAGAATCAGCGAAACAGCTGAATCAGTGCAGCGCTGACAGAGCATCAGAGCATCTCTGTACTCACTGTGGGTCTGTGAGGGGCTGGCTCACCCACTTCTTCATCAGTCTCCTCCCGAACGGAGTGCGAGTGTGGTCCAACACCCACAGCAGACTGCCCTTCACACCGCCATCTGTCTATCGTCAAATTGTAAGCAGACAAACACAACATACTCACCTGCATCAAATGAGGCAAATTTCAAAAACATTTCAATACAAGGATATGAAGGGTGAGTGAGAGATGAAAGCAGTCAGGTGAGGGGGCTTGAACTGAGCTTGAACTCCATGCCCGACACACACAGGCCACAGCAGCAGAGTCGTGCTGGACTTTCGAGCCGTCGCCCACACAGGCCTCACCACTCACTGAACATTTTCTCGCAATATGACAAAACGACAATTTAACTCACCCATTAAATTTTCACAGTCCCCTGTACAATCGCAACTGAGAACTGATCTACTACAAGTTCTGTAGGAATAGTCTGGACAGTTTTGAGGATTTGCACTGAAATGATAAACGAGCTCGGGTCTACAGCCATGCAAAAGGTTTGGTGAGATGATGCTGATGTCTGCATGCTAAAAATCCCACAATGACAATGCTAACATGGTAATGCTGGGCAGGTATATCTACCATGTCCCCTTGTTTAGTGTAATGAGATGGCATGCTTACACCTGCTAAACACAAAGTGCAGCTGAAGCTGATGAAAACTTATTTTGTTTTGCTGGTGACAAGAGAAACTGGACAAAGTGATATTTTAACGTGATGCTGGCCATGAGAATCAGTACAGTTTTGTACAGTTTATGCTAATGAAGAAGTGTAACATGACATTTCTTCACAAACTCTTGCCTTGCTTACTTTTGACTTGCTTTAACTTGGACTCAAAAGACTTAAAAACACTTCTGGCTCAGAACAACATAATTATAAAAGCCAAATTTTATTCAGACAAAGACAAAGAACAGATGTTTCTGTTCAGCAGTTAGCACAGACCTGAGGATTGTTACAGTGCAATGTAAACCATTTATCATCCAGACAGATCCCTTAACATTACACTTGACCGGTGGCCATGACTGCCAGCCAAGATGAGCTGTTACCTGATTGTTGAGGATTTCCAGATTTCTGAGAGTGGCGGCACTGAGGATCATCCCCTCTGATGCACAGGACAGACGCTGGAATGAGCTGCACAGAAAACAAAAGCTGTGTGATCAAATTATCAATTTATCTACAGAGGAGAAGTTAAAGCTAAGCCAAACCCACCTCTAAATGTTGTACATGAGGAAAAGAAAGGGCTAAAAGATGTACTTTGCACATTGTGGAATAAAATCCCAGGTTATCAGGGCTGCAACAAAATTTTTATAAATTATTTATTGTAAAAGGCCAAAGCGGGGAAAAAAAAAAAACTTCCCAGTCCATCTTTTTTATTCAACCAAAACCCAAGGTGGTTCAGTTTACAGTGTAAAGAAAACAACAAACTCACATTTGGCCTGAAAAATGACTGAATCATTGACAATTCTTGTTCCAACTAATCATTTGAGCTCCGTACAGGATTTCAGCAAGCAGAGGAACACTGGATTGTGCTTGAAGCCTGTTGCATAGTGTGTGAGCGTCTGGTTGTTTGCATGTACCTCTCACTTCTCAGAACTCTTTCTAGGTTGAATTCTTGGAGGTAGTGGATGAGCGGCCCCAGACAGCAGATCACTGCGCTCTCTAAGGATGCTACGCTCGACAGAGAGCGAGAGCCTGGAGGACACGGACACACAAACATGCCACAGTTTCACAGATATAAAAAAAGAACACAGCCATGAGTCACAGGCCCACTCCTCAGATAAATGCAGGGCTTTACAGCTGAATGGCCGTCTTGATCTCAATGAGAATGTATGAGTGACTGAAATGAATACAGAGTAAAAGACTGAAAAGAAAGGAGGCGTGCAGCAACACAAACAAACACACCTTTCTCCTGGGACTGGCAGTAAAACTCGGTGACTGTGTTCATTGCAGAGGCGAACTCAAACTCAGCGCTGTCTCTCTTCTCAACTCTCACTCGGTCATCAGCCTGAGCACTGGAGAGGAACAACATGACTAAAGAGGTCAGTGGTGCTTGTGACGGTGCAGACAGAAGGAAACACAGCCTCCGATATCTGATCACATTCCTCTCGTCTGCGAGGAAAACGTGAGCAGTGCTGCATGTTCCAGCTGTCTATTTGTTCTACCAGACTTTATGATACACACACATACAAATCTCAGTCACACACAAACAGACACAGTTTCCCTGCAGCTCCCTGTTGCGCCATCGCACCTCCCCACTGCTCCATTCACTCTCTCAGCAGTGCTGCTTTCAAGGACTCACTTGCTTTGTCCCCTCCGTTTGTTGCTGAGGCAACCAAGGTAAACATGCGGCTGTAGACGCAGTGCTGGAGCATTTTCTTTCTTCCGTTTCCTACTTTAATGCTTATACACACACACACACACACACACACACACACACACAGGCGCGCACGCACGCACACAGCATAATCATCATCTTTCACTTAAGTCACTGGTCGAACTGGGACCAAAGATTATATAAAAGTGATCAATAGACCGCATATTGTGCTAGCAGTGAAACAACGACCATTAATCATTTAACCAGTCAATTCAACCATATTATGAGGTTTACAAGCGTAGCGACAACTGCTGGTATTGATCTGGGGACAGAAGGGTGCAATGCTGTGTTTGCACTTCTGCAAAACCCTGACAGGATTCAGCTTTGTTAACCTGGTTTTCAGTAAGTCTCAGTTTGGTCTGAGGTTCAACGGAAACCACAGAGCTGGATACTCGTTCAGGTTCTGTAAGCAAGTGATGAGATGTTTGAGTTCAGCTTATAACTCCAGTCTGTATTGAGTTAACTTAACAACTTGTGTGGTATCTAGCATGCAGCTTGGTTTGGCTTTGCTTGATCTGCACAATGAAACTACATTTACACAAGAGTCTACAAACACACTAATGGAACTAAGCATGACGATGTTTTGAGCTAAACGCTAACACCATCATATTAACATGCAAACAGTGACTATGTGAACATGATAATAATAATAAGCAGGTTTAATGTTTGCAATGCTCATTGTATGAGTTTAGTGTGTGAATCTATAACATTTGCCAAACAGCAGTAAATACAGGCAGAGCTGAGGCTGATGGAAATGTCATTCACTTTGCTGGTACTCAATCAAAAGTATTGAACTACTTACAAAAAGCTGCCCTGATTACGGCACTAGATGAAAAGTGAAGGCATCACCAAAGTCAGTTGGATTTATACTCAGGATAGCTTGAATATCAGCACAACATTTCATGGAACACTCTAATATTGACTGAAATATCACAGAGTGGACCACGACGGTGGACCAACTGACATCCATAGAGCCTAGGACAAAATTCAAGAGCAGCGTATCCATCCAAGACATTACTTTGGTAAAACCCACAGATGCTCTCCAGAGGAGATTCAGCTGGCAATATCTGCAAATGCCATTTCCTTATGATGTGAGCAGTACAAATAAAATACCACAAACCCAAACCGCTGGCATCATATTGGGGTTGTAGCCAACCAGAAAATGCATTTCCTTTTTTGTAATTTGAGCATAAGTCACCACTGCAGATGTCCAGAGGTGTGTGTGTCACATAAAGAACTGATGCAACACATCTTTGAGTTTTTGTTTGGGGTTTTTTTTCCTAATGCCCAGAGCGCTGTGATGGTAATAATCAATCAAAAGCAGGGATGGCTAAAGGTTAAGTCAGAGATGTTGTGACCAAGAGATCAGAGGTTAATGTGCACAACAGACTGAGGTGCGTGATGAGTATCTATTGCTGCAGGGCAAGTGTAAGGCTCTGAGAGTGACCATTTACATATACACACACACTGACAATATACACAAACTAGGTTCTCTGGTATATGGGTGTGTGCATGCAAGTGAATCTCTACTGACAGACATGACTGTTGTCTTACCATATACCCAGGATGTAATATAAACGTTTAAGCCATCAACTTAAAATCTTCAGCAAAGCAAGAGAGAGAACATTTGTGTTGACATCGTCAGCCAGTGAGCTTTTCAGTTGCTCTAATCCCCGTCACTGCTGTGATCCTGACTCATGACTCCAGGCTGTGGATGAGTAAAGCAACTAATACTGCACCTAGATACTACCAACCTCCCTGGGACTCATTACCTGCCGCTCCATGGACACACATAAATCCCGTTGCCAGAGGGCCCAATCTCGTCAGCCCACCCCAGAGACACAAAATCTGTTGTGCCAACGTCAGCGGCCACAAAAAAAAAAGAAAACGCTTTAAACACTCACCTGGGTGGGTCTTGCTTTAGTAGTTTTTAACAGGCTGGAATCAGATTGCTGTGCTGTTAATGCTGATACCCACCAACACATCGATTTCAGAATCCTTTATGCATTTCTCAGTCTGATGAATCATGACTGACAAAAAAAAAAAAAACCAAATCAACCAGAAAAATATCTTGGGAAGTGGCCAATAGTAATGATCTATAATGGACCCGGCATAGCGGAGTATCACGGGTGATACATTTTCTGCCTGAGTTGAACAGACAAAGCTGCCCTGTATTTGTACGCTACAGGCTGCAGATTGAGAAGAGTCTTGTGTCTGATGAGCACAATGCCAGAGCAGCGCTGTTCAAACACAATAATTGGAATGGCCTTTACAAGCACATCTCCACAATAATCATTCAACACCGACAGCTGATAAAAATGGAGGAACAGGAGAGAGAGAGAGAGAATGAAAGAGAGGAATGAATACAGATGAACCACATTTTCCAGAATCAAATTCAAACTGAGGGGGAAAATGAAAAAGCAAAGAAAATTGCCTGTGGAATTAAAAAAAGGTGAAAAATGAGAAACGTGCACCATCGTGGATACAGAGACAAAAGAGGCAGAAAGTAGCAGACATGCCTCCCATTTATTCAGCCATCCCTTTCTAATCAAATCCACTCCCTCATTTCATTTTCACAGCATAATGCAATCACAGGCAGCCTCCAGAGGAGCCCATCCCCACTCGTGTGAACACGCTGGGTGCAGACTGTCAGCAGAGACGGGCTGAATGGTGGAGCACCGGGAGGCAACAGGTTTCTGGAATGCGTCGGTTCGACGTCATTGTGGCTGGCCACCCATGAACAAAGGACAAACTGCTTCACTCTCTCTGACTGGCTCACAGCTTAGCCTGAGTGCATTACCTGAAAGTCTGTTTGCATCAGAGATCCAGCTGAAGATTGTTAGTCCAACGTAAAAGTTGACGACTCCCTGCTGTGCCTGGTGTGCATACGCTGAACTAATCATTGCGATGATTTGACTGCGTGTAAGTCCACTGTGCTCCTTCTGTGTGAAAAGTCCCTATTTTCTAGAAATCTATGTTTCTGTGGAAAGTGTTTCTCTACTAAGTTGTATTGAACGAAACAAAGACATTTTATATTAAAAATTCTGTAACGTAAGGGAGACTATCACTTGATTAGACAAGGTATGATTGCTGAAGAAACACATTAGCTTAAACCTTTAAAGGACTGAGGATTTTGCTCTCTGTCACTTTTGAAAACACAAACATTATTAAATATTGTATTACAACACTACAATCCCTTAATTCCTAGTTTACCAATTTACATGCAAAGTAAAAATTTAAATGTTATGTATATATATTGTAAAAATTGGATACAAATGTTTCACAATATATAACTGTAGCTTGCTCGATTTGACTTCCCTGCAGCGTGGTTACTGAAGGACTCTGTGGTTTACTCGGTGGAGTGAACAGGCTCACAAATGATTTTATAAAGCCTGCTGAGGCCTCCAGTCGGGGGTAGTAACTTTTGTCAACTTTTACTGTTTTTTCCCAACATTTATATCTACTTTACATAGTCAACCAATTAAATTAACTCGATGCATCATCTTTTTATCAATCGATAGAACCTTTAAACTAAACAAGCTAGTTGCTAGTTGGACCCTGCTTGGTCCTGCACTGGAGCTCAGAGTCTAAGGGCCATCATCACATAACCACTCAAATTGATTTCCTCGTCCAGACGACTAAGTCCAGACCGCTCACCACAAACAACTGTCTACCTGCTGGGTGAATTAAACACTAATTTAGACACAACCACTCAGAGAGAAACAGACTAAACACACACACACTATTTTGTAAAGACAAAGATAAGTGGCACAGTTCAACACTTGAGTAACAACATCCCGCCATGCAGCAAATGAGTACAGACTGCCCCCCAGTGGCCTGTTGGCAGACTACCTGGCGTTGGTGATGCTCTGTAGAAGTCTGTGGGTTTGCTCAGAGAGATTCGAGGGGACCACGATCTCCACAGGGTTGATCTTTAGGACACGACACTCCACCTCAGAGCGAGATGGACCATCAGGGAAACAGTCCAGTAATACATCTCCTGTGCTGGGTTGAACCGCCTACATACAAGACATGCAGAAACAGCATGTGTGTACCAAGTTAGGAAAGGTCTGAATTTCAAGATAATATTGGGGGAATTTAAGGGTCAGTGTTATATTTTCACTATTATTATAGAGCATTGTTCCATTTCATGTGGAGATCCTTCACTAAATCAGATGATGCCAAAGACATACAGCATGTGTTCCATGAGTACCTTGATGTAGCTGCACCATTAAGACAAATTAAATGAGTATGATGGGAAATAGGATTTCATAGTCAAGGCTGCATAGAAAAACAAAGACGAATATGAAATTTTAATATTCACGTTTCAATGTTTTTTCATGAGCATTGCTTTTTTGTCCATATCAATACAATCTTGTTCTGTTATAGTATAAACAATAATTACTACATACTAGAGATTTAACTACACAAACCAATGTCCTTTTGGTTTTATTCCTAAAATAAAGGGAATTAATCTGAAAGACTACCGATAATAAAGGGACAGATGATTTCAAAGTCTCTAATCTGTTGTCTCCTGGTTTGTTTATTGTTTATCATTCTAATCTTCTTCAAACAAAGATGAGATTATAACACATAATCGGTTACCGAGTGAGATACTGAATGTTGTAAACTCTAAATATTAATCTGCTTGAAGCCAAACAACCTGGTTGTGTGAATACATCTGTAGTTTTCATGAATTAGTACTTATCATACTCACCACCAGACCTACAGTGAGCTGTTTCCTCAGTTTATCCCAGTTCTCACTGATGCACAGCAGGAAGCTGTCGGGTGGGTCTGTCACAACATCACCACAGACACCCTCCTCCTCATCTCTGAGTCTGCAGACTGGGTTCACATCTCAATAAAATGTCAAGGCCAACTCTATACACATACAGAGATAAACAGATAACTGTTGTAAAAAGGACACACGTGGATAAGGATACCCTCTCCGACCAGAGTGGACCTGGTGTACAGAGCACTGAGCTGACGGGTGAACAGAGCGTTCCGGTTGGTCCCTGACGCCTTAATTGCAGATGTCTCTGTCTGCTTGACCACACCAACCTGAAAATGAAAGACTATGACCCAGAGGTGACAAACAACGCAGCTGTAAACAGCTTTTAACATTCAGGAGACGCATTTCATACCTTGTGTCCATGAGAAACCAACCGTCTGACATGAACAAACAAACGGTGTGTGGGGATGCTGCACGTCATAAAGTTATGATCCAGGTGACAGAAGATATTCAGCTCCTTTGCAGCGATCTGTTCACACACATGCACACACAAAGATGACGTCTGTGCTGCTTTAAAGGATAACTGAAAATGTTTTTATTTTAGACTAATGAGTTGACAAAAGTGAGTGTAATGTTTTAGCATAATGGGTGAAAACCTCATGCAGAAAGTTACCTGCAAAAGACAAACACACGTTTTATGGAGGAAGAAGACACTGAAATGCACCGTTGACAAGACATAGTTTCATTATAAAGTGAGATATAGATTGTCGTCATTCTGACAGTGCGGCATATTTGGGGTGATACAGTTTATTTTCTTCCTGCATCATGAACACTGATGCTTTAGCCCTCACCTCTGCATCCTCTCCAAAGAACCTGTATTTGTAGCCACACTCCACAGCCAACAGCGCATCCTGGTGCTGCTGTTTCAGCTGGATGACCTGCTGCTCCAGGGGAGTGAACACACTCTTTGAACGTCTAGAGGGGGCACAGGAGTCTGATGGAGGAATCAGCTCTGCCATCCTCCCTCCTCCTCCTCCTCCTCCTGACTTGACAAACTGAGACAAGCATAAGCCCTGCAAAAGAAACAAATCACTGTTTTCTAAAGCAGAGGTGGACTGATGGATCCTTAATATATTAACGCTACTGATAAAGACGTAAACATGACAAAACATCATGTTTGTTCAAACTGTTTGTCGGGAATTCAAGTATATTCAGTACCCCATGACATCCTTCTTATTGATTGTGCATGGGATGCTTTTAATAATGAAAAATCAACTTTAATTTGTTGTTGCCTATGCCACAACAAATACTATATTTTAAAGGCCCAATTAATAGAAGAATAGTGAGCTAGAACAGTGACAGCAGTTGGTGCAGATGGCGTTTCTAAATGCCCTGAAAACACACCATCGAACTTCCTGTTACATATCAAACAATCATATTTATCAAAATAGATACCTGCACCTGCAATAAGTTAATATCAGCTGATATACGGTAAAATGCTGATTGACACACCATCACATGGGTTCATGTCATGATTGCTGTCACAGAGACGATATATGGAAAAAAAATGTGTTGCTTCCACTCCTCTAAAAAGGTCAGAGGTCATATTCAGCTTCTGTGGTGTTGCATTGCCTGCAGACACTTTAGCAGGGCAGACGTTTGTCCCTGAAGGCAGTAATGTGATGGAATAAACACTAACATGAGGCACCTGTTTTGTAGCAGCCATCCCTGAAGCCTCCATTTCTCTGACCTCCTCCTCTTCATCCTCATGCTCTACCACTAGCTTTTGAAGTCTGTTTTTACTGTGGTTTTGATCATCCTGAGGAGCCTGAACGCTGCTTCCTCGTTCACAGATTTTACTGCTGGCACCGTCTGTCTTCTCTTCTCCCATCTGAGTGTCACAGAGCCCAACACTGGGCTCAGCCGAGCATATGAAGCCTTTCAGCCTCTCCAGGGTGGAGGGGCAGAGGGAACCTGCTCCTCGGTTTGACATCCCTGAAGAGAGAAGATATATTGTATGATTAGTATGATTATGAGGCAGTGGTGAAAAGTAACTAAGTACATTTACTCAAGTTCTGTGTTTGAATAGAGATACTTTTCATATTTTGTGCTTTTTACTCTACTACATTTATTTGCAAACAACACCTGCTACTTACTTTTCATACTAAGAGGCTACACATTACACATTAAACTAATAGTTTCCAGCTTTTTTGGACTGTGGCCCCTTACCAAAAAAGCAGTGTGTCACTGTGTTTGTTTTGGTTTTGTTTCTTTTATATTTACATTATATGCAGGAACGCACCAATAAAAACAATGAAATAATGTACTGTGCAATCATTTATTAGACACAGGAGACATTTTGGTGCCAAACAAGTGCTTTTACTTTTGATACTCTAAGTATATTTTAATAAAAACATTGTTCGGTTTACTAATTAAGATACTGAATCCATTTTACTCGCAGTAGACTGTTTTAAACTGTTGTATTGATGCTTTTACTTAAGTAAATGGTGTAAATATGTCTTTCACCACTGCCATTACATATTTCAGCCTATATAAGAAAATCCAAAAGATAAATGTTTTTACTCCTTTTCATACATAGTCTCCTCCTGGATCCAGACATGAACATTTTCTCTTGTGCTTTTATATAATCTATAGTTTTTATCAGGCTAAAATTATGTCAGATATCCACCTTTTAGGCTTTAAATAAATAAAACGCATCATGAACAGCCCCATCTCTTATCTCTCAGGAGGATTTAAGATTGCAATGCTTTAGGAAGCTGGACGTGGGCGAGGCGTAACCTGTTGGAAAGGAACTCACCTTTAGTGCTCTGACAGGATGCAGGCTCACAGTCCAAACCCTCCATCTGTTGGTCTTGTAAAGAAAGCTTGGCTCGTTTTGTTGGTAACCCAAAATCCTCATCTGCATCATCAGAGGAAAGTCTCTGATGGAGGACCAAATCAGTTGATGTTCAGTAGTTTGCATTTATGTCGAGTTAAGCAGCATTCATATCGAATGAATGCATTTATATCGAGTAGTGTGGGGGCGTGTTTTTAGTAAAGCGCACCTTACCTTGCTTCTTAGAAGTTGGTGCTCAACAGGATTTTGTTTAATCCCACACTGAGTGTCTGATGCACTGCTGCTGCTCCGTCCTCCGAAGTACCTGCTGATGGAGGTCTGCGTGGTGTAAGACTTTTTCAGAGACTTTGGCATGTTTTGATTTGCTAAAATATTCGACACATCGCGCAAAAAAATTATTTGAAATGTTCGCACGCACAGTGTTTAATAATGGAGACAGGGCTCCAGCTGCCCGGCTTTTCAAAACACAGCGGCGCATGTGATGAGATCACACGGGCGCGTAAATGACGCAGGTGGTGTCGAGCCAATAGGCTCGTTCGAAATGAGCCAGACCTGCGCAGAATCGATCACCGGCGATCGGCGCGCAATGCACTTGAGCCCGACTTGCTCTGACGTCATAAACTAATGGACAACGATAACGTCGAGAGATCGAGGCGGCCGCAGGCTTCAGAGCCAGGCGCCGCAGTTGCTCTCCCCCGACTGCAAAACCCAGGGCATGATGGGAAACGCCTGGCTCTCGCCCGATCAAAGAGCTGATTGGCTCTTAGTTTGGCTGTCACACCAAGAGTTTTGTAGGAATTTTAATTTTTCATCTAATTTCAATAGTTTAGATTGGAAATCATTATTCCTATGTTGTGCATGAAGGATTAATCTGTCCTGAACTATTTATTATTATTATTATTGTTGTTGTTATTATTATTATTATTATTATTATTATTTGTAGTAGTAGTAGTAATGGTAATTATAAAGTTTATTTATAAAGCACTTGAAAATACGGAATGCACAGACATGCTACACACACACACATACTCACACACACACCCTTCTACATATATAATTATAATCAGGCCTGCAGCGTTGATCAGCCAGAGAAATTCCTGATATATAACTGTTGTGAAGGGACTGAGAGCCCTGGCTGTTATGGGATGACATTTGTTTGAAGTCTCTTCATATCTTTGACTACAATAAAATTATGATATCGTTGTTGTTTTCTTCTGGAGACTCTGTAAACAGTCAGAGAATGCTTGATTCAGTTTCTCCGTTTCTTTGGTTTAAGGTCCTATGATATTAAAATGACAGTGCAGTGGTCTGCAGGTCAAGATGTATCATAAAGACCATTATAACCCTCAGTATACATCTATGGTGCAGACAGATCTGACAGGATGTAAACACCTCTGTGACTTCCTGTAGCCTACATTCTGTGAAAGTTGCTGAAAACTGTCTGACTCAACTGCAGCTCGATGTCGCTGCCCCCTGCTTATGACACTGCCTTCATCCGGCCCAACGTGTGAAACTGATGACTGTCTGGCGGACTAGGTCAAAAGGAAACTAATGGATCCGCAAATAAGGACTTTTTTGTCATAATGACTTAAACTTCTGTTTCAGCACTACATGTTCTTTCACCTTCCTTCACAGCCTCATTCCGCATGATTTGCTATTGGCTGTTTAAATTTAAGCAAACATCTCATTTTGAGAATAGGAAAGTGAAAGTACTTTTTCAGTTTTCGCTCAGAAGGCAACTAAGGAACGAGAAATGAAACATAAAAAATATTAAATAAACATGTCAACAGGGAAGTCAAAGTACTTTTTCAGTTTTCACTGAGAAGGCAACTAAGGAACGAGAAATAAAAAAAATTACTGCGTTTGTTTTTTTCTACTTAAGATGGTCTTATAGGCCATCTTATAGCATTAAGTTCCTGTCCTTCTTTCCAAAAAAGAGTAGGCATGGCTGCCATCTCCAGGATAATGAGGTCACTTTAGTGCCAGTGTTATTCAGGTCACTTGGGAGGGAGCTTTGTGGGGAAATGCAAATCCTCAAGTTCAGGAAAAAAAAACTGTGGCAAAGTTGGACTGAAAAAAATGGGCTTCTCTCCTGTTCTCCTCTCACTTTAGCTGTTTCTCTCTCCACGCACGATGCAGCTTTACAGAGCTCTGATCCTGTTTATGACTCTGTCGACGGGTAAGAACAGCTTTTGAGTTGGTACTATGTGAAGTTTAATGAACAGCTAACTTAAAGGCAATTTAAAGAAATGCACTGATGCTTACAGGTCATCCTAAAGTATGCAAAGGATGTGGTGTGAAGAAGTTAAAGGAATAATTTTCTATATGAAATATATTATTTTTCTAGATGAGAAGACTGATATCTTGTCTGTTTTTTAAGCTGTACAGCCATCAGCTTGTTATTTTATGAATAGTTTCAGTCAAACTGTCCTGATAATAATAATTAATTCCTGATGATGGACACATTGATGGGCATCATCCCTTACATCTTAAAACAGCTGGAAATAGTAGCATAATTACACCATATGTTTGTTTAACCATTTAAATTAAAGTGTAAAAGCCACAATATCGTTTCACAAGGTTTACATGTCAATCTCTATCTTCCCCTGAAGCAGTGACTTCCTGGCTTTCTGCCCATGATTTCTGCAACCTCTCTACTCGCCCTTTTATGTGTAATAAAAATAAGTTAAGACCTAGACCTAGATCGTCAAACTATTCTGTGTTGTGATATGGTTAATATTTTCCCTTTTTATTAAATAAATAAATATTTATCTAAAGGAGATACACACCATTTGCAGGGAGCCAGTCTGATTTTCAACTACTGTTTTGTATCTACACTCAAATTGTTTATTTCTTCATACATGTTTTAGTATTTTCTCAGTCAACCATAATGAAGTTCTTTGTTTTGTTGCTTACAGCTTGTTCTGCTTTTTCCCCCAAAGTTTCACATGCAGCTGTGATGCCACTAGCAGAGCTGTGAGACCACGAGTATGATTAGGTTCATGTCCAGTAACTTCCTGGAAACCTGCTTTCTGAAAAAGTGGTCTCTGAGTCACAGCCTGCCACAAGAACCCTGAAGTGGTTTGTTCTGTGTTTCTGTATAGCAGGTGGATTAAGATGCTACACATGCACAGCCACTGACCCCAAATCCTGCACAGACACCAAATCTTGCCCTGTCATCTTCAACCGTTGTTTCTCTCTCACAATAGATGGTAGGTTTTACTTTCACATTGGAAGTTTATAATACGTTTTGTAAACTGGTTGCTGAGTGTTTTTTATTGTGTTTTTCAGGTTATAACATGGTTACCAAGGGCTGCCAAACCAGCATAGCATGTGTTGGTGCTGTCACTTGCTGTGAAGGAGACTTGTGTAACAGCTCCACACCCACATGCTCCAGTCTCCTCTTCCTGCTGGTGTCTTCTGTCATTGTCACACTCTTTCTCTGATGCTCTGGAATTGAGTTATTTCTAAACAGTAACACTTTTTCTGATCTAATTTGTAGCTTACAAATGAAGAAGAATAAATAACTTTTAATATTAGGCATCGTTAATGTCTCTCGTACATTCTGCAACTACACTGACTGGGTTAACAGACAGATTCAAGATAAACACATAATGAACTGCCATCAAACTTTTATTCCTCATGCTGTTGACAGTAAAGAATAGTTTTGATATGAAGCCCTGAATAGAAAGAGAATATAAAATGTTAAAAATCTATCACAGATGCTGGATGTGTTTGTTAATCGTGCTGAAGGATAAAAGCATGGAATAGAATTGAACAGAATACAAGTACTTTTGTCATTGCAGCAGCACAAAATAGACAGGAGAAACAGTAATAACATAAAATAGTACAAAAGATAAAAAACAAACAAAATAAGATAAAGATAAAGATAGAGAACTAAAATATATACATAAATAAGTGTATGAGGACATGATGTGCAAAAGTAAATGATGTGCAGGTGGAAAAAACTGGGTGCACAGAGTGAACAGATGAAGATGTGTGTTCACCTGTCACACAGAAGTGAGCTGTTGTACAGTCTCATGGCAAATGGGAGAAATGACTTTCTGAACCATTCTTTATGACAACAGAGCTGAATAAGTCTGTTTGAGAGAGAGCTCCGCTGTCTCTATAGTGTGTCATGGAGGGGGTGGGATGGATTGTCCAGGATGGAGAGCAGTTTGCTCAGTGACCTCCTGTTCCTCACTGACTCAAACGCCTTCAGATTGTGCCCTACAACATGTCCAGGCTTGCGATTCAGTTTATTGATCCTGCTGGCATCCCTGGCACTGATACTGCTCCCCCAGCAGACCACAGCAAGGTAGAGGACTGATGTTACCTGAGCTGTTAGCATCATAACATAACCCTTTCCACGAACTCGCAAATTATACTGGTAAGAGTAAGGGGTCTGAAGTCATTAAATAGGAATAGACTCTTTTTAGGCAGTGTGATAAAGATGGATCTTTTCCACAAGAGTGGAACAACACTTTAATCAAACAAACCATTGCCTACAATTATCTCCCATTACATTACTCAATTATTTTTGTACTATTTATCAGCAGTTGTGGCACATGACATTATCCTCTGGGCAGATAAGGTTATCTTAGTTCAAATTAAAGAGAAGTTATGTATATACAGTGGCAAGAAAAAGTATGTGAACCTTTTGGAATTTCATGGTTTTCTGTATTCATTTGTCACAAAATGTAATCTGATCTTCATCTAAGTCAAGAGTATTAACAAATATAATTTCAATAGTCTTTATTGAACACACTCATTCAATATTCAAAATGATAATGGAAAAAGTGAACTCTTGGAATTAATAACTGGTTGACCCCCCCCTTGGCAACAATAACCTCAACCAGACACTTCCTGTAGCTGTGTATCAGACCTGCACATTGTTCAGGTGGAATTTTAGCTCATTCTTCCTGGCAGAACTGCTCTAGAGCCGTCATATTCTTTGGATGTCTCATGTGTATGGCTCTCTTCGAGTCATTCCATAACATCTCTACTGGGTGGAGGTTTGGGCTCTGACTTGACCACTCCAAAAGGTGGATTTTGGTTTTCTGAAGCCATTCTGTTTTGGATTTGCTCTGGTGTTTTGGGTCATTCTCCTGTTGCATCACCCAACTTCTACATAGTTTCAGCTGACATTCTCACATTATCCTCAAGAATTTCTTGATGCACTTGGGAATTCATTATCCCCTCAATGATTGCAAGCTGGCCCAAATCATGACGTTTCCTCCACCATATTTTATGGTTGGGGTGAGGTTTTCATGATGATATGCAGTGCCCTCTTTACATCAGATGTAGTGCTGCATGTTCTTTCCAAATAGTTCAATCTTAGTTTCATCAGTCCACAAAACATTTTGCCAACATCGCTGTGGAGTGACAGTGTGTTCTTTTGCAAACCTTTAGGTGTGCAGCAATGTTCTTTTTAGTAGGCAGTGGCTTCCTGCGTGGTGTCCTGCCATAGACACCCTGCTGGTTCAATGTTTTACGTACTGTAGACTCATGAACACAGATGTTAACCAGTTCCAATGACACATTCAAATCTTTGGTTGTCACTCGGGGTTATTTCATTACCTCATTGATGAGTCTTCATTGTGCTCTTGGGGTCATTTTTAATGGGCACCCACTTTTTGGTAGAGTAGCCACTGTCCCAAAGTGTCTCTATTTGTAGATCGTTTGCCTAACTGTAGAATTTCTAAAGTCTTTGAAATCACTTTGTTACTCTTTCCAGCTTTATGTAAATCAACAATTCTTGATAGTAGATACTCTCATTTTCTTAACAAGGCTCCAGGTATACTAACACCTGACTCCAATTAGCTTTTTTGAGGTCATTAACTCAAGGGTTCACATACTTTTCCACTGGCAGGTTTTTATGGTTGTTCTCAATACATGACATGACATGAAACATAACATAACATATAATGTGACATGAAACATAACGTGTGTTATTATTTTAGGCACATTATATTTGTCAATACTCTTGACTTAGATAAAGATCAGATCACATCTAAAGGCTAAATAGTAACACAAAGCCGAAAGTCAGAAGTCTTGTCTCTTTGTACCCTGCGGTTTAACTTCAACCACAAACCCTCTAGGTAGATTTCGCAGGCAACTGCACCGCTCAGTGTGGTGAGCAGCACTGCCCATGAATGCAGGATGTAGTGTAGTTCTGTGAAATGTTGACTGCATTTTCCACCACCTGTTCCACCAACCTAGCAAACCTAGGTTAACTGGGGGGCTACAGATGTCAGACATCACTCAATTCTGTAGTAGTGGGTCTCTTGGGCACCAGGATTAGTGAATTTCCCCACTGTGGGTTCAATAAAGTATTATCTCATCATATGATTGATTTAAATTTTGAAGTTCTGCAAAATTGGTTTGTTTAATTAATGTCCCTTGATTGTATCTAAAGAGTAAACAAATGTTGGTGGCAGAATGGTTGCTCACAAATAAATATAAGGTAGTATTTGACTGTATGACTGTATGATTTATTTCAGGCATAGTAGGCCACCATAACTGCATTAAGTAAGTGGAAAGATGTGTTACTTTACAGGTAGTATACTTACCAGGGTTGTATTTAAAAATACACCCTCAATTTCTGTCAAATGTCAGCTGCTGTAGCACTCAATTGGCTGATTTGATCATTTTAACAATATTTCTATTTCTTACATTGTCTACAGTCTCTGTGACAATGGGGGCACTTTAGTTCAACTGGAATAAGACTAAGGTTGGATTATAACGGGCAGTCATGGGAACAGTCCCTATATACAAAGAAAAATCAGTGAATGCATAATTTTTGAATCTAAACCACTCATTTGTCTTTCTGGTCGACATGGTGAAACTAGTTGAACTACAGTGAGAAAATAAACTAAATTCTGTTTAAATTACTTGTGTTTTCAAATGTGTACATGGGTAGCAAAATAGATGTCACATGTCAGAAGTTGCTGCAGCACTTAAAGGATGGATTGTATTTTCACAATACTGTTTCTGTAGCCTATATGTATTTGACTGTATAGTCTATGTGGGAGTTTCAGGGATAGGCTTAACCCTTTCACACATAGTGGTCACTACAGTGGGCAGCTATTCAAAAGCCATTTTCTTGTATATGTATGGGCTGAACAGTGTTACAATATGTCAAAATATGTTCACATTACTGTAACAGCATATTTCTGTAGTTAAAATACTTAAAACATATGCTGTCCACCTGAGTGGACACGTGGAAAGATTTCTTGAAAAAATTAAGTTAATTTTTTTCTTTTTTCATGGCCTAAGAAAAATAAAAACACTTAGGAAAGCTTGCTGAAGTTTTCATAATTCATGCATAGGAAGGTTTTTACCTCAGCAGGTAGGGGGCTGAGATAAGGAAGACTGCTGGACTATAAAAGGCAAACACAGGAAGAAGCGACATCTTTCCCCAAGTTCTGTTCCCACAGAGCTAATTTCAAGTTTATTTCTCTCTTACAATGAAGCTTTATGGAGCTCTGGTGTTGATGGTGACTCTGTCTGCAGGTAAAGCTCATGATTTATGTTACATGTTGTGTAAAAAGTTATCTTTTAAACTGGAAACGACAACTAAAAAGTTAGAATATGGCCTAGTGATCATTTTAATTATTTATTTTTTAATGAGTTGTTCATGAGTAATAATAAAAGGATGGGGAAATTTTTTAGCAGTTGTCAGGTTTTTTTTATAAAAAAGGTTTCATCACATCCATTCTGTAGTGTAATAACTTCCATTAACAATTTTCTTTTTTCCATTTTTTTAAGAGGAAGTTTAGATTTAGGTTTGTCCGTTGTTTACTTTTCCCCTCAAGAGTATCTCTCTTTTTATGGCCATCATCTGTGGGAACATTTAAAAAAAACAAAACAAAAAAAAGATCAAACTGATGATGTTTTCAGTGGAAAAATGTAAATAATGGACACTTAAGTACTGAACAATGTGTGACAGTATTTTGTATGTCTGTCTAGCATGTGGACTGAAGTGCTACGTATGTGCCGGCAAAATCTGCACTGGCACCCAAACTTGTCCCACCGGCATGAACCACTGTTTTAAGGCTGAAGTCAACGGTGAGCTGATCCTGCACCACCGAAACATTTACAGATAACATGAAATGTTTCAAACAGACAGAGTGAATGTTGAGTTTGTCCTTTGTTGCTGTTGAAAACTGGAGGTTTATCTGACATCCTATCTTACAGGTGTTGTCACTAAAGGCTGCATTCCCAATGCTGGCTGTGTTGGCTCCGTACACTGCTGCAAGAGCGACTTGTGTAACGGCGCCATACCCACTGGCGCCAGTGTCCTCCTCCTGCTGCTGTCCTCAGCCATCTTCACTGTCTTTCTCTGAGGGCCCTGCAAGACATTTTCTTTTGTCTGCATAACTCAGGAAGAATGAATACATTTTGTTAATGTAAAATTCATGAATAAAGACATATGTCACCCTATTGCACGTGTGCGTATGTGTACATAATTCTTTCGTGATTTTGGTGAAACCATGGAAAGAAATTTACATCCTAAGTCCAGTCAGTGAGTCACATATGCCACTGGGGCCATGTGGCTTTGGATTTTGGTTGACCACATCAGACACACCAAAAAAAGGATTTTATCTTAAGTTGATCAAACTAACAAGGCTGGGATATTCTGAATATTATTTCTAATTTCTTTCTACTGTCTTTTTTAATACCAAAACACACCTCATACCTTGGAGCAAAAAAAAAAGTCTGTTGGGTTTTTTTTTGGTGGTGGTGGTGGGG
This sequence comes from Datnioides undecimradiatus, assembly GCA_008933995.1. Lineage (NCBI taxonomy): Eukaryota > Metazoa > Chordata > Actinopteri > Lobotiformes > Datnioididae > Datnioides > Datnioides undecimradiatus. The sequence goes on from WARS01000015.1 coordinate 9,083,947, forward strand.
GGGCGGGGGATGTTGTGTATTTCTCTGGACATTGTGGATTGAGATGACTATAAACCCTGCCCACAAAAAGAATTTAATAGAGATGGGATTTACGGCTCTTTGAAGGGAGCTGGATCTTGTGGATCTGGTCCTTTCAAAGAGCCGTTCAAATGACTGGCTCAGTTTTATGTTTATTTATTTTTAAGAAGCCAGCCTCAGGGTAACTCGTTTTATCTGGGAAAAAAATCACTGGGAACAATAGGGTAAGATTTGGATCACAATCATTCAAACTAAGACATTCCACCAATATATATTTATTTAATGTCTGATCTGCAGTCATTGTAAACATTCCACAAGGCAGTGCAATATCCCTCTGCTTTGATAGTGAGATCACTATTTTGGATTTACCCTTTGTATAAAATGTGTGTGTCTGTGTGTGTGTGTGTGTGTGTGTGTGTGTAAATAAAGCTACCTTGACTCATGATATTCATGCGACACCTAAAAAAACTTTGTGGCACAATAACAAACTAAGCAGGCTAAAATGAAGCTGAAGCTAAAATGAACTTCCATGCACAACAGCTTTTAGTGCAAAATGTTCCACATTTATAACAATACAGAAAAACTCACAATAATATTTTGTGAAAAATCTTTTTAAGTGGCCTATTATAAAAATTAAAGGTGCTGAAAAACATACTAAGTAGTTGGTCAGTAATATGGGTCTCCCAATTCCACACTGTGAAACACAGCGAAAAAAAAAAAAAAGAATGGCTCACAACTGCGACTCGGTTCCCATTGTCCAAGTTAAAGAGCCAGTCAATAGATTTGGCTCGTTCATGAACGTCACAACTCTAGAATTTAAGGCTTCCTGTTTCCTTATGTTTTTGATCACAGTAAAGGTGGAGCAAATTCTCTTTCAACTTTCTAGACACAAACCAAAGAAAGAAACTCTATGGTTTGCATCCAGTAGACCTTTGTGCACATAAACTGGCTAAAAACACGGTTTTTATTTCTCTTGTAAAACTGTACAGACAGGCGGGTGGATGGTTATAGCTTTGGTTGATGTTCTTGTTTTCACCTGATAAAGATTAAGCAGGTTTGTTTGTTTTTGAGGTAACAGCAAAACTAACTGACCTCAGGCTTCACGTCACTCTGCATCATTTTTACCTTAATCTGAATCAATCAAAAATCAATAACCTTGCTCATCAATCACTTTCACTCTGGCATTTCAACTCTTAACTTACTCCCAAAGTTCACAAGATGGTGCCAGAGAGGGATTTTCATATCCTGAGCAAGAAATTGATGATTCTAGGAATCGAAGCATCAGCAAATGCACAACCATGAATAATAATAATTACTTATTATTAATAAAAATGAGTACTTTAGTTTCAAAATAAATGTGAAATGCCAGGTGTTGCTGCAGCACTTTTAAGGGATGGAATCTATCTGCCTAAGATGATTTTCATTATACTGTTAGTTCTTGTATATTTACATGCTGCAGTCTAGACTGACATTATTGATTGAAAGATAGGACTAATGCAGTTGCATTAACTAAACTGGGAGGGGACTTTGTAGAAGACAATGATGTTGCATTATAAAAGACTGAAACAAGCCTGATTCCTGGCAGCTTTTATGCTGTAGTTGAGGGTTTTCCAACAAATTTAGCAGAAGTCATTGTGAAAGTCTGTGAAAAATGCTTTCTTTACAAGTCCCTTAAGTCACTGTAAAGGGGATGTGGCGGCTGTCATATGGACCTCTGATCACAACCATTTCACAACCCAAAAAATTATCAGCATAGCTTTGTATCAAAAAATAAAGACACATGCATTTGCTTTTATCATATGTCAGTAATACTATGATTACATTTTCTTGTATATGTTTGGGATCCGGACTGCAAATAAAATGATTTAAGGATGAGTTTTATACAAAATAAAGACATGATTACTTTTTCAATTATCTCTATGTGACTCTACATTATTGTACCTGCTCTGTGACCTGAATTATAACCAACTCAGTTCCTTCCTAACACTTTCAACATCTTTAAAGCAGTAGCAGACCTACAAACCATACAGGCAGATTTTATAAGCAGATCTTTTATTGCCACTGCCAGTTAATTCATGTCTCAGAATGGCTTGATTTTATCTGTGTGAGTTGTATATTAAAGAAATATAACGTGTTCAGTTCTTTTAACCAGTTACTGCAGCTCCCACGTTGTTTTTGAAAGGCTCTTTCTGCTTCAGAATGACTTGATTTCACTCTTGATGTATGTACAGGCTTGCCCTATTAAACCCTCTTCTTGTGTTAGGGTCGGAACCGACCCGTTTTAAGGTTTTAAATGCAAAAAAGTACCACATAAATTGATTTATCGCATTGAGGCTTTTTGACTTTGTCAGGAACCTCTATTTAAACAAAATAAAACAAAAAAAATCAATTTCACTAAATTTTAAAATGCTCTGGTGAAAATTATGACCTTTGTGTTGTTAGGGTCGGTTTTGACCCAGTTATAATATAAGATTAAAAAACAATAATTAGTGCCAAAACTGAAGTCATAAACACACTGTCAGCTCACTAACACTGTCAGCCAACACCCCACTGACAGCCAGCACCTCTCCCAACCCCGAGTTTTAGTTAGGGGCTTCTCTCTTTGCCCATTTGTCTCTTCCCTGAATTTACAAAACAAACAAACAAAGACGGACATGTACAGACATGACGTGTTTGACATGAGGAAGACGATGTAGAGTATCAACCAGAAGACACAGACACATCTGATGAGTCTGATGAGTCTGATGAGTCGGTCACTGGTGCTGAAGCTGCTCCCGCTCCTGCTGAAACATTCAAATCCAAAAGTGGTAACATCTGTTGGAGCTCAGTACCTCCTGACTTACATGGCAGGGCAGCTGCTGCAAATGTCATCAACATGACCCCTGTGATCACAAGGTTTGCTGTGACAAGAGTAAGTGACATCACCACATGTCACAAAAAAAAGTCATCGTTGCTACAACAAACCTTGAAGGAAAATAAGTCCACGATGACATATGGAATGACACTGATGAGGAATACCTGGATGCTTATATTGGTGTTCTTCTTCTTGCTGGAGCATACAGATCCAGCAATGAGGCCACACGAGACATGTTGACAGGCAGAAATTTTCCAGGCAACGATGTCACTTCAGACTTTTTGAATGATATCAAGAGTCCTCAGATTTGACAACAGAGATACTAGAGCAAAATCTGATTAGCTTGCTCCCATCAGGGATGTCTGGGAGAGATGGGTGCAGCTCCTTCTACTGATGTTCAACCAAAGGCACACATTGAGTAAGGGGAACGGGTGCCCCGATACCCAGCCACTACACCCTTGGTCAGGCAGCTGCAGAGCTCACATGGGGCTCTGTCCAATGCCATCAGTAACAAAAAGAGCATCAGCACCAGCATCCTCCTCAGCCAGCCCTGTCTCAACATCAACTAGCACAGCCACAACCCCACTGTGGCCACCTGATTCTAAAAGAAGGAGGTGTCAGGTCTGCCCTAGCAATTAGCACAGAAAGACAAACATATTGTGCTTCTACTGCAAAAAATATCTCTGCAAATAACACTAAAAGTTTACTACACTAGTGTCACTGTTTGCCACACATGCATCTAAACTTGATTTCTATTGGTCTTATTTGCTTGATTGGCTGTTATTTGTTTGACCTTGCAAATCTACATTTTATATTATCACTTGTTCTGCTTTTCATTTTGTATTTGTATTTAAGCTCTATTCTTGAAAAAAAAATACTTTTTTTGCCTTTTTTTGAAGTAAATATATATGGGTCAAAATTGACCCGTAACACCACAGATGTTACTATAGTTAATAATATCAAAATAAAAAATAATAAAACAAATTTATTTATGAGATGTGTTCTAATACCCCTCAGTAATAATCAGGTAACATAACAACCTTTTATTTATTTATATAATTCTCTTGAGGTTCATTTTACCATTTTTTTACATTAAAAACGAGAGGTATGCTGTCAAAAGAAAGGCCCAGGGGGCCACACCAAAACTAGTAAAACCAATCTTTTCATGGATAAGGAAGCCTAACAAGGTAACCAAGAGGCAAGAAACAAATTGATGATAAATTGTAGTTCTGAGGGTATTTTATGGCTGATTTTAGGACACGGGTCAAAACCAACCCGTTAACACGAGAGATAGTAACAGAAAGCTAACACAAGAGGAGGGTACTACCAGTGTCAAACAGTACTACTTATATTACATTATAAGCTCTCTTTAAATTCCTCCCCAAACACCAGATTGTTGCAGGTCATACTGTAACCTGAAATAATACACAGGAACCTGTTAGCTCAGATTGTTGCCTCTGAGCTTCTTCATAGCTTGTCTCCTCAACCCAGTATATCTGTGCAATACTGAAAATTAGGAAATATAGACTCCACCATAATGCACGTTGTTGCATCACTAATGTGTGTTGCAACATGCATGCATAGGTTTCAAAACACATGTGAAATGTCAGATCTTGATGTGACAATCAGTGGAATTTTTTGAAGTGAAATACAACATTTTCCTCCATATCTATGTCAACAACAACAGCATTTTAGCCTCCATAAAATTTTCTTAATGTCACTTTTACTTTTCTTTTTAATTTATACAACTACCTGCCGTCCCTGGCTGTCTCTGGGGTGTTGAGCTCACCTTTAGTTACCTGGAAGGAGTCTTTGTGAAGAAATGCAACTGTCAAGTTTTGAAAGAAGTTGGACCATAAAAGGCAGACTTTGGAGGGGTTGACATCTTCCCTCAGTTCTCCTCTCACAGGGTTGAGTTTTTTTTCTCTCCATTCACAATGAAGCTTTATGGAGCTCTGGTCCTGATGGTGACTCTGTCTGCAGGTAAAGCTCTTTATTCATGTTAAATTACATTTACTGACTACTTCAAGAGCCATGGTTAGAAACAATAAGAGATGGAGAGAGAGACTTTTAAGGTGTGATGTGAGCAGATAAGTTGATAAAAAGGATGGAAATATTTTAATATAAAACAGTGATCATAATTTAAAAATGCAACACATTTTTGTAGAGTTTTTTTTTTTTAATTTTCTTTTCTTTTAAGGAATTAAGATTCATATTTGGCAGCCCATTTGTTTTGTCGGATTGTTGTCTTCACGCTTTCTTACTGCAAATCTTTCCCTGGTTAGGACATTACCTTCCGTTACAAGCGTCTTCCTTCAGTAGGAACAACTAAACATTTGGAGCATAGAGAAAACGCCTGTTTAAACTGATGATGTTTTTAATGGAAGTAGATTTACATGTGATCTACCACGTGCGACAATAACTTGAGTTTCTGCGTAGTATGTGGACGGAGATGACACTTAAACCCTCCCACAGAGAGGCGCACGTCAGTTGAATTTGACATTATCATTGTATCATCAAAGTCATTTCTAAGCAAAAATTTAACAATAACAAATTAAAATTATTGGCGAAGAACTGTGATTGTGCCAGTTAATGTGAATATAGGCAACTTATTTTGTCTATTTATTTCATTGATTTTTTTTTTAATTGCCTGCCATTTGCATTTTCTGTCATGTTCTTCTGGTTGTCTTATCGGAAGATGTTTTGGTAATAACATGAAACCTCGGTGACGAGCGCCTTCTTGAAGTATCGGATCATGTGTTTAAACTGATGTTGGGGGGGGTTCGGCGTTATTTAAACGCATTGAAACATCTGTGACAGTATTTTGTATGTCTGTCTAGCATGTGGACTGAGGTGCTACGTATGTGCCGGCAAAACCTGCACTGACACCCAAACCTGTCCCGAAGACGCGGACCGCTGTTTTAAGGCTGAAGTCAACGGTGAGCTGATCCTGCACCACCGAAACATTTACAGATAACATGAAATATTTCAAACAGACAGAGCGAATGTTGAGTTTGTCCTTTGTTGCTGTTGAAAACTGGAGGTTTATCTGACATCCTATCTTACAGATCTTGTCGGTAGGGGCTGCATTCCCAACGCTGGCTGTGTTAGCTCCATACAATGCTGCAAGACCGACTTGTGTAATGGCGCCATACCCACTGGCGCCAGTGTCCTCCTCCTGCTGCTGTCCTCAGCCATCTTCACTGTCTTTCTCTGAGGGCCCTGCAAGACATTTTACTTTAATTCTCACCCAACCTGTACAAAAATAAATAAATGAATGGATAAACCCAGCTTCAATATGTAAAGACTATTAATGACTGCAGATTGAGAACTGTTCAATAAAACCACAACATGATGGAGGATGCAATTGTTGAATTGTGCATCTCACATATTTACTGAAAAAAATTGCTTTGATATGATGCACTAATTAAAATTAATAAATAAAGCGATTCTGAAATAAACTTTTGGACTCCTGCTTTCTCACATATCCCCACAAAGTGCAAAACACTTAATATACAGAGAGAGAGACTAATATGCATAAAAGTGTACAATAATTATCCCTGTATGCACTTTGACCTGCTGAATGTATTATTTTAGCTTAATTTATTAAAGATATTACGTGACAATTTATTTTTAGAGGTGGAATAAGAAGAAAGATTAATGCCTTTACAGCTGAATCAACCGAAGGAAATCTAAAGCTAATGCCAAAGGCTCAAAGTTTGGAAGACAGAAGTAGACAAATCTGATATGATATAAAAATTTAAGCACAGTTTAAATAAACATGAATTCAATTCATAAACCATGAGCCATCATCAGACTGCTTTAGGCGTTCATTCAAAAACTCTCTGAATCACACTTATTATTGTTCGCCATGTTGCATGACTTATGTGGGTTGTGGGGAATGAAGATGAAAATAAATGAAGTGAAATATTCATGTCAATACAAATAGCTTTTATCTGCTAAAGATGATTTTAATCCACCTTTAGTTCCTTTATTAATTTATGCAACTGCAGGTAGTCTCTGACTGTCTTTGGGGTGTTGATAGAGGCTTTGCGAATGAAATGCAACTGTCAAGTGTTAAAAGAAGTTGGACTTTGGAGGGGTTGACATCTTCCCTCAGTTCTCCTCTCACAGGGTTGATTCTATTTTTCTTCTTTCTCTGTTCACAATGAGGCTTTCTGGAGATCTTATTCTGATGGTTACTCTGACTGCAGGTAAAGCTCATGATTCATGTAACATCACATGTGTTTCCCTGACTTCTTCAAGTGCTGCACTTAGAAACAAGGGATAGAGAGAGAGACTTTTAAGTTGCAGTTTGAGCAGGTGAGTTCAGGCTGCGGCAGTTTTGTGGAGCGGCAGTGAGGGAGTGACAACTGAAATGCAAAGAAACGCTATTAATCCATCCTAGTTAACGTTGGAGCAGTAGAAGGCCTCCCAACCTTACAATATACTGACAGTATATTGTATATTGCCTGCAGAACCAGATCCTGCACAGACGTGGTGACTCCCACTGGCCATTGTTTCTTGTTTCTGGTGAACAGTGAGCTGTCCTTCCACACCTAAACGTTTACAGATTAAACTGAACATTTCAAATAGACAAAGCACATTGATTTATGCACTGAAGGCCTGGTAGCTTGTGTTTCTGTTGAAATAGATGTTTCTTCATTTTATCTGGCAGGCGTTACTGCTGTGGGCTGTATTGTCAAGGATAAATGCGGAAGCTCCGTAAATTGCTGTGATGAGGACTTGTGTAACAGTACCACACCCACTGGTTCCAGTGTCCTCCACCTGCTACTGTCCTCAGCCATCATCACACACTTTCTCTGAGGCTTTGGAAGATATTTTTCTTTTTCCCCGTACAACTAAGAAAGAATAAACCCCTTTTCATTATGTAAAAGTTGTGAATAACTACATATATGAAATAAATCCACAATATGATGGCCGATTTAATTGTTTAATTCTTTAGAGCTGGCATCTCACAGTACTATTTACAGCAACAAATAGCTTTGATATGATGCCCTATTTAAAAATGTGAGTGACATAAACTATGAACTGTCATACTGTAATTAATATTGCTCCAGAGTAATGAAATCAAACAGCTCATATTAAGATCTTTAGGGAAAGCAAACTCTCCCAGCATAAAACACAAATACAATGCAGACCAGCTATGATGAACTGATGAAGAGGTGACAAATATACAACACACTGGGAAGTAGTTTAAAATAACATTTTCAAAGCTAGTTTGGGTTGTTCAAAACAGCCTAAATAAAGATGTACTCATTTAATAGACAATGTAAAGTGAAGCATATTGTTGTTGCTGTATGAGAGTCTTGGGCAGGTTATTATTAGTTAACAACATTTGGCACATCAGTCAATATTCACTGAAGAAACGCTTCCCTTCTGTCTTTCAAACTCTGTTGAGCCACAGTGGAAGTGCCCTGACAAGTTTCAACACAAAGCTCCAACAGTAAAATATTGGCTAATTTACATACTCAGTGTTTTGACAAAATCCCTTTAACTGATGTTTATCTGTGTTCACAGTTTTTGAGGTGTGCACAAATTGTAAAACATATTTTTTAAAAGACTGTAGTATTTTCTCACAGATGTTTCTCTATATATGAGCGAGATTATACCAAATTAAAAATTTATTTGTTTTGGAAATGCTGCAGCTCTGATTTACCAGTCAAAGCCACAGTGAACGTTTGTAACTTTGGCACCACCTTGTGGTAGAGTCAAGAATACAACACAAAGACTACCATTTCACAGCAACATTGTTTCATTTCGAACCATCAAAATAAAATTAAACAAATTGCTCTAATACCATAAACACATGTGCATGTAGTCACTTAAACATTTTCTGACAGACATGTATTCAGATGGCAGATGTCCCATTTCAGAATCAAACTGTGTACTTTTCAATGTACGTGTTCAAAAAAAATGTGAAGGTGCAAAGCATCAGTGACTGTTTTGTCACTATACTGATTCTCAGTCATAAAGTTGGCATAGGTCAATTCAGCTAATAAGGCAAATAAAGTCACAAGGCAGACATGGGACAGCACTTAGTTATGGCATCTTTGAGACCTGTTTTACAAGGCAGACTAGTAGTATAAATTTCTTGCTGCAGATGAACAAAGTGAATTCTAACAGGCCAAACGTTTTCCTTTAAATCTACCCTGAGCTGTGACTTTAACTTGTGCAGATTAAAAAATAAGCAGTAAACAGACTTTGGCACTGAAATGACAGAATAGCCCTACAGGTCAAAGAATGCTGACATAAAAATATTTTTTGATCATGACAAGTACACCAATTTTAAATTAAAAGAAAAGGGGTTAAATATATGTATGTATATGAAGAGTGAACAAAAAGCAAATGACATTTTGTCAGTGCAATGAAAATTAATGCATTTTAGCTTAAATATAGGTTTTAGGGAACATGAGCAGTTGTCATGTTTACATAAGTAAATGAGTCATGAACTCTGAGCAGGACTGCACCTGTCCAACTCAAAGTGCATATTTATTGCAGGTGCCCAACCCTGTCGAGCTACAATAAAGACTTGTATCTGTTACGTGTTATCGCACTTATCATTTAATCTACCCTGAAATAAAACTTCAAGCAGAAGGACGTAAAGCTAACCCTCACAGTTAAACCAGAACCATTCTAGCTGTGGGACTAGATGTCCATTAGGTGGAAGACAACGGCAGCAGTACAATCTGAGATCGGTTTTACTATTGGCTGTGGAAGGCACATGAGGATGAGGATCAGCTTAAGGATGAAACGTGAGAATCAGAAGGGAACACAAGTTTCATTCCAATTCTTTGGATGGACGGTTACAATCTGCAGGCACATGTTCAGATAAAGAGCAGGTCAGACAAGACATGAGGTTAATCTTTACCAAAATCACATTCTGCTACGACAGCAACAGCAGGTCCCTAGTGGTCATTTCCCTTTGAAAAACAAACATCATCTCAGGCTATTTCATGGCATGTGTGCTCACAAAAATGTACATGTGCAAACAGTGTTTGTGTGTGTGTGTCAGGTTTTCAGTGAACCCATGTAAAGAAAGCTATCTCATCCAGATCCACAGGGTAGTCAGTGAGGTACATGGGACCTTTATCAAAATGCTCCCCCTTGTAGCTTCTCCATCGTCCTGCAGGCAGGTAGATGTCCCTCTCCTGTTTTCCTGGCTCTAACACTGGAGCCACCATCAGGTCATCTCCGATCAGGAACTGAGAGTCAATCTTATAGGCTGCCTCGTCGTCATTGGCGATCCACCAGAGGGGCCTGATGATTGGGTCCCCTGTATCAAGAACCTCACCCGCGAGTTCCAGAACCCTTGGAGCCACCAGATTCTCATGGAGCTCTGTGAACTTCTGAGCAATCTGCACCACCTGCAGGTGAATGTGCCAAGATACAGCATTTCATTTCTGGCGTTAAAACTTGTTAAAAGGAAAGAGTGTTTTTTGTTTGTTTGGGGTTTTTTTTGTTTTGTTTTTTTTTATATATATATATATATATATATATATATATATATATATATATATAAATATATATATATATAATATATATATATATATATATATATATATAATTTCCTTTATTTATACACATTTATAGAATCTAGCAAACAATAATTTATGATTAAACTGATTATCATTGTTTAGATTATTTTGCTCATCGCATTACAATCCCCTTCCTTTGTTATCACCATCAATTTCCTCAATAAAATTATTGTTACTATGTTATGTACAAAAGGTCTGATATCTAATGCTTTCAGATGGTCTTTAGGTAGACAAACCTCAGAAAAATGGGATCTTGGTCTGTGCATTTGTCAGTCTCATTCTGACAACACAGAACTCTCTCTTTTTTTTGCAATATCAAAACATCCACATTACCTAAAACCATTATATAGGGAAATCAACACCCTCCAGTGGAATTATTATTAGTTTTTCTATTCATTTGTATCTCAGATTCGGATTTAAATCATAATCATCGTTTTTTAAGTTGAGTGTCTTTTATTGGCATTACATTGGTGGCTTTACTTCTTTCATTGTTTATTCTCAATATGTGTATATTTGTAATTCTTTACTTACCGTCTTTTCAGTGATATTTTCAGTGTTTGTTATGAATATCTTAGTTTCATAGTCTTATAATGTTTGCATAGCACCAACACACCCACAGTCAGTTTGAGACTTCAGTAACTAATAAACCACTTTGGGTTTGAAACATTGTACTTTTTGTAAACTTTGATCTACAGCAAGTCTTTGGGTGGCAAGTGCATGTGCAACAAAACAAAAGCAGTACTAATCGTTATTGCCAACAAATTCAACAAAACCACTGTTTGACTTAGCTCACCTCATCATCATAGGTCCACGGTGGAATAGAGAACTGCATGGCAGGCATGAACGCAGACAGCTCCAACCATCGGATGTACAGCTCTCGGTCTGGCAGACCACTTTTACCGTCTAAAGCACCTACAATGCAACATAGATGTCAGTCTCATATTTGACTCCACAACAAAGTGTAGCCATTCGTTCTGGAGTACCATACCTGCGGTGCGGTTGGGGTAAGCATTTCCTCCTATCATATCTGGTAAAACAAACTGGTAGCCTAGAATGCTAATGGTCAGGACCGTCGGGATGATGGACTTGAGGCCCAGCTCGTATCCCCACACAGAGTCTCTGTCGATGATCCTGAAGAAGCAGGAGATGTTCTGACTTTGGTAACCCACCCTTAGTTCAGCACGCTCACTGAACGGTATGGCCATCTCTGTGTAGCGACGAGTGAAAGTGGAGGGGTCTGATAGTGGCACGAGGGTGCTGAACTGGCGTGGGAGGTAGCTTGTCTCTCCTGCATCAAACTTGAAGGAAGTCACATCATAGCGCTGTTTGAGCATACGCAGATGTGACAAATACCACTCGCGTGCTTCTGGGTTGGTAAAGTCCAAGATTCCTCCGATGCCATTCCACCAGCGGACCAAAGCGGGAAGCTCACCGCTTGGCTCCCGAACAAACAGCCCTTTCTCCACTGCAACACCAAAATTAATGGAGTCATAGTTGATAAAAGGATGTGTCCAGAGTGACACTTGAAACCCATCCTCTCTGAGTTTGTCAAACATGCCACTAGCATTGGGGAACTTCTGCGGGTCAAAGTCAAACTCTCCATAGTCGGCAGTGTAGCGGTCATCCAGCTCCAGATGGGAACATGTAAAGCCATGCTTGGTGATGTCAGAGGCATAGCGCAGCAGCTTCTCCTGAGTAACAGCAGTCTTGTGGAGAGCCCATGTGGACCACAGTGGTTGTTTGAACACCTCAGGAGATGGGACTTTGATAGGCTTTGGGAAATACCGACGCACCTGAGCAAAACACATGCATATAGACTTACTGCAGATTGCACAAAAAAAACGGTTTTCACAAGAACAAACAACAGAGAAGTTTGCTGTACTTTCCTATTTGCTTCATTTAGTTCAAGGAAATCATCGACGTTTTAGAAAATATGCTTTTTTTCCCCTCAAAGCCAGGGGTTACATCAGAAGATTGAAACCTCTAATATATGTTCATTAAATAAGAAGAATACAGTCAAGACTGAAACAAGGGGAACAGCTAGTCTGACTATAGAGGGAGTGACTGCTGCCATCCCCCCAAAGCCACAACTTGCCAGAATGTCAATGATTTATCCAACGAAATCTTAAAAGGTACTGATTTTGATACCTTTCAACAGGGCTAAGCTAGCGCTTTCTTCTTGCTTCCAGTCTTCAACACAGATACGAGAGTGCTATGAATCCAAAATGTCAAAATACTCAGATTCTACTTTATAGGGACCTCAGCAGTGCTGAGGAATTAAAACAAATCAAAATGATTTGAGTCCTTGTTACTGTGTTGTTTTCATCCAATCAGCAGTCCAAAACTGAAAGATACTGACATTAAAGTGATATAAAAACAGAGAAAAGCAATCGAGCATAGTGGAGAAGCTTAAAACCAGAGACTGATGGTTTTGATAGATAATCTAGCCAATCAAGCCAAGACTGTGATATTTCCTGTCATTTTCACTCCAATTCTGCCATTTGCTAATTTGAATGTTCTGAATTTGGCCTCAAGTGCCTGTAAGAGAAGCAACACATGGATTTTAAAGTGTCTTGGTCTAGTAAAAATAACTGTCGGCAGGATCAACCAAACAAATTCTCCACGCTCAGTTTAGACACATTATAATAAATTAAGCTATGGAGAAAAGAAGATGGGTTATTTGGTTCTTACCATCAAAACAAAACACTCACTGTGTCTATACCTACCATGTATTTGTGAATGGAGGTTACATCTGACCCCACACACACTCTATAGCTGAGCTCAGATAAGGCCTGCTGACCCCCTGGAGGTCTAAATGGAGAGTCCTGGTAGCGGGCCTGGAACCTGAGGGTCCTATCCTTCTCTGACCAGCCCAAATGAAATGGTACAGAGTCATTAATCTTGATGGCTGTCGCATTCGAAGACAGCCAGTAGCGCTCTAAGATTCCCCCAAAAGCATTCCTATTCGAGTAGATGTCACTGGTGATGAAGGGCTGCGGTTCCTCCTCGCCTTGGATCCTGATAGGCCAGTACTGCGTTGCTGTCTCTGCCCCGCCGTACCAATGAGAGTCATTATAGGCCATAGCATGCTCAACCAAATGCTTGTTTTGCAACTCCTCCCAGCGAACACGGTAACACATCACGGTGTCCTTTGGTCGGACGGTCTGGATAAAGAAGTTGAGTTTGCCAGCGTCTGACTGAGTGCAACTCAGAATATTTCCTTCCTTTGAGCAGGAGTCCAGATCCAGAGTGCCAGACCTGAGACGGAGCACAGACAAGGGGGAAAGTAATATAAAAGAACTTGTTAGACACAGCACTGACTGAGCCAATGTGATTAGAAAGATGTTTATTGCTTAAAAAGATAAAGCTCACCAAAATGACTGTGGCTAGAAGAATACAGCAGAGAGGAAAAGCAATCACAAAATATAGAAGATATTGCGTGTTATTACATTTTATATTATGCTATTGTGTTTTATCTTCTATTACGCTATTTCTTTGCAAGTGCAGGGATTGGACTAAGGCTAATTCTGTCGATGTGAGCTCTGCTGATAAAAGGACATGACTAAATCAGTCTTCCCTAAGGGTATAATCATGTGTCTGCCTCATCTGGCTCTCCATTATACATCCACACAGTGCAGCTCTTTAGTACGGCTCAGCACACAAAGAGCAACAACTATGCAGGGGACAGAAAATAAAAAGGAAAAAAAAGAAATATATAGTATGTTACAAGGGTTACTGTTAGCCAAGATTTCCTGACTGTTAGTTTCACAAGCTAAGTATTTATTACAGAAACGCAGTGGATTGCATTAGAATCCAACACAATACAATGTTCCTATTTTTGAGGTCGCACCCAATGCTGACTGCATTGAAATGGCCCTGGGATCATCAGGATGTAACATATATTGTGTACATATTATATTTCACTGTCATATTTCACAGTAAAGCTGCAATGATAATTTTATTTACATAAGTTACATTACATAAGTTTCTGCAAGTTTCGGTTAATTATTTATGTCACTTTCCAAGCAGGAAATGCTAAAGATTCTTTGGTTTTAGCTTCTTTAATTTGATCATTTTCTGCTTTTTTGTGTTTAATCTTACTGTAAATTGAATATTATTGGGTTTTAGACTTTTGATTAGAGAAGCTGATGCCATGAATATGTCACCTTTGGTCTTTGGACGATTGTTATAAGTATTTGTCTTCATTCTTTTTTAATAATTTATAAACAAAAAAAATCATTGACACAATAATAAGCGGATTCATCAATAATAAACAAAGCCTACAGTGAACCCACCTGAAACTCATACTGAAGATGACAGCGCCTGCCTGGTTACGTATGATAAAACCATCCTTGTTGAGGTCCAACAGCTCTGCCTTAAGCAGCTGGGCTTTACGGAGGGACGCCGAATAGTAGCACCAGGCAACCACAGCAGCTAGCACCAGCACACAGCCCAACATGCCAGCCATCACAAGAGGCCGGCCTTCATGGGCCAGTTTCTTCTTGAGTGGAGAACCTGCAGCACCTCCAGCTGTAGGCTGCTCCCCAGGAGCCACCGGGACAATCTGATACATGCTGAAGACTTAAGGTGGTGAGATGTTTGTGGGAAGCAGATTTCTACTTGCAGGAGTGGACAGCTGTAGTTTACTTGCTTCTTGTAGTAGTGGAGGTGAAGGAAAGCCTGTCTACCTGCCAATTTTCAGCAATGTCTCCATTTCTACATGAGGACGGATTTGTCCAAAGCTGCAAGATAAACAAGGGAGAAAGAGATCAAATGCCAGTTCAAGTATTGTCAAAGTTGAAGGTCTTCTGCTTGGCAATCCAGTTTATTTTGGAGCCGATCTCACAAAGTCTTCAGGAACTACAGTTGTAAATAGCTTTAGACCTCTCTACACTGTATGCTAATATGATTTGTTGTTGTTACAAATAACTAATAATAATTAAGACACAGTGAAACCGGGATATTTCCTGCGATGGTTATTATGCTGTGAAAATTTAATACCATTGTTACCTCAATAATTACACACATATTTATCAATCTCCCTGTATTTAAGTAGTGTACAATGATGTTGAAATAATGTTAATCTGTTAAACACAATAAAAGCACATATGTACAGGTAAAGCATGTCTGGTTCACTGGTGTAGTCAGTTTGTCTCTCCTACAAAGCTACATGTTACTGTGCTGTGTACTGTTGGCAGCATAGTTCAGCAGCAGCAGCAGCGTCCAACAGAGAGTGAAACAGCTCAGAGGCTTTACTCTGGTAAAAATGGCTGGGATCCAGGCTCTGAAGCCACATACACACTCATGGTAACAGAACCGGTGACACCACAAAAACAGTCTATGATCAGAGAAAGTCCAGACACCATGTCAGCATGGTTACATTACATTCACCTCTCAGGTGAGAGCAGCTTTGAGATGAGTAAACAATATTTAAGGGCAGCAGCCCTCAAATAACTGTGCTGCAGCAAACCTGCAGTTTTCAGACACAGCCCAGGACAATCATCCAAAACATAATCATATTTAACCTCCCAACAGGTATTATTATGCTCCAGCTCAACATTCTTATTTTATTCTGATGACAGCTAGTGGCAATGCAGATAATAGGAACGGAAGCTTTGCAAAACCTGGAAAAACAAGGGTTCCTGGACTAAAACCACCCTTCACAGAGACTGCCACCTGACATGCCACCCTGCTTTTCTCCCGTCTCCTCTTAGAGAAGAAAAACTGTACCATCCTGTGAATATGAACAGTTAAAATGCACGTCTGTCATGCTAAATGCTGTGACTTAACTGTGCATAGTTCTAGCTTCAGAGATGCCAGCCCGCTTGTCATAAGCACAAGGCATCCCAATGTTTTGTGGTCAAGACCTCCCTCTCCACCCAAATTCGATTTATTGTGCTGAGGGGAAAAAAAGCAATTGCCTTCATGACACAAGCAAGTATTATTCTTCTCTAAAGATCACAGGGGTAGACTGGGGCATCATTACTTGAATTCATAGTTCAAAATACTCTTCAGATCATTCAAGTCAACGTGGATTAGCCTGCACACTGTGGCCAGACGTCAATTTAATTAGCTGGTTTGGGGGACCAAATGTATGCAATTCAAAGTCCTACTGCTATGTTATACAGGAGCAAGTAGCCATCATCGGCAGTGTTGTACAGTCCGCTGTACTCTGCAGGTTATGTATGTTTTCTGAACGAGCAGGAAGCTCGTACACACACAAACACGTTTCCTCCACAGTGACTGCTCCTTGTTCCGTGTTGACATTAGTTGTAACCAAACACCTCAAACGAATACACAAGAACACCAGCACTGCTGAAATGACCATGAGCAATTTTCCACTAGACTGCCAAGGTGACATTTTACTGCCTGACCAAACATTTCCTATGTGCCAGTGCCTGATCGATAAGCACCCGTCGACGCGGCTGTCGACGCTGTATCGGGACATTACAGCGACACTGAAACCGGCTATACCAGTTGTCACGAACTGCATTTCAAAACGGTCATGTTCACAGTTACAAGCAATGTGTTGACCATGTCAATTATTATATTTTAAACCACTAAGTCACACAATACGTTCGCCGTCGTCTCTATAGCGTTTTGTCAAAGATTTAGCATTTTCTTACCTCAGCGTTTGACTCCCCAGCGTCAGGAGGACCAGATGTGAGCGCAGTGGCCCGCTGCGTAGTAGCTGCAGAGCGGTTTAAAATTCTATGGTCCCGAGTGAGCTAGAAGCGGGTTGGTCCACACTGCTGTCAATCATACTAGGCACCATCCAGTGAACTCCTGGGAAATGTAGTGTGAGCAGGAAGTAGCGTTTACAACTTGTTAAAAAGTAAACATCTTCAAGAGCCATCAAGAGTGTCCCATCTGAGTAAATGAAATTGTGAAACCCACATAAATTAATGTTAATTGTTATTAACCTAATTTTAAAATATGGCCCTGTGATTTGTTGTTTTATGTACGACCGTTGCCCATGGAAACAATTCAAATATCAAATACTATACGCTGTATTTAATCTTTTTTGGTTTTAATTAACCAAGAAATGCCGTTACATACTGTTATGGGTTTTGGTTGCTTTTTTATGACTCACCAAGTGTCAGTGACGACTCAAACGCTAGTTTGATTTTGGTTTGTATATGTATTTGTAGCTAACTTGACCGTGTGTCAATCAAGCCAGCGCTGCATTTTATTTACTGTCCTGAACAAACAAACTACAAGGGGTAAGCTCATCCAGAGTAATTATCATCATGTTGTTGTGACTGTGACATGCTTCCTACCACTAGGTGACAGCAACAAGCTATAAATACAGAAGCTAGGTGTAACATGAAATGACAGAGTAGAATTATCGACTGTTTTTATCTTTATTTACCCTCTCGGGATCTGCTTCTAGTCACTGTTATTCATTTTAATATCAGGCGACTAGTAGTGCCTACAACAGTAGCAACGGTAACTAATTTAGCTTGTATTTAGCTCTATCTACATGCTTTGTTTTCATTAGCAACATCAGAGGTTGTGACACCAATGGATGGATTAATCTAGTTAACTATAGCATTAGCATTGGTTGTAGAAAGTGCAGGCGGCAGGATGCTATTAGCACCTGTAGCAACATTAGCAGGAGCAGTAACAGGGTTTGATTAAGTTAAGTATGAGACAAAGGCATTTGTGTAACAGAAGCAGAAGTAAAAGGAGTCACAGAGCCAAGCAAAACTGGGTTTTCTAAACTGGGCACAGTGAGCAATGGCCCCAGACCACTGTTGTGAGTTTATTTGTTTATTTCTGTGATTTAATAACTGGCATTTTGTTGGAGAATTTGTAACCCTACAGTTTTACATTTACATTTGTGGGGCACGCTGCATT
Source organism: Datnioides undecimradiatus (assembly GCA_008933995.1). Taxonomy (NCBI): domain Eukaryota; kingdom Metazoa; phylum Chordata; class Actinopteri; order Lobotiformes; family Datnioididae; genus Datnioides; species Datnioides undecimradiatus. Next base: position 9,102,238 of record WARS01000015.1, read on the forward strand.
AATACCTAATACCTAATCCCATGGCCTTCTATCCAAATGTTTTTAATAGTTTAGTTAGTCTGATTTATATTGGGTTAATATGGTAAGACTTAAAGCAATTAGTTGGCTAGCTATTAGTTGATCAACAGAATTATCAGCTGTTGTCAAGTACTAAATTAATTGCTTGATTTTTTTTTTTTTTTAGTAAAAATGCTATTCTTTCAGTTATGTTTTAGTAAACTGAATAGTTTTTAGTTTTCATTTATTAATTGGAATGATCAAGCTTTAGGAAACTGTGATTTGTAACTATAATTAAAACCCTACAAGGCTTATTAATTCATAAGAAATTAATTAACACTACTGTTAGTAGCAGCAAGAGTCACAGTAAATGTACCAGATGCTATTAAAGCACCTGTAGGAGTAATAATGGTGTTTGTCTCAGCAATAATATCTGTCATTTCAATTTCACAACCTCACAGCAGTCAAAGTGACTCACCCTGATGTGCTGAAAGCTAAGGTCCAGGGGGGAGATGCTGCTGATGTTGGTGTCAATGCTCTGCAGTGTCCATGCAGCCAAGGCTTGTCTGCAGTGTGACCATAGCATCAGGCTCCTACATGAGGATTTTGTTCTGTCTGGTCCCACTGTTGCTGACCAGATAGAAATGAAAAAGATTTGTGACCATGCCTACGTGACCTACAGGGAGACTAGCCAGCAACGAAAGGGAGTTATTGGTGAGATCAACATGACTTGACATGAGATTAGAGTGTAAAATTCTCAAAATATTGAATGGGCATTAATGTTTTTTATGATCTTGCAGTTTAAATGTTTACTACTGTGGCCCATATTTTGTCCTGGATAAATAATATGAATGAAATGCTTAAACTTGTGTTAAAAACAATGTTAAAATCTGTAAAAAAAAAAAAAAAAAGAATAACTGTCTGTTATTGCGCAGATCCTACTACTCTGTACAGAGCAAGAACTGAGTACCAGAGTGAATTTAACCGCTTCTTCAAAACCAAGCACACAGGTAAGAAATGAGAAAAAAAAATCATAAATATTGATATATTGACCAATCCCTCAAAATGGATATACAGTAGCTGAAAACTTAATATAGCAAAGCACTAAGATGAGTAGAATTGTTTCCATGCAGCATCAAAACATATACATTCAAAACACAGGGACACAATTTAAAGATAAAGTCTGCTCGGGGTTTTTTTTTTTTTTTAAAGGATCAGTAACATTTGAAGCTATCCAGATCATGGAGAAAGGCAGGAAGATCTTACAGAAACACTTGGACACATTCATCCGTGATGGTAATTGGCATAAATAAGAGTGAGTGCTCTGCACAGTATGAGGCAGGGCTCTTTGTGTAAGTCATTGCTGTGTACGAGATGCATTAGTTTCACATCATTTGTTTGTCTCTCCCTCAGGATTGTGCCCTAACAAGTGTGGTAAGTTTGTTCTGTGTGATTTTTTTCCTCTGTGCCTGTGTAAATCCTTGTAAAAGCACACTCAGTACATTGTATATATTCAGTACAGGGAAACGTGTGTGCATATGTGTGTGTGTGTGTGTGTGTGTGTGTGTGTGTGGTATGGTTTTCAGGGCTTTTGAAACGACGAGTAATGGATTGCTTCTCTTGCCGCTACAAGATATACATCTGTCCATCAACCTCTCGCCAGGAGGATTGTGGTGGTATATTTTTACTTGTTCCTTTGTGTGTATGTTGTTGGTGAGTGGGCGCGGCCTAGTCATACCTATGTGCTGGGAGTGCACCATACAGAGTACATGTACACACGCTTTCACGAGTTTGTAAATGTGTTCTCCAAGCGAGGCACTGCTGCTGCCTCGCCATGTGCAGGGCTAATGAAATAGATTATTCAAGTAATCCTAAGGCAAATGAATGAAGCGTCTTTCCATCTCTGCCCTTCCTCCCTTTCTCCAGCCTACCCGGTGGAGGCTATGGAGGGGGACCAGGCAGTGTTGAACTGTTTCCTCCCATGGCATCGTCTTCTGTTAGGAAGACCAGAGTACCACTACTCCTGGGCCCCTGGTGTACCAGGAACTAGAAAGGTCTCACTTACATCACTTTCTGAACTGCTAACAAAAGCACTTTAAAATCACCTTTTCACCTCTTTGCATGCTTCCTATTTCACATGGGTTACATTGTATTGTATCATCATGAACATGCGTATATTTACTGTCTGCTAGCTTTTACTCCCACTTACTTCCGACCATCACTTCCTAATTTGTGTGTGCAGTTGAATGAGAGTGACTTCAAAGCCCTGGTGGTGACAGACGACTCATCCATGGTCTTAAATCAACTGCGTCTGGATGAGCAGGGGACGTATCGCTGCTCTCTGCAGGGTCGAAATGGAATCATCTTCTACAGAGTCACTTTCTTGCTCACTGGTAGAACCAACAGTCAAAACAGCATAAAATCTGTAAAATTGCTCACTGCGGTAAAACTGTGAGATGAGACAGTTTTAGTTAAACATCTGGTGCTCATAAATCTTTATATTTAAGAATTTCCAAGAGTTCCCAAACAAAATTAGAAACACAGCAGCTAATCTTCTAAGAAATTAATTGCATGTTCAAAGGTAAAGTGAAAACAATTCAGTTTTGTAAGGCTTATAAATCTCTCCTGTATGTTGTCTGTTGTGGTTTGTGCCTGTGGGGTGGATGTAGGGTGTGTCAGTTTATTTCAGAGGGTGGTGGTTTTTTTCGTTGTCTTACATTGTCATGTGGGCTTTCTTACATTTTATTTACTGTATTCTTCCGTACTGTACATATTCCTGATTGCTGTATGAATGTTAATGAAAACACAGTGACTTTACCTATAATTGAATTCTGAATTCTGTAAATATATTATGTCAATCCCAACCAGAGGATACAGATAAGGACTTATAAAAAGTCGTTTCAGTATCCATATCAGTACCTATTGACTACAGTTCAGCAACAACCTGCTAAATTAACAAAATAAATCTTCAAATATGAGGATACCACAGGGAAACCCTTTTACAAAGTCAGTCAATGACCCACAGTCAATGGCAACATCACGAGAAATCCCCTGCTTATAGTGTTTTTATAACAAACTGACAGGTGTAATGCCCTGCCTCTGTATTTTCCACACACAAATATTACTGTACCACCTCTGTTAATGTATCTCTCTGTTGTTTTCAACCTTCTTCTTCACAGTCGCCCCTTTGCCTGAGCAAACTCACAGACCTGTCATCACTATGCCTCCCCTGCCTTATGGACACAACTACTCACCTTTTCAACCCACTGAGGGCCTGGTGGTGCCAGTCATCGCCATGGTTACTGCTCTGAGTCTGGCAGGGAGCGTAGGCCTCACAGTCGTCCTGGGGTGAGAGACAGTGAGCGGGCGTAGGGCACAAAAGAGAGGACGCGAGGTTAACAGGAAGAGTAAGGGTGAATGAGGTGTAACGGAACAGTCTGAGAGCGTGACATTAAGGAAGTGGCCATGAAGACGTATAGTGTGAGGATTTAAACATGATTTATGAGGCTTAGGTTTATGTCATTTGAGGTTACAATAGATGCATAAATAGGTTCACTGTTTACAGTTGAACCAATGACGCCATTGAGCTGTTTTCTGTGACCATTTTTTCACTTAATCCAGGAAGTGATGTCAGTTGCTTAAACACACAAATCAGCAGGTGTTACCTTTGGTTTTAACACACATGAAGGGCACAGAATGGGCAGATTTTTCTTTTAGTTCCTGTTTTATGTTTGTGTCTATTAAGGATGACTGTCTTTGTGACCCTCATAGACTGATGATAAGCCAAAGGAGAACTGTGAAGGAGCTGAGAAGAAGGAGGAAGGAGGGAAAAAACGCACAAAACGAAGTGTGATGAAGATACAGCACACAGTAAATACAGACTTTAAAGACGAGGGGTTTTACTTACTTCACATTGGACATTTGTCTCTGTAGCTAAATTAATTTTCCCACCACAATGTGCTAAGTCATATCAAGAAATGACGTGGAAGTGAGAAAACATGTTAGCCACAGGCAAACGTGGCTATATGAAGCATATTGTGCATTTAGATGTTCATGACAAATGATGTTAAACAGAAAAATACCTCCAGAACAGTCAGTACATATCATGCTGGACCCAATACCAAGATCTCACTCTTTAAACAGAAAGTTTGTGGTGTAATAAAACCAGTGCATTCAACTGACACACAGTTAAACACGCACAGAAAATCCCCCAGAAACCACTCAACTTTCCGTAACATTAAGCACCAGCTCGCCAGAGCACATCAATGATCTGACCCCAGCAGGGACACGTTCCCTCTGAATGAAGTGATGGCGTTGTCACGTGGGTGTTTATGAGAGGAATCAGGGCTAAGGTCAATCTCCCAGATTACAGTGTTTTTCAGAGATTAATAGCCCCAGCCATCCAATTAATCCTGTATAATCCCCTGTGGGAGGAGGGGGGAAGACGCAAAGGGGTAAAAGCTAGCAACAGATGTTTTCATCAGGGGTTTTTTTAATGTTTATTTACCATTAAATTCATTCAGAGAGAGTCTGAGAAAAGACAGACTTTAGGCAAGGCAAGTTTTTTCATATAGGACCATTCAGACACAAGGAAATATTATTCGGAAGTCACCGTTTTGTTGCAACACCATTACCAGACACTTTAATTCTTCATTTCCATCTGACACTGTCTGACATAAGCTGCTCCTGAATCAAAAAATAGTCACCTCTGTTCACACAAGTTTTGTCATGATCTCCACCACCTCCTCATTGCTGCCTCATGCGTCAGATTTCTGATCACCATTACCTTTTTTAAATCTTTCACAGTTTGTGCTGCTGGCAGCACGTAGCTGGCTGACGATTTAAAAGTCTAACATCTGACGATGTGATTGTAAAAAGAGACAGATTCACAGCAGCTCTCTCAGCTGTGTGTCAGATGTATTCTTAGCTGGCTCCTCGCCAACCATGATGCTCTGATTTGTTAACACAGGAAAGATAATGAAACTAAATGAAAATGAAAGTGAGTGATTGATTGATTATGAGTCATCAGATCCACGAACTCGATGGCCGGGCCACTTGGAAATATTCAAATGTTGCTCAGCTTCAGACTTTTTGAATCACAGATAGTTCAGGAGCTATGACGAAATATAACAAATGTTGTCATGATACAATATAGGTGTGTGTGTGTGTGTGTGTGTGTGGCCGGCATGAATGGTGACAGGATGTAAGTGCAGTGCTGTTTCCTGTTGGGCTGCTGAGATGGGGGTGAATGTTTTTTAAAAAAAAACGTTCCTTCTAGACACCCACCATTCAAACAGAGACACTCACGTCACAATCTACCAACTCAACATACCTCATCAGTTCACTGTGGGTTCATATGTGTGTGTTCAGGCCAAAAGTGCAGGTTGAGGCTACACTAAATGCATGCTCAGCAAATCTGCTGACAGCCGTGATGAACTGTGTACCAAAGTGTGTGTGTACTGCTGTGGATTTAAATTGCAGCCTCAGCAGGGAGAGAGCATGACAAAGTGTGAGCGCTGCTGAGGGACCAGCAGGCAGCAGCAAGAGAGGGAGGAGAAGGGAAGTGGGAACATGAAGAAAGTGGAGTCAGAGGTTTGAGTGGGAGACGAGTGGGAAGACAGAGTGAATTGAACGTGGGTTACGTGTAAGTGAAGACAAAGACGTCAGATTACACCTAATTTTGTAAACTATCCCACAGTGCACATGAAGCATATTTTTCTGTGTGTTATGGGGCAATGAGTGTCCTGAATCCAGGGGTGGAAGGACGCCTACAATATTCATTTAGCATTACTGGTGTCTGACTTAAACATTACTTGAGTACTTATTCATGATGAGAGAATTTGTATTTGAATCTGCTCATACAAAAAACGGATTACTTCTGTTAAAGCCCCTAAAACATGGTTTCAAATCTAAGATATTCTTACTCAGATAAATACATTTAATAAACACATCTGCTTCAGAATGCCAGGGTGCGGTTTGATCACAGTTCACATTTTCACATCACCTAGAGCTGTCATTCCATCATTTTGATGAAAATGTAATGGAAGTACATAATATCACCTTTTCCCAGCTGGAGAGCAGTACTTTACAATCTGCTTAAAAGTTATTATAACTCCATGTCATATTTAGTAATCAAACAAAACATGAAAAGACCAAAACTAACAATAAATTGATGCCATTAACAAGTATGGTCTATGTAGCACTTATTCCGCATAATATCTACTAAAAACTACCTGAGTTTACTGCCTAGATAATGTCTTCACTGGACTAAGAGTTTATCAAAATTCTGTTATTATGTAACAATGAAAGGTTTGTGTGTGATCAAACTATGTAATCTAACTGGTACAGCCCTCAAGAAACCAAGCAGAGACAATGGCTATAACTGTGCAGTTGATGTAAGCCCCTGCACTGTGCAGAATTTTTTTCTGAGGGGAGTGTTGCAGGTTTTTATATTACAATGTCAAATTTAGGAAAGATACAGTGAGCAGAAATGGAGATAATGAACTCCATGGCATTTTATCACTGGAAAAAACAAATGCAATGCCTCCAGGGAGAGAGCAACTTTTGTGTGTGCATGGGGCAAGAAAACAACAACAATGCAGCAGTGAAGCTCAGGATTAATCTAACCCAAATAACCCAACTCATCCCTCGCTGTTTCCTCTGAAGGCTACCGTTTCACAGCAAGGCGGGGAGGGTTGGGTTATAACTCTCGGCATAACGTCATTCAACACAAAAACACGGGATAACCCCAAACGACCACGTGCGCGGTAGGAAAATCAAGCTTGACGTCAGTGCCCATATCAGGAGTGCCGGGCAGGCCAAATATGGACGTTCCGTCTGTGACGTTGTTCCTCAGTGGAAAGTAAGGCGGGGTCACGACGACCCCTCCCCTCTCACAGCTGTTATCAATGAACAACTCAAGTCTCAATCTGCAGCTGCTGTTAACAGACCTGACGGAGAATTCAACAAGTACCTATCCAGGGCTCTCGATATACAAATACTGTACATTTTAAAATCAGCTCCAAAAGTAGCCTACTTATAAACTAAATTGCTCTTACAATTCTCACGGAAAACACTACAACCGAATTAAATTTTTGATTTTATATATTTCGTTATTAAGTGGAAATATTTATTATTTTTGAAATTGTTTTAAACAGGCTATACTTTTTGAACCATGGCTTCAAGCGGTGAGCCTTTAGAGATAACCGGCAACGAGCTGGTTCACATCCTCAGGACCCCACGGGACCAGTACACATCTGCGGGCTGTGTGGTGCTGGACTGCAGGCCTTTCCTTGATTTTTCTTTTGCGCACATTTGCGAGTCAAGAAACGTCAACTGGAACTCGATGCTGCGTCGTAGGTCCAAGAGCTCCGTGGTGGCTCTGGAGTGGCTCATTCCGGACAAGTCGCTCCTGGGCCGGTTGCGGCGCGGGGAGTTCTCCCCGGTGGTGGTGGTAGATGAGAGCAGCCACTCCATGGCCGAGCTGAAGGCAGAGAGCGTGGCCCAAATGTTGCTCACTGCCCTGCAAAACGAAGTTCAGACGCAGATCTGCTTTCTACAAGGTAATAAGACGTTGCCAGTCCATTTTTACTCATCAAAAATTATTATATAAGCGACTGATAGAATTCACTTTCTGAAATTTGAAATGAAAGAGTTTTAGCTTTTAACGTGCAGGCCTAATAAGTAATATCTTTGCACTGAGCATTAAATATATATTTTAAATATTTTTAAAGTGTTGGTGGTGAGTGGAAAACCTTTTACTTTTTATAATCAAACAAAAAGCATACACAATAAGGTGAACGTGTGTGTGTGTGTGTGTATATCTATGCTGCTTTTTCCTGTTTACCACATCCTTACTATTTTTTTCTCACATAACACATTTTAAGAAGGACTTTGGTGAACGCTCGCAGCTTAGCTAATACTATGACCTTCATTTAGGTGGATTTGAGGGATTTTCAGAGGCCTACCCAGAACTCTGTTTCAACTCTGCCAGCAGTCACCTCCCTACAGTGGAGCCAGAGCCGGCAGTGACGGGTCGGAGGACACCAGCATACGATCAGGTAGGATCACTTTTATAAGAGCTGATTGAAAATGTAATAGTTTGCATATTCAGGATATTAAACAGAGGCTCTATCTTGTCTTTTATAAATTGCAGGATGGTCCAGTGGAACTGCTGCCCTTCCTGTTTTTGGGCAGTGCCATCCACTCATCCCGCAAGGAGACCCTCACAGCAGCAGGCATCACTGCTGTGCTCAACGTTTCCTCCACATGCCCCAACTTTTATGAAGGGGAGTTTCAGTACCTGCGGCTCACTGTGGAGGACAGCTTAGCTGCTGACATTAGAGCCTGCTTCTCCACAGCCATAGCCTTCATAGGTGAGTTTCTCCTCCAAACATGCACAGTTGGCAAACCTGTGCTCAGTCATCACTTGCTCAGTGTGATGAAATAAAGTTAGTAGACAAACCCAGTGAATTAGTCATGTCTTAGTTAAGTAAGCCATCCTTTTACTCCATTGATGAAACATCCTAAAAATTTCTCTAAGCGACTTGAACACAATAATCCATTTTGAATCCCAGATTTATGAACCAGCAATGTAATCATACTATTACAAAACAACCGGCTTATGCTGCACAAGTTGCAGAAGAGAAATTTATGAACCTTCAAAGATAGAGCTCAATTTATAAGAACTAACTTTGGTTGACTTTTCATTAGCATTTTTATTTTTGCTACCTCAGTCAGCAAGTCTAATCTGTGCATTTCGTCTTGTTAAACACTCAGTGATGTCACTTAAACGGATGTGTAATGGAGCGCAATATGCTGATCTCTCTTCCTCTTTCCATCTTGTCTTTTCCGCTCCACCTACAGACTCGGTGAAGCAGAGCGGTGGTCGGGTGCTGGTGCATTGTCAGGCAGGTATCTCCCGCTCCGCCACCATCTGCCTGGCCTACCTCATGCACACACGGCGGGTCAAGCTGGACGAGGCCTTTGACTTTGTGAAGCAGCGTCGTCAAGTCATCTCCCCCAACCTGGCCTTCATGGGACAGCTCTTGCAGTTTGAGACTGACGTCTTGTGTCAGGGCTGAAGACCCAGGCATGTTAAAAGGAAGGGCGTTTACATTTCTGTACTTTTTTGATTAATTGTACTGTCTCATCTGGGCATTGTGCTGTACTAGGACTCAAACCACATGTACAAATGTACTGTTTTCAGTAGTGTTGACTATGTACATTCAGAGAAAAACGTGTGTCCTGCTGACATCATATGTCTGGTAGATCTCCTATTTTCAGGAGAGAGATCCTTATACAACAAACAGCTGTTGGCATTATAAATTGCACAGTTATGACTGCATTATGAATAATTATGATTCTGAGCCAACAAGTTGGGGCAGCTATGAGTAATTTCCCTGATATTTTAGACGTGAGGGGAATCGTACCTGCCTGTCTGGTTTTGTGTTTGACTTACGTGCCTGATCATTTGCAAGGGCTGTCTTATTTTCATACTGAAAGTTGTTCCTTCACAGTGTCACCACTGTGACACAACATTTTATGAGACGACACTGTGCTAACTACTTAAGGCAATACTGGATGAATCTCAAATTTCATTGTCTAATTTATAAGAAGTGCACTAGCTCCGGTTGGTGCGTAATCATTCTGTATCCTGAGACACATGACACTTTGTACACCTAAACTGGAGGGCATTGTTTTTATAATGTAAATAGAATTTGTATTTTTATTTATTTCAATATTTGTAATGACAGGATATGCTTTATCACTGTCTGTTACAGCACTTTATACCTAAAAGGTTTAGCCAATTCCTGCAGTTTTTTTTTCCCCCACTAAAATAAAAACATGCTGGAGAGCTCAGCTGAGTCTGTTCACACTGTATTATGCCTTTATTTCACTCATACTGTACCGTATCACAGATCACTTGTAATAACTTAAAAGATATAGTCCAGCAGTCCTGACTCTACTGACAGACACAGTAATCTGAGACCACTGCAAACACATAAATTCACACACTGACCTTTCTGCACTCAACTCACTCTTGCTAAACCAGAAAGTATTAAAACCGTGCATTGCTGAGTATTTTGGAGGATTATCCACAGAGAATGGGCTTTTACGGTCTCTTTGACCTCACCAGCCACTGACATCAATTTCACATCCACCCACTCAGGGCACGAGAACAAGTTTGTACATTTTTTTTATCACAAGGATTTTATTTTTAACTATGAGAGTGCCCTTTCACGACAGCCATAAAGACCACTTGTTAGCAGGAAGTGTAGAAAGTCCACTGTTTGTACCTGTGAAATTTTGATTAGACAGAAGTAATGACAAAGACATAAAACCCCATAAACATACCAATAATACATTCTTGTTGCATGTTGATTCATTGTTGTAGTATTTCAATAATGGTTCTTATTTCACAGGACTCTGAGTTAATCATTTCTACACTGACCAATGTACATTCAAACACGTCAACAACTGTTTGTCAGATGAACCATGGGCCACAGAAATAACAGAGGAAGCTCTTTTATCATACTTTATTGTGCGTAAAGATCTCTCTTTTACTGATTTCGTCTTGTTCCACAGCAAGTCACTGTATTTTGATCATTGAAAAGTTATAAATAATGTTCACTGTGTTTGTGAGCAATATCCTATGCAATCTAAACTTGACCTATTAGGCAGAAATGTCAGAGTAACCAGTAACAATGAACTAAAGACCAGCTGCCACAACTACGTCAAAACCCAATGACAGTTATGCCACCCACACAGTTGTGTTGGCCATAGCTAAAATAATCCACCTCCTCTCATTTGCAGGTATCTACTGCTTGACGCATACGAAAGCATAATTGTCATGTTTGACTTTTTCCTTCCACTAGCTGCAGTTTTCCAAGCACAGGGCAAAGCAATGCACACTCAGTTTTCAGGTGTTGATTAAAAATAAGAGCTCACTCACTGAAACTCAGGAAAACAACTCTTCTCCGGTTTGTCTTCATTTAGACTTTCACTGTTGATCTTAGTTGACATCATCTGATGACTATGCATGACATCGAACTAACTGTAATGGATATTTCCATCAGCCTTGAGGCTGGTTGGAAAGGCTCTCTAATCTGTATATTCTTCGTTTAACTATGAGCCAATATGCGCAAAACTGTTTCCCTTCACTGCCCTTTTAATTTGCCATAACGATCATATAACTGAAACAGGAAGAATGGCAAAGGAAGGTCAACAGTTATTAGGTTGGTTTTAGACACATACCTGTAAACTGTAAAAGTCATCAGTGGTGAAAAACAGCTGATTACATTAACTCAAGTACAGATTTTAGGTATTGGTAGTTTACCTGAGTATCCCTTTTATGCTAATTTGCAATACTGTAAAGATTTTGTGCTTTTCTTCCACAAAGGTAATGTGACAACCATTTTTAGTTTTCTGATTAAGGTTTTACAAAACTATAATGAGCAAAATACAATCCAGTGTTTTTGACTAAAAAATAGTTTTGGTCATCATAAAAGTATCTGGTGCCCCTTCTTGTGTTTCAGATGTCTTTAAGTTGTCCCACTTCCACCAAAGAGACATTTCCCCTTTGAAGTTCTCACATGATTTCATTTCAATAAATGTTTCAGGAAATGGTCCAATATTTCACAAAGCAGCAGCACAGGTTACAGAGAAGTTGGATTTATTTTGCGAACCTTTGAAGAGATCTCCAACCCATAGATGGAAGCCACTCAAATAAACTCAATGTATCCTTAGGTTAGAGATGCCAAAATCTTTCCCTTGAAGGGCCAAAATTGAAATTTCATGATAGAGATTCTAAATAAGTCAGGGGTTTTTTATCTCATTAACTACAAAAAGATGATTTATTATATGATAATTTTTTTTCGTTTTTTGTAAATATGTATACAGTACTACTCGGAAAATTAGAATATCCTGAAAAAGTGCATGCATTTCTGTAACTCAACTTTTAAAGGTGACTTTTTAAAGGCTCAGGACCCTTTTGCAGGTGTTTTGGATTACTTACCTGATTAGTGTGTGACACTTTGAGCCTACAATACTGAAGCTTTTCACAGTATTCTAATTTTCTGAGTTTTTGGGTTTGAGGATTTAATAAGCTGTAAATCATAATCAGCAAAATTACAACAAAAAATGCTTGAGATATCTCACTTTGCATGTAATGAGTCTATAAAATGTATTGGTTTCACCTTTTATGTTGGATTGCCTGAATAAAACAACTTTTACACAATATTCTAATTTCCCGAGTAGTACTATATATACATACATACAAATATATATATATGATATATTGTTTTTCTCTACAGTAGTTTCACTGTTGAACATATAACAGTAAAATGCTACTAACAATCTCATAACAATCATGCCATGTACCACTGGTGCACTGGTGTCTCAAGAAAAGGATCTGGGTACTTTTTCCTCCGCTGCAGGTAGATGCAGCATGATCACTGTCTATGTTAACAGCCAAACAGTGCTACAACGATCACTGGATGTTAGTTTGTGGTGAGACAGTGCTCTCTGCTGACAACTTTTGAAATTATGAGAAATCAAGATGAGTCAAAAGCATCCAGCAGATGACGCCAGTAGACTGTTCATTAACTGTGGGAATGTTTTTCTTCCACCAGTCTCCACAAAGCAAAGCCAAACACACACATGCATATACACACCTCCTATCTGTACTGCTTCTATTGCGTGATTGTTCATTAACACATCTAAATGACTTTTGGTGTCATTTCACTTGATCATTTATTTATCTCTGGAAGCAGACTGTTCCACCTCCCTTTCATTTGAATGTCTCGCTCATCTCGTTTGTCAGTCAGACTCCTTAATGAAAACAGACTTGTACCGTTTCTCACACTCCAGGTCCAGATTAAAGCAGTGTCATGATCAATCATATTACATTAGGCTGGCGCAATAACTCCCAATGGTGTGTTTGTGTATGTGTGCATGTGCCTGTACTGTATACATAGGTTGATGATGAGGCATGATCAGAGATTTGCACAAGGATCACACCTCTGTTCGGTGTGGTGATTTACTTTTTTATTTATTTGCTGTTAGCAGCCAGATACTCAAACAAGATTCCCATTCTGAGAAAGCTGCTATTAGACAATGTGAGTAATATGTGTGATATTGTTAGCTGGAGAATTACAGTGTGGTGATGTAACACACACACGCACACACTGGCCTCCAGGCACACACGCAAAGGCAGCAGTTGTCATCATTACAAATGCAGACAGGAAAATTATTGTATGACCATCTGGGAGAGCTCCCTGTAATTGTTTGCAGGTTATACACACACACACACACACACATGCTCAACACACACTTGTAACGCTACACTGTACTTTAGAGGACCATCTTTAAAACAGTTCATTCCTAAGTCCAGTGAAAGCAGTCACGAGGACACAAACAGATGAGAAATTAGATTAAAAGAAATTCTGCTGACTTTATTTAGTAAAGTTTTTGCACTTTTGCCTCTTTAGGCCTCCAAACAACTCTCAAAGAATCAATATGAGAAGAGCTTTTGGTCAACCTGTTGCCAGCTCATAGTTACATGCAACTTGCGATTATGTTAGCAAGTAAACAACACAAGCTCAGTCCCTGATTCTAACCTTAAACATTACAACAACATGTCTAACCCCAACCAGTACCTTAACTTAACCTGAACGTAATTCCAATTTTGGACCCTAAAATTACATCTTTCCCAGTTGCTGGCCAACAAAAAGACAAACTGATGCTCACAAATGTGCAAGGTGCAAATGAATTGCATGAGTACACACACACACACACACACACCGCACCCACACACAGGCAGTACCAGGCATACTCAAACCAGTAACTCAAAAAGGTCTAAACTGAAAGCATCCATAGGGCGGGTACAGAGCTATAATTGATTTGGACCTGAACCAGAACATGCACAGCCTCCCACCACAACGCTGCATTATGTCGACCTGCAGTTATCTGGCATTCAGTTGGGAAACTATATTTAAAGACAAGTTCTCGTCACCTCTCTTTAGTTTTGTTCAATCTCACTACACCAGGAGACTTTGTGAATTGTTTGAGTGAAACAAGACTTTTTCCAAAGCACACAAAGTTTTCTCAAACCACTGGCAGCCCTCTTTCCATCCAGACCAGGTGCAAACCCTTCCAGTCCAGATGTCAGGCAAGAATTACTGTGACCACAGTGCGTGATCCTTGACGGCAGAATTTCCTCCAGGCTTGTATTATTATATGTGTGTGTGTGTGTGTGTGTGTGTGTGTGTGTGTGTGTGTGTGTGTGTGTGTACACGTTTGTAAATCACATGCTCTTATACAACAAGCACTTCAGGAGTGATGTACTGTGAACTGAATTCTGTTTGCTTCTCAGTCTCCATAACCTTGGCATCAGTGACACACCCCTCTCCCCCAGAATGCATTTTCAGCGTGTTACTAAGCACAGTTCACCCATGGAAACAGAGACACTTGATTGGAGTGCTCTCTCCCACTAAAAGCTTTATTCTCTTTCCCTTTATATTTAGAATGTGTAGCGCGGAGAGAGAAATGTACAACCATTATTGGCTGCAGCTTGGGGTCACACAATCAGAGAGCAGGGCTTCCAATTGTAATTCCATGGGTGGCTAACTGGGCTTCTCTCTCATTAGAGCAGCAATGTGTGTGTGTGTGCGAGGGGTGCACAACAAAAACAAGTAAACAGGACCTCCTACCCACACACCATTCATAAGATTGTGTGTGTGTGCATGTGTAGGATGGTGTGCGTGTAGGTTATATTACACTGGCCACCCACATACTTTCAAAACACCATGGGATAAACTCTGCAACCATTTAATTTATGGCTCAGTTAAAAAAACATGACGTCGGTTGTGCTCGATAATTCAACAACTGGCCACTTGATCTCAGGTGTGGTGAACAAATCATCTGGGATGCTGTGTGTGTGCCTGCGCTTCTTGGGGGAGGAAGTGTTGCAGGGTGCATACTGCAAAGGGATTTAAATGGAAGCCAAGTGATGATGTAAATGCATGAGCACAGAAAGCAAGTGCCTTATAGCCCTGCCCTGCACCTCGCACAGTGAGCAGAGGTAAGAAGGTAACCCAGCCCATTTTGAGGGATAGGTAGCAGAGCACGAGGAGACTTCATAATTTCACTGGACCATAATTCTTAAGGAAATAACTCACTTTTACTGCAACATTTATGTGAAAGTTTCAATTGGCAGTTTCTGTGGAGAATCAGGTTTTATATGCAGAATCTGTAACCTCATAAAATCTGTGATTTATTGCTTGAGATTAAACAACCCAGTAGAGCAGGGAGACCACCAACAGTTTTTCAATAATGGAGCCATCGCAAGGGGGTAATTTCTCGAAACTAGGGCTTTTTAAAATATCCACAATGAGTATATTGTTTTCTATTGTATCTTAGCCCTGCCTTGTGAATCCTCAAGCACTGGTTTTCACGACACCTAACCAAAAATCAGGAAACGGGGCTTGTGACAAGGTTATGTGGCTAAAAGTGGGTATCATTGTCCTCAAGTAACTTACTTGACCTCCAGCTGCTCCAGTGCAAACGTTTATTGGCCCGAAACGACTGGGACTGTGGGAGGTTGCATGGAAACTGGTGTAAAGTACAAAGTTCAAAGATTTAGAGATCAGACAGGCTTTGTTAATTGAAAAGCATCAATCAGCCATATGTGCTATGCCACTTATTGCAGGGGATGATGATGATAATGATGACTGGGTAAAAAGTGCACGAGTCCCTGGATTGAGGCTAATGTTTTCTATAAAGCAGATGGTGTCAGCTCTGCTCCGTCCTGTTCTCAGTCGCACACCTCAGCGTCAATTGACCGAAGCGGTGCCACCCAGTAAGCCATTTCTAATGTAACTGCGTTGGTTGAGCCGCTTGGGTGTAGATTTAATGTCAGAGAGAGGGAAGGAAGCAAGGGGGGGGGGGGGCTACTTGGACAGAGAAAGTAAGGATCCCATTACGCCCACAGCTCCACGGTGACATCACCGGGTCTAAAAAGAAGCGCAAGAGGGAGATGGGAGGCACCTCACTTATTAGATTTCGTCGTAAGGTCCTGTTCACAAGTGGAGATGCTGCTGCGCCTCTGTGAGGCAGCCTGTGATGTCCGTCGGCGGAGCGGCTGAATCATGGTATCCCGGTAAACTTCCGAGAAGAGAGAAGCGCCAGGAACCAAGAAACAACTCCAGACCAAAGCTGAACTGCGGGGAATCATTTCACTGCTGAAGGAACAGCGCGTTTTGACCACAAATGTTGCCTCATGCGCGGGGCTGAAGAGCTTAAGGTTAACTTTGAGTTTTCTTGTGTTCGATTAACTGGAAACGCTGGCATCAGCCTGCAGGGAAACACTTGTATCTTTTCAATACTAAATCACTTTTGGTATAAACTTTATTTCACTTTCTCTTAACCATTCTGTGCTGCCTATTCGGGTTAGATTGTCAGGTATACGCGCGGCTCCCAACGGAGACGCGCGAAGACCGCACAAGTGTCGACATTACTATAATCCGATCTCTTATATTCAATGCCGCATCGCTGTAGACCATCTCAAATTAGATTATCATAAATTAAATCTTCCGCTCATCGTGTCAGCGGCTAAATGATCCACTCGGGATCAAGCTTCATGCGCGAAAGAAGTTTAAGTTCTTCGGACTGATATTGCAGTTCTGAAAAAAAAAAAAGATGCACAGCAGTCAGTAAAAATTTAGTCAGTGTGTTTTGTTGCATAAAGTGTGAAGTCCTTTTTAATTGAAAAGCACTGATCCGTGTCTTGACGCATTGTTCAGGACTGTTCTGTTTGCTTAAAATGGACTTGGAAGAGCTGCCGTGGAGGATGCAAGGGAGCTAACATTTGGAAACAACACAGAGGCAAAACGAAAAACAAGTGAGGTAAATAATATCCAAATGATTGTTTCTTATCACATTGCTATTGCATGGAATATAAAATACGCGCACAGTATTTGCACTAACAACGTAAGAAAATGTCTTGTAACTGTTAATAAAACCGCAAAATATGTTATACAAGACAATTTTATTCAGTGATCAAACGTATTTTTAAATTTATAAAGATTCCTGGAAAGCTAATCCCAGCATGGCCTCGGTTGTGGACAGCGGCTGCTCCATGGAGCTGAGCGGCTGGAACAGCAGTGCGAGCAGCGCCGGAGCCTCCGTTCCCTGCAACCAGAGCATCCTGAAACTCGCCCCTTACTCCCCCGAAGCCACGGCGGCCTTCGCGACCGCCATCACCTTAATGGTCGTCTTCACCATCGTGGGAAACATCATGGTCATCATCGCCGTCCTCACCAGTCGGTCACTCCGAGGTCCACAGAATCTGTTCTTAGTGTCACTGGCTGCTGCAGACATCTTAGTGGCCACACTCATCATCCCCTTTTCTCTGGCCAATGAACTGCTTGGCTACTGGTACTTTAAGTCTCTGTGGTGTGAGATCTACCTGGCCTTGGATGTGCTGTTCTGCACCTCCTCCATTGTGCACCTGTGCGCCATCTCGCTGGACCGCTACCTGTCTATCTCCAGAGTAACGTACGGGCGTCAGCGGACTCCAAGGCGCATCAAAGCCGCTATTGTGGTGGTGTGGCTCATCTCTGCCATCATCTCCTTCCCTCCCCTGCTCTCACTGAACAAAAGCGAGGGAGGGGACCAGGCAAGCGAGAGAGGACCTCAGTGCCAGCTGAATGATGAGCGCTGGTACATCCTCTACTCCACCATCGGCTCTTTCTTTGCTCCATGCCTCATCATGATCCTGGTCTACATAAGAATCTACCAGATTGCCAAGCAGCGAACACGTTGCCCACCAGGAGAGCCCAGGAAGGATGGGGTTGGCTGTGCTACACCTAGTCAGGCTCCACGACATGTACAAGCAAACGGAAAGGATGATGAAGAAAGCACACCACCATCATCGAACAAAACCTCTAATGCCAGACCGCCCACCCTCGCCATCACCCCTTCTCCCTCCCCAGGAGAGTCTCAAACCTCCCAGAATCCCACTTCTAATAATCTCCTGCAACCTCCAACCCCTTCTCTAGCCATGACCCCTGTCACACCCTCACCCCCCTCTTCTGTGCCTCAGTCTGCCCCTGCCAAGACTAAAGAGGAGGGGAAGAAGGGCAAGCGGCAGGGAGGGAAAAAAGCTGATAATAATAATGGAGACAGTTCGAGCACAGAGAGCGACATGGAGCACAGCCACGGAGGAGGCCGAGGCAGCACCAGCATGCCAGGATCACCTGCGGGAGGGGGGGTCCACTCCCCAGCCTCAGTCAAGCGCTACCGAGATATGCTCGCAACTTCAAAGGGGGCTCGGCTGGTGCCGGGGAGGAAGTCAAAATCGGAGAACAACCCTGGAGCAGCGAGGCGTAAAGCGATGGTCAACAGAGAGAAACGTTTCACCTTCGTTCTGGCAGTGGTCATCGGCGTCTTTGTGGTGTGCTGGTTCCCATTCTTCTTTTCCTACTCTCTGCAGGCAGTGTGCCCAGAGACGTGCGCCATCCCTGAACCACTCTTTACATTTTTCTTCTGGATCGGTTACTGCAACTCCTCACTCAATCCAGTCATATACACCATCTTCAACAAAGACTTCAGGAAGGCCTTCAAAAAGATATTGTGCAGAGGCACCAAGGGTACTTTCTTTTAGCATTCAAACCCAAATCTATAGGACATGGACACAAACAAATTGCTATTTCTGAGGCATAGAATAAAAGTGATGATTTCCATTTCTCAGAACACTCAAAGGGCTGTTTTAAAAACATGTTGAACTGTGGGAATTACAGAATCAGAAACTGAGCTTCACACTTTAACAGCCACAGTGTGCCCATACAGGCAACTTGGACTGTGAAATCCCAGTTTGCAGCTAAAACACACACACGTATGGGGGGAAAATAGGACATGGAATAGAAGTGATAGACATAGCTCAGAGCGTATTGCTGATAAGACTTTGAATGCAAAGTTTTATCTCAAGATCACATCGAATAATAGACAGTGCTAAGACACAGAGTGGTGCAGAATCAGAGAGGAAATGTACACACACTCTCACTAAACTGACTGGCGGTCTTGAAGGAAGCATGAAAACAGTTAACAGAATTAACTCAAAAATAAGATGACAAGCTGTCTAATGTATAATATATAAAATTTTGTAGTTATTGAGGACTACAGGACTAATGGGGAAAGAAACATGTATAAAGAAGGAAAAGTGGCCTTAGATTCCTATGAGCCTAGGGCCCTTTATTTATCAGTAGAGAGCACAAGGAGCACACAAGGTTAGTGGTGATTTCTTACGTCTGCAGTCTTAATTTGCCCAGCTGCAGGGCAAACATGTGCTCCTCGATTTTTATCTAAAAACGCAACAGCAAGAGAAGGTTTCTGACAGTCTTGAATGTGATAGCACAGACAATGCCCCGCTTTCAAAACTGAACTTGTGGACTTTTATGTGGAAAGCCTTCATGTCAGACACCTTGCTCTTGGCTCAGTATGGGTCACAATGGACTCTCAGGTTGTTTGCAATGACACTCAATTTTCATCTTTCACAAAATGCAGAATAAGCTGGTGGATTTTTGGGAAACCACATGTATGTTGTTCCGATGTGAAAGAAAGATGCTCATCATTCTCTTCGCTTGCTGTTTCCTGCTTTTTAACTTAACCTGGACTATCATGTTGGTGGCCTGGACTGAGCAATGCCTCTCATGAGCTGCCTCAGTATTTGGACATTTAAATAACAATCACAACTGGTTTTAAGCCTCTGGAGAGTGCTCCAGGTGTTATTCACAGTATCTAATGGGAGGTGCATCTGCTGAAGACTGAAAAAACACTGTTGTTGTTATAGTTATTATTTAACATTGCTTTTCATGATGAACAGTGGTATTTAGCAGGTAGACATTTACACTGACTGTAAAAGACACATGAACAATGCAATTATGGATGTGTAATGTTAGCCCTAATTCAGCGCCAACATGGGTTAATCTGACAAGCATTTGGCTGATTCAGTCTTTACCAGTGCCTCTGGCACATCATTGCCTGTAGCGGACCTCTACATGGCACATTTGGTTTGTCACTAAAAGGCAGGAGGATGAATGGTACATTTATTTTTCTCGCCAAGAGACTGAGCCTCTCCGTCAGTTTCCTCAACAAAAAAAAAAAATTTAAAAAAAAAAGTGTCTGTTACCGTGAACAGCACACAGGTTTATTGACTCCAATGGGACAAGGGCTGTCAGCAGCAACACTTCAATTTACTAATTGTCTAATTCTGCTGACCTGTGTGAGTGTGTGTGTATGCGCGTGTGAGCGTTGACTTCAGTGTTTATCTGTAGAAAGTGTCAGTGCCTCCTCTGGCTGCTATGTGCTACAGATCTACTGTAATATTGATACTGATAGAGACCAGATTTCCTGGCGCAGGCATCACTTTGTTGTCTGTCATGTGAATGTTTCTACTTGATGGGAAGTATTATATCACTATCTTGAGAGAGTCTTACTGAACTGAAAGTCTGTGTTTATCAGTAATATTGAGTACATGGCTTTTTAGTGATCACCCTCAAGGGACCAAAGAGCCTCATAGGACACCAGCCTGACTCAGTGATATCTGGCTCTGTGTTGCTTTAATGAAGTATTACAATTGATGATTGAAAACACTGTATTATTTATTTCAAACTGGTTTGTGTTTTCTGTCTGTTACCTATTTATTGTTCAGTTACTGTGCTTTTATTCTGAAAGTCAAGCAAAGTGGGACTGATCACAATGCAAGACCATTGTACAGATGTTTAATTTCTTGAATAAGAGCAGAATTGAGTCACGCTATAGAGCTCTTACTGCATAAGACTGAGCTGTGTTCGAGTTTTGGCGGGAGTTTGTATTTGTGTTTGAAGGAACATGAACCTACAATGCAACACTTGTCATCATTGTTTCATGTTATGGCACGGTGACATGTTCAGAGAAGCAAGCACATTAATGGATGTACAGTTCATCAAGCATACTGCAGCACGAAAAATGTCTCTTCACCAGTGTTACTGTCAAACCTTTCCTGAGAAAGGAACCAAACAGGATACTGTCACTGGCACCCACAGCCAGTCTCAGTTGGATGATTTGCAGGCTACATTGATTTGCAGGGACATTAAGGCTACAATCCATACCACATACACCCATACAGCTGCTTGGAGATTCTAACAAAATACAAACAAAATGGTTAAAATGAGAGTAAGAGATCTGTGTACTTGTGCAACTGCTCCCTGTCCTCATCTGAAATGGATATTTTCCTTCAGAAAATACAAATAGCTATAGCAACAGACTGCTGCTTTTGTTTATTTTTCCCAAAAAAAGTATGAATTATGGCTTAAAGGTGGCAGACGCGGTAAGCTGCCTCTTGATCACCATTTCTCCCCAGAAAGCACCTGTATTGTCTCTTCTCCTACTGCGTTTGGACCAAACCGCATGGTCTGAGATTTACAGTGTTCTATCCCCCATCTGTCATCATCCCTCTCTCCAGTTTTGGAAATAAAGCTACTTGAGAAAGCACGAGTCATTTCCCAGTTTGTTTATTTCATATATTTTCACATGGCACAACATAAGGGACGAGGGGAAAAAAGATAATTCCCTGGAAGAGAATTGCCAATAAGATGTTTCACAGATATGAGTTTTAACAGAATGTTGTTTTTGTAGTGCAATCAGAAACAATTTCCAGCCATTATGAAATAGCCCTGAATGGCAACACAACTTAAGGAAATAGTCCATAACATTGTGGTCTGATGGGAGTTCAAGATGTCATTGGAAGACCTCGTATCACAGT
Source organism: Datnioides undecimradiatus (assembly GCA_008933995.1). Lineage (NCBI taxonomy): Eukaryota > Metazoa > Chordata > Actinopteri > Lobotiformes > Datnioididae > Datnioides > Datnioides undecimradiatus. Next base: position 9,124,037 of record WARS01000015.1, read on the forward strand.
GGGACATGAGAAGTAGGCTGCAGCAGAGGCAGCATAATGTTGCCTACTGCCAACACAGAAGAAGTCTATAAGGGATTAAAGCATGTTGCCAGATATTACATATGCACACACACACACACACACACACACTGAATGTGTCATTCTGCACAAGTGTCACATACTGTATTCAAGTCATGAAACATGCTCAAGCCACACACACTTGTTATGACAGCTTGTTATATTTGAGGTCAGCAGGCCCACAGTGAATTGTAATTGATTTATGCTGATGGGCAGTTTGGGGATTTCTCAGCACCGAATCAAGCCTCGCTGTCCTGTTTTTCCCTGACACACACTTACACACACACATTTGCACTCAAAGAAGATACTCCTCCAAAGTGAGGGCACACGTTTTGTGTCCTCGCAATTTAATTTCCATATTCATGGCTAGGCCATGATTTGGGGTGCAAAAGGTGGTGAATAGATAAGTTATCATAGCACAGCGCAGGGAGCCGTGAGGTGTATGTTTACAGTGTTGTATATTCATACAGACACAGTGTCCCTAAGCTCCTTATTCTCTAGCCTCAGCTGGAATATAAAGCAGGCAGCAGTGGACCCTACAGAGAGAGAGGATGGAGAGAGCCCAGCTAACGTGAAACACAACACACTCATTAGCTTCCTACTCACATAAGATGGTGTCCTCAAGACAACAAAAAATGCACACATGAGCTCCTATACATGGAGGCGTGCACCCAGAAACACACACAGACATAAGCAGACACACATTAACTTTCATTTTCAAAATTTGTGATGGATGTAGCATTTCACCGTATGAATATGTATGTGTTTGGAGGGCGTTCCAGCGCTGAGCATTTTCTATTTCCAATCTCCTGCACGTTATAACGCCAGATAGATTTCTTCACTCTGTAATTTGGCTGTTGAAAACACCCAAGAGGCAGGAAGAAAAATGAGAGACAGAACACACCGTCTCTCTCTCTCTCTCTCTCTCTCTCTCTCTCCGTATTGAAGGAGGAGACACTGAAATCCTCTTTCGCTTTGTGAAATCTGTGATAAAAACGTCATTTTTGAGGGCACAGGCAATTATGATTAGAATCACTTAAGGAGTCTGTGGCTGTTTAACAGAGTGGTACTCAATGCTTGGTGTGTGTGTGTGTGTGTGTTTGTGCACACGCTCTTCTATCTTTGGGAGGACTAAATTGAGCTTTGGACCTTGACAATAAGGACATTTTCTTCAAAGTTTTGGTTAAAGACTTCTGGGTTAGTCATCTAGTTGTTGCTGTTGCCTTGGTAACAACTGCTCTTACTGTGGCAAAAAATGGACAATTAAGTCATGTTTACACATGCTCCCTACAAGTACATACTGAACCTTCTCGACCACATCTTAGTGAGAGAAATCACTTTCCTGCTTCCACGAAGTCACTACGGTGTTTGTGTATATGTTTTTATTTTTGTTTGTGTATATTTATATTATTATTAGTTTATCTATCTATCACATATATTTTTGAGCTAAAAGCTAAAATGGTCAAAGTTGTGTATGGGGTGTTTTTTCCTTCTCCTATTCAGTGCATGTGTGTTTGTTGACCTGAGTGATTTGACCGTGACTTACTTCCCTTCCGTGGCTTTCACCAGCCAGCTGATAATGTATACTGGTGACATGCTGCCATGCATTATGTGCCCTCCTTTTGTAGCAAAATATAATCAGTGGGAAATTGACTTGAGCCAATAGTGTAATTGCAGTCACTGCCTACAACTGCCCCCGCAAGAATAAATGAAGTTGTTGTGAACAGAGCTGAATTAAGTTACAATAACAGAATGAATTCAAATTAAACGTCTAAATGAACTGAATGCCCATCTTGCCAAGATATAATGCCTCTGAAGATCTTTTTCTTGCTGGATTCTCAAATTGTAATGTGCGACAAGCTACTCCAGTGAATGTTCAGGGTCAGACAAAGCATCGTGTCAGTGAGAGTCCTCACAAGTACAGACGTACAGCGTGTGAGTGTGTAAGTTTGGGGAAAAAAAGCAGATACAACCATACAATAAAAGTTTACTCATTGGTGCACAAAAGATGTGTCAAAATAAAAGTCATGCAGTTTTCCAGCTGGAGAGGAAAAATGTTCTTGTGTGGCCCCGTCATTGAATTAGGAATGAGCCTCATTTCTCCCTTCCCTGTGGACACAATTACTTTCATGTTTTTCATGGATATAAACCCTGACGCATTATTGTGCCTTCTGGTGTTGGTAAAGAAAATAATTGAGAAGCAAAATTGTCACATTATTATCATGGGCGGCAATAGGCTCTGATGTAATAACTCTATTAGCGCTTTATTTGTTTGAAAAAAAATCAAAGCCTCGAACTCTGATGAGAATCCAAATGTGTGAATGATGTGAATCATCTGATTGAAAAGCATAGACGCAGGTGATGAAACGTCTCTAAAATCTGCCACTGATGTGTTGGCAGATCAACACACGATAAACGAGTTGACTTGTACAGTTGTGTGAGACTTCCAGGCAAGGTTGCCAAATATGAAGCGGAGAGAAAGACGGCTGTGTCTTTATTTAGCCAGGCCATCATGGAAAGGTCACAAAGTTCATTTTGACACACAGACGTGCACGTCCATACCCTCACACACACGCTAAGGCAAACACAAACAGACAGAAGTCAGAGTACACACACACACACACACACACACAAACACTAAAACAGAGCACACACAAAGAGAAACAAGCTCAAGCCTAAAATAGAGAAACAGATGACTAACACTCAACTGCACAAATAGATACACACTTATGAATGTCAGCACACACACACACACACACACACACGCTGTCACGTGGACACACATACACACACACGCACACACACCACAGACTATAACAAAGCAAAAAGGATATTGACTTAAGATCATTTTTCTGATCCTAGAGTTTCTGACAAAGGCTGTCATCTTTAGCTCAAGCATTAGTGATGCTCTACAGCAGAATTCATTTATTAATCAGTCCAACATCAGTCTTGTTTCAAACTTTTTATTATTTAGTATTTGTGTATGTGTATATGTGTGTGTGTGTGTGTGTGTGGCTGATAAAAAGATCAAGAGAGGAGAAAAGGATTATGAGAATGCAACGGGAAGGTTGTTTGTTGACATACGTACAGTATCAGTTTCTGTGTTCCTTTGTGTGTGTGTGTGGTTCTTGGCGCAGGAAGGGAAACAGGATGTGCTGTTTGGATATGAAAGTGTCACGTCCTTTCTGGGCCATTCAGTAGTACAGTAGGCTGAGTAATGTACACAACACTCCAACACTTTGTGGACAGTTTCCATTACAAATGTATCTTCTGTAAATAATCAGGAAACATATTGAAGTAAGTGTGTATTGGCTGTTGGCTCCCACATCCACCATGTTGCATCCATCTTTCTTAATTTCTTGCTGATGTCTGCCTCTGGGAATCCTTCCAAGGGCATGAGGGACTATTCCAGTTCAATGAAATGCTGAAACTGTCATTTCATTTATTAGATGTAGTTTTGAAATCACTTTCCAGGCACAGGATATCAAAATCAGCTGTGTGGATATAGTATAATATTAATACTATATAATAATTCACTGCATACAGAATCAGGTTTTACCTTAATAGATGTGTTTTGGGTGTATTTTTTGTTGTTCTGCTTAGTAAAATAATATCAATACTTTATATTTTATTAAGAGCATTTTTCAGAACTTGTGTCAACCTGTTTTAAAAGGAATAGTTTTGGGAGAACTGCTCATTCACTTTCTTGCCAGAGTTAAATGAGGAGATTTTGTGTTACATATACGTACAGAAGCTACAGCTTGTCACCGTTTGCTGCTTCGCAGAAGCCCAACGTAACCAGAAGAAAGTTCACCCAATCCATGTCTGAATTCTTATGAACGCAGTGCAGCTTTAAAAACAAGTTTTCATACTGTAAATACAGTAACTGCCTAATTGTGGGTTTCTGCTCGCATAATTACATAACAAGAGCACCATTTTATAAATGAGGCCATTGACCTTAGTTTCCTGGCATCATCCCACAGTTTCTCCCCTCTGCTTTGAAGCCCCAACAGTGACTGATTTCAGTGGTTGGCCTCTCATCATTAGTGTGGATGAAGGGCTCCATGTGACTAACAGGAGGAGAGCATCCAGCATAGCAAAGAGAAAGAGGCATTTATTTCTTATCACGGTCTCAACACTCAATCTTTGTTCAGGTTTTTGTATCAAGAATCTCTCTTAGGGTTTCAAAGCTTTTCACAGTGCTTTTTTTATATCAATGTTTTTAGTCCACTTTGAAAAACAAGAATGAGGTCAGCAGACAAAGATAGTGCATACACTGGACTCTGTTAGCACAACATAGCTTCTCTTTTGATTCATTTGCAATAAGAAAGGTGTCAGATGTTGTCTCCTCTACTCATAAAGCAGTCAGCAGTCAGCGATCATATGTTCATTTATTTTTGCATTAGTACTTTCATGTTTGCACGCTTGCTCCTTTCTGCAGACATTTAGCGGGCATTTAGCAGCATGCTGTGTTGATGCTTGAATATTTCTGATATCTGTCACTCCACAACATTTAGGTAGAAATGTGGGAGTCCGACTAAAGGGAAGAACCCCTTGTTTGCTATCTGTCATATGCCGGCAGATTTCAGAGATGAGTCATGTGAGATGTTCAAGATGAATATTTCCTGTAAGGCTCCCTGTGCCAAGTAGATAAACCATATTCCAGAAAGGGTAACACTTTTTCCTGGATGTTAATGTGCACATGCAGTGTTCCCATGCCAGTCATTTTGGTAATGTCAAATGTCAAACGTCAAAGCCATTTTGTGAGATGAGGGCTGCAGAGTAGACATAAAACTCCTGACCAGCTATTAGCTTAAAGATTTGTCAGGATTGAAGTTTAGAGTGGGAAATCATGAAACTACTACCCCTCAGTGTGATACCACGCAAGGGACGATTAATGATATTCACCAGCTAATCCTCCCCTTCAGGGTCTAAATGACATTTGTAAACTACCGGACACAGTCTTGCTTCTAAATCTAACGGTTCTCTTATGGGAGGGGGGCAATGTCACTAACACCACTGGCCATTTGTTGTCCATAATTATGCTTTTATTAGGTGTACAAATCCCAAGTTGCTTCTTTATTTATGGCTGTTACTTTGAAAGCATTCATTTTTTAACACTATAAGCCTGGAAAAATTTAATACATACTCACTGCATACACACCGCAGGCAGATACTCTTTCTTTCTGCACATACTTCACATATACATTTAAAGAGGTATTTAAACATATGGGCCAGAGTGAAATGGAACAATTTTCTTAAGTGGAAAACTTTCTCTAGTTATATTTCCCTTCCATCTGAGGACACAAATGCCAGACTGCATAGCAGACGAACAACAGCCTACAAATATAAATACACAGCTTGGCGCTTATATCCCTCTGTCTCAGACATACAAAAGTGCTAGTGTGCGTGTGTGTGCTCATGTTTTTATGTATGATCCTCGCAAAAACATTTCACACTTTTATTCCAGTATAATACGGGGGGGGGGGGGGTTCAGTCTGTGATTGTTGAAGGCAGATCTCCTCCTGTGGCTGTCATCGCGTGCCAAATGACAGGAGCAGCTAACAGTGTGATCAGAGACAAGAGTGGAGCCAAGAGAGCAGAGGGTAATTTGATGGGGATGGGTGTTACTGATTGACAGCAGAGAAATTCTCTAGATTACTTATCAAGCACCATGGCCACTGACTGATGGAACGAACAATAATGAAACATGACACAGGGCTAACACAAATTGGCATCTACTGGTGCTTATAGCAGGGAGAATATGGGAATCTCTTTCTACCTGTGAGTGTGTTTCTTACACCTCACAGAGACACGCACAGAACTTAGTCACATTAAGAGTGGTACTTTTCTTTGGCTGCAAAAAGTAACTGCACGAGTTCTCACCCAGCTGCAGCAGGCCAACAGACCAGTGAGACTACTGATGCATACTGAGTCTGAAATCAGCTGAGCGCTGGTGAATACAAAGCATGCAATTGAAGAGTCATCCTCTAACGCCTGACATAGCAGGAGACAAGACTTTCACGTTAATGGCATCACCAGATATAATCACAATCACTGATGCATTGCATGAATAATTGCCTGAGTCCAGTAACTAGCAATAAAGGTATTTTTGTGCACATAAGTGGGTCTTTTAATAACAACGGTGGCATGTTTGTGCTAAAGTATAGTTTGTCTAAGGCAACTATCACAGTGATACATTCTGCTACGTCTTAGAGAGGCTCACCATGTATCAGTCTGGCTTTGGTGTGTGTGTGTATACATGTGTTCCCTCTGTACCATTCATATGTGAGTGAATGTCTAATTATCTCAATATTCTGCCTGACTGAAAGTACACCAAAGATTTTATTAACATCATGTATAGGGTGCAGATGAACACCCACATGCAATAGATACCAATTAAAGACATTCAAAGCATATACGGTGAGTCAGAGTCAGTCTGCTATGTGCCTGCGATACAGAGGTATTTGAGAGACACAACACTTGGCTTAAGAAACTTGTGAAATTTCAAACGCCTACAATAAATATGTTATTATGAAATACATCATTACCCTCAAGCATATGGGTCTTGCCTCTGCAATAAGGTGTTATTGTAAACCATCAGTTCCAATAGGATTGAGTAGTTGTGTGCAATGGAAGGCTCACCACGCCTCCTCGCCATCTTTGCCACTCTTCTCATCCTGCAAAGTAAAGACAAGGAGATGAATAAAGTGGGAAAGAGGGTTGGAATGAGCTAAAGTAGAGACCATGTGTACACGTATGTGTGTTACAGCATAATCAATGGAGAGATTGTGCTGTTGATGGAGTGGCCTTGTCATGAATGACAACACTAATTGCACATTACACCTTGTAGTCAATCAAAGCTGTGGCCACACACACCCAGGAAATGAATGCCATGGTTTCATTTCATCCAAAATGCCAGCTTGTATATCTTTAGATAATTTGTTTCAGAGATTATGTGCACATGAAGGGGGCCTATCTGCCTATCTGAGTTATCATACAACGCTGTCATATACACCAGTTTGATTGAGCTTTTTAACCATTTAGGCTTATTGTTTCCATTTTCTGTCCACAGACTGTTCATGCCCTGTAATTAGCTGTCAGTTAAAGTAAGCAACAAGCTGTGAACAGTTGAGCATTTAGAAGCTGATGGGTCAGATATTTTCCTCAGGGCCAGGCAGAGAGCAAAACAGTGCTAAAGGAGAGTAAATATTGGATTTACATTCGTCAAGTGGCTAGAGACGTGACTCCAAATGAATGCTAATGCTGGTCGACATGGATGTGTAAATAGGCAAATTATTGCTAATACATGCCACATCACTACTTCATGAGGACATAATATGTCAGTGTCTGGTATTCAGCTTGTTCCAATGCCCCCAACGGACCATAAAATAAATCAATACAGCTCTAATGCAAACACCAAACAAGTAACTTGAAAAACGGAAAAAAGGAAACCCATCAAACATGTTATTTATTATGCTTTGATAATTACATTTGGTCAATGTTTTGTTAATTATGGTTTGTCAGTAGCATCATAGGCTGTGTTTGTGTGTGTGTGTGTGTATATATCTCCACTGAGGGCTCATGCTGTGAAACTGAAAAACGCCCTGGTGAGGGAACGCCTGTGCCTCATCCAAAGAACACTTCAGAAACAGCATCAGTTTTAATGTCACAGAAGAAAGAAGGAATGATTATTGGACCCTTTGGGCTCACCCCAGGCGATTTGATTGATTAACATATCTTTACCTAGGGAAGGGAGATCTAATCAGTTAAATTACCTTGAATGAATATCAAATCTATTAATGCCTGATCAATACTTGTGTGCACCTACAATGGATAAAATCCTTCCCCAGGTGTCTTGGAAACAAGTATCTTCTCATTAAATGGGGCCAAGAGAAATTTGAGATGCACCAAATGCTCGATGTTGTGTGCACAATCAAGTGTGTGCGGCTCTTCATTTCCCCATCTGTTTAAACTGGCTCAGTAATACACTACAGCACTGCAGACAGGATGCATACTTACAGAGACTCTTTATTTGAGATGAGTCAACTGCCTGTGATTGTCTTATCTGTCTGGCCCTATTCTCCTTTTAGCCTCTCTTATAGACAAGCTATAGTTTATCTGCCTTGGTTTGAGGGTCTGCCCTATTTGAAGCAGCTAGGTCACAAAGAGGGGACAGTTGTATTACTCCACGTTAATCTCAAACCCAGGATCTTCATATGTGGCTCCAGTGAGATTAACCCTTGGTCCTTGTCATGTTAAAATTAAGATGGAAAAACACTCTGAAAAAACAACCACTTTTAAGCAAATCACTGCAAATTATACTCAATAAAATGTATTTATGGGCATAATAAAACTTTTATTTGACACACTCAGTGCTTCAAATGTCAAAAGACAATCCCTTCACAAATTGTCACTTCACAAATTGTTATTATGCATCATATGGAAGAATTTTGTTCCCTTTATAAAATTTCTTTGCCTGCAAAGTCATTTTGAATATGATAATCATTTTTCTTCCCAATTCAAAGGTCAACTGTTTGAATACTCAGAAAAAAGGGGGTAGCCCAAAAAAAAGCCAGTAAGTAGATGCTGAAATTGGATTGTTTTGTAAGTCTTCAAGGTCAAGTACTGACCTCAAAGTGTTAGTTTGTATTTGTGTTTGGACCTGTGTAATCTATGAGCCAGCGTTTTCTCTAAACCACCTATTAGTGGTTTGTGTGCTCTATTTGCACTAATACCACCCTTGCAAAGTAGGGTCAAAGTAGGAGGAAAACGTTGATTTTCTTAATTTTTGTATGGTAATAAGAAAATATCTAAAAATATAAATACATGAATTCGTGTAAGAGTAACTTTGACATTGGCGTTGCACAAATCAAAAACTTGATATGCCATTTCCGGTAACCATCTTCCTCTTTCTCTGGTGGCAGAACGAAACGTGAAAAAAAGTAGTACAAACAAGCAAACACGTACTCAGCGGACTGGATATTTTACCCTAATGGAGTGACGGTCCTGGAAAGACAACAACAATTGCGGTAGGTTTCGTGTTTTTTGTCGGGGATTGACCAGAACACATAATCTAACGTTGGTTGAAGTGTAAGGTGCGTTGACGGCTGCTTGATAGCAAACAGCTCTGGTTCAGTACACCTGCCGGGAGCCTACGATGAGACGTGTGAACTGATGTTGACACACAGGACTTCTGACATATACCCAAAAGCTAATTAAATCGGTAAGTTAACGTGTTTCTGTCCCGTAACTGTAACGATAAAATGGGCTGTGGTGTTAAATCTTGAATGGCAGGTAAGCTAACGTTAGCTAATTACCAAAAACATGCTAACGGTTAGCTCAAATCCCGTAATATTGTGAGCTGTCTGGTTTTGGCTTAGAAACGAAACATGCTGTCACCACAGTCTTTTCTCCTCACCTTCACTTTGTTTTTATTTCGTTTATTAATCACACAGAGAAGCGATGCCGCTGCTAAATTAGCATGGCAGCTGTCATAGGAACAACCAGCACGATGCCCTCTAGTCATCTCGTTAGCGCTGCTTGTTGCACGTGAAGGTTACACTATGGCTGAAGTCCGTTTCTGTGTAGGCAGCACTTTGTAGGGCATAGATCCAGCTGTCTTTTAATAACCAGACTAAAGAAGTATTTATTGAAATAGCAAGAAGCATTAAAAGCAAAGTATTTTACCTGTGGGAAAATACTGTGTTTGCGTTCCTTTGTGTTGACAATATCAACAATAATGTCTGCAAATAACCAGCTAGGATTATTTTCTTAACAAATGTCAAAGTCTGCTAAGTATTTAATCGTGCAGATTTTTCTCAAAGCCAGAAGAACAGCTGATACCAGTACATGAAGACACTTTGACTTTATAGAACAATGTACTGCTTTATGAATAAAGCTTAATTTTCAAATAGATTGAGTATAATTATTGTTCTGGGGGCTCTAGGCTAACTTGTAAAGACCAATGGAAGTTAGCAGTGATGAATGTATTGTCAAATTTTGACCCACTTATTTTTCGTTCATAAATAGAGCATTATGACACAGTGGCTTTAGACACAGTGAGAGACAGATCAATGACAGATCAGTTGCACGGCTATGGATGATTATTGTTTGGTGAAATCTTTCCTTGTAAGATGTTTGACGAAAAATTGTTTGTCATGCTGTTTTGTTTTGTCCACACTAAATGTGCATGATCGGCCCCCAAGTCTGGTGTTGTGTGTGCACAAAACTACATTGTCATTGTAAGAGAATCTCATCTAGCTGAAACAAGCATGCATGTTATTCTTAGAGGACAACTGCTTCACAGTCAACACAAATGAGGACATTTACATTTAGCTTGCTGATTTATTTGTTAAATCATGTAGTGTTTTCAGAGTACAATTCATTGACCCATATGTGGGGCTGACAAATTGGCACTGTTGGAAGCTGTTTTACAGAATCCAACATCCAACAGCCCATATTTGCTGTGATAGTAGCCAATGGCCAGTGAACACTGCCATTTTGCATATAGTTCTTTTATGGTCATGCTGCCCTTCTGTCCTGTGCTCGCTCCCTCACAGAGACACAAAGTGGCCAGCAGAGAAGCGATAAGTCACAGAATCCCCAAGTAAATGACAAGTATGTTACTGGCAGTGCAATAAAACTTTCTGAGTTAAAAGCCATTAAGTACTTCAGCAAACCACCTGTTCATCAAGCACAGACATGAAGAAACACAGTATGTCCAGCTGCTTTGTCAGCAGTCCCCCCAAATGTTTTACACAATCACAGCATGGTTGTAAAGCTAATGCTGAATTGTTATGAACAAGATAACAATAACAACAATATAATAACTGTCTGTATGTAGTCTAACTGCTTAGCTTAGTTTTCATGAATCTTAAAGGTAAGCATTAAGGGGGAATGAATTGGCTATTGGCTTTTTCCCTCTCTAAACTATTATGTCAACTGTTAAAATCCACTACTGGTCTATCTCTGTTTTTCATTTTATAGATGTTTGCTGCATAAGTGCTACAGTTTTGGCCTAGCAAACTCAGGTCAACATACAAAATCAAACCTTTGCTTTTTGGAGATATAAAACATACATTTACTTCAAGTGTTATCTACTTTGTAGCATTCAAATCAGATAACTGAGAATTATTGTCAGTAGATGGCATTTTAAAACCCCTCTGCTGTAATCGACTGCCATTTGTAGATTCATTTTGTCTTAACTTGGGGTGGCTGTGATCCAGAGGGTAGAGTGAGTCATTCAGTACTTGGCTTAGGTTGGCAGTTACATCTTTTGCTTCACTTCTTTACACATCAGAGAGTCTTTGAGCAAGGCATTGAACCCCAATTTGCTCGTACTGGTATGCATTGTGTATGGTAGTTGACTGCTATTGGTGCGTGGGTGTGTGTTTAGGTTTGTGTATGTTTTTTGTGTGGGCCTATGTGTGTGAATCAGTGAATGGGTGAATGAGACTATACCCTTTATTTTGGCAGGAAATTGTTTTACAAACATGTCAATGAGACGTGTATTTGATAAATTAAAGCAACGCGAGCACACAGGGTGATAAATCTATCAATGGAGAGCTGAATCAGACATGAGCTTGATCATTTGATGATTGGTTAAGCGACTAGATGTAGGCCAACAGTTGTGTCATTCATGCTGATTTCTGGCTTTATTTCAGTGCTTTATATTATATTTCATGAAAGTGTGACAGTAGAGTTAATATTTATTACAACAAAGGCATGCGTATAGATTGCGTGTGCGTACACTATAGGATGTTAAGCCAATGCCATATATCATTATGGCTTATATGTTAAGTTGTAGTTCAGATGTGCTTGTTTTATGATGAATGTTTTCTCTGGTTCATTGTCTAGTCTTGGGCTTATTTGGATGGCAGCTTGATTTACAGTGGAGCCAGAAAAAAATAGGACATTGATATGTTGGTTGTTGTTTTTGCTTTGTACACAGGCATGCTGGATTTGAAATATATATATTGACTAAGACAATGAATTCCTGACTTCTAGCTTTATGGTTGTTCTCGTCCATACAGGATAAACATAGTTGAACTTTGATAAACATAGTTGAACTTTTCAAACATACTGATTTTATCATATCTGAATGTGTCGCAGCTACATCAGAAAAAAATAAAAGACATTACTAAGGAGTCGCTATCATGGGACCATACTGTGATAACAACAGACTGTGAGAGGAAAAACACGTTTTTAATGAATTATTTAACAAGGCTCTAATTAATAAAGAAAATGACTGGGAGTAAAATATCTTAATCTTGATTAATCATCTTAAAAACTGTCTTGCCTACTGAACACTGCAGTCTGGTTCACTCACGTTTTGGTGGAGGAGGATAAACCATAGTTGACAGAGGCCTGGCTTCACAGAGCTCAGAGAGCTGAGAGATCCCACAGTCCAATGGCTCCAAAGCTGCCTGTGTGCCTTTATGTCACACCTCCAACATTTTAACAGTGATTGTGTTTTTGCCTTTTTTCTGCAGTTCTGTCTGTCCCTCCTTTCCTCCTCTTCAAATGTCGTATATTTCAACTGAATTTAACCATGCGTTAAAATGGCAGGCTATTAGAATTTTGTGTCACAGAAAACTGCATTCAGTGCAGAGCAATGGAGGGAAGAAACACTGACAAAATTATGTCACGGTATCAGACTATTGTGTGTAGACTGAACAACTTTCTCATCGTACCAGATGTCTGAATTCAATCTCTCTTTGTAGCGGTTTCAGCTTGACTGAAATTGCATCAGAGAAAAAAAATAGAAAAGTTTTGTGTCTTGAACTCAACTTTTTTAGGCTTAAGGGGCTGTGACAGCAGACAGAGAAGTTCTGGGGATCATTCACTTTCACCAGGGGGTGTGTCTATAGTGCACAGGTGGTAGCGGGTGATGTGCAGGGTCAGGGAACTTTGAGGAAAGTGACTAAATTACACTATATTTACAAAAAAAGTATAGTGAAATTTTGGCTGGAGTTACTCACACGAGTTTGACCGCAGGATCGTTTGCCTTTATTTAACACAATTAGCCAGAATACCTTACTGGAAATTAACTGTAACAGCCATGAAGTGTGTGTGCGTGTGTGTTTAATTCAGTCTATGACTGAATGCAGCACTCAACATATTCTGGTTCTGTTATTTCTCTCTGTTAAGTGGAAATGAACGGCTCTATAGTCATTTCCACTTAACAAGTCCCATCATCTTAGAGTTAAAAATGAAAATAAAAGCCAAGCATAGTTGAAGTGATTTAATAATTCAGTGATGCGGCAGATCTTATGTGGAAATTAAAAACTCAAAAGTCACATTTGGTAAAACTGACTAAGGACATTCAAGAATCAACACTGACATCAGTGTTTCCCATGCATAGGGCCATCTGTGTCAGTTTTATCATGGCTGCCACAGAATCATAAATAATTTCATTATGACACTTTAAATCAAATCATTAAGCTTCACCGAATGGCATGCTTGGAGACTAACCACTGCGGTCATGGCTCTAGTGAAGACAAGTAAGATAATGCTGAAAGGTAGATGTTAAAGTGTTTTTGATGGTCATTGTCAGTCCTGTTGAGACAGAATCATTTAATAAACAACATTTGGGGAAAGAGTTAAGGAGATAAAGAGTTAAAATACTCCCAGTACACTACATGCATGTATCTTGAGTACCTTTGTTAGATACAAACCATAGCAGGTGTTTTCTAGAAAACACATGCACTAGCTGAGAACACATAAAATCAACAATATAGGAAGATGGCCTACAGCCTGGATGGAAAGCTTACTGCTTGTTGAAACAGGCACTGTTGCTGTGAGACTGCACACTAAAACTAAAACTTGTACACAGAGCTGATGAAATTCAATAACACGGTGCACAACAGTCTGAGGCAATGCTCAAAGCATATGGAGTCTCTTTGGACAGGACCTTAATTATCAGATCACCAACAAGCTGATACGCAGCAAACATTTGGGGCTGTAAAAATGTTGACTCAGCGAAAGAAAAATCACAGGAGTACTCTAAATGATATTCATTTTTAAAGCGATACTTCGATTATTCTACAGGTACTACTCGGAAAATTAGAATATCGTGTAAAAGTTGTTTTATTCAGGCAATCCAACATAAAAGGTGAAACCAGTACATTTTATAGACTCATTACATGCAAAGTGAGATATCTCAAGCATTTTTTGTTGTAATTTTGCTGATTATGATTATGATTATGATTTCAAGCAATATTCTAATTTTCTGAGTTTTTGAATTTGAGGTTTTCTGAAGCTGCAAGTCCTAATCAGCAAAATCAAAACAAATAAAAGCTTGAAATATATTGATTCGCATACTATTTGTCTATATAATATGTACATTTCACCTTTAAAGTTGAGTTACAGAAATGCATGCACTTTTTCAGGATATTCTAATTTTCCGAGTAGTACCTGTACTCTAAATAACTAGGTTTATTGTGGGGACAGTTAGTTAGATGGTATATTCTTTACTGTAATGGATTTAGCTGCACTCATGATGCTAATAAGGTGTGCTGTCACAGCCTTTGCTGTCTAAAGTCAAACAATAAATCTTTTCTTGGTGTCCTCAAAGAAGAATGCTACTTATGTCTGGGACTCAGTTGATTATCAGCCAAAAATAACACCTACGGATAAGTGGGAGTACAGAGTTTTTGAAAGGCCGCGGACAAACCACTGCATGCAGTTTAACAGGGGTATTACACAGAAACATTATGATTTGGGATTTTAGGATAATTATTTTTATCATTGTGGTAGTATGTGATTTTTCGTCATGTATACAGTTGACTACCTAAAAACTTCTTGCATGGATTTAATACTGGTAAAGGTATATTTCATTCTAGTTAAGCATTCTGTAGAGCTCTCTTTCTGCTATATCTATGGGCTGGTTTGCTGTGATACTAGAACTTTATTTCCCTCCTCTCCCCATAAATCTGTAGATATACATTTACTTCCTATGTGCAGTACTACTGGGAGTATAAATCCTTGAGATAAGCTTCCTCTCTGGTGGGATGTGCAGCTGCTTTATGGAGATTGTTTTTCAAATGCACGGACATATGACAGTGTCTACTGTTTAGATACTTAACACATATTTTGAGTATGATCAGATCAGACAAATTATTAGCCTCACAATAAGAAAATGTTTACAGGAAGGGTTTCTCAACCATTTACGTTTACTATTTCTGTTGGTAAGTAGTTCAAATAGGCTTATGTGGTATGAACGCAAATAAAATATGGACAATAAAGCTGGAATCTATATTCTGCGAGAACACTAATTATGTTTTTAATAGCAACTGGATTATCTGAAGTCCCGTCTGACTTAGGTTAGTGATGCTACCTCAAACATCTCAGTGACAACAAAAATCCCATGAGCAGCGTACAACAGTGTGTAATTAATAGTTACATGGGTAAACTGATGCACACTCCAGTTCAGTAAACAATGTAACATCAACTTCTTAACGGGTGAGTAACAAGACACGTGGCCAAGTAGCTTACTTGGTGCCTCTGGATGAGTTTAATTCAAAGGTGAAGTCCACAACAAGCTTAATTTGGTTTATGTACAGTTGATGCTTAAAATGTAACAATAATAATTTGAGTATTTTCATGATGTTAACTTGCTCTACAGGACGTAACACAAACCTTTTGGCAGGAGACAAAGATAGTGTCTGTTTATACTGGATCTCATATAGTACATGCTTGTCTATTGATCAAGTCAAGAGGCAACAGGACTCACAGATTAACATTAACACATTCATTAGTTTTCCCCAAATGTGACTTCGTAGCCATTTGTTGTAGCAAGCAGATAGATGTGTAAAACATATATTTACACAGGAAGTTACTACTTGGTTACTGTAGCAGAATTATAAGGAAGTCTGCAGCTTTTAATCTAGTCAAGGCTAAAAGATAACTTTGGAGTCAAATCCCAATTTATTTCTTTTTAAGTCACCAAATGTAACAAGGCCGCATCACTCGGTTTTAAAGAATTTAAAATGGTCACTAACAAATGCAGCTTTTTTTTTACAACAACATGTTTTTTTAAAAACCCACCTGATGTGTGGGTTGAGGTCAAAAAATCTGAAACGATGAAAGTGAACTAGATTAAAAAGCACAGCTGGGGCCTAATGTAATGTTTTTAAGCTCTGACAGGATCAGAGATATCATGTCATTTCACCCTCTGATGGAGAAGAGAGGAGGGGAAGCCTGTATGTGTGCCGTGCTGGTACATGAGCTAATCCACATTTCAAGTGCCTGCATATGTGGGGGAGTGTGCAGCAACAGTTGGCGGTAAAATGGATTGACTTAATTAAAGTAAAAAGTTATGTCCCTCTGTGCTGGTTCGCTGAAAGCTTGTCATGTGATGTGGTGCATCAATGAGTGTGCGTGTGTACGTCATCGTAGATAGAAACGAGTTTGTTCTCTGCAGTCAAATGAGCTCTGAGTCAGAGGTTTTCTCTCCCTCCCCTCGCATCTCATCCCTCTCCTCTCTCATTTGTCTTTGCTTGCTGCATTGATGTCTCCCTATTACCTCTGATTTGGCTTGTCTGGCTGTGAATACCTAATCATGCTGAAGATGCCACACTTTCATTCCTTGAAGGCTTTATTCTTCATTCCTCTCTTTCCCTCTCATCTCATCACTAGCATGACACTTGTTCCTTGCTGGGAGGGTGGAGATGTGCCACACACAGTTCATACGAACATAAAATACAGCCCATGTGTGTCATGACCTTCTTTGCTCTCCCACCCACACAGAGAGATACATCTGTGTGCATGTTTTGTAGAAAATGAAACATGAAGGATTTCTTTATTCCCATAAAAACAGCTATTCAAGACCCCTTATTTAATGATAGATTAGTTTTTTGGCTATTCCCTTTATACCCTTCATATTATTCTGATAGGCCTATTTTGCTACTGTCAGTGATTTCAAAATGCAGTTAATGTTTCAACATTGTTCATTTAAATGACTTAATCTTCAATCGCCTAACATGTCTTTTGTTTCTTTTAAGACAGCACTGAATGTCTAAACACTAGACATCCCCATCAGACAAACCTCACTGGTGCTGCAAAATAAGGTAAGACAAGCGTCCCCTTTCTTCTTACTAACAGTGCATTAAAATGCCGAATGATCCCCCTGTACGCACTTGTGTATATCATTTTATATATGTGTGTGTGTTGGCATGTGTGAGACCATTCCTTTTAATCCCCACCAGCAGATGTAGTCGGGGCTCTGCTGCCCTTGGGGTTGTACTCAAGACCTTGGTCGGGGGTCCACATCTGTTCTATGGAAAATGCACTGAATAAGTCACTTAGTTGCTATGTTACAAGGGACCACAGTAACAGTACACCGTCATCACTGGGAGTGTTCTTCAGATGAGAAAACATCCTTTGAATTTTGATCATGCGCTGCTGAGTTTCTCTATGTGAAAATCAAAAGGTATAATAACTGAGATATTTGATTATAGGTTAGTTATTAACATACATAAATTATATAATTATATTTAATAAGAAAGAGACTTTAAAGATGTGCTACTGCAGGACTGATCATACGTGTTTTACACTGGAACAAAATGGGCCATCTGAACTCTGGTGAACTGTTTAGTACATTCAAGATGCTTGCATCGTGTTACTCTGCGTGTCCACTGCTAGTCTCTATACAGCACTATAAAATTTACACAAAGAATGCAGTCCTAGTTTTCTGATTTTTTTGATGTAAAAACCAACTGGGATATAGCCTATTTGATTTGCATGTGGTTCTTTGAAGTGCTGTGCCTTGTGAGTGTCTTGTGTCAGGGGAACCAAAGCAGTGATTCATGGTATCTGGTGGGCAATGATTGCATCTGTCTTCCTCTACATGAGTGCTCTTGAGAGATTTGTGTGGTTTGTCTGTGCATGTGGATGTGTGTATGTTACCGGGTGGTAAAGCTGCAAATGTTCTCAAAGCTCAGTGTTATTTAATTTGCCATTAGCAAAGTCTAGCAACTCATATCATATATAAATTCCTTGTCATTGCTTGACGTTTTGCCATAGAAATGTACTAAAATGGACACAGAGTCCAAGATTATGACCTGGCACTTGCCAAGTAACAATCAAGTGCAAATTGTCATTAGTGAATAAAATGAATAAGGTCAAAGCATTGTTTGACTTTGGTAGTCTATCTTGAATCAGTGGGACATGACATGAAAGATGTTGATATTGTATCCATATGTGAATTTAAATGTAAAACAGATTAATTATACATTAGTGTTGTGCACAGTGGTGCAATAACAAAGTGATACTGGCATTGTATACAGACTAAGCATTGAACAATCAACAATATGGAGTGTATTCAAAAGACAAGGATTTATTAAACCGTACTCTCAGTGTTTGACATTTCCCAAAAATGCTTTCTGATTAACTTCTTTTTTAAAGTATCAACAAATCATTATATTAATTACAAATGTCCCCTCATTGCCTCACATGCAAGCTACTGCTCCTACATACCATCACACAGTTATTTTGTGATATTGCTCATTGCAGCAGCAAATTACCCACCATACATCTAAACATGTGGTGGATGTGGCTCAGAGGTAGAACAGGTCGTCTCGATCCCTGGCTCCTCTGGGCTCCATGCTGAAGTGTCCTTGGGCAAGACGCACTGAACCCCAAATTGCTCCCGACGCTGTGTCGTCAGAGTGTGAATCCTAAGTTTCCTTAGATTCATCTTGTGTGAATGGGTGAATGCTGACCTGTAGTGTAAAGCGCTTTGAGTGGTCAGATAACTAGAAAGCGCTATATGAGTACAGTCCATTTAACACTTACCAATCCAGCAACTTAAAGCCTGAAACAAAGAATGTGGGTCTTTTAAATTTAGTCAGACATCTGTTTTAATGATCATTTAAAAAAGGGTCGTTAAGTCTCTTTCTTCACTGATCTTATTTTAGTTGCTGGGTGAGAGCTAACTCAAAGGGCTGATTGTACCACTGTATCTGTTTGTGCACCACAGTCAACTGACACACTACCCCCACCCTCTCGCTCTCCTCCTCTTCCTGAGGTGTCACTGACTGCAGAACCACAGGAACAGGCTTGAGGGAGTCTGTCTGAATTCTTTTCCTCTCTTTTCACTTTTGCCCTCTTTTTTAATCTCCTCAAGCATATGCTCTCAGACAAAGCTGGTATTCTCTGGCTTAACTGCTCATCGTGTCACACTTTTGCTCGCCAGGAGACAGTGGGTGGGCATCTACAGTCTTGTGGGTGCAAATGTATCTATAAGTATCTCTTTATCTTAACACTCCAAACCACCACTTCCACCATGTGCCATGGTCCTTTTCGCAAAACTTGTAAACAACTGTTTATCTAAAGTTGTGCTAAAATGACAGTGATTTTGCTGCATTAGCATTGATCTCTTGTATCAAACCAAGCTTTCTAGCAGCAGCAACAAACAACCTTGACTGAAAAAAAGAAGATAAGTCTGTAAGTGTACACTACATACTGATGAACAGATCATTACATGGCTTGAGTTTTCTGATTGCTCAGTGTGTGTGCATGTTCCTTACAATAATGGCCTATTTATGTTTGTGTGTATATGAAATTGGAGAGATCTGAGAGAGGTCTGTCTGTTTGTATGTATATATTCAGGGTTTAGAAGGACAGTTTTCAGATTCAGGTTCATGTGTAAAGAGAGTTGGTCACATTTTGTGGAATTTTTGCCCAAATTTCATTTACTTTTTTCTTAT
The DNA here is from genome assembly GCA_008933995.1 of Datnioides undecimradiatus. Taxonomy (NCBI): domain Eukaryota; kingdom Metazoa; phylum Chordata; class Actinopteri; order Lobotiformes; family Datnioididae; genus Datnioides; species Datnioides undecimradiatus. Next base: position 9,143,806 of record WARS01000015.1, read on the forward strand.
GCCACTAGCTTGATCAGCAAGAACAGCTAACTGTAGCAGTGTACTTCAAAGATATGTTATTTGCCACTTCTGTATGTAGTGCCTAAATGATGCCACTTAAAGAAAACTCTGACAAACTGAGCGGCCTATGATGTACATTCCTGGAAATATGACTTATAAGATACAGTCTCTAGAAGTATTTGACTCAACTTCTTCCTCAGGACTAGAATAAAAAAACACACACAATATATCACAATAAATCAGAATCACAGCAGATACTGAAACTGGCACCCACATCTCATGGTGGTACAGAATCAGGTTACAAGAATGAAGAGAATTGTTTCAGCTCTAATATCAACCTATTTAAGGAGTCACTCACCAGTGTGGCCAAATCATTTTTCACATTTTCATACACGCGCACATGCGCACAAACATTCTTGTTGACTTATATTTGCAGTGAAATGCTGCACTGCAGCGCCGAGGTGTTGTAAAAGAGAGCAGAGCTGCAACACACCAGGCTGAGGTGGATAAAACACAGTTAATACAGAAAAGAGAGGATCAGCTTTTATTTCAGAAAGAAATTATCCAGAAAATCACAATTCTCATTTCATCCACAATAGTATCCTTTCTTTATATAGGGATGCTTCCACTGGCATTCTTTTCAACACATTGAAAAATATAAATGTATATAGAGACTGGGCACCTGGCTCTCATGTGCTGTCTCACAGTGCATTTTAGAATAGCAAAAGCAGTAGTGCGTCAAGGACTCGCTGATGTAAATTCACTTCCATAGTGTTGGCCTGTGTGTACCTAGGTGCTTTGTTTGTGCATCGTCTCTTCCACTTCACATTGTAGTGCTTGCAGTACCATCACATCTGCATGATGTGGAGAGGACTGTGGAGTGTTTATTTGTTTCAATATCCCTGCAGGAGGCTGCTTTTTAATAGCGCATGAGCAGCTTCATACCTCTACCAAATTAAAACTCTAGTGATGTTTTTGTAATGTCTCTTATTCTACCTCGCTGTTTGCATTTTCAATTTCACTGCCCTCTCCGAACGCCACTCTTTTCCATTTATCAATTTGTTGCCTTTTCTTCTCCCTCTTTCTCATTGCCTGTTTCGGTGGAAGTCATCTCAACCTCTCCCCTTCTATCACTATGCTGCCCACTTGGGAGCTGAAGTGCATTTGCGAGGATGTTTACGCATATCACTGATAAATTGTTTGGCTCGATCTCAGACAACAGGCTTGCTATTAAAATGGTTTATCTGATTTGGTATTGGGGGACGCAAATTTGTCATTATTTTTATGTAATTAAAACCGATTCCCACGGGCCGGTTTTTCATTTATACAGTGTCTCCAAAACTCTAGGGCAGTTGGATTGTAATTTGCTATCTTTTTTTTTCTTGTTTGGATTAAACGTGCACCCCATGGATTTTTGAACAGAAAAGAAGCCTTTGTGATTTTATCCTCATCTTCTATTTAGTCGCATGTATGTCTTAATTGGACTTTATTTTAGCATATATATATATATATATGTCACCAATTTGGCTAAATTTATTAAGATTTGTATTAGTGTAGAGATGCACTGATATTATTGTTATTATTACAGAAGTCGTACCAAGTATCAGCTGATGCTAAACATAAAAAATGATATATTGGTATGGGTACTGCGGCAGAAAAAAAATCCTGTGCCACTTTCACAGAATACAGTTAGAGGTCAGTATGAGGACACGTCTCCTTAGTTAATGTTTTTCTTTAGCATTTAACTATATTTAAACTTAGTTGTAGTTAAGAAAATAGTAGAAAAAAAGAGGAAATCATCTTGATTTCTTCGCCCTCATTTTGTTGCGGAGTAATAGAGCAAAACTCCATGAGTCTGTAATCATAGCTGTTGTATCTAATTAATCAAACACTTGATTAAACAGTTTTACTTTCAGAGTATAAGCACATGATTCAGTTGTTCTTTTGTTTACATTCTTTCACACACAATCATCCACCAAAGCATTATTTGCTGCGCTCTCATTGACATGTTATCCTTTTGGGGACATTTTTGCTGTATTCTCATGACATTAATCAGCTGGGCTCTCAACTCTCAACTTTTTTGTATTTGTGTGTACATGCCTCAGTGGATACTTGTCTGAGTGCGCTAATGGCGTTGTGCTAAGTGTCATGTCCAAACCAGAGACTGTTTCGTGTCTTTGTAAGGTTGACGGTTGCTTTTTTAAGCCTAGTGTCTGCTTTCCTCTAATCACGCTACGGTAGAGTGAAAGGTCAGTTTCCCAGCTTAAAGAAGCAGGCTTAAAAAATGTAGTAGCTTTGCAAACACTTAAGAAAGTACAGATGTTGTTCCTGCAAGGAGTTATATTGAAGAAAAATATAGCAATAATGAGTATATGATGATATTATATGATTCATGATATCTATATAAATCTGAATATAAAGAGGATTATTGAAAATCAATGTCTGTAAAAACTACCCAAAGTGAAATCTTTCCATTTGGAATTTTTTTTCTCTGCGTTGAACTATCTGTGATATTTTGCCGTCTGATTTGTAAATTAGAAGTTGGTATGTTGTTATTGATGAATACACTTTGTAAATGGAGGGAGAACATCTAAACAGAATATCCAGTGAAAGTCATCCCATACTGTTCTTACCTTCCTGAGTACAGCTTTATCCGCTAGAATTACAAAATGTTTTAATAAAAGATTTAAACATAAGCAATATATTTTGTTTACACAAAGAAAATAAATTGTATAGAGTGTTAATAATTATAGATCTATTCTGTTTGCTGTAGTTGTAAAACATGTTCTACTTTATTTAGTATACAGTATAAAAATGGGAGGCGCCACTGTTATTCATGAAAAAAGGCATATCATTGGCCACAGTAGCCCTGACATACCTAGTCTGTTATCGTGGGTCCATCACTGCTAAGCAACCTCTCCATTGCCTGCATTCACACTGTAGTTATATTGGATAGGAACTACATTGTTATATAGTGAAACTCTATTGATTTACCTCCAGTACATGTATGGGTCTCTCAGCTTTTAATTGTAGCAGCGAGCAGTTTAGAGAGAAATTGTCTTTTGGGATTAATAATCGGGCAGATAAGGTTTGACATGGAATATATGTATACTTTACTCGTATATAAAACCCTTGAGACCTCTCACAATCAGGCGACAGTCCTTTTTATTTACAACTTATTTGTATTCATTAACACATTGTATATGCTCTGCTATGGCCCTGAATCCCACTGCTACCTATCTAGTCACATGAATGGGAAGGTTTTTCTGGGACTTCAGTTTTCTCTCCTTCTACAATGGCCCGTTGTTAAAAGTTATGTCTGTTTTAAAAACCAAATAGTGGTGATAATTTAAAAAAAAAAACAAGGAAGGAAGGGTTTAATTACAGAGAAGTATCTGTTGATGGTATACAGCAAGAGCAAAGCCAAAATGAGTCTGTCCTCAGGTCAGCAGAACTGTAGGTACTTAAGTCTGTCTTACATCGTAATAGTTAGCAGAGCTAACTGTAGATAACTTCCATGGACTGGTGGGTGGTCTCTGGCTAAACCTTTATAAGTTGTGTATTTCTTTAAGGCAAGCACCTGTTCTGGCTAATGTTTATCTTTGACTAGTGTTTTTCTTTGGCATTTGACCTAGTTTGAGTGTTAAAAAGGCTTAGTCAGGGTAACCACAGATTTTAAATGCCTGTTACATGCTTAGGCTAGGCCTGTTATTTCATGATAGCCTGAACAGGATTTTTGAGCTGACCGCAATCATTTTACACCATCACTTGATTCCACAATTTTAAGAATGTTAAGGATTATTTTGTATGAAGAGGACCAGCAGACACATTATCTGACTGAGTGGTGCTCTGATTTTGAATCATTGTAAACTCTGGCTAGTGACTAAAAGAATGACATTGTGAAAACAAGCAGCCTGGTTTAGCACGTTTTGCAGAATGTCTCTGCTCACCTTTATTGGCACGTTAACAAGCTCAAGTATCCAGTAGAATGTTGGAAATGAACCACCAATTCTTTGCATCAAAGCAGCCAGTAAATGCAGTTTGGGCATTGGATCAGGATGATTTTTGAACAGTTCCTTGTGGAGTTATTGTGTGTAGGTCCAACTGGAATCAAACCCAGAACATGCTGGAGAGATTACATATTATTTCTGGTCTATGTAGATCACACAGGCTCCCTAAGGAATAGCTGGAAGAGGCTTTACAGAAGGACCTGCTGCCAGCATGAATGACCAGGACCTGGATAAGCAGGGGAGGGTGGGTGGAGGAGCAGTACATTTGTACCAAAGCCAGTGCTGGCAGGGTCAGAATGCTTATCATTGTCTTCCTTAGATTAGAAAGCAAAGCAGAAATGACCATGGCCAATAAATGTTTTTTGCCTATCAATGTGCTTTTGTTTACCAGAATTATGCTTTCTAGCAGTTATTAACAGTAGCTGTGCCTTCTGTTTGCATCCACATAGAACGACAGCTGTGTTGGAGCAAATTCAGAATAAGATCTTACAGCAACTGGTCTCTTTTTTAACATCTGTATTGTTGCCTCAGAATAATGATAATGACAATATATTTAATTTGACTGCTCTTTTATTTCAGTTGAGGCCGTGTGTTTCAAAGAGTAGGCAGTCAAAGTTTTACACTGGCCGTTGCTCTACTCATCTTGGGTGCCTCTGCTGCCTTACATAGGTGGCAATAGCAGGTGAGTCTGCAGATTTGTTGACATAACTACAGTCATCCAATACTTCCACGCATTTCTCGAATGCTTCTGGTGGCATGAGTGTTGTTAGCTCAAGCTAATAGTAAGTGTAATCTGCTGGATCACAAGGCAAACTACTTCAAATGGACTGATGTGCATACAGACTGTAAATTTAGAATTTTAACAGATCATTACCATGCAAATACTGTCAGTGGGCCTTCACAGTCACAGTGTTGCAGAGTAAAGTCATTTGGATCAAAATGAGTCACAAGACCCAGGAAAGCTTGATGAAAGCTTTGGGGCACCTCAGGAGAAAAACATGCACATATTAAAACTTTACCGCCATGGTAATATTTAAGTGCAGCGCTACTACTTTGCTGTTCCTCGTGGTTTTGTCCACCCCCATGTAGATCTGTCATCAAGAATTATTCCTTACAGTCTAATTCTGCTGTCTAAGGGCCACTGGAATACAGTCACAAAATAACTCTCCTGTCACATTTATTGCAGGTACAATATTCCTTTTTACAACCCATATGAGCTTTTGCTGATTCATGGGGTACTAGAGCATCTGAATCAAATAAAGCCTGTGACATAGCTCTGAATCACAAAGCATATCTGAAGCAAATTAAACCACTGAAAAAGTTTTCATCACATTAACACTGGTGTTCATAACAGATTTAATTATTGTCTATGTCTCAATATACAAATCATTACCGGTCCTAGCAGCTCACAAGTGGCAGGCAGTGAAGTGCCACTAAGCTTGTTGTCATTTGATTTGACACAAATGAATTTTAAATGAGAGGTTTTCAGCCCCTCGGTTTCTAAAAAGTATTACTATTCCAAACATTAGTCAGGTAACAGCAGAAAAACAGGAAATAAGATTGTTGTAATGTCATTAATGCAACAGGGGTCCTCAACAACCTTTATTTTGCTAGCGGGCATCACAAACCAAAAAGTAAAACACTGCGGAGACAAGATTCAGTTGGGGGGGGGGGGTACTGTGTAAGTCAATGTCGTACTAAACACTGATACATGTAATTTCGTGGAAATTGGGCTTTTGTTAAAATTAGACTTCATTAGTCCTTTGGCAACAGTTCAGAACAGTCTAACACTGCCTGAATGAAAGACAGGTTTCACTCTCTCTCTAACTCACTCACTCACTCTCTCACACATGCTGACACATTAATGTCTGTCTTTCCTGACTTGGAATCAGTTCAATGTGACCATATACTACAATGTCATAAAGTTAATCATATTTTTTTTCCCTCAACAAAATGCATTTTGTGTTTTCCTCCTTGGATTTGAAAGTTCGGTTCAGCTGAATTCTCTGTAACCCTAACCATGATGAAAAAGAAAGAAGCTGTGGTCTATACATGTACTGCCCCTCCACTTGTGCAAAACACTGTATACAAAGTATAAAAAGCCAACAATGGTTGACTGTAGTATGTGACTGTCAAATTTAGCTGCTGTAACATTAGCATTAGCTGGCCTGATGAGTGCTGTTAGAGTTTTGTTGGCAGTAAACACAACATGATGCCACGCTGATAATTGTGCTTTGCTTTTAGAGCTTAACAAGATATTTCGGCATTTCGAACAGTATTGTTACTCGCATTAAACAGCGTGGCTACGAATATGTACTGACACTCCGCCACAGTCTACATACCAGAGAGCCTCGCATTGAAGGGCTGCTAGCCCAGCTTCAACACCTAAAAATCAGTCTTTTGAAGTTGCAAAGACTGGCTAAAAGGTCCCCACAATGCAGAAACTTTCCCCACTAAGATGGCAGCACCAGAACTCACACTCACAGTCTCACACACACACACACGCAACTTTAGTTACAGCCCTCAAAATGAAAGAAATAACTTGAGCAGTAGCATCAGTGAGAGTGATGAACACAGCAAGGGTTTAGACAGGATTCTGATGTTGTCTCTCATACACACAGTGTGCTGAAGAGGCAGAAAAGCTGTGTGCTGGCTGTAGAAAATCCTCTGTAAGATATAGTTTTTCCAATTACTTGCTGTTGTCTTTTCTTTCTCGCTCTCTTCTCCCCTTGTACCGCTGTGATTAAATTGGCTGAGAAATGTAATATCAGAAGTTTTAGTTAATTTGATTCTTTTGAGACACAGGCTGCGGGCTAAAACTACTTTCTTTCAAGTAGTAAATTGATGATTGTTTTTGGCGTTTTTCATCCCAATAATTTTTTTAACATCTAATGGAGGAGGCATGGTGCCGTATGAGCAGTCCAAGGTAGCATTTTGTTCCACATCTAATGGTATTGTTTGTTTTACATCCTTTTGCAAGTGTTTTTCCTGCGTTTAGCAGCTATTATGAATTCTTTTGAGGGCATCTTATTATTCATAATATGCACAGGATATCCTCCCTGTTGCTTAATTTCCTTTTTGTTATTAGATTTTCATCAGATTGATATTTAAGATGTTATTAAATATGCATGAGCAATTCTCAGATGCAGGAGTAGTTTAATTTAAATAATTTCGAGAGAATTTCTACTTACTCTGCAGCGGGACAACTGTGAAAGAAGGGTGTTTGTGTGGGATGTGGGCTGGGAGAAGTAAAACGGAACTGTTTCTCAGATTAACGTGCAGACAGAGTAGAGGAGGAGAGAGCTGACACAGCACAGATTTAGTGAAGAGAGAAAGCGGTGAGGAGAGAATAAGCCAGGACAGACAGTGAGGAAGGGAGTAAATCAGACCTCGAGGGGGCTGAGAAATTGCAAGGCCTCAGAGACTCATGGAGTGAGGGATGTTGATTGATAGGGGAATGACTAGCCTGTTGTTTATCACTGGCGTTAAGATGGTGTTAAGTAGCCTTATGCTCTGGTGAGAGAGAAGTATGAGACAAGCAGAGGAGGAACGGGGAGGGTGGATGAGAGGAAAAATAATTATTGTGAGGTGGAGGTTGGCAGCTTAGGGGTTTAAATTGAGAGGCACATACTTTAGAGAATATTGACAAAATGAAGTCATAAGGCAGAGATAAAGTTAGGGGAGATTACTAGGTACAAAGAAAGAAATCTGCTCCGGGTTTATTATATCTTTGTTGTGTAGAAATGTATTAGGCCACTCATTCTTAAATCTCACAGTAATCCTAACCTTCGCCCACTGATTCAGCTATATGTATTCAGGTGTAGCAGGCATGCGTCAGTTTCCACTGCCACACCAGTTCTTGTTGACAATATATTCTTAATTTTCATATTGCCAGGAGTCATTTTGTCTCTACTTTGTTTTAACCAGGAGCAATATTTTCTTTTCTTTGGTTGATGCCTGAAGGACGGTGCTTTTGTTGTGCGTGTGTGGGACCCCTCTAGAGATTTATTATATAATGTACTTCACTTCCTTGTATGATTTAGAATGAAGACAATTTGAGAGATGGGCCCATATTTCTGAAATATTGCCTCTAGCGGGCATGTTTCTCCAGCCCTGCAACCACTGATAAAAGGAAAGAAAACAAATTCACCTTTTCCTCACAAATCTCGAGTATGGATTGCCTCCATGGCCACTTTATGGAAAACTGCCAACCAGGAGCCTGACCGCTGCATAAATATGTTGTAAGCAATTTTCTCCTAAGCTTAAATACCTCTCTTAAAAACTTTCAACTCACATGTGATAAATGCTGTCTCCATAAACCGACAAGTGAGACTAACAGAAGCTAAGCTAAGTTACATCTTCGTGTTACATCAGAACGTGTTATAGTAACTCCTTAAGCAGACATAAACACAAGACCTCTGTACAGGCATGAGCTTAAAAAAAAGTCTTTTGGCTATTTTTAGTTCCAGGGGTGTTTTTCCTGTGTACGTTTTAAATGAAGATGATCTCTGTTCCAGTATTAAAATGAGTACTAGTGAAGGACAGCGTGCACTTTTTTTTCTGTCAGTAGTCTGAAATGACATGAGGAACTACAATAAGACAAATTCAAGAACATTATTGAAGTTGCCCCTGTAGGTATTCTTAAAAGGCTATCTTTACATGAAAACTGATCTAAACACCTATGTCATTGTCATTAAATATTGCAGAGATAGTTATGAATCACAGAGACATTGTTGATCCCTGGACTGTACCTCTAGCGCCACCATTCAGTTTGGTCAACGGCTTCCATCACTTTTCATGTGAACAGACAAGTGTAACGACATGAAAGGCTTTGAGGAAAGACTGCATAAATATGTACCCCGTTGTCTCTATTGCCATGTGAATGATTGTTACGCTTTTGAGCGCAGCCATTTTAAACAGCTATGAATACCTTGGTTTTTAGACATTGTTCAATGGCACTTTGTTTCAAGCTTTCCTCTGGCATTAATTAACACTTACATTTTGTTCAGTTTCTGTTAGTTTTTCTTATAGGGCCATTATCTGTCCACTGCTCCCCCTCATTCTATTGAGTCTATTAGATTTCATGCGACTTCTCTGAGTCTGAATCCATCTTTCCTTATCTGTTGATTCTATCACATACATCTTTTTCAGGGAATGAGTGTACGGTGTGTTAAAAAATAGACACACAGATTTAGGGTGTGTCAGCCAGTAACTGCAGATAAATCTCGTCTCCACAAATGACTGTCAGAAATGTAATGGAATTGGTCCTGTGATCCATTTCCAACCCTCTGAGAGGCTTTAGCCTTGTGATCATAGAGATAACATCTCATTCTGTCTCCACAGAATACCAATGTCATGCTTACCCTCATCTCTGACTGCAGCACTTCTACATGGATTCATTTGAGCCACAAAACTTTTTGTGCTGCTGCTGCTTGTGAGAGAATCATGAGTTAGGCAAGCAATATGGTGCAGTGTGAAGCGAAAACCTGGAAGCAAACATAAAGTCCTGAAATGTATCTGAAAATCCCAGAGGGTCTCCTCTTTGTAAGTTTTCTAATGAAACAGGTGTTCCCCTTATCCCGCTGATATGAGAGCTGGGAAATGAGTTTGCTCCTGCCTCATTTACATTCATACAGAACAAAGGGTTGGAAAAGTAACAAGCCTTTTTATCACATTTCCCACAATTTCACTTGGATCAGTGTGGTTTCCTTATTCACTGTAGTACAGATTTAATCTTCTTTGGCCCTCTGACAGTGACAATTTCACAACTGACTGATCATGATTAAGGGTTATATTTTAAGAAGTCTCAGTAAAGCACACACGGTTAACTGGCATTAAACAACTAGTCAAAATGCCTGTGAAATATCTTTCTCCAAGTGCTCACAGGTGTACACTTTTTGTGTATGTGATTTGAAAAAAACTGACATATGGAGCAGATCACTAACAGCACGATGTCTACTAATTTATCATGTCAAGATGCACTCATGAGGGTTTGCCTGCATTTTTAGGTTTGTTTTGACTAAAGGCAGCATGGAGCACATTGTGGAAATAAGAGCAAAACCTCCCCAGTGTGTTTTAAAGAAGACATAGTGTGTGTTCCTGAACAATGCTTTTTTGTTCCCAATTTAAGAAAAATAATTTTCACAAAAAGAAAAAAATTACATGTTTCAAATCTATTGAGCAGCTTTTGAGTATTGAGCAGTTTAAGAGCTAGTTGTTTAAGTTCAAGATTAATCTGAAAATGTCTATTAGCAACATATCCAAGTGACTGACTGTAGGCTGTTACTTATAGTATTAATTATACCATAAGTGATAGCCTACTGCCAAATACTTAATGTTCACAATTACCATTCGTTGTGTTCAATAAATTTAAATACGTTACCATAACAGAGACATAGTCTGTAGTTGTAATACCTGTTGTATGGTTGCAGCATGAATGTATAAAAAAAACTATCTTCTAAGATGAAGCAGGTGGTTTTCTAGCCACATAAAACAAAATAGTTTTTTCCAAGTTTTTAAAAACTTTTGAATGGAGACAACTGCCAGAAAAACATGTGCTTCTTCACCATATTGCATTAAACAATAAACATTTTAGTTAACTGTCTGACCTTATGTTTATCAAAGTTTTACATTTGGAAATCCCCTGGTGTACAGACTCAGCCTTTATTTAAGTGTCTGCAGCGTCACTCTGGCGCATACAGTAGGGTTGTCATGCTACTGTTTGCGTGTGTTTATGTGTGAGTTTGCAGCATAGCAATCAGGTGACATACTCGAACTCTGCCAGCCACTCAGGCCTGTGTGTTGTCTGCAGCACCCGCTGTGTACTCCCCATTCCCGAGACTGTGCACGGCTCTGCATATCTGCAACTGCTGTGACAGTGCCAGTCTCTGTGTGGCTCTGTGCTAATGGTTTCCTTTGAATCATAAATTAGACTTGAAAGGAGGGAGAGAATGGGCACATGATTGAGGACTGAGAGGTGTAGAGAGAGCTTGATAGATTTTTCTATCATTAATACAGATTGTCTTGCCACAAAGCCTCTATCATGTAGGCTAATTATATTGATTTTGTCTGTCAGTCAAGTATTTTACCAGAGAGTAGCCTTTGTTGAGTGCGCATATGTGTGCCTGCTGTAAAAAATTAGCCGGGTCACACTGGAGCCTGTCAGAGGACTTTGCCTGTAATTAAAGACTGTGTGGCAGCAGCATGTTTCCCATTAGGGCCACCGGTATCACATCCCAGCCATGTGACTCAGCTTTGGCAGTCCGGCACTCTTGCCCTGTTTAATAAAGTTAAACAAGAACACGTAGGCTAATTGTTTACGTCAGTGTGTGGATTTGCCCTGTGGCAGTGACTCTCGAAAACAGTGATCAATCCTTAAATTAATGTGTATGTTCTGTTAAGACAAAATCATATGTGTGAATTAAATTTCTGGGGATAGACTTGCTGCAGAGAGGCCGGACGCAGCTGTGTTATTGATTGCCTTCGGGGAGATTCTGAGGAGCGGCTCCCCAGTCTGTGTTACATTAACAGCAATGGTCCACAAATGCTTTTCAGACAATTTCTTGCCTGATGATGCTGCTTCTTACGCTCACCCCTCACCGTATCCATCTAACAAGCTCCTTTATTCTCCCCCTTGGTCTTGGTCATTCAGCCATTGTTATCTGGAGACAGTTCACTGAAAGGCTTTTTCAAAGGGCTTCATGCAGAGGAGATAATGACATGAATCCCATGTATAGTACTGTGACGTGATTGGGTGTGTTTTAAGAACAGTTTGCACAATAGGGATTCAGTTCCTACTAGCTACAAGCACTAGCTTGCCTATCTGTATTTAGGCAAGATAATCAACACAGGAAATCACCCCCATTGATGCTGCATGACACTGGTTGACAAAGTTGAAGTGTGATGAGAGGAGGGGAGGGATTTTGTTCCTGTCTGCCATGCCAGCTGGCATGCGTGGCCTAAATCAGGTTAATTGGTTCTGGACATGTTAACTCAATGACACATGGGTAGAGAGTAAGAGAGAAATGTGTTGGAGATGTACGCAGACAGTCTCCCAAGACATCTATTTGCTGTCCTGGCCATTTTTTATCTGTTTTGTGTGGTTAATAGATGAACAGGCTGTAGATAAAACAGTTTCTGTTTTGTCTTCGTGCCAGAGAGGCCTGTTAAAAGACACTTTGGTGGCTCTGTGGTCATTTGCCATGGATGATTTTGGCCTCTTGCCACACAGTTAACCACGCAGCCTTACTGAAATGTTAAGCTTGTGTGTGTACTCTCTTTTGCATTTGAGGTCAAATTTTCTTTAAAGATAACAGCTTCTTTAGAATAATCCCCTGGAGTAATAATAGTCAACACTGTGAATGGGCAATATTAAAATTCTGAATTTTAAAATAATAAAATATTGGCACAGTAAAATGCATCCCAAATATTAGCACAATGTTATATGATTTGCATATAACTCCTTGCTGCTTAGCTTCCATTGAAGCTTTCATTGCTTGCATACAGAAGAGATCCTTTATATTGTGTATGTTTCTGTATGTTGTGAATTATACAGAGTTCACAGATAGAAGAAAAGAACCCTCCCTTTTCAAACAAGAGCTGAATCAATAAGTTAATCCATTAATTGATGCAGGTAGAAAAGTAATCTTCAACTGTTTGATAGTCGGTCATTTAATTATTTCGCAAGCAAAAACAAACTCTTTGCCAGTTTTATGTTGAAATAGAAAGAAGATGAAACATTCAGGTTAATTCAGGTTTGTTTAAGTTTAAATCATAGTTTAATTTGTAAATGACAGTAGTTAACTGTCATTTACAAATTCCCACCGTCAATGTTTACACGGTGAAGGAGATGTAAGGATATGAAAATAATGTATATTAACCTTTTGCTGTCCTTGGAAAAACAGCTGGAATAACAGTTTTTATACTGTTCAGTTAGATTACTCTTCCAGATACTTTATTTTTTGTGTGTGTAATATGTTGTGATAGCTGCTTGAAAGCACCCGAAACCTGAACTCACAACACATGTTCACATGTATTTGTGAGTTATTGCTAAATTTCCCAGAAACACTAAATGCCAGTAAAGACACATCCTGTTTGTCTTGGTTAATCAGGTTATGTCAACTGGCTGACCAGCACATCCTTTAAGAGAGATGCAGAGATGCTGGAGCCAGAGCACTGACATCCTTCGATCTCCTTTTACAGACACGCACAAACACACACACGGGCGCAAACACACGTACAAATCCACATAAACATACACAGTACATAGTATTACATAAAGCACAGGGCCTGTGCTCAGATGTTATTGATATGTGTAATCATGGAGTGCCCTACTCTAATGGAGGAAGAATCAGTGCCTCTCAGGAAGTCTGGCCTTTTGAAATGTCACAGTCGTTTCAGAGGACTATCCTTTAAAAGAGAGGATTTCAGTCCTTCGTCTTCCTCTTGTCTTTTTGCTCCTTTTTCACTCTGTGTTCTCCCTTCATGCTCTTCAGTTTTCATTGTTCATCCTCTCTCTTTGAGTCCATCTTGCGCTTTGAAGAATGTCACAATGTGCTTTTTGATTCTGGCACAGGTAATGGAACAGAGCTGCACTGTGGCAGTTAAGGGTGCAGTGTCACACCGTAGTAGGTTATTCAACTTTTTTGAGTGCTTGCAAACAGACTGTACAATTAAATACTCTCTTTACTATAATCCTCACTGGGGAATTTCCTGTACAGATGCTGAGCTCTTCCTCAAACCCCTTTATATTACAGCATCTGTACATATCTCTTAAATACCATTGTTAGTGTTTTACCAAAAGTAAAACCAATCCAAACCAAAGTCCAATACAAGACTACTGTTAAAAATAGTCAGTAATTATTTTATAGTGATTACTCTTTTCATCATATGTGAATCTGCCAGTGATGTTTCTCACCTATTTTTTTTATTTATTTTTATATCATTTTCGTATCATCAACCACTGACTTTGCTACCATCATCAAGCCACCCACAAACAATGACGTTTCACTCTGGACATCGGTTTTCCAGTTCAGTAGACAGTACTGAACTCCCGCCCAATCCCACAATAAAATGCCAGGAAATAGTGAAACAGGCCTGTTATTATTATTATTGTTATTATAGAGTCCAAAGTGTTTTAATGTCTTGTTGTGTCAGACCCACTGTCTAAAGTCCTAAAAGTAGTTGTTATTTTTTTTGTTGATAGATTAATCAGCTGGACTTTGCAGCTCCAGAACAAACATTGCCTGCCTGTGTTATGCACCCTATCAAGTCATTAGCAAAGGGTAAAAGTATTATACTTAGGAAACTTGAGTTTTTGCTAGAGCAGTACCTCTTTCTCTTCTGGGGCTCATTTTTCTAAGAGTGTGCAGCACATAGTTCTCCCATCTTGTGCCAGTGGGACCCAGCTGATATGAGTCTCATACACTTGACCTTAACATAAAACCTTTAAACACTCAGACAGGGAGTGAAGTGCTTTGCTTCACCAAAGGTCACTCCCACAGATTTCTCCCACTCTGGTGCAGTGCTTGGCAGCAAGAAGGAAAAGGGTGAACCCAGCAGGCTTCCGCTTTATAACCTCAGGCCGAATGCATTCCTGGACAAATATAGCCTTGATCTGTCTTTACACTACAGTTTTAAGCTTGTGAAAATGCCTTCACAGAAAATGGGTTGAAAGTAAATGTTTGTATAGATGTGTTCATTTGCACTTCGTCCACTTTGACCTGAGTAAACCCTGTAAGTGGTGGAGATGAACTGAAGATAGTCTTCCAAAATGAACTGGTAGATGAGTGAATTAAAGGGCTAGTTTCTGTGTGTGTGTGTGTGTAGCCCTGAATGGCCATTATTTAAAAATGACTGAGTATGTTCATATGGGTCTCGGATAAGCCCTTATTTATATTTGAGAAAATGAAATATGATATCTGAGTGTTAACTGGAGAATGTTAAATCTAATGCCAAGTTTCTGATTATTGACTGTGTATCCTAAGGTCATCTACAGGCTGAAATGTAAACCGGTAACTGGTATTTAAGTAAATCACTTTGGTCAAATTTGAGGAAAAAAAAACATTTTAACATTTGTTTGTTTGTAATAAGACCACAGTCTTATGTAACTTTAACCAAATGCTAATAGTAAATGCTCAAACATTCTAGATTTATTAGTTTGGCTGATTCATCGTCTCCTATAAGACGTTTTGCAAACTACTAGAATCGTCGGTCCTTGGTTCTGATAGTGGTGGATGGCTGTGCAGCCTCTGACGCTCCATCACCATTTTTAACTGAGGCATCATTCATTGTTTTTCATGGTCGTGCTGACTCTCTGTCCTCTCCTCACTCTCTCTCCCTCTTTCAGCGAGAGCGGGGTTCAACTTCTACTACACACACACACCACGAGTGGCTCGCAGAGAGGTGATAACTTGCAGATTACTGGAGTTAATAACAACAACATTACTTTCATTGCCATATAACCTTCTCAAGTAAAAAGCCAATAAGTATTTTATCAAACCACCGGTTCAACAAGCATAAACATGTAGAAAGGCAATATTTCCCACTGCTTTGTCTGCAGCATCCCAACATGTTTTACACGTCCAGCATGGTTGCTTAGGCTTATATTGAATTGTTACTAACAAGCCAACATGAAACTTGTATGTATGTAGTCTAACTGTTCCTCTTAGTTTGCTAGGAATCTTAAAATTCGGCAAAGAACCATTCCAGTAAGACTACATCAACTTATGGTCTCAAATAATTTTCACTGTGTAGTGACTGGCTGATTTATTAGCTATTGGCTTTTTCTTCCTATTTTCTATTGTATTATATTAGTATTATATTAGCCATTAAAATCCATTCTCGGTTGACCTGTTAAACTAACCACAACATGACCAAATCTTAGGCTTTATGAGTGGATATTTTGCTACAAGTGTAGACATTGTTGTGAAAATCAGTACACAATAATATACGTAATCATAGAATGTCTTGAAATGATGCAACATAAAATGTTTATTAATCATGTTTATTAATAATTTTGCGAAAATATAGCTTAATTCAGGGTTGTCTGACTATGGCCAAACCCGTTTAAAAACCAGGCCAGTAACACAATAGTCTATATGTAAATGTGCTCTTTGTTTCTGTCGGTGAGCCTCATGGGTTTAGGTGTTAACAACATTAAGGGAATTGGATATTGACACAGTGCCTCTACTTGTGTCACAAATTAATTTAGACTCTGGTTTGATGGCCTTTGAGATGGTGCTGTTTGTGATCTGTAGCATTTTATAATCTGTGTGACCTCAAATGTGACTGGCTCAGTCAGTGAGTCTTTGATTCAGTCAGGCACACACTACGCTCCTCTTTCATCTCCCTCCCCATCGCTTGCTTGTTTTGTCTCCCAGTCGTAGAAGTATGATGAGATGAGAACATGCAGTGTTGCTGTTTACAAAAATGACTGCCAACCTGACATTCAACTGTCCATCAGCTGCCTACATGAATTCTTATTGCCTTTCGTTCTGCCTGTCATTTTTCTCTCTCCGTCACCAACATGACATGCCTTTCCTCCCCTGGTGGCTCACTCCTCCTCGTCCTTTCCTCGTCTTTCATCCTTTCATCCAATCACTCTGTCTCAATCTTCCATAGCTATCAGAGTTGTCAGCTTTAACCCTGCTTCCTCTTCTGCCTGTTTTTTCCCCTTCACCTTCTTTGCTTCTACCTCACTACTCTCATGTCTTCACCCCAGTCTCCTGTTTCGAGTAAATGAACCGGTCGCTTCAGATCTTGTAATGTTTCATTTTGTTTGAACTGGAAAAGTCTTGTTCTCCCGTGCTCATGTTTCCTCCCACCACACTATCGTATTTATCTTCATCTTCCACTCATCCCATCCTCCCTTTGTGCTTTTCTATCTCTTCCTCTGCCTATTTAATGTTGTTCCTTCTTGTCTGTGTCCACATTGTTTATCTTGCTCCATTTCTCCCACTTTGGAAAACTTGTCTTTCTCTTCTCTCTTACTTGAGATTAATGTGTCCATCCATCTGTCAGAACTTGTCAGTAAGGACTGTGTAAGTGTATGTTTTTCAAGAACTGAGAAAATCTGCTTTTCACAGAGAAAATGTTATCTGGATCTGCTTTTAGTCCAAATCTATTTCACTACAGTGGCAGTTTAAAGCAAAGCATCTTTCAGTAGATATTCAATGATCTCAGTGTGCCAAAAGACGTGGTGCTGTCCAACTGCATTTTTAGATTTTATGTGTAAGGCTTCATACTCTGTCTTTGTGTGTTGCCTCACAGAGTTGAAAGGCCTTGCTTGTGTCAACCAAAGACCCAGAACAGTGGAAAGGACCCCTTCTATTTTTTTAATCGACAGGAAACCTTGCTGGTCTCACTAGCTCTCCCTCTCTTCCCCTACTGTGTAGATGAAGACCTTCATCCCTTTATTCATCTCTCTGTGACGCAGCAGGAGTCTCTATTTTCCTGTTTAGCTCTTCATCCCTCTCTCCCATCTCTTCCCCTCATCTTCCTAGCCTTTATCCTGTCATGGGCATTTATTCTCTACTCAAACCCCCCCCCCCCCCCAAAATGTCACTACATTAACACATCCTGATCTTGCTCTCACACACAATCCTTGCACTATAATGTGCCACTTTAAAAAAAGAGGCCTCTGTAAAATAAAGTGGTAAATGTTTTGATCCTTACAAAACGCCCTCCATGGAAAAGGAAGCAATTTAATGTTTGTTTCACTGCCTGTCTTTCCCCAAAAGCGATGCTTCCTCAGCTTGCTCAAGCAGAACCCAGTTAACACAGAGACTGAGTTTTAATTTCCCCAGATCCTCCATCATTTAACTTGTCATGTTGCCTGTTGCCAGTCTTGATCTGCCAGAACAGAGTTGACTCTAAAAGTTAAGAGAGCAGAGCCTCTTTTTCAGTTCAAAACTTCAACCGGGGCAGTGAACCGCTGCAGAGAAGGAATATATGAAGGTGGTGTAGTAAGAGGGACATGTCCTAATCAGATGCTACAGAAGTCACACATTGACTCACATGGCTATTCTGATACTCCTCCACTTTTTCTGTCATTATCACATTATTACAAAATGCTTTGCCCCAGTCCGTGTGCCCTGACTCATCAAATGCATTTTTGCTCCTTTGTCTGTTCTTTTTCTCTCTCTCTGTCTCTCTAGTTTTTAAAATGTTGCTTTGTTGCACATCAGCTAAAATCTCTGCTTATTTATTTATTTATTTATTTATTTATTTTTTACTTTTTAGCAGTTTGCAGTGGCAAAGGGAGTGGTGTCATCATCACCAATATGAGTAGACGGCACGGACCAGCATATTTACTATAGCTTTCTCCCATGTGTTAAGGGGAAGGTGACTGAGTCAGGGTAATTGAAGCATGAGATGTGGGCTTTAGTGTAGTCTGAAAGAGGTGAGGTCATTAAGTTACTTTTTGTTCAGTTTGTTGAAAAATATGTCTTTATTTTTCCCAACATTTTACCAGTTTTTGTTGTAATCACCCTTTGTCTTCCCTTCCCTCATCTACAAGCTGAAAAGCACTACTGTTAACCTCTGCTCTCACAACAATTAAACAGCTCCCCAAACTCAGAATTCATAATTAAGCAAGTCACTTTTCTGATTGAGTAATTAAAATGGGCTGTGGTGCTCCTATCTCCCAGAAGAGTCCAAAAAGCAGTTTGAATTAACTAGCGTGGGCTTCTGTGATAAAATAAACATATTCACTACATTAGACTGTAAAATGAGGTCCAATGTCTGTATCATGAAGTACAATATAATATGCAAATATCGTAAAGCTTTTAATGGCCAGTTTGTGTTTGAGAGCTGTTGAATCAACGCTGGGATGTTTAAGGCTGAAGTGTGAAGTGCGCACTAGATTGCATTATATTAGGACAGTCTACCAATGTGAAAGAAAAAGCCACAACTTACAAAATCCAATGGACATGGTCCCATTGTGATGCTTTATATTATAAAACCATCTGGCATCAAAAAGGGTCATCAGCAAAATCAAACAGAAAACATGTTAAAACAGATTAAAAACAAAACAGAACTCATCAAAACACTTCACACTGCAAAATAACTCAACATACACACCTTATTATTATTACTATTATATTGTAATGTAGAGCATTATATTGTGTAAGATGTTACGATATGACGCAATCTCAGGTAACACTACCATGACCTGTGAATTAGAGCTGAGCCTTTGTGACAGTGTTTGTTAAAATGAAACTTTATAAGCTTCAAAACAGTCGTCACTATTGCAAAACTGCGTATTGGATTGCATAATAAATTAGAGCTGTTATTGTTTTTGTGTTTGGCCCCCAAATGTACAAATCTAACATTTATTGTGATGATATCAGATTAGTTACTATTACGCACTGCATGGCATGGGGTGTAAAGACCGTTCCACAGCACTTAAGTGCAGGGATACATAAAAGCACATTTTGCTCAAGCATACATAAATTAACTCAACCATCCAAGTTGAAACAATAGAACCTGATGGGTTTAAATGGATGCGTTGACACCAGGCTATTACCATTTCCCTCCTGTCCTAATTAATTGCATGGTGAAATGCTCCCCTCCGACTCTTGTCTAAAGCTTGACAGTTTGTTTGATGTGTGTGACTTTCCCTTGTTCTCTGTTGGATCCCGTCCGTTGCTGTGCCTCTGTGACTCGTGGGCAGGGTGGGAGTGCTACACACACACGTACACAAACACACATGCAAAAAAGAAAGAGCTTCTGTTTAAGCTGGGAACTCGTGCCTGGCCTCCCCTCTGCCACTAATTGCCTGGTTTCCCATCTGGACTTTCTGGCAGTAGTAGGGCTCTTTCTCTTCTTTGCCCTTTTTCCCCATTTTCTCCTCTCCGTTCTGTTAGCTGCATGCCTGTTCGGCCTATAAAGTTAACTGCCTTTAGAATATCAGCAGTGTCACTTGAAATGACAGACCTCTCATAACTCATCACTTGCCTCTTCCAAAAGATGTTTGACACTGGGACATTGACATTTGAAATAACAAACAATAAAATTCAGCCCTACAACACAACGCTCCTCAACAGTATGTCATGTGCTTCACTTCCTGAGTCGTTAAAAATAAAGCAATACCCTATCCACCAGACGCTGCTAATGCTGCGGTACTGCTGTCCTTTATGATAGCGGGGCTCTAAAGTGCTGCATTGCACTGCCTATGAGAATGAAAATTAAAGAGCGATAATGTTAAAAATTAGGTTATTTTTTGGCCAGTGCTGACTGTCTGTCACAGTTCCCCATCTTTGAAGGCAGGTCATTTGAATGAGGACCTGTAGTTTTTGGATCAAGTTGCTTGTCAAAAGGAAAGTGTTACAGATTCAGGAGGCTACATTTTAAATAAGATATAAGTATTGGATTGCACATTTTGGCAAATTGACAACTATAAAACTTTAGTGTGGGACTTTGCTCCTCCTTCTGGCAGTTACAGTAATGACATGAAAAGGGGAAATGTGCTTTTCTATGCCACAGGCTACATTAATCTTTCACTTGTACCCTACTACATAGCACTGACGAATCAGATTTGGATACTTCAGTTGTCTTGACAGGGATGCTGCTGATGAATCTGACTGCAAAGTCCAGTAACATATCATAAGTAAGTATTTTTAACAAAAGTATACAGTGAAAACTACCATGATGGTCGATCGATAACATGGTCTGATTTTGGCACACTCCATTAGAGAAGTCTTTGATATCACTGCTGACGTTTCTGTGTTTTTGGTAGCGTTGTTGCTGCTCTATCTGTAATTCCTTATTACAGCAGCAGATAACCATAGTATTTTTGTACACTTGTCCTCATCAAGCACCCAGAGCTCCCTCCCTTCAGTGACTTCTTGCAAATCCAGATGATTGCAAGCTATTTGGACCAACTAGTTACCTTAGCGTCGCACTTATTTCTGTCTTTCCCCCTCACTCTCCCTTGACCTGTCTTATGTTTTTTCTCTGCCTCCATCTGTGATGATGGTAAGTGTAATCACTGTAGTTTAGATGCAGTGATGGCAGTGAATTTCAGTGAATTGTGCGTTTTAAAAGTGCAGCTCAGCACCACGGTAATTCAGTTGTTAGCTGGTATAGTAAGTCAGCCCCCAGTCAGCAGCTTGAGCTGACTCAGCCTCACAGTTTGTTTACGTTCCTCACTTACTAAGCATTTGTTAGATTTATATTGAGGGAAAAATATATCAACATAATTATTGTTTTATCTGGTTTCAGTCTGGTTTCAGTCTGGTTTTAGAGGTATTTAACAGATATTACAGTATATCAGTAATGTCAGCTGAATTTGTGTTGGTTTGTATATTTAACTTGTCCAAAGATGGATATTGACTTGCAATATATAATTTTGAAAACTTATGTGGTAACAGAGCATTTAAGACTCAGAATGCAAACACAGACCAAGGAGCAGAGAAATAAAGTTCACTGATGTTTATTACAACCGGTAATGAATATTGCAGGCGAATCAAAGTAGCAGGTTGAAATGAGCAGCTTAAACTGGAGAGCAGAGCAGAGTAGTGCAGGCGGGCAGGAAGAGATAAACATAAGGCAAATCAAACAGGCAAATCACGAACGAGGATGAGGCTGGACGTGGCAGGTAGTTAGTGTGATGGGAATCTGAGGCACAGGCAAAAACAGGGAATAAATCAAGAGCAGGCAAGGCACAAAAACCTGAGACCTGAACATAGAAATTGGCCTTAGCGTCTGAAAAGCGCAAGGGTGACTGACTGATCTGGCAGAGTCTGGACGAGTGAGCTGGTCCTTTGTGCAGCAGAGTTGAGTAGATTGACTGATTGACTGCAGTCACCTGAGGTGAAAGGCAGGAGAATGAATCCAGGTGCCCAAGCCCAGCGTACACACAAACACTGAGACCCACTGAGGACCAGCTGAGGACAAACAGGGAACATAAGGGGAAAATACTGAGGCTTTTGTGATTGAAAATATTTTGTAGGTTGTAAAACTGACTGAAAATTGGTTTTAACTTTTTAATGGAACTTATTGTGCTGTACTTGTTTTCTTTGTAAATATCTCAGTCAAACAGCATTTGTATTTACAATATTAATTACACTGGGAGTTGTATATTAACTATTAGGTATTTTGGGACACTTGTCATTTTCTCAAATTGGCTCTGAAGCCTGAGTTACACAACTGGGTATTAAAATGGTCAAGTGGTGTGTGATTGCATTTTCAAACCCCATTAACATTACTCATTGTTTTGAATGAAATTGCATGTGTTTAAACATTAATAGTGTTCACTTTCCTTTTTAGTAACATACAGTCAAGTATACTGGATAAATTGGTTGGATAAATAAAGTGTGAAATCACTTCAAATAAAAGTAACTTGGATTCATTCAGTTGTGCTACTCTGGTGCCTCATGTTGGCAGACTGCACAAGTGACAAAGCTGTAACACTGTGGCACAACGAAATATAACAGAGTCATAATTAATGTAAGTTCTCTTGACTTCTGGGTCATAAAATGGGAAGTTTAATATGAACGTATGAAAGAATGTAAGTTAACATTCAGATTTAAATACAAAGCCAAAAAAAACCCTGACAATAGGAACAATTTCTTTATATGCAGAAATTAAATGTATGGGACATATTTACTAAGTATGACTTACATTGCATAGTAGC
Organism: Datnioides undecimradiatus; assembly: GCA_008933995.1. Classification (NCBI taxonomy): domain Eukaryota; kingdom Metazoa; phylum Chordata; class Actinopteri; order Lobotiformes; family Datnioididae; genus Datnioides; species Datnioides undecimradiatus. Next base: position 9,166,453 of record WARS01000015.1, read on the forward strand.
TTAGACAAAACTCTAATTGTTATATCATATCAGATTGAATATTTGATACATTTTTTAATATTTATAATTAACTATTGTTTTTTTCCTCTTGATTTTAATAAAATGTCTATGGTCACTTAATATTTGTCAATTATGAAAACTCCAGTCTGACATTGCGCGACTGTTTTAACTTAATGCCTTGTATTTAGACCCTATAAATAGATAATAATGAAAATGTTGGAAGGAAGTTGATCATAGCTTGTGATAAAGGAAAAGGAAAGAAAAAAAGAGAAAAAACAAAAGAAAAACATTATAGGAGAAAGGTGTGAAGAGTCCCACTGCTGAAACCCAACATTGCCACCACTGTCTACAGAAGATTACTAAAACAGGAAGCCAGATTTCTGGTCCAGTCTCTTAAAGTTCTAGTCCTTGCGCTGGAGGACAGGCATACTGCTGGCCTGTTCATCTGGAGCCCAGCTTCCCTCTACTGCCCAGAGATCAGCCGAAATTTCAGCTGCACCTACCGTGATAAAGACCAGTATTCAGCCACCCCTGACAGAAGGAAACCTTCTACAAGACCTCTGCTCCAGTCTTGCTACCCTGGCGCCTGCATAGCGAGACAAAGTTAGAAAAGTAAGAGCTGTGACAAACTCTGGCAAACCCTGCCGCTGCATCCCCAGCACACCAAGTAAGGGTGGATCACCCTGCTGCCTGCCCACTGAAAGACAACTGACTCAAGCAAAAATCGCAGAGAGAAGTTCACACATGAAAAAACTTTCCTCCTTTCCTCTCTAGAGCAAACCTCTCTGCTGGCCATCAGAGGCAAAACAATGCTTTTCATGTAATATTGGGGTTGATGATGTAGATTAATGGGAGTACTTAAGAAGTGCCTGTCCAGGAATTGCTCTACAATATCGTTGATATGTTAGTTATTTCAGATATTTTCATTTGGCTGCCCCTCTGTCTCCCAGCTGCTGAACTGTGCTTAAGGCCTTACTGAATTTTACTGCTAAATCTTAAACATTTCATTCACTTGTAGTCTTCTGTGTTTTCACTGTTTATGGCACCTGATTAAAACCTCGCTCTTTATCTGGTCCGATGGGCCTCATTCACAATTTTTGCATGTTTATGGCTTCATGGCTTCAGTCATTTAATCATTTCTTTCTTAATTGTTCATTGCTGTAGTCTAAGCATGTAGGCATTTTGACTACTGTCAAGAATCTCCAGATGGCCCCTCTGGTGGCCTTGGGGCTGAAATGACTGGGAGTGAATGGCAACAACCTTGGATCAAGTTCGGCCTGAGACACTTGCTGCGTATAATTCCCCATCTCTCATACCGTTCCTGTCATCTCTCTGATGTTGCTGTCTAATTGAGGTATTACATGCCCAAAAAATAATAAAAAGATTTTAAAAATTGCATCAGATGCTGTGTCTGATGCCAACAATCACTTCATATCACAGTATTTTTCCCATATACTGTGGTATATCATTACCTTACTTTCCATTGTCATTGAGCTCCCTTTTCATCACTATTGTGGATACAAGGTGGCAGAACAGTTTCTCGGTTGGCTGCTTTTGGAAACGCCTCAGCTGTCACTTGGAGGCAGACTGACTAAAAATGAGAAATTTCAGACTGTGGTTGAAACATTTTGTGTCAACATCTTGTCCTTGACAGATGTGCAAAAAGTAAATTGAACTATAAAATTGTACTTTGGTTCAGTATCAGCATTTTGATTTTGACAGATTTGTCTCTGTTACAGGTGTTGGTATTAGTGAAGCACTCCTCTTCTTGAGGTGCCTCTACACATTTTGGCAGTTGAAGCCAGGTCAGTGAGGGTTCAGCTGAAGTTATTACACACACCATAATCTGAGCTTTCATTACTCAGCAGATTACTTTTTTCTGCTTGCCAAATCCCTCTGCATGTTAGAGTTCTTGGACACTCTTGTCCACAGAATGAACCTTTCAATTACTGGCTATGATGATATGTGACAGGCAGAAAATTAGACTATTAAAACCAATGAGGAAAATAATCTCCAACAGTCAAGTATGTTATGTGTAAATGGCTACATATTTGTGTCAAGATTTCATGGCTACTCATTAGGTCCACAAACGTGCTTTTCATGGTTGTAACAGTCAAGTGAAACATTGCATCAGAGTCCAATTACAGTCGCAATGTCTGCGATGTTTTCATTCAGACATTCAACAGATCAGGCTGGGGGTTACGAACTAATTAGACTCTCTTCTGTTTTGAGCTTTGGTCATATGATGTCAGGAAGAGACACATCAAGTGTGAGCAACCACTAAGTGTAACACTTTCATTGTTTTTTGATGGCATTTGGTGATAACAGAATGTTTGAATTGGGTGGTAAACTTTTATAATTTTCTGAAAACATGCACTTGTTAACTTTTGTGAATGTTCTTTTGTTAGTACTTATTAGCATACGAAGAAACAAAAAGAAAAACAGCAAGTAGAAATAAAAAGATACAAACTAATGTATTGAAGAGTCTATATTATGATATTATTGGCTAACAAAAAGGGCACAGAAAAGCAATCAAGTACTGTCAACAATGTAGGGAATGCAAAGAGTTGTTTTTATTTTTTTTTAAATTCATGATCAATTAAAAGACAGTTGTTTCAGCATCAAGTCATCTCCGACTTGACAGTTATTTTGACCACTCTTCAGTGTGTGGTGCTTACAATGTAATGCCTGCATACAGTATTTCATGTTTGAGCTGAATAAACATTAGCACCAGAAGAACAACTGGCCACATCCCTGCACCCATAATACCCAACCAGTTCTTTTAGCTGGTCAGGATCATTACTAATTAGGATTAGTCTGATAGAGAACAAACCAGAGGACAATCTTGGCTCAGGGTCAAATGTTTTTGCCTTGTCTCATTTAATATTTTATTTGAAACTATGTTAGCAATCTGAGTAAAACAAGGTTGGCAAGAAAGTAAGTTAGCAGAGAGGTAAATACATTATTAAATATATCATTTAATAACATAAAAACAACAACAACAATAAAATGTCCTATCTGACATTATTATTGCATTATGTAACATTTATTCTGGGGATTACTTATATGCAGCTCTCAGTGGAGTGCTGCCTACATAAATCTTCTGTTGTAAACAGTAGTCAGATGATGACCCAAGTACAGATGATGCAGCAGACAGTATATGCACTCTGGCAAAACAGTGAAAAAAAAAACTCCAAATGCCAAAAATCAGGCTGAACTAAAAACCACCACTGTACATTGCAGAAAAACATTAACACATTAGACTAATATTGATGGTTTTTCAAATGTATTTTGTTAAAAACTAAGTCACATGATCATGTGGTTAATATAGACGAGGGAGATGAACTTCAGCTTTGATCAAAAGAAAGTAGAGACGGGGTTAACAAAACCTAACACACAGGAGAGATACATGTTTAGACATGATATTCACTTTGAGTTGAATTACTGTACTATTACAGCCGATGTGAAACTTTTATTTCAGACTGCTCCCTTTCGAATGTTGTTACGGGTTTAGAAACAAAATATTTCCAATATACCAAAGCCTTGGTAGGAGAGATGCTGTGAGACACCAACACATCACATCCTCTTGGCTGATCTCATCACAGCAGGTTACATGTGTCAAAGAGGTACTACATGTCAGCATGCAGCTAGGCCATCAGCAGGGATTAGCAGGGATTAGCAGTGAAAAGGACTTTGTTTGGACTAAAATTTAAAGCAGAAAAAATAAGATTTCAAAAAAGAAAAAGTATCTTAAGCCTGAAAATAATCTTTTGTTATTACAACAAACAAAACAAGTCAAATTGTTTTTAGTCCTGTCCAATCTGAGTTCTTGCTTAGGCAGATGGAAAATTAAAATTTTCATGTTTTCTGTAATACTGTGCAACACCTGCCTACAGCTTTGATGGGTGTCCCTAAAATGGGCTGTGAAAGTGAATGACATATTGATTTTGTTGCATATTAAAAACTCAGAGTGCACCAGTGTTGACAACTGTCATAGTGCTTTAGGCTATGGAGGCACCCAGTCAATAAGATGCCAGGCTTACAACGGGAGGTCTTAAAATAGTATATGCTGGGTAAAATTTACTCAGATGTTGCAGCCAAACAACAAAATGACAGCTTAATAAAAGCCATAAGCTGACACGGCTAAAACTGTTTCTGGCAGCTTCCACTTAATAGACTGAATTATATGGTGAGTTTCCCTTAGTAAACAACCCAAAGCATTCCACACTCTTTGACTTATTTATCATGTATTTTCAGCTGTAGAGGTAAATTAAGGATGCTGCACTTACACTGCCACTGTAAACAATCAAGGTCATGCAGCATGTGAACAACACATTTTTTATTAAAAAATACTGTAAATTTGAAATAACTTAGTGAATCAGTCACTGTGTTCCTGTGTTAGTGCCGACAAGTGATGGCGGGGATTTAAGCTGATTTTTTTCACACATCTGGGTGGGAGGGGAATAAAAGCTCAAAAATAAGAACTCTAAATTCACAGGACACTGAGATGCACTGCACATTAGTGCTCTTAAGTCTTAAAATGTAGTGTGACATTGATTTCTATTCATCCTATTTATTTTCCCACCAGTTGCCAGAGTGAAAGTTTGATAACGATGACACAATACAAAATGAAGATATAAATCTCTCATCCTAATTATCTGTGTGCCTTTGGAGTAAGACTATTAGACCTACGGCACCACTTGCAGGAACATCATGTTCAGAGTTAGAGGGCTCTTAATATAGTCAGTCAACACAAAATTCTTTCTCAACCTACAACCAGATACATTTCATTTTGCAGGGCAGAGCACTTCACAGTGCATTATTGTGTAACAAAATGCTTTGTGTATAGAAAAGATAAACAACAGTATATTCATTGGCTTTAATTTATTTCCTTTTCATCAGAGAAGAGGAGGTCAGAGGAGGTCTCTGAACAAATGGATTGAATATGATGCTTGTTCAAACAGGGCAGTGCGTAAAATCCTCTCTACCCCTACAGTTGTATCTACTTCCACTGCTCTGACAGCTCATGTTTTCCATCAAGAGTAATTTGTATGCATTTGCCCTTTAATGCATTAAATGGACTAAGATAAAACAGTGAACTGGGGTCAAGTGTTTAGGGGCACAAATGCATGGGAAATTCCATTTAGCAAAGAAAAAGCAAGTGCAGGGAGTGGTCTAACAGGAGAGGAGGGTGCAAGGATACCCACCCTTTGGGTTAAGTGACAGTCCACCCACTTTGTGTTTTTATTCTATGAGCAACAATTTTTCGTGATTTGTGACTATTTGATAGAATGCATTTTGAAACACTGAATTATTATTGATGAAATATGAAGGAGTTCTTTAATGAGTGTTGCTGTAAAGAGGATTTGTTGCCATGCGAGTACAATAATCGGTTACTGTCAAAACATATTTGCAAGCTGTTTGAACGCATCAGTGAGATCTGCAGTGTTTCCTGTCAGGCATGATTCTTGGCAGGGCTGGACAATTAATTGAAATTGTGATTTTGATTCATTGCAATCCAAGTTCTACATGAAAATTATCCTTGTAGTATTTCCATTAGCAGGGAGATCCTGTGACTGTAACCAAGTGTTTCTGATTTTCACCAGCACAAGGCAAGATTGTGTGACGATCTGTGCACAGGCAGATGGGGCAAAAAGAAAAATGTATGTATCTTATAAGTAAGGCTGAAATACCAGATCACGAAAAGTGAGGTTCAGATCAACAATTAACACAAATTTTAACTGTGGATCAGAAAATGGATAAAATTTATTTGGGAGTCATACACTTGAGTTTAATCTGCTGACTGTCTCCACTCCAGTGCTGTGATGTATCAGATTACTTTGTCTGAGATTCTGCACATCTTTCAGTGTGTGGATTTAGTTGACACAACTCAAAAGTTTCAGAGAGCAACAGCGATGCTCAAACCTATGATTAAATCATCACATATATTTAAGACCAAGAAAAACAGAAAAAAAAATCTGTTTAAAATATTCTTTGGCTGCTGGTGCTGCCTTTGTCTTTCATTTACCTTTTACATTATTTTAGTTTACATTTGACATTGTTTTACACCTTTTGGCAAGTAGCCCTGCAGAGACCTTTAAGGTCTAATATCAGATCTATTAGCACAGTTGCACAGTTAATGTGAGTTTTACATAATTAAAAAAACCCCAAAGCAATGTACTACTACAAAGTGCAAGCTGTACCATTTTCCAAATTTCACTGCATATACACAGGGTTCACCACAGCTTTTCACAACAACAATTCAGCAACGGTGACTGTATGACTCTGGTCGCACTTCCAGATTTCTACTTCCTGTTGGTGTCTGGATAGATTTGCAAGTCATTGTGCGCAAATGGTTTCAATAGATCAGTTATTGGGGCCGATTTCCTCCGAGTGTTTCTGGCTGATAAAGCCCTCGGGGGATCTTGTTGCCAGCAGCCAGCAAATAGTCCTTGCATGCTAGAACACCATCAGAGCCAAGTCTCTATGCACTGCCAGCTCTTCTCAGCGCTGCGTTGCTGCCTGTCAAACAGTACAGAATGATAACCGCCAGAATGGGCATTAATATGCAGTATCCACCAATCAGGATGGTAGAGCTTGTATACATATCAGCATTCCTAAGTTGGTGACTACACCACTGCCTGTATTTGATAGTATTGGATTTTGTGATGCTTGTATTGTCACATGGTTTCTTTCATGTTTCCCTATAGAAAATGCCTATTAGTGCTTTGCAACAACTTGTAAACCAGCTCAATTTAATTATTTATTGAGGTATTTTTAATGTGACTTCAAATAGATGACTCCTCTAAATTTCATGGTTTCACCATAGTTACACCATTCTCTTACACCCAACATGTGTTATTAAGGGCCTCAGTGTGTTCATGGGTGTCTCAGAGAGATCTGTTGTTTGTGCTATGCCAAAGGAAATGTTCTTCAGGATGTCTTGCCCCCACCCTCGTTTGGTTTAATTGGTTTCAAGGATATATGTTTATATTAAGAGTTCATTTGCTTTCAAAGCTGTGAGATACCAGAGACTGTGTTGGCGTCACACGTCTTTTTTATAAGCATTTAGTGTAAGAAACACTTCCCTAACTGGTCCATGTGTCACCCTTATGTTGAGAGTGATAGACATGTGCGAGGGTCTATAGATTCATAAAGAATTTACTCTTTCACTTCCTTTTCTCTTTTGCTGTAGAACAAGTTGCAGGGATATGGAGCATCTCTGTCTTGCTGCCTCTTGCTAGCCTAAGGATAGGCTCTGTGTCTTCTAAATATTAATGATGAGGCATGAAATATTGAGAGTCACTATAGCTGAAGATGAAGTTTGCAGAGGAGTATAGGATAAGGAACAGATATGAGCCTTTTGTTGTTAGAATGATTTAAAGTTGTTGGTCAAAACTGTGCAAATTGAACAGGACTGACAGAATGTGTAGATTCCTTACCATAGCTGCTACAGAAAAGAAAAAAGCATTAGGAGTTTAACTAGGGATATTATCCTTTTTGATTTTTAGTTATGTGCAAAAAGCTGGATGGAAATGCCTTTGTATGGGGTCCTTTGCAAGTTGCAGTGATCAAAGTGAGGCACGTAAATGAGGTTAAGGATAGGAAATGAATTCTTGAATGTTGACCACAGTGGCAACAAGCTAGTGGAGCCTGTAACTGTGATGGACAGTTGAGATAAAGGGTAGTCTACTGTAAATGCAACACCCTATAGAACCTAGTTGAACATATAGCCATGTGGATAAGTTTTCTGATATTTTGCACAGAGAAAAGAAGAGATGGTGTGTTAAAAAGAGTCTTAAAGTGTGCGGTTGCATTAACTTTAAAGCTTGCTCTGCTTGAATTCTGAGCTATATGCTGTTCAGATCAACTGTAAATACTTTAGAGTGCATTGCGTAAATAAACTGCTGGATTTGTCTGTAGACAAGTACACCATATAATCTGTTGTGCTGAACTATTGGCTTGCCAAAGTTATGCCTGTGTCCATGCATCTAGTCTCATTGTTGCCAAACAAGAAGCAACAAAATTTAAATGTTGTGCTGTAAACAATTGCTCCCCATAAAATTAACTTGTAGCCTAGTTGAACACGTTTCGGTCAGCAGCTGGTGGATTGATTATACAAACTATAAACGGCTAAAAGTTATTAATTCTCAAATATGTCACCCTGATACAATTAAAACAGCTTCCACAGTATATCAAAGATAGCGCAGAGCAAGGCTGGAACTCTGCCAGTACCAGTCAGCAGATGTCAAGAGAGAGAAACACTGCTATTATCAAAGTAAACACTCTTTGCCTGAGAAGCCTTTTGAGAGAGAGAGAGAGAGAGAGAGAGCACGAGTGAGACCTCAAGACCTTGTGCCTGATCTATAAAAAGTGAGTCAATATTGCCTGGGGGCCACACTAGCTTGGTTCCCTGTGGTATATATCTATGTCATCATTTTATATAAGCTGTACACCCTGTCAGTCTCTACCAGAGGACAGAAAGAATTGAATAAATATAAGTTTACCACTAGCATCTACTTAACTGGTCATTGAATCTATGGGGACCTCATAGCACACAGATGTGTTTAAGCTGTTGTTGTTGCTGTAATGTATTTATGAGTTTGTGTTAGCCAGCGTGACTGAGAATTGAACAGTGGGTGTAGGCAAGTGCCGTAAAATTAGTAGCGTTAAAGTCTGAATATTACACCAATGAATTGGCATTATATCTGTACTATAGAGGACATTTGACTCATAACTACGCAATAGTAATTACCTTGAGGTGAAGGAAATGTCCAGTGTTTGTGGTGACGTTCAGTTGCTTTAAACTCTTGGAGTGTTTCATAGAAAGCTATAACCATTTTAGCTTTTATATGAAATTCATGAATATGGTTTTAAGTGGATTTTTTTTTTGTGTTCAAAATGCGGAGGCCACGCACCAGCTCATACTCTGTCTAACTTTGTACTCTTCATGTCTCAGTGAAAAAGAAAAATCTTGTTATTAAATTAATACTTCTATTCTACACCTAATACCTCTTAAATAAATCAATTTTCCTTGCAGTCAAGCAGGTACTGTAGTTGTGAAAGAGATTTCACAGCATGATGGTTGTGTATTGTAACTGCAGTTATCTGATCTGACAGGCAAAGCCCACTAACAGTGCTCTGGGGTCTTAGCCCTTCATCCTCATCCATCCATCCATCTGTCTCTGCTTAGCCAGGTCAGGCTTGCACTTACAGTAGCAAGGTATCCCAGATGTCCTTGTCCTAAACTGTGTCTCCAAACTGTTCCTTGTGGATCCTCAGGCATTCCTAGAGCTTGTAGAAAAAATAGTTGCTTATTCTGCGTTTGCTCAGACCCAGGTCTGATCAACAGTATTACAACATTATCAGCATTATAAATGCATAGGATTTGGGCTGCTTTCTTGAATCATTGGGACTTATGCAGAGTAGCACCTAAATGGCTGATTTGGAATGACACTTGTTGGACCTGAAGTTAGAAATAATTAGATTTTAATGAGAGTAATCTACAAAACACTGAAGACGGCAGTAAGAAAAGTTAAGTAAAAAAACAAAAAGTGCTCCTTTGCTTTCAGTGGACTGCTGGACCAACAAAGAATAAAGACGTGTCTGTCACCAAGAACAAACATCAACTTCTATTAACACTTGGGTGGTTGATGAAAGCTCCAGTAATAATAGGCTCAACCCTTGATTCCTGTAGCCTGCTGTGTCTGAGGCTGGTGTTTGAAAGGCATCTTGTCTCAGCTGGATGTCACTTGTTGGGGGCCAGCGTCTGCTCCTGCAGGCTGTGGCTCCTCATGCACGTGTTACTCCTCAGACTTGGACTCAGTTTGTCCACATGTTAACAGACAGCAAAGCATCCTGTTAAAATGAGGCTCATTTTATTACTAAAACAAAAAAAGCTCAAGTAGTTTTTCCCCTTTGCATCCCCTTGCTATATTTTTGAGGCAATGTGGGGTTTATACTGCGGTTCTTGCATCGTTTCACAAATCCAGCTGCCTTGCAAGGTTAATGAGACTTTGAAGGCAGAACTGATGACAGCCATGAGAGTGGAGCTTGTTGGTGTGCCAACAGCAACACAGCAGAGTGACCATAAAACATGAAACATGAGAATGAAGTTGTTTTTGTTTGTATGCAAGTTTTAATTAAAGATATAGTATAGTATATGTAGTAGATAAAGTATTTAGAGAATAAATACTGTATCCTTACATTATCCTTAAATTACAAAGGTTTTTTTCTATATTGCCCACCCCTAGGATCAACATTGTCAATTGATTGCCTAATGGTTGGAGTCAGGATCACAAGATATACAGTACAATAGTTCATTCATAAAAATGTATTCAGTCTTTGTAAAAAGACAGTAAGACTTGTTTTTGTTAGTTGACATTACACACTTTTCAGGGTTGACTAGTTTACCTGGGTTAAACAATCAAAACTAAATAACAGAATATATCACGCTACTTTCCCCAGTACTTCTAAAATATGACTTTAGACAGTGAAATGTGGCAGTGAATTCTTGCTCCGCTCGGTTGTCTGTATTCCTCTTAAAGAGTTTGTACAGTGGTGAATCTCCATGTGAGGCAGTTGAGGTGTATCTAAGGATCAGTTGTTTTTCATGCCTACCTGACCTCTAATTTTTCAGGGGGAAATGTATCAGGAGTGCCTGACCCTGATCTAAATCCTAAATGCTCATTACAACAGATAGCAGACTCAACCATAAGCAGAATTGTCAGAAGACATTATTCAGCTGGTTGAGAACTGTCTGAAACACAGTCATTCATCTACGGGACGTTGGTTTCACCTGTGTGGTTGTTATCAGCAAATAAATTCAGGGTGAATTTCAGTGCATATTGAAGGTACAGCACAAGTTATTTTCCACATGATGAAATAGGAGCCGTAACAGGTTTTCTTTTTCTTGATGACACAACAAAGAATTGAGTTCACGCAAACATATATGTATGTTAAGTTTGTTGTCATGTCTCTTTCTTACTGGTTCAGTATAGGCTAATGGTACCTTTCTCTTTTTGTTTTTTTTACCAATCTCTCACCTTGAAGTAATATCACTTGAAAAAACTGATCCACCAATTTATTTTTTTTATCAGTGAAGAGGAATGACAAACTTCATGTAAGACTCTTTGACCACATACTTTACACATTTGCCCATATTTTAGTATAAAAATCAGTAAGATGAATGTTTGTTGTCAGGAGACCAGGTAGAATACTTGATTTTCTACATTATATTGGTATGTTTAGGCTGTAGTCTTTTTTTCATGGATGGATAAATAGAAAGGTTTAAACATCTTCTCAAAATGCTAATTTAACAATTGTTGTCAAGTGTTATTTGAAAGTTTGACCTGAGTGAAAAAGAACTTGCCAAGTTTAAGTTGGTGGATTTAAGATTGTCAAAAGTTGTCAAAAACCATTTTAAACTGTCACAGGACATGCCTTCAATGCCATGTCTATCAGGCCCAAGGTGAGTTTGTCAAAGGACTTCCCTACTTATGTTTTATCCACTTAATCTTTCATCAGCAGCTGTTTCCGTCCTCTCTACCCTCTGACTGTCTTTGACTTTAAAGCCGAGTTGCTCCATGATCCCTGGAGGCTGCTTGTAGATGAGTGGTGTCTACACCACAGTAAAAATGCAATTTTTGTATTTTTAGAAGAAACCACACCCAGCAATTGAGAAAATAGATGAAATAGGGAAGTATTTGTCTAAATTTCACTGCACAAACTATAACTTAGTAAATAATGAGTGATTATATCATAGAACTACATCAAATAAAGGTCATTTGTCCTGCTTGAATCTTTTGGCATTTAGGAGTTATCATATACCAAATTTATCTTCCTATATCTTTTAAGAAAACTATATATTATATCTGAGTCTTTTGGGTGCTCCAAGCTACCGCAAATTATGTGAAGCATCAGAGGACATTATTCTTTGTCAGCTTAAGTGATCACTTGCCATAATTGTTCACCTTTTTGCTTCTGTCATCCATTTGTCCCTTTTTTTAAGTGATGAGTTGTTAAATTAAAGGCCACTTGGTTAATGCATCAAATGAGAATGAGTGTTACACAGATGGTTTTGTTGGAAGATAATGGATCCTGTCAAAGACCAGGTGATTTAGGTCTTTATGTTTAAACAGATCACATGTCACTTTTTGTTTGTTTCACTTTTGAAAATCTAGTAACAAACAACAACAAAAACATCTGTCCACCTTGATTGTGTACACCAAATTGCTTGAAAATTGCATTGAAAATACTTAAGGAACTGATAAAGCAGTTCTTGTACATAATATGCACCCATTACTTGCCAACCACATACCACACTGTATATCATGGTTATTGTGTAGGGGTGGAAAAAAGAGGAATTTGATTTGGTAATTTTCACTTATGAATATTTATAAAGTAGCTAGCAAAGTTCATGGTCCAATGGACTCTATCGACAGCTGACATTCTGTCAGTGTGTTCTCATTGATGCTCCTTTCTGCCAGTGATGCATGTTTCTGGATTTTGTAAAGGCTTTAATATCTTCAGCTAGAGCAACAGATGATGCTGCACACCTAACTACACTAGGTGTCGTGGGATTCAGAAACATCTGTGTTTGTGTGGGTATATGTTTGCATAATACTTTGGTGTTTTAGACTGAGTGTCAGACATTGCATCCTAATTTGTTTAGGGAGACTCCCTTTTGGCTGTAAGTCCTGTATGTTATTTCACCGTTTTTCTTTCTTGTCATTTACCTATGCATTATAGTTCTTACAGGAGTTGCTGCAGCAGTGACAATAGTTTTGTGCTTTCCATGCTGTAAATACCTGTATTTTATTGGGAACTTAGCCAGGTCAAACCCTGCTGCTGATGGCTGAATTTGAAGTTTCTGCAATGGTGGGTGTGTGCGATTTCCTCTGGGCCACCAAGGGACTTCAGTGACTTGCATATCCCGGTCAAAATTGAACTCCTGGGGCTCCTGTTTGTGTTGAATACATGTTGTTGAACCTAAACAAGCAAAGTTTCAGGTTAACCAGTAGCATACCTACCTAGACAGTGCTGATTTTTGAATGAATGGAGAACTGGAGAGTCCAAAATGGAGGAAGTTACAGTAGCATATTAGCTGTGTTGTACCATCAGTTTTTAAATGACACTGCTCTGCTGCTGTACTAACAGCTCCATGTAGAAGACATGGTTTGCAAAAGGGAGTGGATGGAGCAACATGACAGCATGACACATTTCTGAAATATACAGTTCGTATAGAAAAGACATTGAGACTTAAACACACATTTCAGTGTGAGGGAAAAACAACTGTTACAGTCACAGGCTAATTTTCTGGGGGGTTGGCACCTTAACACTTCCTGATCTCAGCCCTCCTCTTCTCAGCCACACTCAAAACACTTCCTTATCAAGGTAAGGACCCTTACTATCCTGACAGCTGATCAGGACAGGTGGAGCCGTGACAAGAATGTGAGATAAACCTCCTTGACATTGAGGACTTAAAGGCGAAAAACCCTCTCAATGTTATGTACTGTTGTAACTTTAAAATCCCCTCAGTGTTACACATCTCTCACACACAGAAAATAGATGACTTCCACAGCTACTGTGTGTTTATTATTACTTGCAGCATATGGGCATGTTCTTGAATGTATATGTGTTCATATCAAGGTCACTGGCCTGTGGCCCTTCAGGGAAACTGGAGCTCTGATGCTGAAAACAACAAATTAATAATTAATAAATCTTGGGCAGACAGCAGTACAGACCTTCTCAATGGACCACAGGCTGCTGTTTGATGATCTATATCCCCTGCCTCGCTGTCACTATTTTCACTCTGAGGACAATTTCCTGGTTCTTGTGGCCTAGAACACTTTATCAAAAGCTGTGACTTTTTAAAAAAATTGGTGTAATCACCATAGTAACCACTGCTGCTTGTGCTCAGTTTTTGTTGGTTTTTTTTTGTTGTTGTTTTTTTTGCAGTCCTTACAAAGCTATTTAATGTCTTACCCACTCTGTTTTTACCAGGTCAGATATATATTGCACCAATTTGTGAACTAGAGGTCAACCGATAATTGATTTTTAGTGGCTGATATGAAAACAATGGTCGAACTCAGTGTTTTACTCATTAGAGAAGTAATTAATCAAATGTGACGTGAAACCATTTCTTAATTGGCTTTTCAAAACCATTACTGCATATATCATTACTTTAAAAGGTAGGTAAAAGGATAGGAATGGTTCTTTTCAGTTCAAGAGTATAGGAAAATGTTGTCAAGTATCTGTTGTTTAGGCTTCTCAAATTACATTGGTCTCAACCTAACAACTTCCTTCAGACAAAATGAAGACAATTACAACAATTTTTATCTTCAAATATTAGATGACAGTAGGTGTTAAATGATATAATCCAGCCTATTCCAGCCCAATCTAAGATGATAAAATGGCAGATTGAATGCTGTAAATTGTAAATGTCTGCTTAAATTAAAACGAAATTTGGCCTTCTGATGGTATTCATTAAAATGCAGGAACCTATGCATTCATATTTCCCTGCTTGCATTAGGCAGGCATGGTTTGAATGTCATCTGCAGCAAAGAGATGTGGATCTTTAACAATGCACAGACTTCTCTTCCCAAAGCAACGAAATTGCCAAGATTAAAACCAGCTTTTTTACTATTTCATTTGACTAAGATGGAACATACATGTAAATATGTAATTACGTCTTTTTATTTTGACTGTCTTTCAGAGTTGCAAACTAATGAGAATGGGGGGAATCAGTATGACATCAGACTAACTTTGTCCACTTGTGCCACTGGAACACTCTACAACAAAATTTTATTTGCACCAGCACAAAATTTAGGAGCATCATTTAAAAGAACATTAATATTTTTTTCTGTCTTAACTGTTCCACTGATTAATGTTTTGGTTAAATAATATGTTTTTTAAAATGAATTGTTGTAAAGTGAAGTTTTGTTTTAAGAGAAAAAATGAATTAGTGCATCTGATTGTTTGCTCTATGCAGTTGTTGTGGTTTTGCTGTTAAGTGGACAAATGTAGTCTACACCATAAATGCTGGGCTCCATAAAGAGCAGTAGACTCAGCACAATTTGTAATATTTCAGCTATAAGGGCTATGTAAATTGTGTGAGCCATTCCTGTGGGCTATTTTTTTTTAAACCACAAGATCACCTGCTAATTCTTTGTCTAAAGTGTCCTCATCAGAAAATTGGGACTGTAGTAGCACAGGATTGTCTCACTGGTGTTTTCTTTTGGGAAAAAAAAGGAAAAAATTTATATATATTATATCATTGTCTACAAAGAACAGAGAGAGTAAAAGCACTTAGAGACTGGACATAGGAGGATCACATCCTATGTTGTTCTGATGAAGAGAGCCTTGTGTTAGCTCTCAACTCCAATCTCTCTCTATCTTATTCTCTCTCTCTCGTACTCTCTCTTACACTCACTGACTCATAATCACATAGACTCTATGTGATTATGAGTCAGTCATAGAGGGTAAATATTTTCAGGTCTGGTTTACCTTGTTGTTAAATTAAGTTACACTGTCTCCCAAAAAGTGAAATGTGATGAAATGGTCACAGTTTGGAGCCCTGCCGAGGTAGAAAGACTGAAGGTGAAGGAGTGGGCAACAGATGGGAAGCAACGACTCTGATCTAAAATGAGCTGTTGCTGGAATTATTGGTCAAATCAATCCAGTGACTCAAGGGCTTCCTACCTTGAGTAGCAGCGTTATGATATCGTTCTTCTGGAATGGGACACACACACAAAATGAAACTGCACCTTGTAAGGCATCTAGTCATCTTCAGGAGTGTATGATTATAGATCTGAAAACCTCAAACTGTGATGTATGTTTTCCATCAGTTTTACTTATTTTCATTTTACAGGAATCTACAGACATTTAGTGTAACAGTCATTGTTGTTATAAGTAAAGGCTAAGGCAAGATAATTAGAGGGATGCATTTTGGTCATTTTGCTAACCAGAGGGAATCTCCCTCAAATCGGCTAACAACAATCACCTACTGACTACACAGTGAGGGACCAGAAACTCAGACCCAACATTGTGAAAGTTGATGCTATATAAAAGAGGTGTTGATTTAGCTTTTTGACTTGCACTTGTAGCATTGTATTGGATTACATTACATTGTAAGGTCAGTGTTAGTAAATGAAGTGTATGTGCACCCTGTATTTGAAATGGTGAAAACGGCCCTCAGTATAATGTAGTTACATTCAACACTGCAACAAAGTACAAACCTGAGTCAAGCCAAACCAAACCAAAACTAAGTCAACACTTCAAAAGAGTTGCAGTCTCAATAAAAATTGGACCATAGGGTGGTATGACAGACCATCTCAGATTATGGCCATAGCTTTGTTGACAAATTCAATATTTTGTAATAGTTTATAAATTGTAATCACATGCACATGAACATAATTGAACGTTTTCAGTCAGAAATAAGTAATGTGTAAGGTAAATTACAACAGGTTAAAAAATGCTGGAAAGGTTCTGGTATCTGCATCATATTAGAGCTAGAGTATAGAGTTCAGAATATTATATCATATTATTATATCATACCCTCTATGTTGATGATGTTTTTTTTTTTTAAAGTTACACTTAGGTTTTACGCACAAGTATGTATACAGTTTGTTAATCTGATGATTGTTTTCCTGGTAAATGGATAAATGATTTGTTTAGTGAACGTGTTTTGTTTTTTTTTCTTCAATCAACTGTCTAAAACCTAGAAGATCCTTAGTAAACATTGTACATACAACAGTGAAAAGTGGTGATTGTGTAAGTCTGAGAAACTGGCACCAGAAATTACGTTAAAGGTGAACTATATATAAAAAATATTGGAGATTATTTAACTATGTAGCCAACTAATTAATTTAGTTCTAAACACTGTTCAACACTGTTACTTTGTGAGCATTTATGTTCATTTTATGACTCAAAGTAAACATTGTATAACACAAAAGGGATACTGTACCATGAGTGCATAAATGGATTTCCCCTTGCAGTTGGAAACCAGCTTTCCCTCCTTACATTAGGTGTCCCTTGGTAGCTGTAGACCTACAGTGTACAGTATACAGTCTTAAGGCCTAAGTTGTTACTGCCAATAGTAAAAGGATTAATTTGTCAGTCAGGTGAAGTGATGATGTTACTAAACCTGACCGTGACCCGGACTCTATTGATTAAGACCCGATAAATGAAATGTGCTGAGACAAGAGCATTGGACCACATTTCAATAACAATTGTTCTATCCATCTGTTTTCCTGCCTGTCAGCTGTTTGTGGGCAGCAGGGAGATCCTGGGAATCTTGCTGATGCTTGGGACCCACAGAGATTCAGTCTAATTTGATTGGTAGTTTCCAGAAAGAAACCTCATGAGTTAGAAAGTCATGGTCCAATTATCACATAAATTGCCTTTTAAATGGATTTTTCCAGCAGTACGTGTGTCTGTTCATTGTTTATATTTTTGTCACTGAGGGAGAGTCAGAAAGTGTGATCCGTCCAAGATAACTTGCTCACCATTACTTATATCAACAGCACAGATAATGCTAGTGCAGTTCCTTTATTACCGTCATCAGTTTTATTGGTGTTGTTAATACAATGGTTTGTTCCTCTGGCACTCTAATGCAGAAGAGATGAGTTGATCAATCACAGCTAGATTGGCTCCTGGAGGAGAAATAACCTGCATGGAGCAGAGAACAAGACAGGCAGAGTGAGCAGTAGAAAGAGATAAAAAGCAAAAAAGAAAAAAGGAAGATGATATGAAAGAATGAGCAAAATAATTGAACAAACAAATAGGTAGAGATGAGTTATTAGTCAGGAGAGAGGAACCGAGTGTGAAGGTAGAAAGAAAATGGGTTTCTCTGGTCCTCTGTGGACATAAAAGTGATTTAAATTTAGGAAGAAACAACAAATATTCATAGAAAGGGGGAGAAAGTCTTGATTTTCTTGACAGTGAAAGGGTGAGCTTTTGAAAGGGTTGAAGAGAACCAGCACGACAACAATTGAAATACCATGACAGCAATTAAAGGGAGTGCTTCACTTTTCCTTGTTTTTAAACCAAAGCAACACCAGCACTACCAGAGCAGAGCTTCCCTGATATAAACCACTGTACAGTTCCTGCTGTACATTATTTGTTTCACTAACCTAGGCAGAGGACAAGATGAGTTGAATTCTGTTGTCTGATATTTTTGACTGCACCCGTTGGCGTTCACTGCAATAACTCCAGCTTTCGCTTGGTTCTCATTGGCCTTCTATGGCAGAGCTGAACAATTAACCAAACATGTACTGAAAATGAGATTTAGAACCTCTTACTGACTTAATCTTGCTCATGTTTGGTATTTTGCTTATGTGTTCATTATCTGTCACCTTTAAAAAAAAATACTGCGTCAGGTTTGGCCTATCCTCTCAGAAAGATAGAACGGAAAACTAAGTAGCTAGTAGATTCAAAAAACATGTAAACCTACTGTAGGGTTAGGGATTACTAACTGCACATACAATACAATATGAAATAAAAAACACCAAATTAGGTTAAATAAATGTAATAAAAACATACCAGTAGATGAACAAATAAATTGTGACCATAAGAAGGCTAAAAGCCACCATGTATACATTCAAAGAATTCAGCAATGAACAATTAATATAGAAATGCTTCAATTACTAAAGCCATGAAGGCAGCAACATGCAAAAATTCTGCCACCAGACCAGATCAAGGGTGCCCTTTTAACCTGATGCAATAAATAGTAGAAACACAGGAAACTATCAAGTGCATTAAATATTTAAGATTCAGCCAGGCCTAAGGCATGATTCAGCAGCTGAGAGAAAAGGGAATTAAAGTAAAACTGAAATCTGAAATAATTGTTAGCTATATTGATCAGAGCCGAGTGCTTCTTAAGTAGTGCCGTTAATCTACAGCATCCACCCCAGTATCATGGGAAAAGAATTGTGATACCTGGTGACTCTGATGGCCAGAGCAGAGGTTGACCTTGGATGGGGTGCGAAGCAATGACTTTCTTTTGTGGACTTCTCCCTGGCTTTCTTTGGTACGTTTTGTCCCATAAAGCAGCTGGGCTAGATGATATTCCTCTTTCTCTCGTGGAGATTTGTGGAGCTCTCTGTCATTTTCAGGCTTTCTTGATCACTCAGTCTCACATGGAGACTTCAGCTTCAGTCTGTTGCCTCTCTCAACAGGCAACAGGGTGTTCCATCCTTACTTGGTGTGCTGGAGATGCAGTGGTAGTGTTGGCCAGAGTTTGTCACAGTTCTTACTTTTCTAAATTTTTCATTTAAGAAACACAGACACACAGGCATCCTGTTCTTTAGAAGGTCTCTTTCCATCAGAGT
This sequence comes from Datnioides undecimradiatus, assembly GCA_008933995.1. Taxonomy (NCBI): domain Eukaryota; kingdom Metazoa; phylum Chordata; class Actinopteri; order Lobotiformes; family Datnioididae; genus Datnioides; species Datnioides undecimradiatus. Next base: position 9,185,784 of record WARS01000015.1, read on the forward strand.
TGGTTGAATATTGGACTTGAACATGTTGAGTGCTCAGACTTCTGCTGGGTGATGAAGGCGAGTTGGTCTGTGGATGAACAGGCTAGCGCCCTTGGGCTAAGGGTCTTGAACTTTTTAAGTTAACAGACTGGACTCAGAGTCCAGTCAGGAGAGCAGAAACTTTGCTTCGTCTTGTTGCAGTAGTCTTCTGTAGAAATGAGCATCTGTACCAACAGCAGGAAATGTCCTCCTTCTCTAAATATGTTTGTCAATGTAATAAACTACATCAATCTGTCTGTCAATGTAATAAACTACATGACTTGACAGAACAGTTTGCAATTTGTGTGTAAAACAATGGGAGACAATGAGAGAAGTAAAAAAGGCAAGCACATTTCAGACATGATTGACATCACATGTAGGCGTTACTATCTGGAAATAGGTGAAAGTTTTAGCGGCCAGCCATATTATGTTTATCTCAATATTGTATAAACATGGAATAATGACAAGGGAAAATATAAGATATGATGCCTCCTGTTTAGCAGTTTTTACTATGTGTGTGGAGTCATGATTTATAAAGCAGATATGTGATCACTCAGAGGACTTAAACCTTGGTTGAGAGATGTGTCCAGCATTCTTAAGGTAATGACAGTGTTTTTGTTGGAAACAGAATATAACATGATTGGAACAGCAACTTCCAACATACATGAGGTTGCACTTTCATGAGGTCAATTGTGAATGTGTTGCAGGGTTTTCTGCACTTTATCTGTCTTCACAGTTCAACAGAAATCAGCCAGTTGGATATCTGGATTTTGACAATCCTACTCACATGAAAATGGCTGTTTTTAGAAAAATATTAGACTGTTGATGTGCTATATATTACCAGACTGTGGATGGTTGGGCAGATCTGGAATGGACTGATGGCAAAGAGGGAAAAAAATTGTAAAGAAAGCATTGAGATGATGGAAGAAGACAAGACAGAAGATTATGGAAAAAGAGGACAGGTGGTGATGTGGACTTCTGTGACTCACATAACAAAAGTAAATGAGAAAAATGATTCCTCAGCTGTTTGTCATGGTGGTTAAAAATTGAAGAGAGACACAAGGAGTGGTGCAGAGACTAGGAAGGCAAAGTTTAGGAGGAGCAGAAAAGAGAGGGAGATGGCAGTAAGACAGAAGAAGCCAAGGCAGTATTTTGTAGTGTAATTAGAAGAGCTCTTACCTCGGGTCGCCATTGGGGATGTTTCTGTTCTCCACTTGAGCGCCTTGTTGTTTATCTGCACAGCTGGTTGAGAGAAGAAAGGGAGCAGCGGGGGAAACGAGACTAAGTGTTCAGGTTGGAGACAGAGGAGTGAAGGCTTCAGGGTGCCGTGTTTTTGAAGAAAATATGCACACACCTGTGGAGTTTGCTTGTTACTGTGTTCTGTCATTACCTGTCATCAGTCATGCATTCTTCAATCTGTATGTGCACATGTTTAGTTTAATTGTGTGTGTGCTGGGCTGCACTGTATGTAGAGCCTTACCACATCCACTACACTGGCCTTGCAGATATTTTTGATGAAGTTTGAAGGACCAGGTGAGAAGCTTTGTGTTTCTGCCCCCTCTTTCATTTTAACTGACCAAGTTAGCAGATGGTTATGTTCTCATCCGCATTATGCAAGAGCTTAAGCACCAGTTGCACAAAGGAGCTTACGTAAGTATTACTGTATTCTTTACCGCCACTATTTTCCACAATGGACTTTACAGCACTACCTTTATTATGACCACTACTTAACAGGAATGCACGTATTAAAATTTAATTTTAATGCATTTAAATACAAAAAAGAGTCAGTGGTATAAAGCTACAACTGTAAGTCATTTAGGTAAAAATTATTATAATTAGAATAATGTAAAGTCCTAATCGGAAATTTAATCATGGTATTGCTTGTGTGTGCACAGAAGTGCTGGGTCACTTGGGAATATGGTAAGTTACAGGTTATTGTGTGCTAATGGTTTCCTTTGTGCTTGCCCATGCATGGAATTACTTGTCCAAGCCATTTAAGTGATGTAGACCCTCAGCAAATAGTGTTGACTCAGCAGTATGACTTCTGAATCTCTATAGGACAATTGTAATTTCACAACAAATCTGTACTGAATTCATTTTAACCTTTTTTGTTCTCGGATGGATATTTTAAATGTGTATAACAAAAATTGTGGCCTGGTGAATCAAGCGTTAGCTGATGTCAATACCATTGACTCGACTTTGAGTTTTGCCAGCCATAAAGAAAAAGTCAGAGTTTCAAAGCTCAGTCCATCATGGCTTCTAAATCTGCACCACACGTTTTCAGAGGGAATGAGCAAAAAATGATCTTTATTCATTGAGAGCTAGACAGAACAGCAGAAGGGTGTGATAAAGTAAGTGTCAAGTTGTTCAGATGAGGGGTACTGTACCGGGAAACTGAAGCCACAGAATCACATCTGTCTCTGCTTTTTTTTTTCCTTGTCGTCACTTTTCCTTTTCTTTCTGTTGCAATTGGAGATAAATGAAACAGAAGCTGAACAGCATTTACTATAGCATTTCCTCAGTGAAGAGGTAACAGTAGTGATTGTACTTTTTGAAATCTAGTTTAAAAATACAAAAGGGTTACTAAATGTAGAAGCCATGTCTCTTTTCCAAAGCCCACCAAAACTACAAAACCACATCCTGAAACCACAAAAAGCACAAATGACATCAAATTAAGTCACTTCTGGTAAACTGTTTTAGCCAATCAGTTGTAATACCTGTGCACAGTGTTATTTAAAGCCTGGACACAAACTGTACAGTCTCTTCTGCTTCGCACAGTAGGTTATTCAAGATAAAAAGTCTGCCCTTGCTCAAACGGAGTCTTGTGTGCTGGGTTTTTTTTCTGGATCCACATGATTCTGTATTAGTACCTGAAGGGCCCACACAGCAAGAAAAGATGCTGAAAAGGTCGATGGAAAAGGATCTTTCAAGTGAACAGTGAGCTGTTTTTTCTTTTGTAAACACAATGTTTGTGCATCGTTTACACCCACTATTACACACCTCAAATATGTCAAAAAGACTAAACAAAAAAGAGCAACTGACAAATAACTGAAGATAAACAACGGTAGATATGTACAGAGGAGACAATTGATTAAAATGCACACAAGTTTTATAAATGATTATTAATCTGTATCCTGAATCCAGTTTATACACTTATGCAAACTAGCTAAAACCAGCTAAAAGTACTATAAATCCTTGGAATTATCCAATCTTCACACTGACTTCTAACCTTCGGACACAGGGTTAAGAATGATCCCCAAATCCCTCTTAATCATGAAAACACAATTTATTTCCCAGGAAGCAAAACTCCACAACAACAATTATTATGTTTGCAAATACAACAGTACAAAATGGAAAAGTATCATCTTAACTTGGCAGTTGACCCGAGGAACTCTAATTAAATGCTGCTGCAGGTAAGTCTGAAATTCCACAAAAACCATCAGAAGGTAATGAGACGCCTTGAACTCTCTCTCGCTCTAATTTCCTTGAAACTGGCAAGGACTGACTTCTAAGGAGTTGTCCTTTGCTGCAGACTTCCATTGGTCAGATGGATTTCCACGTGAAAAAAGCATACAAAACCCCATCAACAAGACCTCAGCTAAAGACTGAGTTTTGTTCATAAAAATGAAGCAATTTGTTCTGTCGACTGCAAGGTCTGTTTTAAAATATGAGAAGTTTATATGCGAGGCCACTGCCTCCACCTCCTAGCCCCATAATGCACTATTCTACCCTTTTCTGCAGTGTATTACTAGAGGCTGTTGCCTCATCCAGCATTATGTCCTCTACAAAAAAAAACCTCAGAAGGATATTGATTGCCTGTGTTTTTACAAAGCCCTGCTGAACAGGTTGCGTTTACCTTACATCAGCTGTGTATCTACCTGACATGATCACAAATATGGTACAGCTTGTACTAGAGGCCTGTCAGGTTAGATTGAAGAAAAATCTGCTTTTTGGAGGATTCACCTGAGAAATAAATAATGAGCTGTGCTGAGACTGAGCATCCTAAGACCCCGAGTTTAAGACAATAAACACTACTTTGCACAGCTGGTTGACAAAATGATGTTCATACCACATAGATGTTCAGGTAGTTACAAATCACAAATACTGACTCAAAAGGTGAGTCCTTTTTAGGTCGAATGCCAAACAGCAGCGTTTGTACGAGATTGAAGAGGTCTTGAAATTAGCACCTCAGCTTGTGTTTTCAAAGTAATATGAGACAACTAACAAAGCTCATGTAAGGCCATATTACATGTTCTAAATTGGTCAAGAGAAACATGGGCCATTTATATATCTGTATACTTTGCAGCTCCTATTCAATGGCATCACTGAAGAGGGACCAGAAGGTGTCATCAGCATCGAGGTGGGAACAGGGAGGAAATGGAGGGTGTTGAAAAAAGTGAAGGTGGCAAACAAGAAGGCAACTAAATCTGCAAAAGAGAGCTGGAGAAAACCACTAGGTGGCTTGAAAGGGCTGAGCTCTGGGCTGTTGCTTATGATCAAACCGAACTGTTTTGCCTTGGGGAAACTGTCTGATGATTAGAGACCTGAATTGCCAGTCATTATTTTCATGCATCTTGTGGCTGAGGCTATTAATTTTAAACTAATATTTAGATGATGCGTCTCAGCTGTCTATGTTGGCACATTTTAACCTTGCCTGTTGATTGATTATGCACAAAAGAGCTTAACAATTGGATTTCCTTGAATAAACAAAGGTTAACATGACACAGAGCGATGGAGTGCAGTGCTGAGGTTCATAATCACTTTAGTTGAACACTGATCACTGATTTCTGATATAGTGTGTGTTGCATTAATTCATGTCAATTCAGAGTTTTCCCTTGGTTTCATCATTGTTATGTCCTCTTTATATCCTTTTGACAGATCACATTCAAATTAACTCACTTGTGTGTTTTGTTTTTACAAAAGTCTTTTTTATCATTGAAACTGAAATGAGCGCCCCTGAAACGCATGCACTCATAGTATGGTAGAGTGCTTTGGATAGAAGTACCTGTGTTTGACTATCTGTCATTCGTGATTATTGGTCACAGATAATCCTGAAAGCAAGTTTGACTTCAGAAGTTAGGCTTTGGAAGGATCCCTTTGATGTAAGTTTTGTTAGCATTTGCCACTTAAATTAGTTTCTGTGGTGGTTTTCATAGTTTTCTGTTTTCTTTTTTTTCCCCACAGTAAAACATGTATATAATTTAATATAAACGCTTCCAGATCTCTATTTATTAACTCTATTTAGTCCAGCCAGTCCCTAAAAAAGATCCGGTTTTCTTCTAAATGCTGTTAACTTGGCATTGAGTTCCTCCAGGGTCAGGTCAGGGTCTGAATTTGGTATTTCCAGTAGCACTGTATTGTTGAATGCCATTGCAAATAAAGTAGCACATGGCTTCACTTGGAAGACGCATTGTTAGTGATTGTTGTACTTTGTTGTTGTTTGTGTTGACTTGTCTTGTGAGTAACTTTACTGTGAGTACACAGGCTGCCCTCGTTGCATCCGATTTCCGATACAGTATGTTCGGTTTGATCATTGCCACTATGGCTTTCGGATACAGCAAAGTTCATAGGAAGTGTTTGACCAGTTAGATCCTGAGATGAATCAGCCTGATCCAGACACATTTCATCTAGTTATAATTGTGGTTACTGATTAAATATGTATTTCTATTATAAATTTTGTCGTTTTTGATATATGGTCTCACAATTACAAGTATTTTTTGTTTGTTTTTTAAATGTTTGGCAGTAACTCATTCTTATTTAAAACTTTGAGACCTCATGAAGCTTCATTAAAGGCTGCTTGAAATTAGCTTTTAATCTGTGTTGACAGAAAAGCAAACATTCTGTTCCCTCCGTCTCATGTCTTCTCGCTTGGTCTATCTGTTCCCTTGCCTCTGGATTAAAAATATTTTTGTTGGGTGTGGGCTGTCTTGTTTTCATAAGACTCAAATAAATTGTACATTGTTTTGAGAATTAGCCTCAGAGGAAGTTTGGTATTTTTCACTTCGCAGAGAAGTGATGGAGCTTGGCACAAAGGTAAACAGGGACACCACTGTATTCCTTTAACCATACACTTACAGCTAGAGAGAGAAAGAGAGGGAGGGGGAGATTCACATAGAATATTCACCCCGTCAGCCCACGGGCTCTTCGCTGAGCCCACCTAATGACCCTCACATGTCTCCCTCTCTTACTCTGACATATAACCACAGAGCCCTCAGCCTTGATTGTATTAGATTCGTCTGCTGTTAAAGTTGTGATCATGAGATCTCAATAAATTGCCTTCTTTATTTTTTTCAGAATACTTTAAAACCATGTGGTCAAATTCCATACACATTCACATTAGTGGTGGAACAACTATACTCACAAAGCAGTATGATTAAACAACAAAGCGTGGTAACTGCTGTTGTTTTTGACAAAAACAAGGTGCACTCAATTCTTGTTATGAAGCTCTGAGCCATGTCACACTGGCCTTCTCAGTAGATGTTGTGCATTGAAATGTAGTTGTATCTGTGGATTGTGGATGAAGGTTTTTTTTACCCTGTCCAATTCACTTAACACTGAATTTATTCAATATTAATTTATTTTTTTCTTTTCAAGGCATTTTGAGGCCTGAACAAAAGTATTTATTTTTAGAAGTACTGGACTCAAAGATGGTGCCCACCCATGTGAATGAAAAGTGCATCCCAATCGCATAAGCAAAAAACATTCTCTAACTTCTGTATTTTGGTCTACGTTATGTCACCCACTGCATTTGCACATCACTGTTTCTCCAGCTGGCTTTACCCCCACTTAGCTCATAGACATGGGAAGATTCTCTGAAGATGAACCCTAAAATTTAATATATCAAAAAGATGCACTTTTTTGCATCTTGTCAACAGGCTCATAGACATGACTTTTATAATGGACTTCCATGGAGGGAATATGTATTTTTGGATAGCAGGGGATTTTTCCATTGCCACAGGGAAAAATTAGCAGGCTAGTCAAGTGCTAAATCGCTGTAGTATCCCTTTACACTAAAGTAGGCCTTTGTGTGTATATATGCATATATGTATATACGTGTGTGTGTGTGTCTGTGTATATATTATATGTAAAGATTCTGGGCAGTGAAAAGAAGCTGAAAATCCTTGTGTGTGTGTGTGATGTGACTAATACTTCAGCGGGTCAGTGTCTGTATGAAGGGTCTGTTTCTGCTCTGATTTAAAGTTGCTGTCAGTTTTTTTCATCATACACCATGGCTATAACTCCTGTGGCCATGAATACGAATAGAGATAATTACACACCACTCTGTCACCCATTATTCATCGCTAGGTCAGACATCATGTATACACACACACACACACACACAAATAAACTTGGCCCTGCTCTGAAGTTGAACTCAGATTCTTATCTTGTCCAGTTATCCTTGGTGTGTGTGTGTGCGTGTGTGTGTGTGTTTGAGAGTGTGAATGGAACAAAAAATGTACTGGACAATCAGATCATGATAGACTTTCTTGCTGACTTCTCTAGTCGTGCAACGATAAATTTATTAATTAATTAGTCAACCAAGAGAAAATTCAGACATTACTGGGTCTAACTTTTGAAATGTGAATAAAATCAAATTAATCTGCTAAAATTGTAAATTGAATATCAACAACATATTTCACGACAGTACAATGGTCTGTGCAAACCAATGATGGTCATGAATAATAAAAATATCATTTGCAGCCCTGTAATTTAAAAAAAAAAAAATAATAAAATGAGCAATGTGTACAAGCTTGCAGGGAATTTTCTTTTGTGCTCAGTAAATTAATCTGAAAAAATGGCTCCGGTCTCACAAGTGTGATTAGTTTTAAAGAGCTCCTACGAATGTGCTTTTTGTCACTGTTTTAATCCCGCCATGCTGTTTATTCCCCCATAATGCAAGACATCAGTTTTTCAAGAAGTCTTGGCAAGAAACTGACACCATTCTGTCGGAGAAGTTCAAAGTTGTTATTGCAATGCATCTTCTCATGATGAATGTCCCCGAAACCTCTCCAGTCTCGTTCTCTGCAGTCTTTAAGAAGACACAGTCATTCAGAGCGCCTGCCTAGATATAATTCAGTGAATCCTCAGTGAGTTATTTTCAGCTCTTGAGGAATTTTACTTGCTGTACAGTAGAGAGGCACACACATGAATGTCAGGTTTGACTCTGAGTCATGCATTCAATTGGATCAGTCTATCCTCTGCCTGCAGCTTTTCCATGTACAGTTTGTATTTGTTGCTGCAGGAGAGGACAGTGCTGCGTCAAAGAGGAAATAAATATCTATTTAGAGCTAATGTGAATTTGATATGATGACAAAGATGATGTTATAGGACAGTGGATGTTGATCATACAGGCTTACCAAGGCAGCCTTTTGAGAATTCTGATTGACATTGCACCAACACATGCACAGATACATTAACATATGTTTACACAATTAACACTCAAGTGTTTCTTTAAAGCTGCCAACCCTTCTTGAATGTCTTTGGTTCATGAATCAATTACCAAATAGGCCAGTTACATAAGACATCTGGTTGCATCATGGTGTGAATTACATTTTGAAAGGTCTCTCTTCGTACAGCTTCTTAGGTTTGTGTTCACATATTTGCACATGTAAATGCATCTGGGTCTCATATGCAAAGGCATTTGTGAGCCCCACAGCTTCCATATTTAAGAAGGAGTAGGTATTTTACTTCTCGCCCTTACCTCACACTGTCCAGGTTGGTTCAGGTGTCTTGTATCCCACAGTAGTTAATAAAACATCATGGCTGTCAAGGAGAGACAACCTATTTAAAGGAAGGAGAGGGTGAAATATGGAGGTGTGGAGAGGGAGAGATGATCGGTATCTGACGTGTAATTAGTGCTCTGCTTTTTTTTGCGAATCCAATGTGAGTTACAAATCTTTTTATCTTACAGTATCTGATAGAAACGGCTCAGTGATCAGTGTAATTATCATCAGATCCTGTTAGTCAAAAACATGATGATCAGTATAATTATCATCAGATCCTGTTAGCTGAAAACAATCTGCTCTCTCTTGTTCCAAGCTTCTTCCCCTCTTCCATCCCTGGCTGTTTTTCCTCAGTCATATCTTGTGCAGTCTTTGTGCACACTTTAATGCTGTTTTCATGAATGAACATCAAAAGTCACAGCAATTTTCTGATCCCCTCTATCTCTCACATACTGCTTGTTGTTCTCTCTTGAACCTTTTTGACTAAATGAGGTTGGGGTCACCAAAGGGGTAAAAAAAAAAAAGATCACATTAAACCACATCTGACATATTTCAACAACCATAAACTGAAAATCTGCCATGGAGAGTTTGATTATCAATTGTATGTCTAGTTGTCAGCAGGATATTGTAACATGGTATGAAATCAGCACAACTATATGTTGACATAATTTTAATAGTTTTGGAAATATATCCAAAAGTATATTGTGGTTTCACTTGTGGATTTGCATATCATGTAAGAGACAACCTTCTAGGCATAAGATGGCTTTGTTTTAACAGTCTCATGACTTGATAGTGCGACAGTTAGCCAGCAAACATACATATACTATACATATATACACTACCACAATCCTGAAACTGATGCTGCTAATGTGAATTTTATTATTTGAGTTAAAATTTGTGCTGTCAGACCCACTCTGTTGTAGTTATTTTTGCTCAGCTATACTCAGATGTACCTGAATGCCAGTTGGGACAATCAAGCTGTGGGAGGATATTGCTTCATGAGTGGACTCTTGATGACCTGCACTCAGATGATTTATTTTCTTATCAAGGCCACATGTACTCTGACACTAACTACAGAACTATAAAGGGCTCTGCACACCCACACGGGTGTTTTAATTTGTTCTTGCTGATTAGACCTTTGATGATGGACAGAGCTATCCTTACATTACATGGCGTTGGTGTGTAGGTGTGCATTATAGCTCGCCTTTGTCTTCGCCTTGAATCAAATACACCACAAACAAAATAATGTGTACCAGCAGCATTTTACCCAAAACAGAATAAATAATAAACACACATTTCATTTGACTGATAGTGACTGAATCCTGAATTCCTATAGTAACTGAAATGGAAGTGACTATATACTCTTTGCCAACGCTTAAAAGTTGTAAAAAAAAAAAAAAAAAAAAGGAAATAATTCTCCCTTGCATGAGTCAAAATCAAATGAGTGTCAAAGTGTGACATGAAAAAACGATTTGGTCACATTGGTGATTGACTGTTCTGATGCCCAGGTTGACAAATAAACAGATTCAATCTGTGTATTTTAAAGGGAACTAACTCAGATGGTTTCTGTTTCTATTACTTATTCTGTATTATTAGCAAATAGCTGTATAGGGGCATTCAGCAAGCAGCTTCTTATTTTTAGCTGTTGCAGACAGTTTCTTTGACCAGTTGAAATAGCAAACAGCAGCGGTAGGTCATAACATAAACAAATGTTTAGCTAGCAAGTTGATGGCAGGCCAAATTGAACTTTGTTAGGTCTCCTTTTGCCAGTGTCTTCATTCTGTCAAAGTCTGCCTACCTCATAGGCTACCTCTAAGAGCTTCACTTTGTAACCACACTGTACAACAAGTCTTCTGTCTAGCAGATCACCTTGCATCAGGTTTAGGAGTCGCATTCTCTCGGTTAAACTTCTATGTAAATAATTAACTAAAGTTTACAACAGAAGCTCTACCAACGACTACTCTTTGTATCAGCAATGAGAGATTTAACTTAACAATTCACACACACCATTTGAGCTTTCTGCTCTTAACCTTTCTAGCTAATGACATGCCAGCACAACTGTGACTGACCAGTGATGAAGGTAAAAGTTTTGTCCATCATATCATTTGTCCTTCCTGAGAAGTGACATGGAAGATCAAGCAGTCTTTAAAATGCTACATGGTCATGAGGTGAGGACTAGTCAGGCATTTTACGCATGTAGGGGTGAGCCATGGATGTGTGCCTTCAATGACACACTGTTTCACAAAAAGTTCCTGTTAAAAAGTAGCAGTTGTTATACTGTACACAGTTGGATCATGTGACAAGTAAAAGTAAAATAAAAATTAGCTTTGGCACACTGTTGTTTCTTACATTACTGAGTAGCTTAACTGAATGGGGGTTAGAAATTGGTCATGGGCACTGTCAAAACAGGTTTTCTATTTTTCAACAAGGGTTTTAACATCATTCAACAGTAGTGTGCTAGCCAACGTTAACCTAAAGAGCTCTGATGCTTATCGGCTGCTCCAGAACTGATGAAACTCATTTAGTTTGAGCCAAGCTTAAGTTTGTTATAAATCATGTCATGTATTAAAACTATAAATAGAAATACATTACATGAGTAGCTGGCCTATATAATATAAATAATAATAGTAATGGGAAAATTTCATATCTGTATTGTATTTTAATTAGTTCTCTAACAGTCCAGAAACCTTTTTAATCCAATAGTTTGGGTGTAAGAGTGTTCTGCCTGCACTGTACCACAGACATGAAAGTACAGAAACAACGTGAAGCTAAAGGGAGGAAGAGAGAGAGAGTAATGGTAAAGAATTCCTTTTGTTCTGGCGAATCAATGATGCTCTCTCACTCCATGATGCACAGCTACTGATTCACAAATTGATTTTCTTTGTGTGTGTGCGCAGTGAAACAGATACAGGTGACGCATCCAGGTGCACAGCCGTGTGTGTTTACCATATTAACTATTTACTTTTCGAATAGCGTGGTTTACTTGCTGGCTGAAAGTAAAAGCCCATCACGTTGACGTCCCTGTGGTGTTATCTATTTTCCTGCTCAGCAGTATCCTTGCTCCCTATTGGTTTGTTTAGCAGGGCTCATAAGCATGTCAAAGACGCGCCGTTAATGCTGTGACCAAGTACATGTTGTACCACTGGATTTTTTCATTCATCCCTTTGTGGATAAAGAAGGATTAAAATGTTCTTTTCAGAAGGAGCTGAATCTTGGTTATCACAGATGTTGTAGTCACAGATTGGCTATAGATGCTTTTATACCAAGTAATGTAAATAAATGTTTTTTGTCAAAAGGTCAGCCGCTCATGGAGTTGACCTGTGGTGATATGTAGGATTTATGGTAATGGCCAAGAGTTTCTGTTAGTAAGTCTGCTTTTCTGCAATTAGTACTGGAAAAGTGATTTTTGCTGCAGAACCCAGACATGTTAACAGCATTGTTTTATTAGCTCCTGTCCTGATTTATACTTTGCTGTTTAGATGCTGTGAGATGTAAATGGGCGTACTTGTCATACGCTCCATTCCTGTGACATACTGTTTAAAGATACAGTAACTAAATATATAGATTTTATCATTAAAGGCTGTTAATTGTGCTGTGGTCTTGCCATTAGCTTGTTAATTATTGTTAATTGTTTCCATCTGGTGTTTTTATTAAGATGTTATCATCTTCACCTCTGAGTTGTTCTTTCCTGGGTGTTGCCTTTAATGTTTGATTGACAGGTCATCAGTGCAATTAGCTAGTTTCAGGCGAAGAGGGACTTTCTGACTTTTATAAAAAGTTCAACACTATAAAAACTATTTTGGGTGGGAGAGAGAAACTTGTAGAAATTTCACCATAAAATTGGAGGGAACTTATTCTAAGTCAGAAGAGAGAGACTCATTTATATGCGACATGAATTTCAGCCAGGACTTCATACAAAACAAACTGAATTGGTAAACAAGTTATTACTGCAGGAAGTGTTGCAGCAGCTCCATTGTGGGAATTTGGTGGAACTCGGCAGCAGGTGGGTTTTTCCAAAGAAAATATGAGTTGGCAGTGATGCTATATTCATTACTTTAACACATTTTTAATGCTTGTAGCATGGTAACATGAAGCTAACATGTCCTTGTTGTCTTTCTGTAAGAAAGATGAGTCGCCAAAAATGTTTTAATTTAATTGAATTTGGTGTATAAGTGCTATAAGTATTAAGTGAAGGGATGTATAAGGCTTATACTGTAATATTGTAATCCGTCAGCATTCAATGCAAACAAACTCTCCATTTAAGTTATTGTTAACCGTTCAACAGTGGCAGTGCTGCTCTTCAGGATTTTTAGTTCAGGTTGTTCAACACTGATCCTGTCCTGTTATTGTGTGAAAGGCTTATTGTATGACTCGCCATAGTTACTTCAGCCATGTGGCTTTTGTCATTGTATATGACCTTGAGGTCTTTCCAGTGTCTTCATGTTCTTTGCATCTAATAGAAATCCTCCCACCATTCTGTCACATGCCCCAGTTCAACCTTTTGTGGTGTACAGTTTTTATGAATGTATACTTTGATTAAAAAAAAATAATGTAAAAATGTTTCGTTACCTGTGTGAGGATAACAAAAAATATATATATATGACAAAGATATCGTATTTATTTTCTTAATTCTTCATGTCCGTCCATTTATAAGCAGACACTAAGCCTAGTTAAAGTCCCCACTAATCACTGAGCAGGTTTTGGAATAGCCCTGAATGCATCCACCAACATCGCTCTGACTGCTGCTCTGTAATGATCTTCAATCTAATCTGACCTGGCAGCTGGTAATGGCTTCTGATTTTTAATCGTCTCTCGTCGCAGGCCCACTTAGGTCTGAGCTATTGCATTAGCAAACTACAGCATATTAATTAAAGACTATAATTGATCAATTCATTTCAGAGAAGAGGATGAACTAAGAAAGCACAAGTGTGAGGATGAACATGTGGCTCAGATTTCAATGCCTGTCATGTTACTGCGTATCGCTGTGTAAATTCATCTGTTGTATGTTGACAGTTCAGACTGTGTGAGAATAATAAAACTCTTTGTTTATGGTGTGGAATAGGTCTGGCCGCAGCATACTGCTGTCTCTAGCTGTTTCCAAGTAGTCTTTTATTCCCTCTGGAGTAGCTTGTATAACCCCGTTAGAGTCTTTGCTGAATCTCTCGCTGTGTAATTTACACTGTTACACCCTTTACTACCCGTTTTGCTGCCTTGTGTCCTCCATCACCCTCTGCACCTGTGAAGCATCAGTGAGCCCTGGGAATGTCTTATCAATGCCTTTGTTCCCACCAGAGTTGGTAATGAATGTGGGAACTTGAGCCAGTTGAAATGGAGCATCTTCCCATGGGTACGGCTTAAGTTTTAATTAGCGAAGTTAATGGGGCAGAGTGGGATCAACAGACTGGGAGACGGCCATGGAAAGGAAGAGTCTCCCATTGGGCCTAATGACGCTCCTGAATCCGATGGTTGTAACCAGAAAGATCTATTAGAAGAGAGTTTGTGCCACTGGATGACAGCTGTCTTCATCCTTTTGTAGTAGAAACAAAGCCTTACATACAGCTAAAGGGAGGCTCTCTGAGGACAGTGGCTTTTATACTAACAAAGCTCTCTTCTTTTAAGAGTGTGCACCAGCTCTTGATCTGTATTAAACCTAGCTTAATCTCTGATGATTACTCATTTGAGCTCAGGCACAGCCAACATTATCAATTAAGTAACCTATTTAAGCTAGATCGAATTACATTGTGACCTATGTTGCCAACTCTCATTATTGGGTTTCCGCGTGGGACCAGCATCAGTTACATAAGAGCTGTTTTTCAGCTGATGGCTATGTACCTTGCTTTTAATGATTTATAACCTGCTGGTGAGTGTGTGCCCTGCTGCACCTGTGAGTTGCTGAGCAGACAGCCTCAAGTTCCTCTCAATCTCTCTCCTCTTAATCGCAGTTTCGTCCTTGTTTTATTCTTGCCAGCACAAAGAAATGAGCACAAAACTTTAACACTAAACTTTGTCCAGTTAGCGGGGGGCAAAGGGAAACCAACATAAAGAAACTGGTAGCAAGAAGCTACTTTACTTTAACTGAAAAGAATGAAGGGAAAGTTAAGAATTTGAAAGAAATTGTGATGGTGGAGGGGAAGAAGTGCCTGTTAGATGGGTGAAATTGTAGCTATGGGCACCGGGTGATAGATTGGCGAGTGCTGCCAACACTCCCCTTCTCAGGACCAGAGGACAAAATAAATTTTGTGTCACACTGAGATTGTTTGGGTGCAAGTTGGTGTGTGTTCATTTTCTTAAATTGGAGAGATGAAGACTGTTCTGAAAGTGCTGTTCACAAAATTATCCGTAAAAATTACTGCCCGCTCACCCTGACATGTTCCTACAAACACTCTTTATTACCAGAACACAATGTGAGAATGCACTGTTTTAACATGATGCCATACAATATGCTCTCTTCCCCCAATCTATTCTTTGGTAGGTCTCTGGGTAGAAGTCTGCAGGGGGCTCACCATGGTGCAGGAGAAGAGTGGCGGGATAAACAAAGACATCGCCCTTCGACCAATTCAACAGAATAGACCTGCTGTAAGAACACTGCCTGCATGATTCTCCCCCACTGTCATCTCCCACTTACTCCATGTGCACTAATCTCAAACTCTTTGTTCTTCATAATCACGACAGAACATGCACGACCCCATGTGCTTCACTCTGTTTGATGTTTAAGAAATCCCAGGATGTGATGTATCAGTGAGTCATATTGATGCATCAGACCATGAAGAACATTTTTAAAGGAATACATTTTCAGCTTTGTAGCTAACAATCTGTTGTTTATCCAGAAATATTAATAGCACAATCAAGCACAAATACAAGTATTCTAAATATTTGTCTCATTTTGTCTCTGTGCTTGACACCTAAAGCAATAGGTTTGCAGGTTTTTAAATCTTAAGACAATATCTCTCAGTCATTCTGGCCACTGTGAGATCCCCTCCTGACGTGCTTCCATTGTCAGCACATTTTGCTGTGAGAGAGTCACTACTGAGCAGAACTAAAAAAATTTTCCACTCTAACACCATATCCTAACAGTTAGTGAGCGTCTGCAGAACATTGGACGCTCCCTATCTGCACTGAATCAGTTAAATACGCACTTCTGCACAGCTGATAGTGAACAAACCTCGTCAGCTGTGTGCACAAGATCAGACTGGGGACGTAACCATTTAAGTAAAAGATGAGTACTAGCTTTTTATGTTTGCACTTTTGAAAGAATCTCAGGAATGGCTTGGGAATTTCTTTTTAATTTTGTCAAGGATGAACTAATTATATTTTGGTTGTAAATGGTCAAGGTCACTGTAACCTCACAAAACAAGTTGTTGGTCTTGTAACCTTGATATCTCAGGAACGTCTTATGGATATTCCTTCAAATTTGTCACAAACATCCAACTACATTCATGAATACTGATTAGATTTTTGGGGGGTAAGGGTTCATGGTTCTCACATTCTTGTAAACATGATACATTAGGAACATCTGGAAAGAATTTCATTACATCTGGCACAAATGTTCACTTGGACTGCAGGATGAGCTGATTAGATTTTGTATGGTCAAAGATCGCGATGAGTTCACAAAATACTTTTTTTTTTGCAACAACACAGTAATTATTACGCTATTTCGGACAAAGTTTCACATAAATGTTTAACAGGATCTCATGAGGAAATTATGACATTTTATAATATCTCGTGAGTCAGTTTAGCAGCTCCTTTTGATTATAATGGTTGCACTCTACCGAGGACATGCTGTGGTTGACATGTTCCATGGCTGGGTCCATGCCCTGTGTATTTTCACTGATTCCTGTGCTAATCACCATTTCTCTTAATACCTTTGTTCCAAACTACAATGACCATTTGAATTACTGACAGGTCAATCCATGTTTTTTCATTACAGTAATGTTTCGTCTTTAAATCAACCTTTTCTTGGCAAGGCACCGAGCCAGTCAGTTGCTCTGTTTTCTGGAATCCATCATCATCATTCAACCAGGAGAAAGTGTCATTGATTTTAGGAGATTGATTAGCTCCTGCCCAAACATGGTAATCAGTCTGAATCCTAACTACATACCAACACAGTAGCAGCCTACACCAGCACACTGCATGATAATTAATGAGTTTTCTTTGCTGTCTGTTATCATAACACAAATATTTGTACCACTGACCACCAATCCACTTGCTGCAGGAGACTGGTTGATTAGTATACAGTACACAGTCTGGCCTGTGCTTCAGTGCATGAGCTGTTTATGCCTGGTGTGCACTGATTGCCTGATACTGGGTCTCATATGGGCCCTGTATTAATATTTACTGCACTGCAAGTTATTGCATGCTCCCATGGTTTCAAAGTTAACTGAATCACAGCAACACTGAAATCATAACAAACTCAAAATGAAATTCACCAGCGTAGAATTGAAGCATTTAAACTGGCTATTTTTTCTTCTTCCTCAATTTACCGGTGCGGCTACTTTTGAAGAGTTGGAGAAATCAAATATAGCTCGCCAAGCAGAATATGACATTTTTATCGACAATGACCCGTTTTGTCAACTTGTCAGATGGTATGTTTATGTGCACACAAGAGACAAGGTTACTGGGAGAAACCAGACAATCGGAGAACACGTTTACACACACTGATAGTAATATGGCTACTCTCTGTTATAGATGCAGGTCAATAATCACATTTTTCAATTACACTTGACATTATTGTGGAGGCATAGCTTACTTTTTCTGTGTGCAAATTGTGTACACACAATATGTACAGCTGCTGGATCTTTTCAACAAATATATAGTAATTTACTATACAGTGAGTTGATCGCTTGATTATTTTTATTCATCTTTTTTCTTCATATAAGGATGCATGGCTATGTATAATGATTCCACTGTTCTGCTGTCCCACAGTTTATATGTAAATAAGTAATAACTAAATAAATAATAACTAAATAGGCAAGAAATCCTTAGGATAAATTTGGTTTCTTTGATTTTCTACCCCAGTTACAGAAACTGGATTTGTTTTATTCATAATTAAATTAGGTTACTGCAGCTATCTCACATGCATCATTAACTCAGACTTCTTTTTAACATTTGTGCAAGGCCTATGAATAACTTCATACATGGTCACTGTTACTGCTATTTTGCTCAGCCCAATAAAATCGATAAGCACTGGCTGACAGAAACACCTTTCTGTATAATGCTATGTGGTTCCACAGCGCCATAAACTACATTCTCCAAGATGACTTAAGTCCAGTCAGCACCTCACTAACAAGCAGTTTCAGGAAAAGCACGTCATCATAACATTCCTAACAATATAAAGTATTGCAAAACATCATTGTTCTTCTTGTATTAGGCTGCATTCGTTTAGTCAGGGTGTACCTTAGAAACTTGCAACATGATGTAATTTCAGTAACTACATGTGGTTGTAATTTCTGTGTTATTTCTGTCTTTTTTAAATTATTCTGTTTCCTTCTTTCTCAGTTGTCCTGGGAAGTGAAGATCAAGAAAAAGCTGAAGACAGCGCCTCCCTGTCTGGGCAAGTTCAGACCAATTGTTGGCCAGTGCTGCCACCAGTGCACCCCAGACAGTCTGGTGAGTGCATAGCGTAGAGGCCTGAGAAGGGGAGCGAGAGACAGGAGAGGATAAGAAAGGTTGAGCATCAGACTAATGAAATGAGGAAGGTAGACTGTATGTTGATACCATTCAACAAATTTAATTTCTGTAATCTACTGCTGGAGATTTGCTTCCAAGTCCAAATGGCTATGATACAAACTATTTCCCTGACTGAAAAGATATTGACCTTGCATGACTTACTAATCTTGTTTAGTGGATTTAAAGATGCTCATAGATAACCCCATTCAGATGGCATCATTCAGCTATGTGTCTCTTTTATACGATGAATTGGATTGTGTCCAACAGAGCTCATTCTGTGTTGATGATGACACCCACATCATCTGTCTCTGTGTGTGTCTCTACCATGGCTTAGCGCAAGAAGCTTGGACAAAACTCTTCCCTTGGCTTTCACAACCTGCTGAGTGTCAACGAGACGCACACCAGGTATTTATAATGTCTGCTGTATTCAAGCTAACATGCACACAACTTTGAGTCCCAACACACACACACCCATGCACATTTTCTGCCTCTGCACTGTGTTTTCTATCGTAGGTATCGAGGCTGGCTGGTGCGGAGGGTGTCCTGCGCATTGTTTGTGAGTGGGTGCAGGGTTTACGCGAGCCCTGTTAGCAACAGGCTGGAGAGAGTCTGTCAGAGCAACAGGTACCTGAGGGGAAAAAGAAATAAGAGAAGAGGACTAGAGATGCTGGAGGAGAGTAAATAAATGATAGGCAGAGATACAGAAAATGAAACAGGTCCTGCAGTTTCTGTGAGAAGGTAGGAGGACGGAGGAGAGGAGATAAGAGACACAAACAAAGATAGGGAAAATGAAGGCTATCAGGGGTCTGTGCGAACTGAATGAAGAGAAATGGGATAACTTCAGACTGTCCTCACACTTTCCCTATCTCTGTCACCAAGTCCTCAGTTTGTATTTGTTGTCTTCTCTCCTTCGGTGTAATTGAGTTTAACCTTTATGTAACCTCTTTACTCAGGGATGTTGTTGTTGCTGTCTTACTGGAAGGAGGGTGTTTGTCTGTGTGCAGCACAAAGGAGGCTTTGTGTCGTGGTAACTGTGCTGTCCTGTGACCATGTGTTTCAGGGTGAAGGAGGCGCTCACAGCAGAGCATAAAGCACCTGAGGGGGGAGACAGCCGAGGGCAGATCAACCGCCTCTCACCATTCCTCACCCTCATTAGCACCTGCATCTTCCCTGGCCTCTTACGGTGTGTGTTTGTTTATGTGTGTGTGGACTGATGGGCAGAGGGCAAAGTTCATGGATTGTTGTTTATTGTTTATTTATTAATTTTGTGTATTTTGTCTGTACTTTTGTGTATTGATGTAAAGCTGCACTATGCAACCCTTTTGCTTAGAAGTAAGAGGAAATAAATAGGATGTATTTTACATTATCGTCTGAGTGAAGCAAAAACAGAATTTCGATATGTTGTGAGCCACAGGTTGACAACTGTTGATTATAATTCTTGTTATTCTTGACATAATCAATTTAAACATTACATGTTATGATTTTTTCCCCCAAAATATTTGGTGCTGCAACTGAATGTCTAAGGCTGGTGATAATCTGCTTATTCCTTTTTGTCAACAAACCTCATGAAAAGACCACAACACAGAATGAATTGATCCTGCTAACAGAGTATTGTTTGTGCCTTGGTTGTTAGCTGCATTGAAACGCTAGGTGACATGTTTTTTGTTAATGAACAATAGGCAGTGCACAGTCTAGGCAATCCTACAAACACTGTCTTGCTGCCACAAACGCTCACTTAAAGCATCAGATCTGCAGCTGCAAATCACACCCAATAAACACACTGCAGTACGCGCTAACTGCACTGTCCAGCTGATTTACAGAGGTTTTTATTCTTCTTAACTTTGAACAGCCTGTAGAAGTTTGAATGTTTTAACAGACAGACTTGTAGCCTTGGCCGTTTCATGGGAGTTGTTGACAATAACATAAGCATGGAATAGTGCCAACATTATCCTCAAAACACTGCCGTACCAAAAGCTTCAGCTGCCATTGCTGCGGAAAAGAAGCCAGTCAGAATGGGAATCATAGCTGTAGAAAATATAGAAATGATCAAAAATGCACTTAAAAATCTGAATCACTGATCAAATTTTCTTTCTTACTGATTTGATCAGAGATTACAGCATTAGGAAAACTACAGTTTAAAAAAAACAGACGAGAAACCCAAGGTACTGCTTTCATGAACCTAGCATGTTTTATATGTAACTACCCCCAGTCAGTCATTATGCTTCTAAAGATGACTGACAGTTGTTGAGGCATAAACCCATCGGTGGGCAGTCGAGGGCATGCAACACACTTCGATCGCTCTCGGCCCAAAGACGTGTGATGTATTTTAAATTGAAATTGGGTGTTATGACTCTGTCAGGTCTTAAGTGCCTGTTGCTGTACCCACGGACCATATTAGATTTCTGTAAATGTCTTGTGAAATGGAGCGAAAACTTTTGGCCTCTTATTTTTTTTTGTCTCAAGAAACTTTTTTGACTCTCTTTTAGGCGTACAAATCTCCCATCGGCCCTGTGCTATCTTTCTTCTTTTGCTTCTGTCTTTCTCTCTTCCTCATTTACAGCCTCAGCCTTCGTCTCTATCTATAGCTGTCACCCTCATATCCTCTTCCTCTTTATCGCTTTCCGATTTCCCTTTTCCTTATGTCATCAGATTCTTTCTGATCCTTATCCCTCTTCTCCCCATTTTGTCTCCTTACCATCTATCTCATTTACATGTTGTCACACTTAACTCCATCCTCACTTTCTTTGCTAAAGCTTTTGCCCAGCATGCCATTATTGGCACCTATTCCTTCTTAACTTCTCCACAATCTATTATTCCCCCTGTGTACATTGTCCCCCTCTCTGCCTTATCTCCAGTCATTAATTTTTTTGCTCCTCGTTTCTTCTTCCGTCCATCCATACATCTCTCCACCCACTGTCCTCCACTAACTAGAATCGTGGGCTGGGTGACGCTGAAGATGTTTGCCTCCATATTTGACAGTATTCAAGTTAACCTCAGCCATCTGCCGGCTTTGCGCAAAACCTCACAAGAGGCAAGTATCTATAAACACACATGCAGAATAAATGCCCTACCTTTTTTCTTTCCACAATCGCTACAGTGTCAGCTTGTTCTGCAAAACACAGAAATCACACATTGCTTTTGAACACAGATACTATGATGTTTTGGTTTCACACACATTCACACTCAGGATAAGAAACCAGGCTGTGCTCAACCATCTAATGAGATGTAAACATCTACAGCCTGGTT
The DNA here is from genome assembly GCA_008933995.1 of Datnioides undecimradiatus. Classification (NCBI taxonomy): domain Eukaryota; kingdom Metazoa; phylum Chordata; class Actinopteri; order Lobotiformes; family Datnioididae; genus Datnioides; species Datnioides undecimradiatus. The sequence continues at coordinate 9,207,437 of WARS01000015.1, forward strand.
TGTGCGTCTCCACCACCAAACAGTGTGCAGAAATGTAAGAATATTTTTCTAAATCAAGCTTGGTAATGTTTGAAATTTAAAAAAAAAAAAAAAAAGGACTACAGAACTCTAATTACATGGTTGGCTAAATAAATACAAGTAAATATGTCTGAGTCAGGCGTCTGCTTTCAAAGGATTGAGATGGGCTTGAATGAATTCAATGAACTATGTCTTTTGCTAAGATCTCACTAAAATGCAGTCTGTAACATAAATGAAGGCAAAACCACCACCTCGCTCCTTATTTTGTCCAAAAGCAGTTTGGAAAGCCTGAAACAGGGGGACTGCAGTTTAGTTCTCCATTTATCCAGTGTGTTGCAATTTACCTTTAATTGTGCAATCTGGTTATCCATATTTTCACTGCGTAATCTTGACTTGTCTCATTGTCTGTTGTAGTTACTATGTGGTTTAGAATCTCATTACAGATAAAATACTTGATGAAAACTAATTAATGTGACGTCATTGTAACTGATGACAATAAATGAGTCTTTTTCAAATCTCTGCTAGATACATAAAAGATGAACAAATCTGAAAAACTAATAGTCATGTTTTCATCGTGACTTTAAAAGAAGCAATACTAGGTGACCACTTCTTTTTTTTATCATTGCAGCGCTTTAATTGCAAACCTTATTATCTTTTTTTTCCTGTACTGACACTATTATTTCCACAAACCTCACAGTCATGTTTAATCTCTCTGCTTTAACTTCACTCGATGGATAATTGAGTTTCTGATAGCAGCTCTTGATTTTCATTTCTGTACTGGGAAAAAAAAAAATCCACCACTACTCAAAAGATAAAGGGCCACATGCAGGATAATACAGCTATTGTTCACTTTGAAGAAGAAACGCTCATTGTATAAGGTCACCCTCTACAGTACACACAGTCACTTAAACATACTCACCACGTACAAGCTTTATCCGCCTGAATCTTTCTTAACTATTCTGGTGTAAAAATGATAAGATTGTCCAGTTTGTGTCCCTGCCGGTGTTGAATTTTAAGTATATTTTCTCTTCTTTCCATCCTGCTGATATAATCTGGAACTTGTGGGGCTTGATTATAATATTGATTGAATATAAGGCCACAAAAACACTTCCCTAATTCTTGTGCCACCTTGGAAAAGTCCACCATTGTTTTCTATAATGAACGAAAATGTGAAGAATCTTGTTTATCTAAAGCTGCGTCTGTTCTGTTCAGGGGTCTCTGCTGGTTTACGTGTATGTGCGTCAGAGCATTGTGGACTGTGCTCTCATCCCTCTGGTGCTTTTCTGTCACAACCTGAGAGTCCCGTACACTGTTTGTCCCCTCCAGATTAACAGCTACTCCCTAAGGTATAGTCATATACCCACAATCCCACATTGGAGCTGCCAGGCAACTTGCACAGAGATAACAAGTATACGCTATTTGAATGCAGAACAACCAGTATCTTCTATTTGCCAGACACACTTTTTGCCAGAAATGAGATGCTGAACATATCCCGTTTATTCACAGCATCATATTTAGACCGGTCAGTATAATTTTAAACACAGTGTGAAGATGCTTCATCGCTCCAAGATTCTTAAAGTGATCTACTCATGTCTGAGATGAAGTGTCCTCTATTTATCCGGTAGATCAGTCCTGCAGAAAGTAGGTGTGGTTCTCCTGCCACCTTATGCGATGACTGAGCAGGATGCTGAGATGGACAGTCTGTACTCACCTGTCATGAACTCCGTAAGTCTAACACATTAATATTTGTTGTGTTAAGTTTTAATTAAGAAGTAACTCCATGATAACATCCATGGAGCTTGTGGTTAGTATTGGAAAGCTCTTCTAAACAACAACCACCCAAAAACATTCTTTTTATTGAATTTGTATTCTGCACCTCTAATTAAGTCTCTAAGTGACATCGCTCAAGTATAGTAATTTCTGAACATTTAGAAAAGTCCACTGTTGAGCTCTGAAGAGTTTTCAGTGACTGTTCTCACATATGGAAATACCTGTTTTAGCAGCCATAAGCTAATTTAGGTTTCATGTACCCTTTTCTCAGAGTCACCAAACATAAAAACACACTTTTGGTACAAACCATTCCAGCCTGACAATTGGAGCAGTTCCTCATTAGCTGCATATTTGTCTGTTTACGAGTAGATGGAAACAAAGCACTGAGCCACGAATCAGGAAAACATGTTGCTAATGCATTTTGCGGAAAAAAACCTTCATAGACAGCAGGTAATTATATGAAATTGCAGGGTAAGCAAAAGATACCTGTCCATGTAATTTTGGCTGTTTAGCGTATGCGCTGTCGGTTCAATTCATACTCGCTCACATACACACACACTTTCCATTGCAGTTCATGCTGGAGTGTTATCACAGTCAGCTCCTCAGTCAGAATACAACCTGTCTTTTCATCCTCTCCCTCATTTCCCAGCCTCGTGCCACCTCTCTATTCATTCTCAAAATTACCAAGGGGCTTGAGTTTTGCTACCGAGATTGCAGCTTCGGAGTTGGCTGGAGTGACAAAGCAATGAGGAGAGGGCGGAGAGACGAGAAGAATGGTGGTTAGTTTGATTGTCTGAGCTTGGCAGGTCTGAGCAGGTAGTTTCTATTTTTATGGGAAGGTAATTTGTGAGTTTTTTCCCTTATTTTGGAGATTTATGGGGCCTGTATTAATGCCTCCCTCCTCCCTCTCTAGACAGCTCTCTCTCTCTCTCTCTCTCTCTCTCTCTCTCTCTCTCTCTCTCTCCCACCCTTCTCTTTCATCTATCACACTTTGCTCCATTACCCTTCTTGTACTCTTTGTCTAATTCTGTGTTCCTATTGATCTGATGTTTTTTTTTTTATCAATGATCAGCACCTGTTCATCATTAATATCTTCCAGTGTGTGTACCCAGCAGGGGAGCTCTTTTGTTCTCCTTATCAGTTTGTCTAAAGACGTATTTCATTTGGAGGAGTTACTTGCTTTATTAAGATCAATATAGTGCTATACAGCTCAATAAACCAGCTCAGTCTGACACTAATCTACAGCACAACAGCCACAGTGGAACATAAACAGGTTATTTATGAGTGACGCAGTGAGTAGGTTGTTTTTTTTTTTTTTTTCATTGACCATTTATGTGAGTAAGCATATTGGCTGTGCGTGAGAAAGCAGGCTTGTTTATTGGTTGTATTTCAATGTTAATAGACCTTTATTGTTTATTGAGTGTAGGCCTGCTTAGCTGCTGCTCAATGGTAATTGAATTTTCCTTGTCTGTAAGGGGGAAACAGTACTTGGGGCAAGGGAAGTGTCTCTGAATGTCATGAAGTGTCCCCCACAGTCCCTTTTTATTTCTGCTCTTTATCCTGCCTGCTCTCTGCATTTTGACTTCTCCTCCCTCCGCTGCCCTCCACACTCAATTTTCCTGCCTCCTGTATTCCCTCCAAGGTCTGTTTTGCTATATTGCTTATGTATATTTCAGAAATGCATGGCAGGCATTTTATATTAATTGGTCCCCTACCACCAGGACTTTTCAGCCCTTTGTCTCTGCCATCTTTCTCACTGCCCATGTCTCTGTCTTCCTTACTCAGCTGGTACGTGAGCTTCTACATGAGGGCCAGGCGATAAGTGTTGGTGTGTCAGCGGAGTCTGGCCAAGGTAGCCAGTGGCTGGCCTGCATCAGACAGCTCATCAAAGAGGGATCTGTCCACGATGTCAGTCTGGTCCCTGTGGGCATCTCCTATGACTGTGTGCCCAAGACCAACATACAGGTGGACACGTGCAAACACACACTTGCAAGAACACATTTAATAAAAGCCATCTGTAATGTCCTCAGGAGCAAAGGAGTAAGCTTGGTTTAAAGCTAAGGTGTATCTTTGCACCGGGATGTCATAATTTGTCATAAATCATAGTCATCAAAGGTCGAATGCTTCCCTCGCTAATACACTGTCATATCCACATAGAAACACCAGATAAGAAGATGTTCCTATTCACTCCTTATAACTTTAAAATAACCATATTTTAAGGTTTCCTTATTCTTAAAGTAATTCAGTGGCTGTTGTCTGTAGAGCTATGGGTGCATTGCAAACAGGAACTGGTAACAGCTAATTCAGCATGCTTGTAATGCTGCCAGTTTTCTAACATATAAATAAATGTAAGTTTCCAAAAACTGTTTGTTGTAGTCCAGAGCACAGGGCAACATTATACTTTAATCATTGGAATTTTTGTTCCTAAAATTAGAACATCCCCTTAATAGAGGTATGACAGAGAATCCATTAATCCTTTACTATTAACTTATTTATCACTATTGATATTTTTCTAGCAAAGGCAGGGGCACAGTTCCCTTCAATAAGTCAGAGGGAATCTGCGTCGTTCAGAGGGAAAACAAGAAATGCCTGTAATGGTCCGGAATTCAGTTTTGAGAGTCTCTTTTCACAAGTTTGCTCTCTAATTTATCACCGGCCACTGTTGGTTGATTAGTCAAGGTTTGCATTTCATTTTTCAGTGCAGTGTTGATTGCTATTAGTCTCCATTAGTCTTGCCCTCTTTTGTCTGCACTTTGAGACGATACTGTAGAGTGGGTGTTGCTTTTGGTTAATTGCCATAATAAGGTCCGTCGCCTCATCGTTTTATTCTGTCATTCACACACAGTGCACATACAGTTCTGTACACACAGTTCCACTAGCAGACACACTCTCAGACTGGATATTTATCTTTGTACCAGTCATAGATCCTGCTCATTAGTGGTATTTCTGCTGTAATGTGCATCCTAAAGGCAGAGCCTCATTATGATATAAACACTAACTCGCTGTATTACTCCTATGAATGTGTGCACGTTTATATCCTCACAGGTTGGCTTGAGCTCAGTGTTGCAATGGCTGTGCTCCCTTCTCTGGAGGAGACTAGGAGGAAGTGTGAGGATCCACCTCGCTCGGCCTTTTTCCCTGAAGGTGCACTGCAAAAACCCCTGAAAATGAAGAAATGTTTACATGTGGTTGTAGACTTATTGAGTTGTGAGCAGTTTTTACTAGTTTACAACATTTTTATTATTTAGACCGTCTTGTACCTTGTAAAGACGCAGCCCACAGCTTCAAAATCACTGATTAAAGGGCAAATATTAAGCCATTGCACGCATCACAATGTGTTTGGAAGTGGACCAACTACGTTAGCTTCTACAAATGTGTGTTGAAACCTAGTGTTAACTCTGAGTGAGCTTAACAGATGGCACAGGATGAATGCTTATTATTTACTGTACAGCTACATGTTTAGGAGGAATCACAATGTTGTGTTTTCTGACCTTAAAAATCCACTGTCAAAGGAATTTTGACCAATAAGTAAGGATTTATGTGTTTGTCCTATTGACAGAAGCAGGGTAGTTTCCACCAGGTCTCTGCTCACTCCTAGGCTGCTGTGGTTGCATTTAGCCAACAGGATATTGTCCACAAGTATGCCTAAAAGTTTCAGGCATGGTCTGGGAGCTTGTCCCAGTTGTTGTTGGCCAAGGTTTGTTTGAACAGAGCTAAGATGTACTTCCAGTCATGGAGCATAGTTAGTCTCTCCAGGAGCAGGATCAGTAGTGCCTCTCGTTAAAACAAACTAAAGTTCAAGAGAGCCACAAACTGCAGCTTCCAAAATGATCCCAAAATTTAATCCACCACCTCTCTGAAAACAGATTCCACAAAAACTCATTAAACATTTTAATCTTCATGAAACAATATTTATTACACAACTTTTGTATTACACTGCATTGGTTATACTGAGATGCACCTAATAAATAAGCAACTGAGTGGAGCTGAGCTTATCATGTAATGATAATATTAGGGGAATGGGCTGCAGTAATAATAGTTAAAATTAAAAGTTCCAATGCAAACTTTGTTTAATTTTCTTCACTTGGCTTTCCAGTTAGAGATAGTACTTTGCATCTCTTTAAGTTTGCATGTGTGCATTCATATTTTTGTGTATTTTTGTGTTCAGGAGATGTGTGAGTCAGGGAGGTGCAGAGTAGATGAATGGCTCCCTCTACAGGACCTGTTGCTGCCTGTTATCCTCAACAACAGGTAATCAAACCACCTGTGTACATTCCTGCATGCATGAGTGAGTGCTTATACTGTATGAGAGCAAACCACAATGGGGTTTGGATTTGGATTGTGTTTAATCTAACATCTGTGAAATTGAAAAGTTACTTTCTCTTAAACTTTGAAGATAAACTTTCCCTAAACCTTAAATCTGGCACAGATACGATGCAAGCTCTGATGAGAGTTTTCATCCTCTTAGACTCGGTCCAATTACCGTCAACATTACGCAGTCTGCCAGTGAAAAAGATAACAGAAAGAAAATAACATCTTCACTCAATCTCTGCTTGGCTTCTGACGAGCAAAGTGGCTTCTCCCTTCATATATCTAATTCTTCTGAGAGAGAGAGAGAGTGAGAGCAAGATGCAGGAAGAAAACAGCATGAGTGAAAGAGATGGCACGTGATAGATGAAAAGGGGTAGAAAGTATCGTTAGATTGGATTGTTATCAGCATGTGAGCAGTTTTAGCTCTTTCTGCATGTCTACATCATTAACCTGCTCCAGTATTTAACGCTGTGTTTCTGTAGAGCTTCCTCATTCTGTTTGTCTAGAACTGTTGAGGTTTCATCTCTTTATCCCTGATTTTTAGTTCCCATGTACAAACAAATGCAGCAAACATGCGGGCTGCACATTAAAACAATTATTTAACAGAGGTCCACACATTCACTGTTTATTTATTCTACTTAAAAATGAACAATGTCACTGTCTGTAGGACTTGTGTATTAACAGAGCCAGATGTATCTCTCTCACACACACATGCACAGCTGAGACAGATATATAGCACACTCATATCACTCCAGTATAGCCTCAGATAAGCAGCTCATAAAGTGTATCACACACACACCTCTTTTTCCAGCAGCTACTTATATATAGTAGTATGCACCTAAAGTGCCTCAGTCTACACTGTTATTTTATCCACCATCAACTCGTGCTCTTTTTATTCTCAGTAATATGGTGTTAAGTCATCTGCTGGTCTCTCATTAAGACCATTAAGACTTAGCTGAAAATACAGCAAATTGTCCATGACCAAAAATGTTGTAATAAATGATAATTGATCTTCACTCTAATATGATTAAGTTGAAGAATTAAGTTGTTCCAGGTTTGGGGTTTTTTCAGCTCGAGCAAATAATACTTATTTGTTATGCAACACCCTTGACAATGAATGCAATTTAGTGCAGCACATTTTGTTGGCCTACAGCCAACAGTGGATCTGTTCTTTAACTTCACCGTCTGTGTTATCCTCTTCAGAGTTGTATTCGTTAAGATCTCAGTCTGGGTTGATGACAGCTATGATTACTGAGATATCAGTAGGTTAAATACAGCATACACTCTGTGAGCACCTACTTTGTTATTAATACAGCCGAAGAGTAAGTACTGTATCCATAAGAGAGCAGCCAAACAAAATCTTGTTTTAACAAAATCTTGTTTTCCATTTTCCATCATCGCATTCTGATTTCATAGCCCAAGCCATCCTCTAAACAACAGCAGGGCACAGTAAAGTCAGTTACTTTGCTGAAGAGTTGCTAACAGCTCTCTGTGGCTGCTTATTTTTATTCTATTAATCTAAAACAATGCTAAGAATGACTGCTTTTTCTCTTTGTAGATGCATTTTGATAAATTTCTATGGTTAGCATTAGTCGCAACAGTAAATACAGTGCATTTCTTGTTCTCTTGTGTTTTCCTTTTTCTCAAAATGAGCCACCCCATGTTTTGCACTTTCTAACAATGCCACTAATGCCACTATATACAGAGGTAATCTATCCATTGATTAATTGGTTGTAACTGCATGTCTTCAGGGTTTGTGGGGGGACTGGAGCCAATAGAGAGGTAATTGGTGAATATGAAGAAGTGGGTAAAATATTGATCATAAATAGTATCAAAAATGTGATTTATTTTATGAAATTCTAGAGGATTAAAAATTAAACTGTTTAAGTCAGTTGAGACTGCCTAAAATTAGATTTCTTTAATTTCTATAATTCATCCTGGCATCAGTCTTTCCTCATCTCATATCTTCTCTCAAGAACTGACAGTGTGTTTGGGCAGAGGAGGATGTCATGGCTCCTGCCTTCTTCTCATGCATCTGAAGTCAAAGAGCCAGCTCATCCAGAGAGAGACCTGGACATCGCCATCAGCCTCCACCTCATCTTCTGTAGGTCCACAATTCTCTACTCCAACTGAATCATAAACAATCTTAACGTTAAGCAAATTGTTCTGCATTATCTCTGCACAGTGTTTGTGGATAGGCATTAACCCAAGGAGACTTGTGTTACTGTGGGAACTGCAGTTTTGGTTTGCATGGGTGCAGAGTGCTTTTTGAGGGTTACGGCCTGGTTCTAGTTCCAGTTTTAGGTTAGGTTTAAAGTTTAGCATTTTGGCTCTTGTAATGCCTTAAATTGAGGCAAGGGACAAGGGGACTCTATGTGTCGCTAAACTGTCCCCACAAGGATAGTGTTTGTGTCTTCTACTACAAGCTGCCACCTCCTGCATGGCTGTGATGTCCACCAGTCTGCTGTCCAGTCTGTTGCTGTACAGACACCGCAAGGTTGGTGCACCACCCCTGTGTTTGTGTGTTTGCTGAGTACTTTTCCCTTTGGTGCTGTCACTGTTAAAATCCGCCCCGGCCCCCTCCACGGATCCATCAATACTTCAAGAGGCTCATAAACAGAATTGGTTTTCGTGCTAGTTTATTAGAGTGTGACAGTGATTTTCTGAGTCATACCCACCAGTCTCTAACTAATGTCATCAGATGGTTAATGCTTGTGTCTGATTTTGGAACTAAACTTCTCCGTCCTTCTCCTCCGCAGGGTGTTAGTACATCTGTCCTGTGTCGTGATGTGGCCTGGCTCACGGAGGAAGTCTTGTTCAGGAACAGAGACGTTGGTTTTGGGGGAAGTTTAGCAAATGTTGTCCACTATTCTCTCTCTCTGCTTGCCCCTCATCTCATCATAGCTGCTGCGCCGTCTAGGTTGGTTTTCTGTCTGTCAAGGAAAAAACAAAGAGCACTGATAAGCTCTATACAGCAAGAATGTGTTGCTTATCAAAAATCCAATTTCCCTTTCAGTGAAATCTCTCTCTCCATTACCACCCTTTCCTTTCTTTGGTCCATGTCTACCTCCTGCTTCTAGGAAAGACCCTTTTATTGTGCCCCGTCCTTCTCCCGCTGCCACACGCTACCTCACCCTCCAGGCCCAGATCATCACACACACCTTTATTTTGGAAGCTGTTGGTGGTGAGTGACTATGCATGCGTGTATTCTGGTAGCAAAACAAGATTTTGCCTTTAACACTTAAGCCTAAATATCATCTTGAGACCCTGTGTTCTACAGGCACCTTATTTTTCGTGGGAGGCTTTGGCTGTGCCTCTGACTGTTGGCATGTTGGTGTGGAAAATCAGTCAAAAACATGACATTTTTGAAGTTTAAGTACTTAATATTCGGGGGGGGGGGTTAAGGAGTACCAAGCTGTGAGCAGTGTTAGGGTACTGTACATGCAGCAGCAGATTATATATTATAGTTATATCTATGTTATGTCTTCTGATTTCCAATTCTGTTAATATGTTAATATGTGCAGGGATAATCAATTAAGCGCTGCACCTGTAACAAGTGAGTCACCCACAGAAATCAGGCCACAAAATGATATGAGGTCATATTCCACCTGAACTGAATTACCCCAAACCAGGGTAGAGTTAGAGTCTACGACTAATGACTTCTTTTATTAATTGAAAGCTTGTTTTAAACCATAAACCACCAAATGACATTATATCCTGGAACAGAGCTTTTTTTCTTTTAATAACAGAAAAAAACATCAGACAAACATCATATACCATCTATAGTGGATTACAGAGATACCCTGTGTGCTCAGGCTTCTCTTAAACAACTGGCTGCCTTGCCAGTTTACCAGTATCATCTAATTAACAGCTTGCGACTACAGTCACCACCAAGACTTATAAGAGAAGGTCAGATGGTCATCGCTGACAGTTGGCCTATCCATGTTTTTATATATAAAGCCATCCTTTGAAGTCGCTAAGATACATAACATCCCTGTTGAGCTCAGTGGGAACAAGTGTGACACCAAGTCACAGAACAGTTTGGCTTTAAAAGTTTGTTCATAGGCTCATTTCCAGTCCTGTCCACCTTACAATTGGAGTGAACTGCAAAGCCATATTTATATAATATTTATATTATATAATATAAAACTGTATTAATTAGTCTGTGTATGTGTGTGTGAGTGGGTGTGAGAGAGAGAGTGAGAGAGGGAGACTACCGCTATGCTGTGGTGTAGTGCACACTTCAGGTGCCAGTTTATTAGGAGCACGTAGCTAAAACTAATGCAGTTTAATGCAACAGTCCAATAAATGCAATAAATCCTAATTTTAATGAAGGTCATAATGTTCAGTTTAAAAACAGGAACTGAACATTATGCCCCTTGTGAAAATAGGATTTATCGACAGTTCAGTTGCCCACCTGAAGTGTCCCTGACCAATATACAGGCAACTTCACATCCCTGATGTTTCAGTGTAATTCATGAAAGGAAGAAGCCAAGAATCAATTTACCTCTGATGCCACGTGTGGTCCAGTGCTCCAGATTAACTCAAGCAGAGATAATATTAAGTTGTCACTGACCTTATCTCGTATGCAGTATGCATACTCAGCTCTCACTTGTCACATCTTAAGAGACCACAAAAGGAACATATTGATCCACTTCTTCTCATCCACTACTATTATAGTCCTGGATACTTGATCTGTCTACCAGCATATGGAATTCCAGCCCCGAATCCCTGGAATCACGTCCTTATTGAACGATTCTGCCCCTCACAATTTAAATTCCCTGCCAACGATCAATGCTTAAGCAGAAAGGAGGTGACTTAGATGTAACCAGTAATTGTATAGAGGCCTGGGTGGTTATAGGCGAGTCGGACTTTCATCACAGATGTGCATATTAACTCTCACCCTGACTTTTCCCAAACCTTAACCGCACTGTAGCTGCATCGATAGTACAGAAAGTGAGAATTTAAAAAACACTGGCGTTGCATACTAACTAGACAGATAACATAATATAACATAACTTGACTCATCCTTGAGCCAGGAGCTATTTGCTGAGTAGATTGTAGTAAGACATGAGCTGTTTTGTTTCCAGACATCAGGCTAACAGGCAGACTGAGGCAAGGCCATAGTTACTGTAGCATTGCTGGTGCAGGAAGCTACTTCACCTGCATGATTCATTATTCCTGCATGACTTACTTCTGTTGTATAGGAAATGAAGCTGGTGGGCAGTGTGCAGTGTGCTGCTGAAAGCCTTAGTGTAGTAGATTAATAATGTCTGCTAACCTCAGGTGGTCAAAATAAATTAAATCAGCTATATGGAGGTAGCGATGTTTTGTTGTGTGTTATTGTAGCCAATCTAAGGCCCATGTGATAAACGCTAACTTAAGGACACTTGAACTTAAGTCTTTACCAGCCTCCATGATGTTTTCAGTGTTTGTCTTCAGGGTTTGATTTTGTGGCTAAAGTGTGAAGGGAGCAGAAGTTAAGGGGCATGAACAATCTGGATGTCAAGAGTTTCCCACCAGTTCTTGAAAGCAGTATAACAGGGATAAAAAGTACAAATAAAGAGATAAAACTTGTGTAAATGTCGGAAATCCTCGACCCCACTTATCGGCAAAAGCTCATCAACTGATCCATTAGCCAATTACTGTCTCCAGTCTACTGTGTGTGCATGACGAACTATAGTAAATGATTAAATGTGTACGTGTCTCCCTCTGTTGTTAGCGTGTGCGGTGTCGGCCATGTTGTGCGAGGTGGCCGGCAGTGGCGTCAGTAGCAGACTGAGAGCCGGCCGTTTGGATGGTGAGGAGGTGAAAGGTGACATGGAGTTTGATGTGGTGCTCTGTGAGTCCGAGCTGACTGAGAGAGCCCTGCAGCTCTGCCATCTCCTGCCTCCGGGCTTCATGCCAGTGAGTTTGAATTCATATCACACAGACACGCACACACACACTCACACGACCAGCCCAGTGTGTCTCATTCAATGGATGTTTAATGGAGCTGAACAGCCATTCATCCTGCTCTGCTGCCTCTATCTCTGGCAGAGAGGGGTTTCAAATTGTGTGTGTTTGTGTATCTGTGTGTGTTTGCGTGTGGCTGTGTATGTACGTGCTCCATCAGACTGACTTTAAGGGCTCAGGATCTGAGCCAGAAATGCTATTCCTCCCTCTGTTTTTTCACCTTTCATTTCAGCAGCTGCTCTTTCTTGTCTCTTCTGCTTGCAGCTGTTTCTCACCCCATTCCTCACAGAAAAATATCGCTCCCGCTCTCCTCCTCCTGCCGGCCATCTCTCATTCTCATCCTGTGATCTCTGCTACATCTCTACTGCACACCTTATGCTCTCTGTCAGCTGTCTGCTTAGACGTGTGATGGGCTGAAGCTGTTGGTGCCACTAACCTCGCTTCGCCATTGAACTTACCCATTCTCCTTCTCTTTGTCTCTCCCCCCTCTGCCTCTCTACCATTCTGTCTGTCTCTCTCTCTCTCACTGTTTGTCTCTGTCCTTCTCTCTTTCTGTCTTTCTCTCCCTCCCTCCCTGTGTCTCTGTCTGTCTCTCTTTATCTCTTCCTTTGTCTCTCTTTCTGTCTCTGTATCTGTCTCTCTTTTTCTCTCCCTGCCTCTTTCTCTCTCTATTTCTTTTTGTTTCTGACTATTTGTCTCTTTCTCTCCCTTTGTCTCCTGTCTCTCTTACTTTCTCTGTCTGTCTCTCTCCTTCTGTCTCTCTCTTTCTCTTCAGCCCTGTCAGTCAGCCCAGAGTTTTGCTCTTGATGCAGTTGACAGTCTGGTCCGCTGTGGCATCCTAATCATGGAAGAAGTAAGACAAGTTTACACATTTTTCTTTGAAACACTGCATAATTTAATGCTGCAGTGTTTTAAAAACTATAGTGCCTAAGGTTTATTTTATTATTCATATATCTGAAGGATGTGATCAGTGTCTTCAGCTCTTCACACAGCATGCTTTAATTTGTCTGAATTTAATTTATTACTTTTCTTATGCATTTCAAATAATGTTTCACTGTTTATTATTTTTCCAGTTTAAACATTAAACATTTAGCGCCAAGAACCAAGGTTGTGGTCTTCAAACTGTTAATTTAATATTGTGTAAAACGAGGAAAAGAGGCAAATTCTCACGTTTTGGGAAACAGAAAACTGTGAATGTTTAGCATTTTATCTATTAATAACCTAAAATGGTTTCGTATTTGTTTATCATCAGGTGTTGCAGTGTGCATTCATATACATTTAATTCTTGGGCACTTAGAGCACGAACTGCATTTTCTTTAGACACTGGAATAACAAAGCACAAGTTTCTCTGGGATTCATTTTTGTCCCTTTGTGTTTTATCATTAAGTTCTAGACAATAGAAACATTCAACTTATTTATCCAAAGTGGCTGTGACTTATATTTCTGTAATACCAGTGTATCAAATGTTAAAACAATGTGATGATGTGAAAACTCTTAGTGATGATTATCTCCCGACTCTGCCGCTGCCCTCGGCAACAGCTCTTTGTTCAGTCGTCCGGCCCACAGATTCACAGTTTTGTTTCACTTTCAGTGCTCTCACAGTGTCGCTTGGCGGATGAACACTGTGAAACATTTAGCAGAGCCAGATATTTCTCTCAGGAGTTTGAAGAGAACAAAACACAACTAAAAGAGATTGAATATTGTTTTTCAATTCATCAGGTGGATAGAAACACAACTTTAAATGAATAATGTTGCTCTATCTGCTGGGTGTGTCAATAAGCCACTGTTTGCTTACAAGACGTATCAGCTTAAAAGATGATAAAAACTCAGTGCTGTGTTCACAACTTGTCAAATGATTTGTGGAAAACAAACTAAATAACAAGAACAAACAGGCTCAATCAATAAAACACAAAGCAAAAACTGACAATAATACAAGCTCAATGAAAGCAGTCAGGCAGGCAGGTGAGGATTATTACCAATGATCTTGAAGTAACAGAGAGATAATAAGATAATAAGTGTTTTCTTTTCTCCCTTTTCGAATTTGGTGCTAACAGTCGCTTTTGAGAAAGCAGGCGTCAGACTTTTATTTTTCAATGAAACTCGGACATTAGACACAAAACGTGCACAATGTAAGCACTATAGTTATCATTTGACATGCTTCCATCTGTTCTACCATCCACCCTGTGTAGATTAGCAGGGACATTCCCATCTGCAATTTCTGGAAGAAGGAGGGCGCTTTGACCTGGACCACCACTGACGACCCTTATCACAGCGACTCTGAGTGTGAGGAGCAGGATCTGCGCTCCTACAAGGTAAAGAGGAGCACTACTGGGCCCCTCTGGCTTCTTCACATGACTTAGAGAAGCATCAGAAGTTGTACAAAGGGAAAAATGTTTCATGCTGGCATGACATACAAACGATGGCAGTTGAGGTGACTGCCTACAGGGCACGTACAAAGATACCAGAAACACCACATGAAAAGAACTTTGAAGTAACCAAATCTCCATTACAAAAGCACCTACACAGCTGAGTCATGTAGCTTGAATGCCAATTACCATTATGTGCTCGTTTTAAAAGAAGCCTTACTGTCATGACTGTTATATGGGATTTTTCAAAGCAATACAGCTAACAGCCAACCAGCTTCCAAAGGGACCAAACAGCCAGTGCTCAGCGTGCAGGTGCGTCGGTCAAACGACGCTGCAAAGTGACTTTGAGATGTCGGCCTTGATAGTCGTGACAGTCCATGCAAAACTTCAGGCCAGTGTTCATATCAACAAAAAAAGCTGTCATATAAAGACGGAAATGACAGAAATGAAATAGATTACACTTTACATTATGTACACCGCTGTGTGTGTGTGTCGGTGTGAGTTATGTAATTGGACGACAGCAGGCAGCGAGATGGTCACATATTCACATTCAGTTACATCTGAGCAGAACCCATTGGAGTGGCTTTTTAGAGGCCTAGACACAGGCTGCCTGATGGTAATGATGTTGTGTCTGTACATAGTAAACTGGTTTATGTATCATACTGCACAGCCTGTTTTTGGCTCATGTGGATGTTGTCCTGACAGAGACCTACAAGGTTGAAACACTGCATCGTTACCCGTGTTGCATACAGTTTGTGGACTACCTTTTTTTTGGTTCTTACACGGTTTACCCACCTGGAGTTCGATGTGCACTAACTCGTTTTTCGTACCCACGTAGGATTCAGCCAGTATTTGACACCCTGTTTGTATCAAAAGGCTAACACTGAACGAAGCCACAGTGAGCTATAAAGAATTCATCCAAATATGTTCTTGTGCCTACCTGTGCTACAAGCAAGTTAATTTACTAGTCCAGTAAAGCTACTGCCACCTCCACACTGGTATAAAATCCTCCCTCTGACTTCAGCTGTGTTCTCTGAGGAGGAGCCACAACAGTATTTACACAACTTTTCTCTTTGCAGCTCTGATCTTTTAACTTTGTCCATCCATTGCTCTCGCTCTTCTTCTGCTGACGCCTCTGCTCTGCTGCCCTTAGCTCAGGTGCTGAACAAGGACTTCAAACTCCTCCGTACCAAACAATGGAAAATATTTTCTTACGTCTTCCTCTACTGACGCTTATCAGTTAGCTGGGCTCAGTTCACTTCAGGTGATCTCACAAAGGAGACTGGCAGTAATACAATAATAATAAGTGTAGAAATGTTTGTCTACATACCTAAAATTAATTTTGTTCACTGACTTGTAGAGCTCAATTTTCCCGAAGGCACTTGAATTTTTTATTACCTGTACTGCCTCAGACAGTATCGTGTGTGAGTATCTGTCCAGGGCTTATCTTGCATGCCGCTGGACCCATCATCCTTGTAATTCTGTTGCACCTTTATACCTGTGTGTTCAAGGACATTGCAGTTGCAGTGATTCACAATGTGTATTAATTGACACCTCTGTTTTAAACCACCATTGACTCCTCAAACTTCTTAAAAGGCCCAAGTGATCAACAACACATAGGTTTGGATGGATGGATGGATAGATTAATTCTTTGACATTTATCAATCTTTCTTTGCTCATGTGTTTCTTTGTTTACTTGTTTATATTTTGGAGCCAGTTTGTACATTTTTCTAAAAAAGCTGTTAATTCACAGCTGCTGAATTGCCCTTTTTTAGTAATGTGTTTTTACTCTCCTTACAAATGAACTAATGAGTTTTGTGATGGCTGCTCCCTCTATTTCTCTCTGTCATGCTGACTTTAAAGTTCTGCTGCGTACCGAAGCCTTTCCATGCTGCACGTCCACATAATGGTTGTTTAAGCACAGATTTAATTAGTCTTATTGACTAAATGCTGAGCGCTCATTGAGAAATTGGCTAAGCTCCATTCACAACTTCACGCACACTGAATGAAAAATCACTTGATGTGTACTTTTAAGCACCTTTTTTGAAATAGTGTATAGGGAGCACCAAGTGAGGGACGCTGAGCAAGGACAAATACAAAATGGTCTGATAAGTGTCTTACTCATGGATGAGTTCACAAGTGTAGATGGAAGAAGAAAACCTTAACACTGAACCTGCTGTAGTCTATCCAGTGAGCTCTGCTGGTGTGAGCACCCATCCTTCAAGAGATTTAACATTTCATAATGTTTTTGATGGCTTTGTAATGACCAACGAATACAAAACCATCTGCACAATTACATGCACATTTCAGGATTATAATGGCCTCCTCCAGCTGCCAGGTGATAACATCAGTTGATACTTGTGGTATTTGTTGTGGTAAATGTTTGAATATATGAAATGCGGGGCAGAGGAGTTTTCAGCTTCTGAACCTGTCGAAAAGAGTCCAAGGATTCTTTATGGAAGAATTATTGGGTGTACATGATGTGGCCAAAGGTTAGGGGCCTCTGTTTCCACATACTTTTATGTATGTTTTAAAGTAAATGTATGTGAAATCTTAACTGCATACATTAATTAAATATTGATCTGGCTGACATTAATTACCCAACTGTATTGGCGCCATATCAGTCATTTGTGTTGTATTCCCTTTGAGCATCTGGCTCAAAATTCCCGCATCAGTCTGGCTCTATTCTAATGTTAGTGGTGACAATGGTGCACTCAACGCAACTATTTTGGGAAGGACATTTCCTGTTTCAACATAACAGTACCCACATGCATAAAGCCATGACCATGAATAAAAAGATTTTGGTAAATTTGATTGGCCTGCACTGAGTCCTGACCTCAGCCTCATCCAGCAAGTATGTGATGGCTTTGAACCCCAAATCTGAGCCGGCCTCATTACCCGACATCAGTGCCTGACCTCACCAACACTCTTGTGGCTGAATTGGAGCAAATCCCCGCAGCTAGGCTCCAAATTCCTGTGGAAAGCCTTTCCAGAAGAGTAGAGGCTGTTAAAGCATCAGATAAATGCTCATGGCTTTAGAGTGAGATGTTCAAATATCACATATGGATGTAACACCCCCCATCAAACGATCGATCCCCGGCTCTTCCAGGCTCCATGCCGAAGCATCCTTGGGCAAGACACTGAACCCCAAATTACTCCCAGTGCTGCAACATCAGTGTGCGAATGAGTTAGAATTCCTTAGTTTCGTTTCGCATGAATGTCGACTTGTAGTGTTAAGCGCTCCGAGTGATCAGATGAGTTCATTTATATGAACATAAAAAACACTGAGATTTGAACCTGGAACATCCACATTAAAGTGCGCTGCTCCAGCAAGTGTTTCTTTTTAGAGTATTGTGCCTTCTGTATCCTGCAGCAGACCAGTTGTGGCCAGTGTAGCAGAAAATGCAGTTTCATTCCTGCTCCTCCACTTTGTTCTCTGTCTCCTTCTCCAGATAAGCCAGCCGAGTCATTGTCCAGAGATGCTCTTCTTCCTCTGCAGTATGCTAGCTGGTTATCTGAGGGTGCTGTGCTGGACGACCACCGGACTGGACCTCATACACACACCTCTGCCAGGTATGTGTGCTGTGAACAATGTTTTCTTGTAACTTGGCGGCACGTTGTTTCTTAAAGCTTGCTTTGAAATTATTAACATTTCAATCAATAAAAGGGTTCCCTGCCTGTTCTTCAAGGCAAAAAATCACAGTAACTCACATTTTCATGCCACTTTATGTCAAAATGAGTGCTGATGTTGTTCTTCATGTCCTTGATATTTATGCTTCACCCTGAGCCTGTTGCAGTGGCCTGCCAAACTGCCTACCAGTCGTAAATATACAGTACGATAGCATGTCACTGAACCATGAAACTGTACACTGTATATTAGCAGACTGTCCTCACTTTGCTTTGAGTGGAATGATTCTCTCCACTTTCACGTCTTTCCCTTCGACAGAAGCCGAGTTTGTGGCTCAGATATACTCCCATCTGTGTGACACAGCAAATAAGAAGAAACAGCACTATGGTGAGCTCAACCCAACTCCCCCTCACACACACACACACACACACACACACACACACACACACACACACACACACAGCTTCCATTTCTTTGCGTCATTACTTCAAAAACTTGTCACCTTGCCTTTTCCAACTGATTCAGCCTGTGTTGTAACAAGTCAGCAGAGAGCAGAGAAGAGAACACAGAGAAGCTCCCCTGCTCTCATCACAAGCGCTCTTCTTCTTAAAAAAAACGTACAAAACAATCAGAAACTACCCAAATGACAACTTTCAATAATACTCAGCACAGAATTTTCATCAATCCCACTGGTAATGGCTGTGTTCTTTTATCCCGACCTGGTTTTTCTATATTGGATATCTGTCTGTTCTTTTGATTCATGTGTGCTTTTGTGCCGTATCTCACAGAGAGCTGCTCAGAGGAGGCTGCGCACACTGCAGTTAGAACACTAATAGACCTGGGGGTGAGTGACAGTCTTTGTGTGTGTGTGTGTGTGTGTGTGTGTGTGTGTGTGTGTGTATTTTTAAATCTGTCTGTCTGCAGAGAGCTAAAACTCGACTCAGGACTGAAAGTTTAGGCGCTATCTAACTCCCAAAAAGTTCAGTTTTAACACTGATCCGATCACATGTGAGCCTGAATCCGATTGGTCAATTACTAGCAGCATTTTTCAACAACACTGTTGAGCCTTGAGCTCAGTATGAGCAGGAATCTGACCTGATTTGGATGCATCAAGAGGGAAGCTGAGCCTGAGCCAGCCACATCCAATCAGATTTGAAGCAGAAATGTCAGTCTCTGAAGAGAGTCCACTGGGCCAAGGACACAAGTGATTTCAGGTTGGAGATTAGAAAAGTGTGGTGCAAACATGCAGAAATTATACACATTTTAAATTTTGGTCTTTAAAAACAAGAATCCTGGTGTCCCACACATATATATTCCCATAGTTGTTGCCTGTAGCCACTTTACATTTTCCACCATTGTGTTTCAAACTGTGCTGGATTTACTTTGGTTTTTAAAACATTTAGAAATTGTCAGAAAAACAAAAAAGTCTAAATAAGATTGAATCAGACGGTGAAGCTACTTCTTTAACAAAGTTTACAGAGCAAAGCAGCAAACTCAACACAATGCTCTCAGGCACAGTGTAGGTCAGCCGTATTTTAGCAACACACAGTTACTGTAGTCAGACGCGTAAAGCTAAAGAAAACAACGTTCAGCATCATAAAGTACTTTGGGTCAGGTTTAAGTGTTTCTGCCACAAGTGATCTGTGTAAACAGCTGTATCTGTTCCTCCAGATGTGCTTTGGACAAGAACTTGCTCTAAGGAGATTTTTCACACAAAATATAGGATCTGTTTATAAAATATATGTTGTAATAATATAATGGTACAATATATGTTGTCATAGATTAAATTACCCAGCAGATATTAGAGATATAACACATTAATAAATAAGCTTTTAACATATCTTTGGTCAGAGCAGTTGAGTTGATTCCTGATGCATGCTAAGCTAGTCTGCTGACAGTATCTTCACATTTGCCATACTTACACGACAGTTCTTCTCATTTTAGCCACTGCACGACGCTTTCTTGTATTGTACACCCAAAAATATTGAACTAAAGTTAGTTTTCTTATTAAACTTTCATGCTAAGTGCAATTGAACGCAGGGGAAATGTTTGTGAGGAGACTTAATTTTGAGGATTTCTCAGTGACATATTTCCCTCTCTTCCTGTGGGCTGTGAGGTGACCTGATATGAACACACTCGACTCAGCCACAATGAACCGAGGATTAAACAGAAACTTTGATGAGGCCAGATAAAGGCTCCGTGTTTGTTGTGATGGATTATCAAGCCGCAGCAATTTTTCCAGTCAGTGCAAGTTATTTTTCATATCACGCTGAAAGGAAGGTGCCAAATGGCTTGTCCTACAGATAAGAATGTGAGCATCTTTTATTTCCATCTGCACTGACTCCGCATACAACAGTGAGGAATTATAAAGAGGAGCAACAGCTGCAGAGAAATGTGTCTCAACAACAGCAACTCGCTCACAAGTTGTTTCAGTCCATAACTATATAAATCAAATTCCCTGCCTCACAGTTTAGCACTCAGCCTTTCAACTCAATAAAGTAGACAGCGTCTGCACTCATCAGTCTCCTCTATCTGTCTGTGGGTTGGGAGTGGTTGCCTTTTTAAAAATAGAGCATCATTGACCTATATATCTGCCAAGATCTCATGAGGAAATTATTAACGTTCTTATCAAGGTTATCAATCACAAACGGTCATTATCATACATGTCTTAGGGATTTGACAGCTAATTCTGCTCCCCGACATCAAGACGGCTTGGTTTTTAAGATCTACAGGCTGAAATCAAAGGGAAAATGTGCCTCTAGTGTTTATGTAACAGTAAAACAAAAGAAAGGACAGCACCTTCTGAAGTCTGGTGCTCTCATTTTGCCTCATTAGTTCAGACCTTGCCGAGTGAACAAGGTACTTCTGTGTTATTTATATAACATCTTTAGTTCTGATTTTCTGTTTCAGTTTTGAAGTGTTTTTGTTTCTAAAGGTCTTGTTTTTATCTCTGTTATTACTTCAGTGTTTTTTATTTGGCCTTGTGTGGGGAAAAAAACAAAAAAAGACACCACCAAAGATAAGAAAAGCTCAGAGCTCACAATGTTCAAATGAAGGTTACAAAATAAAAAGCGTGGCGTTCTGCGAATGTCCTCCCAGTGACTGCTCCTGTTCATGTTCACCTCAGGTCCTTTCGGAGGAGCGTCAGGCAGGAGGCGTCTTCCTGGGTGTCAGTCCTTTGTTCCAGGTGTCAGAAAATAGGCAGAAACTGCATCGCTTCATCTCACAGTACCTCTACAATTAACGTGTTTAACTGAGCAGCACGACTCGAGGCCTGAACTCGGCTTTGTTTTGTTTCAGAGTCTGACCTCATCCTCTGTTAGTGTCACGAAAGCTCGTGTTCAGTGTTAAAAAAAGAGAGAGAGAAAAAGAAACGAGGCATGCTGAGCCAGGACGCTCGTGCCTTTAGGTTAATTGCATTTTGATTTTTCAGTGATGAGACATTGATTTTTAAGTTTATCTTTAGTAATAGCATTAGCATAAAGCCACAGGAGACCAGGATTATGAAGTCCCTGTAATCAGTTGTGAGGACTCTGCGCTGTGCTGCTTGCGTTTCGACCATGTTTATGTTGTCACGAAGGCCGCAGAGGTTTTTCTTAGTAATGTGAACACAAATCTCAGTTCTGTCTTCTTTTTCTACTTTTTCACAAGTTGTTCGGTTAAAGCAATAAACTAAACCTTCATACTGGCAATAAATAAACCTGTTTATTTTATCATCAAACTCCGTGCTGACTCAGGAGAATCTGTGTTTGACGTAGACCTTTTGACACCGAGAAGCAGACAAATCGATGCCTGCCTTTGGATGAGACGTAGAGCTTCTTTCTGGCAGGTATTAGTATTTTGGAGTTTACAGCGGTCTATTTGTACAGTCGATCCTCATCATGGCAGGTTTTCTTCCTTTAAACTCGACCATAAACGCTGCAGCTGATGAGCTGTCGTTGACTGTGAAACTGTACTGCCACCCAGTGTTGAAGTCGGTGTACTGTCAAAGCACATATGCCCTTACTATAGCTGGGGCTTAAATCCTCCCTACAAACTAAAACTAAACAAAAGTGTGTGTGTGTGTGTGTGTGTGTGTGTGTGTGTGTGTGTGTGTATATATTTTACTGTTGTACAGTATCTGTACAGTATTCGGTCACACTGCACAGGGAATGAAGGAAGCGCTTACAGCTCGAAAAAACTAAAACTTATTGTGGATGAAGGTGTAAAAGCTCAGGTCTTACAAGATTGGAAAACATTTTGTTGGCTTTTGAAATTAATTTGCACGAAATGGTATTTAAAAGTTTCATATTGATCAGTGCTCAGTGTAAGCATGGTCATTTCCTCTCAGTATAAATACTATAAAGATTTGTCAAGACTAATTAAACAAATGACTATGTTGCGTGATATTGGAGCAAAACTGAAAGTCACACTTCGCTGAAACTAAGCAGCGTAACACAACATCCCTGCTATGAGCTCCACCCTCACGTCAGTCACTGTTTCAGCGACGTGTTGATTCAACTCTGTGATCATTTTTCCGGATGAAGTTTATGGTTTGAGAAGTGTTTTTAATGTTTCGTGTACCATGTTTACATCAATGACAGATTTAGAAAACATCTCTTATAACCCAACACAATATTGCTACAAGCTACATCCTCCAAAATCATTTCACAGTTGAGTCAACACCTCTCTGCAGCAATAAAGACTGAACACTATAACTTAACATAAATGTAGGATTTATTGCAGGTCCGTTGCATTAGCTGGCTAAAATTAGTTTAACTGTATCTGTTATGTGCCAGCAAACATTTCTTGTGCAAAACAATGTTTTTTTTCTGAAAAGCAGGGGATTTTTATGATGCAGATTGACTTATTTTAATAATTCCTTTGAATTCGTCTGTCTCCCTGTTTATAAAAACATCTCACATGTGGATTTTTGGGGTAGCAGAATCATAATGAATATAATGTAATGCCCGATTTTGATTTTAATCATTTCACACATAATTGACTCAGTGGTTTTACATAATTATCAGAAGCAAGGAGTCACCTCATCACAACTGCAAAATGAAAATGGGTTCATTTAGTTTTTTCTAAAACTTCTCTGTTAGTGTAGAAACTCAACTCCAGTGATTTCAGCCAAAGGAAAATGAATTAACCATGTACATGAATCAAAGTCCAGATTGAAAGTAATTATGAAAGGTTTTCTCCCAGGCAGGGTAAGAGACACAATATAAAGCCAGTGTATTTTTATTTTAATGTCTAAAGAGTCTCATAAAGATTTTCATAAGGTTAATGTAGTTTACTTACTTTTTATGAGAAAACATCTGACTGACTTCTCTGAAATGGTAGAAAAGTTTCACTTTCTCATCCTGGATGTGAAACATAATTGAAAATACTTTTATTTTTTACATAGAAAAAAATAAGCCAGGAGGTTCACAGCTCTACAGCGTGAGTGGGTGGCTGCTGATAGAGGGTATTTTTACAGCTGCTTGTGACAATGACTCAATAACCGAGGTCGAGCAGCAAAAGCGCCACGTTGAGTCACATAATTACACCGTTTCATGTTGTAAAAATACCATGTTTCCCTTCCTCTCAATTACTGCAGTGTCATGAATAAAACATTCATCCTGAAACACAGTTTTTACACATTCCATTAGAAACAAAATCAATTAAACTTTTGGGAGATACTGGTTCATCGAACGCAGCAGTCAATCAGACGTTCAGTTTTTATTCAACGGCTGATCTTCCTTCACCGTTCAGACCACTTTGTTGATGATGGAGCCTAATTGGTCTATCTGGCACTCCACCACGTCTCCTTTCTGAAACAGAAAACAGTTAAACTCAAAGTCAAAATACACCTTTACTCAGTTTAAACGGTATTACTATCCATTAAAATACTTCATTCTAACATTTTAACTTCATTTTTAATTAAATGCAGCTATTACTTTCAATGAAGTAAGAATAAGTCCGGAGTTGATTTAACCTTGCAGACTAGCTCTACGTTTTGTGTCAGTTTCATCCGTGACATCACCTTGAGAAAGATGGGCGGCTTTCTGAACACACCCACACCTGGAGGAGTGCCTGTCAGGAACACGTCTCCCGGAGTCAATGTCACAAACCTGACAGGAGAAGAAAACACAGTGGAGCAGGAAACAGCTACACATGCTTTACTGGAGGTACAGTAGCATCAGAATTACCAAATGACTTCTTACTGACTCTGGAAAATAAGTAAGTTTTTCTTGATATTTATGCCATATGATGCAACTATAATCTGCTCATTCAGATTATGCAAGATCATGCAAAACGATCCTGTGAGAGGCGCCTTTGGCTGCCATTATTACAGAAAGACACAGACAGTGTCAGCGGTAAGTCGGGCGAGGCACAGAGAGGCTTTTCTGCCTCTCCAAGAATCTCTGGTCAGATCAGATCAGGAAACGCTTCAGTTTGTCAGGGTGCTTCAGGCCAAAGGGTGTCAGCCGTGGTGGAGGAGTCTTAATCGAAGCATGTAATTTCAGCTTCGAGGCTGTAATGGACGGAGGTCATTTCTTGGCACAGTGCTCCTTTATGGATTCATTTCAGACACGATTTGATCTGCATAATTTCTTAAATGGAAACGCTGCACTCTCAGCTTGAGTTACTGAAGCAGAGAAATGTAAAAGTTTTCGAATAACTTATGAGAATCTGAGAGAAGTTGAAACACGCAACATCTCTGCGAAGCAAAGACAAAGACACCATCAGAACCGGAGTAAGGACAGTGCACTGAGCAGACGTACCGAGAGACCCAGGCGACCAGCGCCTCCGTCTTGAAGATCATCTGATCAGTGTTGCTGCTCTGGACTGTGTCTCCATTAACCACGCACCGGACAGACAGGTTGTGAGGATCTGGAGACAGAGAGAGAAAGAGCATCTGCAGGGTTAACATCTTGAAATACATTAAATTCAGTTTCATCGAAAAGGGCCTTAAAAAGACCTCAGTAATACATTTACATTGACAATGTTTGAATTAATCAAACAATATCAATTAACTAATTTGTCATCTAATCAAGCTGTGTTGCACAAATATCTCATGTGATACTTGTTATCTGAATTTCCTTTAAATATCCCTTCTCTAATTTTCAGACACAAGGCTAAGCAAAAAAAGTTTTGATAATTAAAAATTGATTTAACTTCTATTGTCTTTATACGTCAGATGAATATATTACATTTTTTTTAACGACTGCATGTTGTTTACTCAGTGACATTCACAAGGAGCAAAATCGCAGATAACTGCATGATGGTGTTTCACCTTTCACAGCGTCTGTGGTTACTAATGCAGGGCCAAGAGGACAGAAGCTGTCAAACGTTTTTCCCAGCAGCCACTGCTTCCCGTTGCGATTCATCTGCCAGTCACGTGCGCTGACGTCATTAGCCACGGTGAACCCGGCCACATAGGAGAGAGCATCTTCCTCCTGAACGACAAGAGCAGCTGAAACGTAAGTTGAGATGCTTCATCAGCGCATCAAGGTGCCAAGGCCGTCACACGCTCACCTTGATGTGTTTTCCTCTTCGTCCAATCACAAAGGCCAACTCCACCTCCCAGTCCACCTCCTTCAGTCAGATGAAAGATGAAGCAATTCAATCCACACACATATTGTAGGGAGATATATAGTATGTGTGTCTGTGTGCATATCATTGTTTACAAAATGTCAAATATAGTGGGGAAAACCCCCCAAAATACAATCCATATGTTGGTGAGAGGCTTCAAAACGTTCTTAGAAAACAAACAAACAAGTACTGACTATGTTCAGTTTCATGGTGTTTAATCAAAATCTGCTATCACATGTATCTTTTCCTGTTAGGTTACACACTAAAGTATGTTTGTGCATGTGAACTGCAGACATGTCAAAAGTGACATGATGGTTGTTATTAAGATATTTAAATTTGCCTTGAAATGAAAGTTATTAGTTAAAGAAGATTAAGACAAAGTCTTAAAGTGAGCTGACATGACTTGATCTCCTGCTTTGGACAAAGTGTTTACTAATACACCATTCTAAGTTTTGACAATTCATTTTTTTTTCCTCTTTTCTACAACTTAACTGTGTCAAAGCAGATTATTTTGTTTTCCTTGATGCAAAATTACTTAGATTGTCCTATTTGTTAAGATTTAAACCCAGCTCTCATCAGAATCTAAAATTTCCACTTACTGTAAAATATCTGGGTGAGTTCTGTGTTTTTATTTAACAAAGGAAAATTGCACAATTTAGATGCCTACTCTAACGTTTAAATTTGGAAAAAGTCATCACATTGCATCTCAACTGCTGCAATACTGCGTTGTTCAACTGTGTCAGCAGATCTTCTCTAGCTCGACTGAAACGTGTGCCTGCAGCGTTGTTCGCGCATTTAACTTTCTCTGTTGGCTCAGTGATACTTCCTTGTATGATTGATTGGATTGGATTAGACCTAAAACAGTTGTTGCTGTACCTTCTGACCACTGGTGAAAGCTGATAACTAAAGATGATCTGTTGTTGTTCCTCAACCCTGAAACAACTTCCCATATCATCTTTAAAGAAAACCATGAAATCCTTCATTTGCTGTTGCTTCTTCTTGACTTTATGACTTTTAGGTATTGTCTTTTCTGTCTACACACTTTCTTCTTGATCTCACCTGGCTCTCCGAGGGCAGAATGATGTCATCATATGGCCCTGTGATGGCACTGGGGAATTTGCTGAAGATGATTGGCTCTTTGGGGATCGGAGCATTCTGCTCCAGGCAGTGGTCCCGGTAGTTCATGCCCACACACACCACCTTCTCTGGGGCCAACACAGGAGACAGCAGCTGGATGTCCGATCGCTGCAGCACACACTGATCAGATGATAAGGCTCTGATGAGGAGGAAAAGGTATATGATGAATGGTGAAAATGATTTGTGCAGGTTGTTGGTTGAAGAGATGACCCTCATTTTGGAAAAAAACATGGTGATTTAAGAATATTATGGCATCCTTGAAGGTGTCAAGGAGAAGGAAGCCGATAATGTAGGGAGAAAAATCAAAATCATAATTAAAGAGGAAGAAGACGTGATTCAGGAAAAAGGTACAGACAAACACTATTTGGGGATAGTATAACTAAATGTTTGGTACCTCTGTGCACACTCCAGACCCTTGTCCCCAAGCTCCAGCAGCTCCCTCATTGTCGAGGGCATGGAGGGATCAAACGCCTTCAGATCCACCACTCCAAGTCCCTCGCCTTGCTCCACTCCCACTCTGACGCCTCCACCATCACCACGACGATGAAACTGCACCAGACGCATCGCTGCACCACTCAGACTTCGCCTCTGCAGGTCTGATGTTCGTCTCCGAGAACATAAACTGAAGATGCAAAAGGAGCGAAGAGGAAGTCTCATCTGTAGAGGACAAAGAAAGTGGGAGAGCAGATGACAGGTCACAGACGACCAGAGAGAAAATAGAAATCAAAAACAAAATGAGATTTCTTTTCCTGAAGACTTTGCCCCCTCATTTTTTTCTTTTTTGTGAAATCCTTCATGTCAAGAGACACACCTACACACAAGCAAAAGTTCCATTTATGATTTATTTATGGTTATTTTTCTAATTTATCAATACATTGATAACACGTCCTAAAATAAAAAATGGAGACATCCATTATAGTTTCATACAGCTAAAGGTGTCAACTTGAAATTACATGTTTTGTCCAAAGGCCTAACATCCTTAACTTAGTATCTGGACTAATCGGTGTACTGACTTGTCAAGTCAGTTTTGACAATGCTGTGAAATCACATGACGTTTCTGTTTTGGTCCTGGTGTTTCGACAGAGGCCGCTGAAAACTTGCACACAGCACAAATTAATGCAACCTCTTATAAAATTAGTCACGTCTTGAAACTTTGAAATTTTCCAGGCCAATTAAATCTATTACCTTCTGTGACTTTCATTTTCGGAAAGCAAACGTTTATCACTCATACAATCACAGGTACAGCGCTAAGTAAATGCGCATCGTGTAAGCTGCAGCAAAACTAGTCTTTCGAGATGAAGCTGCCAAAATAGAGCAAGTATGAATTATGTCCGCATGTCTGCTCACACGCACAATCATTACTACCTGCCAATACTCAATAACGGAGCAGTGGAGCTTAACCACAATAAGACGAGCAGGAAGGCAGCTGCAGCAGCGGGTAACTTTAGCCTACCTGCAGCTCGAGCTGTGGTTTTGCAGTTTGGTTCTTATCTCTGATAAAATGCAGTGTGAAGGGCAGTGTACCACTGTAACCTGCTACTGAATAACCAGGACAGTCGGTACTCCTGTCCTGCCCTTTGTACTGTCTGGGTAAAACTCACCTCGCCTGTTCTGCACAGAAAACACCACTTTTAACTGCTTCCGGTTAATATTTGTAGTTCATGAGGTCAGATTTGTCAAAAACGAGATAAATGTCTCACCCGGAGCTAACGACAGAGGCTAGCCATGGATGTTATGATATTACTGCAAGGAGTAATTTCTGTATTGTCCATTAATCCTCACAGAATTTTGCGTTTTTAATACCGGTTCTTGAAACTACAATTCCCAACCGTGTCTGTGAGTGCGCCTTGACGTGCAGTCGGAACATAGCGAGTTAAGTGATCGAGACACAGTTAGCCACCGTAAATTTGATTATTTTCACTCCTGTGGATAACATGGACCCATTTCACGCTGAAACAACTTAAACGGGACCAAAGAAGATCCATTTAATATTTCTGCTGACTATTATAGCACCCAAAGCTCCCTAATTAGTGAAGAGTAATATTTTACGAGCTCCCCGAATGCATCACGGGTGCAACTTAAAAGATCACGTGATCAACCGGAGCGCAGTGACGGGAAGGATCCGTTGTCACCGGCTATCAGCTGTCTCTTTCACCCTGAGCTCACCGGAGGAGCAGGACCAACATGTGCACCAGGTGAGATATTTTCCTTTTTCTACATTTTAAATGCCTGATTTCCGTATCAGCTCACCGGTTTTCCCACGTGCAACTTTGTTCCGCGTGCGCTTTGTGCATGAAAGAATCAGCCGAGTGGACTCGCAAAGGTTTAATAGTACACTTTACCCCCACTGCTAATCTCTTTCTTGTACTGGTACTTGACTGGTAATCAAGTCTTGTAATACATCCATTATAGTTAGCCAGGTGTCTCATTTGTTTATCAATTCACTGCTCAAAGTGATCCTCATATTGCAACAGAGGTTTCACGCTTTTCTTGATTCAGTTACAACTAAAAGGGCTCGCCCAGTCATTTGCTCAGATTTCAGTTTCAGTCTTACCATACTCTCCAGAATCAGCTGTAATATGGTACCAGCAATGTCTGACAAATCTAAACACCTCACTACTTATGGTGACTATGTGTAACATAGTCAGCCACTGCAAACTGTGGCGATTGCTCCGCGGAGAGTGCACCAAATGGGTACAAAGTTTGGTTTTCATTGCAATGCGAGCAGAAATCAACCCGGTGGCACCCTATTAACAGCTGACATTTAAAGCAGATCTCAAAGGTCTCCACACTTTGACCAACTGTTATCATTAACCTACTTTATAACAAAAACCTGACATTGGGTTTGATTGCCTCACTTGTGATATGGCTGATAATGCTGACACTGCTTGTACAAGAGGAAATAACTGTTTTGCTCTTTTGCTTTTCTCTGTCCAGCGTCCAGCCCCTTGAGTGGACCACCGACCTCAAGAACCAGAAGTGAGTATTGGGAGAAAAGCTGCACTTCCTCTTCAGCTAACAGGGTGTTGGTAAGTAATCTTCTGCACCCACACAGATGGTTGTGTGAGATGACAGTGTTGTCTTTTTTTTTCCATAGTTTTGATGGCATCGTGTTGGTGACGCAGAGCCATGACACGCTGCCCCCCGAGCTCGAGTTCCTGAAAGCACCACTGCAGGACTACAGCTCAGTGAGTCTGTCCTAAACCTCAAAAACCTGGAAAAGATTTAGTTTTTTTTCCTGATCTGTCTTTGTCTCTTTCACACCCAGTCTAAATTTACATGCACTCACACATACACAGATTCCTGAAAAAGAATATTTTTTTTTTTTAATGATAATTTTAAGGTCAGGTATTCGTCCAGTATCCATCCATTGTGACCCCCTTTTCACACCGTTAACAGGATAGAAAGGCAGGAGAGAAAACATTAATGCCACATAAACTTATATTTTTTTGTTCTTGTGAATTTGTTGATAATTTCACCTCTTTATGTCTTGGTTTACTGTAAATTGTACAGCAAGTAATGACATGTCACAAGAACTCTCTCTAATGGTTTTACTTTCAAATGTGTAAATACGCTGCCACCCTAGTGTCACCGGTGATGATCAGCAACATATTTTCTACTGACGCTCTTATCTGCTCTCCCTCTAGGTGGACAGTGGTCTCGGGGAGGAAGTGGTGATCCTGAAGGTCCCTGGTCTCCCTGGCAACCGCCTTGTGTTTGCTTCCACCGGCCCAGTAAACCGTGACTATGATGATGTGCGGCGCTTCAGCGACGCAGCAGTTAACGGCATCAAGCGGTCAGTAGGTGGTAGCGTCTGATCCGGCGTGGTTACCTGTGGGTGTCTTTGCAGTCTTACTCATTCGCTTGTCCTTTTAGGGCCTTGAAAGCAGGGATGCAGCGCCCCTTGCTGGTCTGCCCTCCACACAAGGACTATAAAAACAGCACCATTGTGGCTGCACTCGGGGCCCTTCAGGCTCTCTACGTGGTAAGCAAACACACTAACTCATTGTCATCTCAGGCCTGCACAAAGGCTCAGTTCACACTTAATGCGTCGTGAATGGTTGGACCACAAGTAGACAGGTTTAAAGGGGGACTCCACCAATTTAAGTTGAGTTAACCAGTCATGTGAAGTAGTGCTGACAAAGACAATGATATGTCTTATCATGTGTTCTCTGGTGTGGAAAGATGTGGGCATTGACCAGTGTCATGGTTACATTACATTGAGTGTTTTGGGGTGTTTTGGTCTTTTACAAATCAGTCTTCAGTGAGTCTCCAACATCACCAAAGTGTTACACTGCAGAACCTCTTCAGCTACAGTGTTGGATTTATTGTGATCCTCTTACCAAAAAACACATTAGAGGCAGATTAGGGGATGCGTTTGGAAACACGTGTGAGTGAAGTAAATCTTTTATCACTTTAGTTGCTCACATACAAAAGGACAGCACTCCCAAACTACAGGAGATTTGCAGCGTCCAAAAACACGACAATGTTTTTGAGTCCATCCTTTTACACAAATGGGTATTTTCCTCCATTCAGCAGTTGTCTTTGTTTACAACCCATTTCAAGCAACTGATCTCACACCAGATGCTTTGCAGTTCCAGTTTGTCTATCTCAGCTGGGTCCGAATGCATCTATATAAAAGATTCTAGCTCTGACAAAAAATAAATTTGCTTGTTATTTGTTTTCCTTCACAAAAGCCCCTGGAGGTGAGGGAGGGGAACGTGAAACCCACCGACTACAAGGTGTGTGTTCTGGGGCTGTGGGCGGCACAGGAGGCAGAGGGGAAGAAGCTGGTGGAGCTGGCCGATGCCATGGAGAGTGGGAGGTGGGTGAAAAACTTTACATCATTTCCTGCTTTTTCTCTTGTGGTGTGGTTTGTTTGTTCATCTAACTGTCCTTTCTCCCTTCCTCAGACTGGCTTGTCGTGACATCGGTGGCTCAGATCCTGAACGTATGGCGGCACCTCGTGTGGCCGATTACGTCCAGGAACTCTTCAAGGACAGCCCAGTGCAGGTGAGACAAACACATGTGCATCATGTCTGCAAACAGAATCACACAGTCCTCCATTTATTTATTGTTTCCTCAAAAGACTCACGAAACTGTGCGGTAACCATTTCATTCGACATACAGGACATTTGTGTTGGTTCTTGGGTGGCGTTTAAAGCCACACTTCCTGGCCGCAAACATAACAAGTTCTCTGTCTTTATTGACCTTTAGGTGGAAGTGTTGAGTGACCTGAAGCTTCTGGAGAAAGAGTATCCCTGTCTGGCTGCAGTCAACCGCTGTGCCAGCAGTAAGAGAACATGTTTTATCACTTATTAACATGACCCAGTGTCCACCTTTTGGAAAATGTCTGCATATTCACTGTCCCTCCCCATACAGGCGTTCCTCGTCACCAGGCCAGAGTTATCAAGCTGCTGTACTGCGGAGAGGGGCCAGTCCAAAAGACACTCATGTTGGTGGGAAAGGTGAGAGGAGCCTCTCAGATTTCTGTCCCCTAAAACATTTAAGGAAGACTTGAATAATTAAGTCTCACATCGAGCAAAGTGTCTAATAAATCATGATGAAAGGGAAATGTTTCTGTAGAATTGTTAAACATTGAGATACATATTTGATTTATGGACCCATGGAGCATCAGTGGGATTGAAAACACTTGAATTATGTTGTATAAACTATGGTATATGAAGAAATATTCTATTGTATGTGTTTTATGAACTCATCAGCGATGGTTTTATTATTTTGGTGGGTGGCTGAGATGGAGCGGTGGCAGTGAACATGCTGAGTGTTTGGCAATCAAACAAATCTGACTGACGTTTAAGTTGATAATGACTGAATGGTCAGTCAAGTCCCAAAGAAATTTAAAGATGTCAATAAGATTACAGTTAAGCAGATGATGACAATAATCGCTGAGGAGATAATCGCAAGCTAATCTTGAGGAGATTTAGGGTTTAATTTATTTTATATTGGCCATAAATGAGCATGTAGTGAATCTGAATGTGATTCACAAGATAGAGAATATTTTTTAAGGGCATCACCTACGACACTGGTGGAGCCGACATCAAGGCTGGAGGTTTCATGGCCGGGATGCACAGGGACAAATGTGGAGCTGCAGCTGTCGCCGGCTTCTTCCAGGTGACCCTATTTCAAGTCCACACCTGATGACTTCCACAAAATATATCAAACTCATTTCTTTGATCTTGATTCAGTTTGTAGCACAGCTGCTTTGCTAAACTCAACCTCTTTCTCTAGATCTTAGCAAAGCTGAAGCCAAAACATCTAAAGGTTGTAGGTGCCATGACCATGGTGAGGAACAGTGTTGGTGCAGGTCGGTGCAAATCCACCTTTTTTTCTCCCCATCATACTTGTTCCTCTTGACGTTTCCTCTCAGTGGGATCTGTGGTGTACGACATCCCCTCAAATGAGTGTGTGTGTGTTTCCTCAGACTGCTACGTGGCCGATGAACTGGTGGTTTCCCGTGCGGGTCGCAGAGTGAGGGTGGGAAACACAGATGCTGAGGGTCGCATGGTGATGGTCGATTTGCTCTGTGAGATGAAGGAGAAGGTCACAACATCACATTATTCACACTCTTCTATCACTTTGTACATCCTAGCTCCCTTTTTCTGTACGCCAGTCGCCTCTAATTGTGTCATGTGTTTGCAGGCAGTACGTGAGACTTCTCCACAGCTGTTTACGATCGCCACTCTGACCGGCCATGCCATCAGAGCCATGGGACCCAACTACTCTGTGAGTACTGCCAGACTCTTACTGGAACAGTAAACAAACCACCCACTGCTGTGGAAATCATTACTGGCACTGAGTTCAGCTCTAAATTTGTCTTTGTAGATCATCATGGATAATGGACCAGCCCATCGCAGTGCAAACGCTGCTCAGTGGCAAAAAGGTGAGAAAATTACACTGATAATATGAACGTGAAGATAAGCCTGACAAATGTTTTGAATTCAAGTTCCACTTACTTGGTTTTCCAGAGCTTTTAACTGCATCTTATGGCCCTCATCAGCAAATGGAGTTGTAATTGTCTCCTGAGTTGTCTCCATAAAAATGCATAAAAATCATTTTGGTCATTAAGTATCTTGTTATATTTATTTGTCATGACTTCTGACGTTTTAGAGATGAATTTAAGAAATTCTAAGTTGATATTAAATGTTTTAAACCCTTCAGCAAACTTAAGAAATTGACTAATAGACTAATATAGACATACCTAAAAAAGGACTACACAACACAGTCTTCACCTTTTACATCTAAAATATATTTTCTTAAATTGCATTGCAAATGCATTTTCTTAAATACAGCAAAAATTATGTGACCACTCCAAAGAAGGATCCATTACATCACACTGGTATTGGACCAAGGTAACACACTGGTGTTTAACACAGGATGTATCTGTCAGGTGTTTAAAAGTAAATCAGATTTAACATTATGAATGGTATAAAAAACACCAGCAGTGAGACCACTTGTATGTTTCGCTGTTTGGACATGATTTTAGCCCTACCTCTAGTCCTGGTTAGTGATTCGGTGCTTCAAAAGCTTTATTTCCCCTGTCAGTAGCTAACATGGGATCTATGCCCTCTTTCATGCAGCTGGAGAGGTGCTGGGCGACGTGTTTGAAGTGTCCAGCATAAGAAGAGAAGACTATGAGTTCCACAAGGGCAAGTCTGAGTACGAGGATATTCTGCAGTGCAACAACCTGCCGTCATCAGCTACACCTCGAGGACATCAGACCCCTGCAGCGTTCCTCATCATGGCCTCAGGGCTCGACAAGGTGCTCACATATTATCAGAATGAGTTATTTAAGTACGTATGATAAATGTTATAATGGAAGAAGTGCGGTGAATAATTTGTTTCATTGCTTTTACTCCTGAATTTCCAATGCAGCATGGTGTGGACTCTGACACACCTCTGCCATATTCCCACATTGACATCGCTGGATCCAGTGGTCCTTTCCCCGGTGTGCCAACTGGAGCCCCCATCCTTGCCATGGCAACCAACTACATCTTGACTGATAGTCTCTAAACAGATGCCCCCAGTATAAAAACACTGTAGTCTCTGCACTTGTCCCAACACAAATTAGTAACCGTCCAGATATACCAGAAATCCCTGCCACAGCACATCATACAGAATGTGCTTTTTGTTTGTGTCTAATCTTCCTGAACATCTCAGATATTTTCTGCAACAATATTCTATGCTCTTTTTTTATATGATCTTATACGATTCGCTCTATCTGCACCAAGTGTCAAATGACCCTGGTCTTAAGTGGCCTGAATCAATATATACTCAGGGGTTAAATGGCAGTGTGAAAATACCATCCATTCCTAAGTGTGTCTGTAGATGTGTGACAAACTGGGGACATGTTTGCGTGATTAGTGATGATGTGTGTAAGTCTTACCAAGCACTCCTCATTGATCAATAAAATTAAATTTAAATTTAAAAGGTCACTTTGTTTTTTCTGTACAATTATTTTTTTTGCAAATAACAAGTTACAAAAGTTATTACAGAGGAGAGAACAAAAAACACCTGAATGTCACAGTCCTGACTTTGTTTTCGCAGCCTGCACATGTTCTTTTGTCAGGAAAAAACAGAGATTTATTAAATCAATGTAATGAACACACTTTCTCATGTATACATGTTCATCATGCCTGAATATATAGGCATGATGTATACACTTTTATATATAGTATTAAAGGAAGGTTATTTTGGCTATAGCAGATGGGACAGAAAGTTCCAAGACTGTAGGCACATAGCAAAATTTTAAGCTGATTTGTTCCTTTAAAATGTTTATTTTGGTCTTAAAAATGTGGTGTTGCAGTATTATTGTTTGTTGTAAAAACAAAAAAGGTGCTGGGTAAATATTAACAATACTTTGTCCAATACAGTCCAGTATTTATCAATTTCCTTTTTAAATTTTAAAATCCATATCAAATCCCCCCAAACTACAAAAAGCCTTGAATTGATTAATGATTGATTATTGATGAATGACTGATTCAATCTCCTTTTTAAGTAAGTACTTATTCTTTACTATTACACTCAACATAAACAAGTGTTTCTGTTTTATTTATTGCAATGATTATATTATATTTAATATATTATATTATATATGTTATATTTAATTCGTTGTATTTTACGTTTTTTGGTATATTTTTAAATCTACTATACATTTTTCTGTATAGATTGTGTTTTCAGAATTGACCTGTCAAATATGGCGGACTTCAGTGGCCACTCATTTTAGCGGTAGCGAGGTACGGACCAGGACACGGAAATGACGCGAAGACGCCGAGTCATTAAATACTGACGTCAGCGCGCGCTTTCAGCTCAAACCTTCCCTCTGCAGTGAGAGTGTCGTCTGCGTGCTGCACCTCTGTCAGCTAACAACACACAAAGACTGAACTTTCAGAGGAGCCCGTCTCTCTCCTGCTTGGTGAAAACTCGAACAGCAGCCTCCATTTTAACGGAGAATCGCTGAAGGCGACAAAACCCCTCAACTTCGTTTGAATCTGCGCAGACTTAAAACTCCACAGCAACCATGTTTGAGGCTCGCTTGGTCCAGGGCTCCATCCTGAAGAAGGTGCTGGAAGCTCTGAAGGATCTGATCACAGAAGCCTGCTGGGACGTGAGTTCGTCCGGCATCTCTCTGCAGAGCATGGACTCCTCTCACGTATCTCTGGTGCAGCTCACCCTGCGGCACGACGGCTTCGACTCCTACCGCTGCGACAGAAACCTCGCCATGGGAGTCAACCTGAGCAGGTGCAGCAAACATTACACACAGCTCCTTTTAAGTCGCTTTGAT
Source organism: Datnioides undecimradiatus (assembly GCA_008933995.1). Lineage (NCBI taxonomy): Eukaryota > Metazoa > Chordata > Actinopteri > Lobotiformes > Datnioididae > Datnioides > Datnioides undecimradiatus. The sequence goes on from WARS01000015.1 coordinate 9,243,984, forward strand.
TTAATGTTATTTAACGTCAGTGTGCGTAGTTATTGGACCGCAGAAGATTGAAGCATCTGCTGACTAATGTAGCCGAGTTAGCCAGTTTGACAGGTTGAGGTGCCGAAGTTGGGCCGCTGCGAAAAACGACGTAAAAAAACATCCGAGACTCGGTTTGTCTGAGCGTTTAGTGGCAGGAGCAAGCACAGTCATACGGTCATTTAATAATCTTTTTCAGCCCAGGTCAGTGTCCTGTGTCTGCATCTGCAGCTTACAAAGAGGGAGGCCATCTTGGCGGAATTGCCCGGGCATGTCTCTGTGCCGGACTGAGCCCTCATCAGCTCACAGTTAACTCCTTACTGTCAGCGCGCGAAATGACCACATGTGTTTATGTTAAAATAAGTCGACAGGTTTAGTGTACAGTTTCTGTTTTACCGTTTAAGCTTCCTTCGGTGTAGTTTGAGAGAGGGCAGCTACTTTGTGATTACGTAGCGACGTCATTTGAGCGCCAAATTCTTAACGGGGAGGGTTGGCGGGAAATGTTGTTGAACCCGGGAACATCCACTTCCGTTTCACGGCCGCCTCTCTTTGTAACGTTACACCGGTGCTCTGGGTGATCGCAGTTACGGAGTCATGATGTGATTGACAGTTTGTTTACTTATATAACGTGGGACATGTATTTGCAAACACTTAATACAGTTTTTCCCTGAAGCAAGAGTACAGAAAGTTTACTGGTACCGGCTTAGAAAACAAATAAGCAAAGAATTTGACAGATCCTAAGACAGTAAAATGATTTCAAGATATCGAGTTGTATTATTGTAGTCCATTTTTAAAAAATGTTATATAATATCTTTCTTACAAGACCTTAACATTCAGTAAATCAAGCAGTCCATAATTTTACTGTTCTTTAATGCTTTATTTTGAACCAGGGCTTTATTCTTTGCCACTACTTAAATATGCTGCCACATTCCTTTTTTTCCCCCCATTTTCACTATTGTGTCTAATATAGTTTTGACCTCTTACTTCTTTTACAGTATGTCAAAAATCCTTAAGTGTGCAGGAAACGAAGACATCATCACCCTCAGAGCAGAAGACAATGCAGACACACTTGCTCTTGTGTTTGAGACGCTGAGTAAGTTTTTGACTTTAGGTTACTGATGTTAAAGTAGATAGAAATCAATCTGACAAGATGATTAATTAGTTTCTTCAGTATTAATGGCTTATTTAACTTGTCTCTTTTCACTCCCACAGACCAGGAGAAGGTGTCAGATTATGAGATGAAATTGATGGACCTGGACGTGGAGCAGCTGGGTATTCCAGTAAGTAGTCTGTCCTTGTCCTTTAGGGCCTGCCATACTTTTTATCCACACAGTTGCTCACCTTTTGACTCTCTGTCCCTCTCAGGAGCAGGAGTACAGCTGTGTGGTGAAGATGCCCTCTGGGGAGTTTGCCCGTATCTGCCGTGACCTGTCACAGATCGGTGATGCGGTCATGATCTCCTGTGCCAAGGACGGAGTCAAGTTCTCTGCCTCAGGAGAGCTGGGCACAGGAAACATCAAGCTGTCCCAGACCAGCAACGTAGACAAAGAGGACGAGGCAGTGAGTATGAGTGCTGGAGTTAAAATGAAAAACTGCAGAGGCAGATGATACATCTCTACATTCACATTATGAACCTATATTAGCTTGTTACTAATTTTATTATAGTATTTTACTTTTTACAACATAGCAAAGGTTGCTGCACAATATCACAAGTTTAACAATGCTGTTGCTATTAGAGTTTGTCCATCAGACAGCACTGATGAGGGTTTATATGAAGATAGTTGCCCAACATGTTGACACCAGTATTTTGATTTAGAGCGTACATAACATAAAATGTTCTTCATTCACCAGTTCCAGCTTCTTGGTTGGTAACATTTCCTCTTTGCTTTGTGTGTTGATAATCCAAATGAGTTTGGGTGTCTACAGCTGGTAGTCAAACAAAATACTTTACTTGAAGAAGTCATCTTCATCAGATTATTGCTAATGAGAATAATCATTTTTGCTTACTGTTGCGATTGCACATGTAAAATGTTTGTCCACTCACCCTCCCTTTGTTTTTGTTTTTTTCAGGTTACTATTGAGATGAATGAGCCCGTCCAGCTGATCTTCGCCCTCAACTACCTGAACTTCTTCACCAAGGCCACACCGCTGTCCAAGACAGTCACCCTCAGCATGTCTGCTGACATCCCTCTTGGTAAGTGCATTTGTCAAGTCTACATTTGGGTCCTCCACTTGTTTACAGATGTTGTGACCTTAATGCAACTTTGTTTTCTCTCAACAGTGGTGGAATACAAGATTGCTGATATGGGACACGTCAAATATTACTTGGCACCGAAAATTGATGAAGAGGCTTCTTAAGTTGTTATTAACAGCCCAAAGAGGGGAGAATAGAGAATACAGGCAACTGGAACTTGTCCTGGGTGATTGAAGGGCTTCAGTGATCTCATGGTGGTAGACGATCGCTCGGTTTCTGATGTCCTCCTGTCTAAATGAGATTCACAGCGGGCGCGTAGTGTCAACCTTTATTAACAGCCAGCTGTCAGCCGTATGAATGATGCCATCTGTGCGATGTGATAAATCTTCAATGCTTTGCCTCTGAAGAGGAGTTCAGAGCAGCTGGCTGTGGTCCAAGCAGCCCCTGTGTAAATTTCAGCACTTGTTCACTCGACTTTGGTGTCTCTCTCTCTATTTTTACCCCTTTTGAGAAAGCAGATTTCAGCATCCCATTGCTTCTTGTAGATAACGCATTTGTAAATACTTCCTGTGGTTTCACATCGTCAGCCTACCCCCAAATGTTTTTGTACTCATTGATTCAGTCCAAAATAAATGATTCAAGTTGTTTCCAATATACTTTTGTGTTTCTGACTTTTGTGGACAGAAGTTGCACGTCAGACCAAAGACATGTTCACGCTGTGCTTGAAAGGTCTTTTCATGTGGACTTTATTTATTGTGGTCTTTATAGTTCAGTCAAATTTTTACTTTAGTCTTTTAGCTTGTTGAGCTCTATTACACTTTGATCAGCAGAGAAACACATGGCTAATTATCACCATATAAATCCTACATGTAAACCTGGTGGATAAACTCCCTTATTTTAGATCAACTTTAATCCCTTTGTTTATTCGCTGTACTCTGGATTTATTGAAGACAATGCTTGACCAAACTGCCTTCCACTAGTATCTGTTGAACCAGGATTTACATTTTCATCTAGAAAAATATTTTGGAACTGCAAAGATGTATAAATTACATTTAACCCAATGTTTTACACAATGACTTCATTTGATTTGTCAAGTCGTTCCTGAAGTACTGTAAATGTAAACGGTCATGATTTGCTTTATGGTTTTTTATTCTTGACTAATATAAAATGGGGTGGTGGCATTGTTGTTTCTGAGATGATTGAGCAAACCAGAAGAATAAATGATTAAACCCAATCTCAGGTTTTATCACTGCAGACATATTGACTAGTTAGAGCAGTAGATGATATTTATGTGTTGGGTTTCCTTTTAGCCAGTTTGAGTTTGTCATGAGCTTTACATGTAGATCCCAGAGGAAACACGGAGACCAAAGCATTTGATTAGAGAAATAGGAATAACTTAAGCAGAAGAACAATTTAAAGTAAAAGACCTGTATTTAGTCTAGTGGTATTGGCAAAATACATTAAACAATCAAAAGTAAAAGTAGTTGTTTTCCTTAAAATGGCCTGTGACTTGTTCACAGGTTACATGATCGACAGAACAATGCATCAGCAGCAATTTAGTGCTGCAGCAGGTTGAGATGGAGCCGGTTTAAACCATGTCCTACTGTTTCACTCATTTCTCTTTTTCTAATTTTTGGACTTTTTCTGAATTATTGAATAATTTTACCACTGTCATAAAATAATTATTTAACGGAAACCATCTGAAGCATTGTGAAGATCTACTAGTTTAACCTTTACAATGCATTGTATTTCATAAACATTGTATATGTTTTGTTAGTCAAACTATATTCTGAGAGTAGGAGATGTACTTAGTTACTTTCCTGTTCTAACATCCTTGTGCAGGGCAGTTACCGCAGCAGCAGTAACCAGGTGTAGCCACTAGGCGGTGCTCTGTTCCTACTTTTCCTCTGTGTGAGACTTCAGGTATTAGTTGCCTGTCAATTCACATTTCTGGGATCATTTATTCTGATGAAATTTAATCTTGATTTCCATTTATTGGTCCTGCCAAATAGATGTAGTGTTTAACAGTTAAAAATGTATGTGCATGTATTTTTCACAACACCTGAGAAACACCTGAGAGGCCTGTCTGCATCTGGTTCATGTTTGCTGTGTTTAGTACTGTTGGTAGTATGCAGTCCAACAGTTTTAATCCTCACAAAGCTTTAATCTGACTGGCAGCCACACCTGGCATGACTTTGCAACTAGCAGCCAGTTAGCTTAGCTTAGCTTACACAAGACTGGAAACAGGGAAACAGCTTGTCTGGCTCTGTTCAAAGTTGGGAAACCAGTACAGCACATAACAGCAGCAAATAATATTCAATAATATGTATTGTTTGTTTAACCGGTTTCATAGATTGAATTTTAAAAACTACAATTTGACATCTTATGTATGTTTATAGTCGGTACCAGTCGCCAGGCAACCAGAGAGATAAGACAGTAGCTCATAGGTTTATGGCAAATTGTCATTTAAGGTGTTGTTGTTGGCTTATTAAGTAAATTTAGACTGACACTGTACTAGTTCTTATTCAATCTTACTTCTAGTCCACATTATTTCAGAGGGACATATGACAGTTATAAGTTACTTTACAAAAGAGGAACAAACATGGTGCTTCTAAGATATGTTTGGTCAAACATTAAGTACAGTAATCTAATGCACAGTTAGAGATGAAACAATTAGCCTCCCGACATTATTTCACTTGGCTAATTGGCAACTATTTTGAAATCATTTAAGTAACTTCATGTTAAAACATTCATTCATTCATTTGAGCTTCACAAGTTTTTGCTGCTCCTTTTCCTTTGAAATATTTTGATTTAATCTAATTTATCATCGGATCTTTTGACTTTTGCAGTATTGGTTGAAGCATTTGAAGGCATCCCTGTGGGCTCTGGGTAATTACGACAGCATTTCTCACTAATGTCAGAATCTTTAAAACACAAAAATCAATAAATTGATCAATAAATCAAATACTCTGACACTGATGCATTAGTAATGATAATCAAATATGGTGTAAATAAGGCAGGGTCCCGTGAAGAAACGCATAGACTCTCCAGTGGATGGTTCAGGCTTCCATGTGACTAATTTCTTACAACAGACACCTCTAAGGGTATTTTTCTGCTTACACAGTAGTCACTTGAGCATTTACCACCAATTTGTGTTTTCTTCAGTTTTAAAATCAAAATCAAATGTTTTTAAAGGCCATAACTCAGTTTCCCCAGTAACACCTGAAGGGTTGACTTACACCTGGTCCTTATACAATGGAAATGATTTTCACTGTGCCAGGGAGTAGGACCAAGCTGATATAAGCCATATTTTTAATCAACTGAGGTCACTGATCCCTTTGACTCAGCTATTAGCCATGAAGCTAACCTTAAGCTATCACATTTCAACGTCATTGTCATTGCATTATACTGTAAATATAGTTTGACTGTAGGTAACTATTGGTTGTAGCTTAAAGTAACAAGTTAAATAGCAACTTGTATGTTAGATGATTGCCTGCAATCTAAAGCATTCGTGAATTTCTTTAGTTTTGTGGCTTGTTTGTTCACAGGATGAGGCACCGGTATCTGCTGTCAACGCTTTGTGCTGTCTCTATATATCCTTTTCAATACCCTCTCTTCAGCTGCATCCTCATCTCTCAAATTGGGTAAAAGACTCATTGTTGTAATTATGCTCGATGTTAGCCTGTTGCAGTGATTTGTAAAAGTGGTTTTGACAGCATCTCTGTTGCTATGGTTACTTGTTTAAGATACAAGCTGTTACAAACAGATGTGTTAATTTAAGACAATGAACAGGCAGTATGACTGGAACTTCTTAGTAGGTGTCCATTATCAGGAATCATCCTGGTTGAATGAAGAATGAAAGCAGCCAGAGGTAGAAACAGCAGAGCATAAACAGAGCAGATTATAAAACCCCACTGCAGATTGCCTGCCAGTTTAATCCCAGACTTCTCTGGAATATCAAAATTCATCTACTGAAAGGCCTGGACTCTCATAACCTTGCACCCATACAGTAGGAAAAGAGGATTGTATTTTTTGTGGATTTATTTATTCCAAATACATTTGATAAATGTATTGCATAATTTGCATAATGCCTGGATGTGTTGATGTTGTCTAAATCCATACCAGCTATCACCAGCTTTCTACACTGTACTGAAAGCACAGTATTTTACTTTATAAAACACAATGTACCACAGCTGTGGGTTTATCTGATAGAGCCTCAGATATGGGATAAAGTGGGTGTCTTTAGATTCAGAGCGGGGAAAAGAGATGGGACTGTCATCTTAGGGAGTGACCGATAAAGCGAAGCGACGGTGCAGCCATTTAAGCTGCCTCAATATTTAATTAACCACTGCCATCCAGGTTCAAATTAATTACTTCCTGGAACAGAGCAAAGAGGGTTCAACCTGATTGGGGGTTTCTGCTTCTGAATTGGCCACAACTTTAGACATGCCTCATAATGACGAATAATGTGAGAGCTGTAATTATGAGTTATATTTAATGGTGAGAGCAGATTCAGACTAAAACAGGCCAGTCAGACAAAATGACTTTATGTTAGAGCTGCAGAGTTTGAAACTAACATCATTCAAGTGCATAACTTTTTTATGATATGGCCTTATTAAGTTTGTTTGTTTTGATTTAGTTAAGAATTACTGTCCTAGTTATTTCACAGTTTCTAGTTCCTCCATAGTTCAACATTTTTAAGTTAGTCTTTCTAGTTAGTTAATCAATTTATTAATTAAGTTAATACAAAAATGCCCAAACCTCTAATAGTTTGAGCATCATAAATGTGACAATTTTGGAATAATAACATTTCATGGTTCTGAACCATTGATCAACAAACCAAAACAAAATAAAAAAGTTTAACGAAAAAAAGTAACCTACAAAACAGAGTCGTAAGTAAGTCCTCACACAATGCCAATCCGCCCATTTTATATCATCAGTTTAGTCAAACTGGTGATATTATGTCATTGTTGGTTCCTGCATGAAAACAAACCTTTTTAGCTGTCTTTCAGCAGTGTGCATTGATTGATAAACTATTAATTAAGATGACAGACTCAATGTAGAACATAAGCTGTTATTTAAAATTTTATTCCTTTATATTTTGTTGCATTATAGTGCCCTCATTTACATCTCATGTGTCTCTAGCCTGTTATATTCAAGTGCAGCTGATCGCTACAGTGTTATCATGAGGCTGCAATCCTGCATCTCTCTGACTCTTCTCTCTCTCTCCTCTGTCTCTGTCTGGCCTTTAAATTGCTTTCTGGAGGCAGGGGATTTTGGCTGGCGAGATAAGGGGAATGGGATGAAACACTCTCGTTGGCTGTCTTTCTCTGTGAGCTGGGGGGAAGTCAATCTACTGAGCGCCGCACATTTACTGAAACAGAGGAGAAGAGCAGGTTGTACTCGCTCATCCCTCGGGTCAGTGGGGCCGAGGAGACTCCAACGACATGTTTCAAACCCATTTCAAATCACTGTCAGTCTTATCAGCATCCAAGCAAACAAAAGATGTCAAAGCAGATGGTAGATTCTTACTGAGGGCATATATCTGGATGCAGAGAACAGCACAGATGCTGCAGAAAGGCTGAAAGTCTCTTTGTTTCTCCAACAGCTTTGTGTGCATGTTCTCTGTGGTTCCACTCCGTCCTCCTGCTCCTGTCTGTCAGTCAGGTCCTGAAGGGTCGATCCCAGCCCAACTCTCAGACCTGACACTCTCTTACATAAGCCCTCAGTGCTCTGCTGTCTCTCCACAAGAGCAGGTAGCATAGATTATTGATGCCAGTGCAGCGTGAGCAAGGCTGCACATGGCAAGGACACACCAGCCACACATGCTGCATGAGCCACCTGCTTCAAACCTCCCCTGTCGAATATTTCAGATCTTATCCTTTCTGTTGCAAAGATTTGATGGGGATTCCCTCCTTTTATGTGCACAGCCACATGCAGCTCACTCCCCCCCACAATGAATTCAAATGACCCTCCTCATCCTCCTCATCATCCTCCTCCCCGAGCTTTGATTTCACACAGCGTGCCTCACAGCTGACACACATGTATTTCTGACTGTGCTCTGCGTGTTGAAGTCATCCCCGCATGGATTAGCATATTAATGGGATGTCCTCTTCGTCCCTGTTTTCTGTCACTCAGATTTCACAGCAGTGAGGGATTTGACAAGGCGATGCGGATGGGTAGGAAGAGGGAGTGTGCTAGAGCTTGGAGCTTACACCTGAGGCACAGGTGTGGACAAATAATCACTACTGATGGTCGATCTCAATATATTCACAATGATAATCTGTAATAATGTGTGTTTAGTATTGGTGTTAGTGACAATACACCAGTTTCAAAATTGTTAAAAGCCTTGTTTATGTCTTTTTAAGTTTATAACCAGATTACATTACTTCATTTGGTGAGTGGTGATCAGAATTTAAAGACAAACTGCAGCTTATTTTGGGCTGCTGTAGTGAAGGAAATGCACAGAAAATAAACCACAAAATAATATGATATAATAAATAATATTAATTACTCAGTTTAAATGAAATTGCCCAGATATCACACTTGTAGACTATTATTGTTGTGCTGTTAAGCAAACTGTAGCAGATGAGCCCAGAAAACCATCTTTGCTTTCAGCTTTGCGTAAATCTGTATTTCAGATAATCCAGTAGGTTTTTTAAATGGCTCACTCATCTTAACAAGCTGGAAAATGTTTTCAAAATCACCAAATTCACTGGAGCCAAAACAATTAATTGTGTACTCAACTGTCAACAAAACAATCAGCAACTGTTTTGATGATTGATCTTTAATCTTGTGAAGATTTTTTGCTTTTCTTTGTCTTATTTATCAGTGAACAAAGTATTTTTACCTTTGGGTCTGTTGATGGGTCCAAATAAGCAGTTTGATGACATCACATTGGGCTTTAGGAAAACGTGATAGACTAATGAAGTAATTAATGGATAATAACAATAACAGGGCCGTTGCAATGTATTGTAATACACTGTGAAGTACGACAGAAACATTAGCTCATTCACTCGCACAGTTTTGTTCCTAACCAGAGATTCTGAACGTCTTTAAAAAATGTAGACATTTCTTCCTCTCTTCTCTCTTCCTGCACTTTGCCTCCCGTCACAATCAGATCTTTGTCCCCCTTCATCCAGGGATGCCTCGGTTCGCTACTTAGCAACTGTTTCCACGGCTACAAAGTTGCTCCCTGTCTCACTCCCAGCCTGCCTCCTCCATAAGTCGCCGGTGTCCCTCTGCTCCTTTGTGTCCACTCCGTTAAGCCTGATATCTGAGCAGGAGCATTAACACAGGAATGTTAAACTCTGTTGGTTGTTTTCATTTAAAACACCAGGAAACTGAAACTGGTTTGAAAACAGCATCAGCAGTGTTTGTCTTGTGCGCAGGAGGAGACATTATCCAGCACTATGCTACAGTCTTCCTCTGAGCGTAGAGAGATGGTTGTTATCTTGATGCTTTTTGGGGGGCTTTTATTGGTCCGAGGAGGGCTGTTGAAAGTGTATTGATGAATGTGACAACCTCCCACCAATTACACTCAGGCACTTTCCCTCTGCGTCGTCCTCCTCATAAGCTGAGTGTCAGTGTGTGACGAGACCATACACCTCAGCACTAATGTCACTGAGACAAATTGCAGCTCATTGCTGGTAACTGTTGATGTTTCTGAGTGTCACTCACACACACAAACACACACTGGACAGCAGATGCTGCAGTCCACAGACACATGCAGAGATAAGAAAATAATATACAGTAAAGGCTTCTGGGTGCATTGAGACATGAATACAAGCATCAGAGCTACAGAAAGATCTATTTATATCTCTGCTAAAAATAGACATTCTTCTCCATAGAGACATGAAATCCTTCTGAGGGGCGAATTACTCTCGAGCTGCTGCTGTTGTTTGTGTGTGCGTGCGTGCGTGCGTGTGTGTGTGTCTGACTGTGTATTCTTCTCCTATTTCTTCCAAAGGTGAAAGCAAATTACTGACTGTATCATCCCAGCTGTGAGGCTCTTTCTTGGGGAATCTCCGCTCTCCCTCTCAGCGTGCAGCAGACAGGATTTTACAGTGTTTTGATGAGCGACCCCACCTCCCTCCACCACCTCTTCCTTCTTTCATGGTGACGGGCTTTAAGCCGACAGGCGTGGTGTGGATTCATGCGCATTAGTTTACAGTAGCGAAAAGGGGGAAGTGTGTGAATCCTTGGCTAATCTGCTGTGGGAGGGAATTGTCTCGTTGATGCGGAAAAGACTCAAAATTTACCTCGTCTAAGAAAAATATGGTGAAATGTGCAAAAGCCCAATGACCTTTGTCTGAAATATGAACCTTCAGCTGATGTAGTAGTATCACTTGGTATCACTCTGCAGCACTGGATAACACTGGTGAGCTTTAATTTGTCTGGATGATTTTCTTTGTTAACACATTTAATTCATTTAATTTACCCTTTGAAAATAATCTTATAACTGGATGCCAGAAAACTGTATAATATGACTCAGATGACAGCTGAAAACTCATTAAGTTCTTTAATGAAAACCAGTTAATACAAGTGGAAACACTTGATACTACACTTCTAACAGACCCTGTGCCAAGATAGATAATTTAGATAATAAAGTACTTAGGGAACCTAAGGAACGTAGGGAACCTGCTAAATTACATAAATCACAGACAAATAAGGCACTCAAGAACTATACAAAGCCACTTGTGCTGTCTTTCTGCTGCATTCTCTCATACATACTGTGTCTTTATAGAGTGTTTCATTTCTCTCACACTAAACTTTTAGATGATGAGCAACATCATTTGCATAAAACTGTGTGTTTGTATCTTGTATTTAAAGTCAAATATAAAGTCAATTTTATTTAAACAGCCGCAAATTATAAAAAACATGAACTCATAAAGAGCAACAGGGTGGAGAGACACGCAATCAGTGTGTGGGTGTGGGTGAGAAACTTGCTGACCAATGACAAACTAAAGGAACAAATGCAGCTGCACGAGCTACACGTGTGCTGCACGATACAGTTTAACAACAAACATCATACCAGGCTCTGTGACTTTCACGGACATGGAGCTTTCATCAGACTTGTGTGTATAAAAGATTAAAATGAATTTGAGATAAGTTTGAAAGGACAAACGCAGGCTTTCTGAATGTTTCCACTGGTATGAAAATGATATGAATGACAGGTTGTGGCCTTGATAGTCACCACATTTCAAACCAGCTCAACACCTGCGGGACATTTTGTGTCAGTGTGAAGATCATAAATACACTTTTATCTCATCAGTCGATACCAGGATTTTTCAGTGCACAATAACTTGAGTGAATTTCTGTGATTGGAAATGATTTGTCTGCATCATTACAATGAACACAACTTTATTATTTATCATTCAAATATATGCACAAATGTATCATATATACACACTGTGCAATAGTTACACATACAAATCACTTGGGGTCAGATGAATAATCTGATTAACACTACAGAAGTGGTTCCTAAACTGGAGTTCAGGGCCTCTTAAAAGGGTCATGAGATGATTCTTTGGATTTTGCTACACGCATTGTCTTTATCTGACTTTGGCATAATCAGTTTAGGTTTCTCCGTTTGTACTTTTAAAATTCACTCATAGTTTGTTACATAATGTCAAATAGGTTGCAGATCACTGTAGTAGATGGTCTTTTTATAAGGTAGTCAAATACTAAATATGTTTTTTACCCTTTAAAGGGCACTCATTGAAATTCAAAATTTCAACCCCAGAGTGTTGTTGGAGCACATAACATGACCATTTTACTTTTGTAACATTTTGAAAAAAAAAATTAGTTTTCAACATGTGAGTGCTCAAATATACCAAATATGTGACCAAATATGGTCACTTGGGGTTAAAGGACAATTGAGGGGTGAGCTGACTGTTTTCATAGGTAATCCTGTTTATTATCACATTAACATGACCGCAAGCATTAATTGAAAGTATTAAGATACTCTTTCCATTAAGCTACTATAACACAGTATTTCTTCAACATGTATCCACTCACTCATGGTGTATTTTCAATCTCTTCTCCTCTTTAGCAGAGATGATAGATGTCCTTTGGGGGGACCAGCGGTTGATTCAAATGGCTCAACTCAACCATCTTAAATCTCACTGGGATCAGAGAGCTGCTGACGACGTTTCTACCATGTTTATTCTGTGTGAGTTCAGATGGAGCTGACCCCTGCACTGATTGTTTGTCCTACTGGGCCATTCTCTCTGATAACTGTTATCCTTCCTCACTGTGCGGAGGACAAATCGAATACTGCGTGTGTGTGTGTGTGTGTGCACGCGTGTGTGTGTGTGTGTGTTTGCATAGCTTGGGTGGAGGCTTTAAGGATGAGATATTGAACCTGAGATGGTTGCATAAAACAAAGCCAGAAAAGAAAGAAGAGAAGCGGAAGAGGGATAAAGGTTGTGTGTATGTGGTTTGTGTGCACGTGTGTGTGTCTTCCTTCTGCAAATCTTTCAATCACTCACACATTAATACTGTCCTCCTTCATTGGCCTTTAAATGATGCTCACCCAATGAGTGAAGATGCAATTATTCGTGTGGTGTCAGCTGTGAACGTATTATGTGCTTGTGCGTGTGTGTCTGTGCGTGCGTGAAGATAAAGTGGAAAACAAGATGAGAGGAGAGGCGGTGATGGAGATGGAGATAACGTACGAGGCAAGGGCAAGGATGGTGACAGATCTGAGATAATAAGAAATCCACTTTGTTAAAAGTCACTTTAGAGATAAAGAACTTCAAGAACAATAATTATAATCTTTGTCCTGAACTTCTGACCTTTTCAAAGAGGCCTGACTCAGGTTTTTTGGTCTGAATATCCTAAAATCTTTACAGCACATTAATTCTCTCACCAACCTATGTCAAAATGTCTAATACAAGTATTGATGTTTCTATCATGTGACACAACCTGTAGTGTTATTAACAGTCAATTATATTAGCCACACATAAATGTCTTGTTCCCATGATGTTCACATACAGTCTATCAGCGGATTTGATATCAAAGGGAGAGTCAGTAATGAAAGAAATGCTTTTTGCATTTGCTTTAGTAAAAGAAGGAAAACCACACTGTGATGATAATAATCCTTTGAAAATAAAAGTATCAGCAACAAAATGTGTGTGAAGAATCAGAATAACTCGTTATGCAGAACTGCTTTTTCCTGTGTTGCTTCTCATGTCATTGTTGCATCAACATGCAGGCGAAGCTCATTTCACATTACTTGTATACAGAATGGCTCGATAGTTTAATCTGTTGTAACTGTTGTAATGTTTTAATGTTTTAAATCACATCATTAATCATTTTAATTTGCAGAGAAACTATAGCTATACTATAGCTGTCAGATACATACAGCAAAGTTAAAAGTACAGTAATACATAAATATAAATGTAAAATTAATCTCAAAACTGCGCCAACATGAGTTACTTCCCAGAAATGATTGGCAGGTTGAATACACTTGTCATTTTTATGGGCAAGATTATCTGCAGGAAGATAGTTTGCATAGTTTCTCTGTTTTTAGCCAGTATAGATAAGAAGTTTTCAAAGTACTCAGAAAAGCTTTATCTGCAGAGGAAGGTCTTTCTATATGAGCTGCCACCGTGTGGACATTAAGGTGGAGAGTGAGCTTTAAATCTAAATGTGAGCAGCTGTTTGTCTTTGCTCTCGTCGTACCACTACCATTAGTAAACATGCAGTGTAGAAGCTCCTGTGTACTCACTACTTTATCTGCACCTCCTGAGGCATTCAATCTGCCTCTTAAATTAAACTGCAAGATTTGTATGCACGCACACACACACAACTAGTATGAGGGGTTCCAGGTTGCAAATATGCTCCACAAATGTAACACAACTCTCATTTTAACATTAACCACAGGCTCAGTTTAAAGGTATCTGCCCTCATAAGTCTTGTATTGTGTTAGATGAAGTAGATTAAAGTAAAGATAATTTGCAGGGCTCACATCACTCCAGGCTCACTGCAAAAACCTGACTAGAGTTTTGAAAGTTGACAAATGAAACCGGTAACAAGGAATCAGCCAATGTCTGTTTTAAACATCTACATTTAATATAAACAGTGGAGGAATGTACCTGAGTGGATTTATTCAAATACTTTACTCATTGTACTTTTTACTCCATTACAGTAATTGACAGCTTTAGTTACTTTGTCGATTCAGATGGTTAAATCAGATGGTTGTGTGTTATCATAAATTAAGATGCTCAGCGTAAATGAGCTCCACCTTTACCAGCAACATAACATGTAACATGTAACATGAAAGAATGAGAACTTTTACATTTTGGTATGTTTAAGTACAATTTGATGCTTGAATTATTATTTAAGCATTTCAATAATTTGAGTATGTTTTTTCTTATCGGTCAACACGCAGTACATATATATGCTATGTCAGACAAGGCATGACATGGCAGTTTGGACAGTTTCAGTTCATATTAATTAGTGTTATTTGTATTTATTTATTAAACTTTACCCTATTAAAGCTGAAGCTGTTGCATCAGTCTGCTCTAATGTTGACAGCTGGTTAAAGGGGATTTGTAACTCTTTGTCAGCTTTGATAATGGATTTGAAACTGACCCTGGATCTGTTTAAAGCCCTGTGTTGACCCCAATAAGTTGCATTACTCTGCATCATTATGATGACACATCAAATTTGCAAATGGGTTGTATGAACTGTGGGCCCTGTGTTACTGTGTAATGCTGTGGCAGTATGTACCAGTGTCAGCATTGATTATTTCAATTTATACTGTGTTCATGTAGCACTCCTAAATTAGTTGTGTTCATTGAAATTACAACTAACTAACTAACATACAGTGAATCTGGGGCTATGTGTAGTCTGGTCTGTGTGCTGTACATGATGAGCACCCGAAGTTGACGGTCTGCATAGACTCAACTGATACATCTAAACATGCTCCCCCTCAACATTTGTTCAAGTGTGAAATTGATGCATTTGTGCTGAATTGATGAATTTTCCTTAATTTTGTCTGCTCTCGCCTCACTTTTGTTTGTGTTGTATGTCTGCAGCACTGTGTGATGTAAAATGTTTAGTTTTTAAATGATGAATTTAAAATAAAATTGTCTGTCTTCATTCCTCATAAAGCTGAAGTGTTGATGGAGAAAGCGTAAATCTCTCCCATTTCCTGTAACAGTGGGTTTAATTCTCTTTCTACTGGTGGACACACTGGAGGCTAACTTTGAAATTAAAGCCTGTGTGAATGCGTGTTTCTTTTTTCTCAAAATGACCACTTCAGTGCTGTCAGGCTCCTGTGGAAACATATGGAAATGTGTTATCAGCTTTGGTGGCTAACAGGAAGCAGTTTTATTTGACAGATGGCCTTCCTCATTCATCCTGTGGGCTATTTACATTTCTTGGCTGTTCATTATGCAATCAGCGTTATGTGTGAAGATGCTTGACCTGGCTTGATTGCTATTTAGCATCTTGCTACAGTCTCTCCCTCCCTCTCTTGCTCTCTCTCTCTCTCTGCTCTGGGCAGCTTCACAGAGAGCCAAGGTCACCTAAATTGATTCAGCTCCTCACTGAGCGCACAGATTCTCCAGCAGGGCTGTAATTGCATTTCTGTACCAATCACTCTAATGACAATCACGTACTGTAATCTAATGCAATACACACACACGCAAACACACATACACCAGGACCTTCCTTTCTCTACTTGACATGCTGATATTGGGCACGATGATCACAGGGAGGAGGAAAGATGAATGAAAAAGGTTGAAATAGTGAAGAATTTTCTCTCCATTTTGAGACACTGCATTAAAGTGCTGCTGTAAATCTCAACAGCATAAATAACATTACAATGCAATCCAAAAACTATCCCTCGCATAGGTATAAAAATTAAATATAGTTGAATCTGCTCATCTCTGATGGTCTCAATACAAACTGAACACTATAGGCTTTTTAGAGGCGGTATTTATTGCAGGGCTGCTGATCTAAGTGGATTTTTAGATTTAATAAGTTAAAACATTGGCACGACTTTCTTACCAGACACTATTTTGAAATGATTTATAAGCTGGGATTCACAGTATATTAATTAAGTAATCATTTACTAATGCTCCATAGACAGTCAATGAGCCATTAACAAGAACAAATTCTGGGTTGCCAGGTCTGCCCAGTGTTTATCTTCCTTTAGATCATCAGGTCTTTCACTTTTTAATAAACCCGCAGCACCCAGCAATTTTATATAATTACACACATAAAGAGTTTCAATAATAGTCAAGCCTGCAGTTCTAAATGTGAAGTTGTTGGTGCAGATGCAGCCCAGCAGTACTTCAGCCTCCTCCTCCTTTTTTAGCATTTACAACCAGTATATAAACAATTAATAGACCTGCTTTCCATATAACACGCAATAAGTTACATAGTATACATATATATTTTATATGACCACAGATGTGCCGTATTATATCACCAATAATTCATTGCCAGTGCATAAGTTATGGGCTTTTCATGGAAAATGAAAGAGCTACTTTACAGTGTATTACAAAGACGTTATCAGGTGTTTAGGCTATATGAGGCACATGAATGCTACATAGGGTCAAAGTAACGGGTGGCCTGCAGCTGCTCTATCACAAGGTAAATGGTCAAACAGCCTATTGGCAGAACCTTCCTCATGATAAAAAAAAAAGCTATATGATGAAGGACGAGGATAATGATCAGCCAAAGGGAAGTTATTATGGGTGTCTCGTGGCCTATAAGCCATTAGGTCCCATTATTAAAGCCATATAATGCTCTATAGTAAAGGGTACCTTATGAGAACCTGAATGAAGGACATTTACTGTACACACACTGTATGCACAAGACAAGAAAGGGACAAAGATAAGTGTGTAATGCATATAAATCATATGTGTTTCTAAATGTACTGTATGTGCGGTTGGCTGATGCCCAGTCCAGGTGTTCACCCCGCTGCAGGTGATGTTTCAGGCTGATGTATCTGGAGAATTAAATCTGCTGCCAGCCTGTTGACTCTGTCTTCCCATCATTACACTGTAAAAGATGAAGGTCCACTTGTTTCCTCTCTGGCTACACCCCTCACTCCACCCCCACCCCCTCTATATCTCCATGTGTGTGAACGCGCGCGCGCGTGTGTGTGCGTGAGTGTGTGAGTGAATGTGTGTGTGCGCATTCCTTCGCATCCAGCGGAGCGGCAGTCGGAGGTTGAGGGTCCGCGCAGAGAGGACACACTCGGGCAGAAACCAGCCATCGGTGTCGCCGTTACAACACAGGGAAACATGCAGGTAAGACACGGATTTAATTATTCTCTATTAATCGACGTACAAAAGACGAACGACAGGTTGAAAAGAATATGTTTTTGCAGGTGACACGCAAAAATATATGTGTGTGTGTGTGTATATAAACGCGTCTTAAGTTAAATCAGCAAACCTGGATTTGCTCGCCAGCCTACTTGCTGGCTTATATATATAGATATTTTTATGTATTTTATTTGTATTCCTCCACGACCCTCAGCGGCTCATTTGCTTCCACTTTTGCCGAAAGCTGAGTTTCGGAGTGAAGTTATGTAATTGCAGCCCTGCTGGAGGCTGAGGAGGAGACGCTTCTATGCAGACGGCTTACAGCAAGTGTCACTTGGCATCACGTCTTCCTCCAACGCCACTTTCTCCGTCCAGTTTTAACGTGTGTCGTCTGTCTGTGAGGGGTTTTTTTCCAGTGGAGATTTCTCCTCATGTGGCTCCAAGCGATTCACGCGTGACTTAAAAAAATCTGTATGTGGCTTAAACCCCGCGCAGTCTGCCTTAAATCCTCAATTCTGGGAAGAGGAAAGAGATTGTGTTTGTAATTCTGCCTCTGCTTGTTTGCCTCCTGGCTAGAGAAACAATTTAGCAGATCAGTCCTCAGCAACAAGCAGCCTCTGAGTCTAAATCCGAGGTAATAGACAGTAAAGTGAAAGCCCAGCCTCTCCGAAGTGACTTCCAACACCTTTAGAGGTCATGCTCATTAATGAGCCCCGGAATGATCTGCTCCTGGTTGAGGTTGAATTCTTCTCATGGTGGGACTGAAAACAAGGAAAACCTGTTACTGCAGATTCCATTGAGGAAGGATGGCAGCTCCTGCAGATGTTGCACACTGCTCACCAGGAGAAAGGACTGCTACTAGTCTGTTTGTGCACAGATGTAAACATGAGGTCACTGACAGAAGAGAAATGGTGTCATCCTGAAATGACTTACGTCTTGATGCACTCAAACATGTGCATAAACAACCATGAAGATGAAGAAAAGCTTCTTGACTGAATTGTGAACTCATCATCAATCACTCAGTAAATCAGTCTGTATGTCAGTAAATCAATTGATCAGTCACACAAATGTAATCAGAGGCAGAGCTGAGGTCGGCATGCTTCAATGTATGTGGATAGATTTTTTTTTTTGCGTGTGTGCGCTTGTTTTTCTTTTTTTTCCCACATCTTTGATTAGCCATGATAGGTGTTCTTGCTGGTGCTGGCCTCAAAGTATTGATTTTTATTAGCTGCAACAAATTATTGTTTTCATTATAGATTAATCTATAGACTGTTTTCTAGCTTAATCAGTTAATTGTTTGGTGTAGGCAAATTGTGAATATGACCATCAAGAGTGGTCCAGAGCTGGTGGTGTGTTTTAAAATGACTTGTTTTGCCTGAAAACAGTCAAAAAAACCCAAAATACTTAGCATGAAATTACAGAATATGAAGAAAACCTGAAAATACTCATGTTTAAGAAGATGAAATTAAAGCCATTTTTTCTCTTAAAACAATTGTTTAATTGTTTATCAAAATTGACGTTTTCTGTCTATTTTCTCAGTTAATTGATTAATCATTTGAGCTATAAAATGTCAGAAAATGGTGAAAAATTCTTATCACCCTTTTTTGACGTCCATGACAATGTCTTTAAATTGCTTGTTTGGTCCAAAAATGTTGTTTTCAATATCAAAAAGAGGCAACTCATCACATCTGTGGAGCTAGAATGTAGCATTGTTTTGCATTTGGTTTCAAAAACAATTCAAATTAGTTTCATGGTTGATTAACGCTCCGTTGATAATTTCAGGTGTAACTTTAATTTGTTTTTCGCCTTAAAACAATCTATCTTTCCTGTTTCATGTATTAATTTGTTAAATTTAAGTAAAATTTAACATCAAATATATTGTATGAATTCTTAGCATCAGCAGCCATTATTAGCACCAGTTTGACACCTGCCATAATCCACCTGCAGCAGCGCCTCTCATTCAGCATTTTGATTTTTCTCTTTTCTCCTCTCTCTGGTTATTGACATGCAGGTGTTTGAATTAAATCACGCTGTGAGGCATCCGGGTGCCTGATATTTTAGTGTGTGAGTCACTCTTTCTTTTTTCGCCAAAGAATGAGTGTTTGATCAATAGGGTTTCTGGTTGTTCACTCATTCTGAGCCATTTTCAGTGATCAGAGTGTCTGTCACAATGAGTCCTGACATATTCTTACGTATAAAACATCATTATCCATCTGATTTGTTATCAGATTGAAACATGCTCAGTCCGCTCAAAGAATTACTTTGCGCTAAAGTCTTGAATTGATTTGATTTAATGATGTTCATGTCTGCCAGCGACTTTCATCTACCTCTTCCACTAACAAGTGTTGTCTGCGTAGCTGAATCCTGATACAGTGTATTCAGCTGTGCTACAGAGCTGTGTTTCATTGTGTGTAGTGGCATTGGGTGACATGCTGCTTCACTGTAATGAACACTGGCGATGAAATTTATTTTGAGTCAAATCCACATTCATTGTCCTGCAAGTGCACAACTTACACCCGTTTAATGTTCACTTGTGAATAACGTCTGATACAAACTACTGCTCCCAGCCCCTTAGCAAACTTTGAAATGATGTAGCTATGGAGCCTACACAGGAAACTATGATGGCTACAGAGGTACGACAAGAACTGTGATCAGTTGGTGGAGACAGTCGATAGTGAGGAAAGTCTTGGTGGCCTGCTCCTGCTCAACACACATCATTTCCACTGCAAACCCTCCACTCACTGTTACGGCTGTGTAACACAGTGAGTCAGTGAGCGTAAACATAGAGACTGCATAAATGTAGCCTCCACTTCAGACAAGTTAACACAATAATATGAAAATGAAATGAAAATGAAAATCAGGCCGATATGAAGCAAAGCAGCTATAGGTAGTAAGAGCAGAATGTGATCTGATGATGCCTGATACACCCGTTTATTACTAATGCAGTGGTGATCTGATAGACTAGACATTAAAGTGGACATAGCTCCTACGTCTGAGAAGTTAAAGCCATCCTGAAAAGCCTACTTCAGTGCAGGGATGATGTTCATTTTGTAAATAATGGTCCCATTTAGAGTAAAGTAAACAATAAGTATAGTGTATAAAAACAGAGTATAAATTATCTTACATCAACTCATTTTTAACCTGGTTTACATTCCCAGAAAGAAGTAACTTCAAAGATTGTCTTGCTCACCTCATGTGCACACAGGTGAAAAAGTCTGACATCTTTCTGGCTAAGGTTTGGTCAGGTGAAGGTACAAAAATGATCACGGTTTGGATTGAAATAAATTAAGGTTTGAAAAACCACAAAAACACAAAATTTCTACTATGTTAAGGTCAGGGGAGTTTTGTTGTCATAGTTACAATAATACTGATTTGAATAGGGGACAGCAGTGGATGTTGTCGCTTGTACGCTGACTGTACAAAACAAACAGCCACCTCACATGCTGAAGTGCACACTCTATAATAACGTCACCAAACTTCTTCATTTGCTTCCAAGGACTTTGACACTTGATGGTAAACACATGCCATTTTGTAACTGTTGCTCAATCAATGGATATTGCCATTTTTCAGACTCGTGATCAGTTTAAACAGCAACTTTGGATGATATTAGTTATTCTGTCATGTGGTCAGTTGTTGGTTGTGCATTAGATAAACAAAGA
The DNA here is from genome assembly GCA_008933995.1 of Datnioides undecimradiatus. Classification (NCBI taxonomy): domain Eukaryota; kingdom Metazoa; phylum Chordata; class Actinopteri; order Lobotiformes; family Datnioididae; genus Datnioides; species Datnioides undecimradiatus. Next base: position 9,265,142 of record WARS01000015.1, read on the forward strand.
TGATATACTCTGTTGCATGTTCATCAACTTCTGTAATAGACATGTTGAGCTTTGGGATGGCAAAATCTTTCTTCCCTCATTAGTGGGCTGATAATGAAGACACTTAAGCTACCGCCTCACTGTGGGTTTAAAGCTCACACAAGTATTTACAGTGGACTTTTCCTTTAAGAGACTGAGTCTGATCAGCACGTCAATCAAAGCAGTCACACACAGTCAACCTGCACAGATCAGTGACACTATGCCAGACAGGCTGACGGCTACACACACATGAGCATACACACACGCGCAGTGCATTGAGCTGCACCTGATATAGTGTCTGAGGGACCCACCTGTTCAATAGGTGGAGTGATTGGTAGATTTAAATAATTGAATAGGTCTGGTAACTTTATCCTTTAAAGTGGGAACAGGGATAGGCAACACACACTTCTGATCCAACTTCTAGATCAAACACAGAGGAGAGCTTTTCCTCACAGTACTGCAGAGAAACTGTACGCTGGCAGACTTTTTAGCAAGTAACTAAAATGTTTTCTCTTTCTGAAATCTTCATTTTATCTTCATTTTCAGTTTTCTCGAAAAAGGGTCACATTTATCCTTGAAAATAAGCTTTGATATGGTAAATTTGCTCTAATGGAGATTTTTTTTTTCCTTCTGCGTGATGTAAGTTAGTGTGCATACATGCACGGACCTACACACACACAGCATTATCGACCTAGAGGGGAATAAATGCAGCAAAGTGAAAAGATGCTGTTGTGAAATATCAATCACTGATCAATTGATGTTGTGATGTTCATACAACTTATCTGTATTATCTGTCAGTGCACTTATTGACCTAAATGCAGAGGAATGACTGATGTGTTTGGCATGGTGTGTGCATGTGCATGTGTGTGTGTGAGAGAGAGAGGAGGAGGAGCTGATAATTGAAACATGGCTCTTCTATTGCTCTGAGCCTCCCCAGAGTATTAATTCTTTCTCCACATGAAGGCTCACACATCAATATAATACTCTTTCTCCCTCTATCTCAGTCTCACACACACGCACACACACGAACAGCATGCAGTCCATATGGATGTGCCATCCTCCCACAGACACACTGATTCACACTGACAGCCATACTGAGAGGCTCAAGCAGTCAGGACACAAATAGTATCAGCTCTCGACCATCAGCCTGCTCACATATTTTCTCCACAATGCTGCAGGCTTTATGTAAAGACCTGCACCACGCACAACCATATCTAACATACAGTAACGTAGACATCCTCTGTCAAATCTCTGTAAAGGTTACAGCACTGCTGGCTAGAAGATGGAACATATCCAACTGCATGTTGTATCAGGCTGGCTCTGCAACTATCATCTGACCTACCATCTGTGAGGCCTTTTTTCTGTTTTTTTCTACTTTTTGTTTTCCATAAACACTCACTTATTGCTTCAGCTTCAGCTTCGCTGATGGTTTTCAGTGTTCTTTTCCTGTTGATGTGTTTTTTATTTATTAATGCTATGGTGCAGGACTTTTGTCTTCTTCTTCTTCTGATAGTGAGAATAAGTTAATGAAAACTATTGACGTGCTGGTGACGTTGTAGACTCCACCATTCTCCTAGTTGCTGCAACCTGTGTCCTAGATACAGTTGGCCCCCCTCTGGCGGACCAATTACTGCTAGTTTACATAAAATGTATCATTACCAGTCATCCAGGGTGATAATGTCTCACCAGACACTAGGTATAAAAAGTCTGTGTAATATGAACTGACGTTTTTCAGCTGTAGAAGTCCCGCACTATAGCTTTATGACAAGTTCCATCGTGAGGAAAAGATGTCTCATTACAAAAACACACAGTATTTCTTTGTGTAACAGTTCAGTTAAAAGACACAGAAATTAAATAGAGAGATGTTAACCTGCTAGAGTTAACACCTGGCTAGTTTAAATCACAGAGATTACTTGTTTACATGTCAAGTATTAAAGAAAACAACATTCATTGTTGGTAGAAAATGAAATGAAAGGAATAGTGATCTAAATCACACACCTTTTTTAACCTTTCTTCCACTTTTACCTTTGATCCTCGAGGTTAGGTGGCTTAAAACATTTCACTGCTTCCACTTTTATTCCAGTCAAATGTCAGAGTGATTATTCACACAGCTGACTGACGCCATCATTAGGTTAAACATAGATCGAATTAGTGAGTAGGTGCTTGTTGTTGTAAAAAGATGGAGTTAGCAATGTGTCAACCAATAGTTGATATGTTCACTTTGTCCCCCAGGAATCATGGTTTCTTTTGTGTTTTTACAAGTAAAACTGCATTAGGTCATAGTAAAATGAATTGTGGGTGTACAAAGTGCAGGACTGTGACAGCTGAGACCTGAGTTCACATCCTGGTTAAGTCCTGGCAACAAAGCACTTTGGTTGAGGTTAGTAAAAGATTCAGTTTCATTTAAATGTTTAAAATGTAAACACGGTCTCATGCTTCAAGTCAGTGTTGACTTCTTTAATTATTTAACCAAGAGCACGATTTTCTCTAACCTCATCCCAGAGAGTGGCGAGAAGCCTAAACATAACAACAAAAAGCTGTAGCTGCTATAACATTGTTAAGAAATGATCCAACCAGGTACATTTTCACCCAAATTTACATTTGCAGATATATTCAGTGTTGATATGTGTTCTTTCACTTAACCTGGAGGTTGCATCTATTAGACAGGGTTGTATAACTGCAGAGAACGACATTTCCCCGGTGTGGGACTAATAAAGGAAATCTAAAAATCTAAGTTTAGCATAGTTCTCCCGTAAAGTTGTTGGCAGATTTGAAAAAAAGAAACTTATAAGAGTGAAGCAGCAGAAACAGAAAGCAGAGTCCACATGTGTGAGTCCAGATGAAGCAGCATTTTAAGATTATGTAGCTTATTGTTAGCTTTTTGTGATGTATTTCCAAGGGAACCACTATGAGCAGGCAGGACATGACCAATGAAAAGTGGGTGGGTTATAACAAACATGGAGAGTTAACCAATGAAGTTTGAATGATGGGTTGATGTCATTATATTATTGGTTGAAATTGGTTGGTTCGTGGTACTGTACACATACAGCCATGTTCGATATACAGGAAGAAAAAAATGTTGATGTTTTCAGTTTTTGTTTTTTTTTAAATTTATATTGTTTCCCCTGTTTCATTCTCAAAAAAAAAAAAAGATTTTAAATGAAAAAATGTGGGACAAGCACCAAAAGGGCTGGATCCTTTGTTTCCTATAATGCAACCATATTAATGTGAGGCCGTCTCTGCCAGGCAAACACCCACATCTTTCAAACTTCGTGCACAGTTTGTAACACAAGTTGTCTGTTAAAAATTCAAAGACACACACATTTAAAATGTTTGTGCTTCCAATCTTTTTATCACTCAAGGTATCACTTTCTTCCAACTTACTTTGGAACAAACCTTTTCTGTGTTATTTGTCAGCACATACTGACAACAAAAGAAGTGAACACACAGTGAATCTGTGTGTTGTTCTCATGCTGCCTGGCACCTGCTAGCAGAGATTTGAAGCCACCTTGCTCTCGCACACAGCTCGGCTTCCTCTGCAGGAAATCCCGGGTGGGAGAATTTATGTGCAAGAGTTTTCTATCAAGTATTTACTGTATCTCTGCCTTTGTGCTGTCAGTCCTTGTCATTGCACTCCGCCTCCTGCCTGCTCGGCTCATTTCTCTACATATTCAAGCACACAGGGTCTTACACACACACGTGTGCACGCACACACACACGCTGTCGTTCTCACCCTCACTGAGTCTACCTCCCTCATGTTTAGATCCCAGTTGGTATTTTCTGCTTCACCTGGACAGTACTCTGGTGACAGCTGACATTATGGTGATGAGGGAGGAGGGTGAAGCGTGTGTGTGTGTGTGTGTGTGTGTGTGTGTGTGTGTGTGTGTGTGTGTTTGTGTGTGTGTGTAAGTAGGTGGTGCAAAGAGAACGAGTGATTGACTGTGAAATAAATTGGAAGGAATGAAGGAGTGAGGAGATGGAGGGATGAAGGCCAGATTTGTGCTGACAGTGAAGAGAAATAATAAATATTAATATGATCGCTGATTAAATGACTGTTGTCGCTCACCTTTTCTATTGCATGTGTGTGTTGATGTGTGTGTTGTTGTGTCTGTTATATATGTGTGTGCCTGTGTGTTCTCTTATTTTTATTGCAAGTGAAACTAGGTTAGGTCTTTGAAACATAGGCCTGTGGATCAATTAGATCTCCTCAGCTTTATTGAGGACTGTTGAACAATAAATAGATATTGAGATAGAAAAGGAGCACAGGAAGGACTGAAAGCCTGTGGGTTTACAGGATGAGTGGGGGGCAAAATATATATATTTCTTTTATTTAATAGTTTGGAAATCTTAGCTAGTAATGCAGTCAACCTCTGGACATAGACATGTAAAAGACCCCCCACTGTGTTTTTACAGGGCCATGCCCAAAATGAAAGAGACACGGTGTCTCTTTGTAGTCAGTTTGTCTTTTTTGTAATAGTTTTATGTCTCTTTGTAGTTGTTTAGAGTTTCTTTGTGGCACCTATATGTCTTTTTGTAGTTGTTTGTAGTTGACAAAGTCACAATCCTGCTCACAGTTCTCAAACATAGTAATGATTGTATCTTCTGTTAGAGCCAACAAATACACTATTAAATCCAATCTTACACTTCTGCTTGTGTTTTTGGTTTTGAAAAAGATAAAGGAAACAAAAGCCTCACATGCAAGAACATGTAATTTCAGTGAAGGATCAATTATGCACTTAACTGAAAGCGGGATTGCTTGGTTGCCAGTTCTGAGTGTGGTTTGAACTTCTGTACACGGTATCACTGAGCCACATTGTGGAGGTGTGGGCGGTTGTTGTACGTGTGACAGATGTAAAGAGAGGCGTATTTGGGAATGCATGTGCGTTTGGGTCTCAGTGTATTTATAGTCTGCGCCTGTGTCTGCTTTTATGTCACTGCTCTGAATGCTCACATATAGATGTGTTGGGGATGCATCTGTGTGGTCTCACATAAGTTTGCCTGGTTATTTTAGTACATTTCTGCACCTCGGATGTCCTCACAAGGATAGGCAATAAAGCTCGCATGGTGCAGCTGCACAGACAATAGCTAATTTATAACAAAACTGATGAAAGCTCTGTGAGAAAACCTATGAAAGAATGTGATGCAAACTCTGTCAGCTAAACTTGGCTGTTGCTGTGTCTGAATTAGACTGTCTAATATTAGTAAGTCTGGGTTTCAATAGGCAATTCATTTTGGATCTCATTTCAGTAAATGCCCCAATCTGTTAAGATTTGTCCAGCTACTTTTTCACAGAGAACATACGAAACACTCATATTATTCGACTCAATAGCAAAAATGTAATTTGTTTTGCAAAATCTGAGTTAAACGTTTCAAAGTTTCAAATATTGATGGTACAATCATACGATGGTATTAAAGGGATAGTGATTTAATAATCAGATTAAATGCTGGATTATGGTGCATAAAATGCTGCAGAGTTGGGTTTGAATTAAAGAGTTTAATATTGGTACTGATACACAAGTTTCAGTACCACTACTACTAACTGTATATTTTTAGATATATTACTTTAAAACATACAAACAAGTTTTTATCATAAAACTTCAAATGTTACGTGTTACCATGCCATTGACGAATAACTAAAGCAGACTAACAAACATTTGGTGACTGATTCGCAGTACTTATGTTTTATTTTTCACATTCTGTGACTTCGGGATTTCCCTGGAGTGGTATTTTTAAGCTCATCTTGACCTTGAAGAACCAGTGATGCAGAACAAATGAACCTCTGCTAGCTGAGTTTGAGTCATACTGTGAAAAAGCTTGAGTACATGTGAGCTGGGACATTATCGCAGAACATGAGACATGTTGTATCTCCGCTGCAGCCCAGTGGATGTTAATCATATATAACTTATTTATGGAAACCTACAGCTGCTAATAGGACATGTTAAGACTGCATCTCTTTCTAAAATAAAATTCAGAATTAAAAGACATAACAACTAAAGCTACACTAAAAGATATTTTTATATTGGCAGTGAATAAAATGACACTTTCCAGCACCAAACAGCAGCTAAAGAGTTACATATTTCCCTGAGGAGGTAGTGGAGACCAAGAAAGGGAGACCAAAGGAAAGTGAATATTGGACTTATATTCATCAGGTGGACAGAAACACAACTCCAAATTAATGGTAATGTTATCTGCATTTGCTGGATGTGTAAATAGTTAATTGTATATTAACACATTCATCTGTAACAACCAACAATATATATAACCAATTAAGCAATTCTGCTTTAAAATTGAAAATGAAAGAATATACATGAGATGGGATGGGAACCAAACTGAGATGGGGAGTGAGATTTTGAAGGAGTTCGGTGCAGTTTTGTGTGTTATTCTGCTCGTTTTCCCTCAGGCTCTGACATATTTTGCTGCTTCCATTACAATGTCAGCTCTTTCCCTGAGGTAAATATTGAATTTTGGTTTGGACTAAGAGAGCAAGTTGAACCACTGGTATTTGAGTTTCATTTCAGTGAAGATTTTGATGTCTTTTTGCAGGTTGCTGTGGAGCAAGAAGTGCTGCTTTGTTTTCTGCCGTCTGTTTGAGCTGGGTTGCCATGTTTCTCTGTGTCCTCCGGTGTCAGTGATCAGGCCATGGCTATGAATTCTCAATCTCTATTAAATCAATGTCTCCCTGTATTTCCTGTTTAGAGTTAAACAACGTATAGGTTCACTTTTATGTTTTGTCAAGATGTTTTTATGTTTTTCTTTAATGATCTATTTTTCTATTTTTAAAATATAGATTCTCTCTGTGTTGCTCACTGTTGGGTACAGTGAAATAACACGCAGAAGACCTCATATAATGAGGCCAGAGTTTACGCTTCATGGAAACCAACATTCATTGAACCAACAACACAGTGACTGATATTTAATAATTTATAGCAGAGCATAGTGATGTGCACCGCGTCGCTGCTCTGTGTTTGCTTAGAGCGTTATGGGTGTATACTCTGCCTTATAGGGTGTGCGTGTGTGTGTGTGTGTGTGTGTTTGTATGGGTTGTTGTGCAGACATTACAGGAGTGAAGTGCTGCCCCAGGACAAAGCCAGCTGAAGCGTTGAGAAGGAACACAAGATAAAAAAAAACAAACTAGTTGAAACTGTGTGTGTGTAGGTGTGTGAGCGTGTGCCTTGCGTGTCCAGCGGTCCATGAATAAACATCTAATGCAGCACTGAATTTTCTTGGGTTTACATTGCGTCTGTCTGCATCTGTTTGTCTCACGGCCTCTTCTTACCAATTTGTGACTTCCACTAAGAAGCTGCATTGAAAACAATTCTGTCCTCTAATTCACTTCTCCCGAGAAGCGAGTCGCTGTTGAGCTCTCATTCCTCATGCTTTTTCTCATATTACTCCTCTCCGTTATGCTGCTGTTGATCTGTGAACAAATAGATGCCGGGATAAATGGAATAGTTTCCATCATCTATTTCCATTTCGATGTGTTGTCATTGTGATATGAGCCAGTTCAACTCTGTGCGTGTGTGTGTGTGCAGATGTTCCCTCCGCTCTGTACACATTCCTCTCCTCACAGTCTTCCTCCATTCCCGCCCTTTCCTCTCTCATCTTTAGCTCTTTTTATCTGTCTGTTCATGTGGAAGATGCACCGAAATAGCCTTGCAAATGTATTCCTGGCGCAAAGTGCTTTCATATCTTCATCTCCTCTATCTTCCCATCCTCCATCCCTCCGTCCTCTGGCCGTCCTTTGCTCCTTCTTCTCAGATAGGCCAGTATTCATTATGCTAATTGACTTCAGTTTTTCCAGGAACATGAGCAGACCTTGTTCTCACTTCTTTTTCTTTTGCTCACTCTCTGTATTTTCCCTCTCTCATTCTCTCTCACTACCTTAAGGAGAGGGATTTGCATGGTCAGACTCCCATGGGATCAAACAGCCGTTTAAATTCCTGTGTGTGTGTGTGTGTGTGTGTGTGTGTGTGTGTGTTCCCTCCTCCCATCTCTATCCCTTTCTCCCCCTCTGTCAGCCTTTGCTTTCCACCTCTTCCCCACAGAGTAAACAGAGCTACTGTGTGTTCTGTGTGCACCTCTTTCATCTTCTTCCCCACACTTGCTCCAGTGTGCACATACAGTATGTATATATGTGTGTGTGTGTCTGTGTGTGTGTTTTCTTTGCATATGTGTGTTTTGCATGCGCCCAGCAGGAGCAGCTTAATAGAGCATCTTGAGAATTTAAGAAAAGACATTCTCACTAAATCGTGTCACATCAGATCCAATCAGTGTCTTTAGTGCAAAAGAAACTGAAACAGCAGCGTGATATGAAGGAGAGAAATTGAAAAATATATTATGGCAAGAAAAACTTCGATGTCAAGTTTATCTGCACTGATGAAAGAGGATAAATGCTATGAGTTGCATGAATATGAATGAGTTGGGGGGATCAGTCTTGCATAGTAAGAGTCAAGATGATAAATTGGAGCTGAGTATGAAAATGAACAGAAACAAGCTTTTAATTCATCTGAGTGGGCGGGTATTTCAAGGTGTGATTAACTCAGAAATATTAAAGTGTTCTTATTTCCACCATGATTTCTTAGAGTGTTAATGTCAAAGTTTATGTCTTCAACTTGTCCTTATTAACCAGAAAAGCTCTTTACTGTCCATCACAATTTACAGTTAAAGTGGAAACCAAATCATCAACCTGTCATCTCTCTAAAACTAAACTAAAGATTGCTTACATATCTTTTTCCTTGTGTCTGCATTGTCGTCAGCTCCTGTACAGCACAGCCAGGCCATTGTAATCCAACCTGATTAAAACATTTTCAGAATCATATGTTGAGTAAAGCTGTTACATCATGTCGGTGCTGGCTTGAAGAGCTTCTTGTGTTGGGTTTATGTTCAAACACATGGACAAAAGAGCCGCTCCAACACTTAACCACTGTGGCAACTAATCACTGAGAGGATGAGACGATGATTTATCTTTTGAAACACATGATCAGGAGTGAGGAAAATATTAAGTCATCATTATTCTTGCTTACATTAATTAAAGCATCCATAACATTTGTGCATCTTAAAGGCTTACAAACATCAAATATAATGTCAATGGCAAATCTAAAACATTCCAGTTAAAGCAGTTCTAAACAAATTTTGCATTATTAAAGATTAAAATGACTACAAGTTCTCCTTGTCTATTGAAGCAACCAGTATTTAGGATTTTTGTGGTGTCATTCACCTCATTGTATTGGTTTTAAGGCCCACAGCTTAAGAGCAGACAGAGATAAATGGGAATGAATATTGGCATCAAATTCATTAGGTGGACGGAAACAACCTGAAATTCATGACAAAGTCAATAAGCCAATAAGCCACTATTTACTATTTGCAAGTTCATCAAATTTATAATGTAATGTGTTCACTGCTTGTCTCCATTGCACCCAAGAGGCCAGTTTAATACAGTTTTAAGCTATCTATCTATCTATCTATCTATCTATCTATCTATCTATCTATCTATCTATCTGTTAAACTTTCCAGAAGAAGAGATAATAAAATAACTCATAAAACTGAACTCTTTCTAAACCTCTTTAAAGTCTGCCTGCAAATCTTGGGCTAATCATATTTTCCATTCATACATAATCCTCCTCCTTAATTTAAAGAATCTCAGCCTGGTCTGTTTAATTTGCATATTGACCTGAACTCCCCGTCTCTTTCCTTCCATCCCTCTCCCCAGGCGGATGGCAAGGTGGTCGATGGCAGCCTGCTGGGAGATGCCAACGGCGTGGAGCCTGCACCGGGCAGAGTGAAGGATTCTGGGAAGTGGCAGAAGCCGCGGTTCTCTCGGAAAGCTCTGATGAAATGCTGCCTGGTCAAATGGATCATTGCCAGCACACAGCCACAGGACAAAGGTGAAGGGGTGGGGGGGGGGGGGGGGTGGGGGTGGGGGTGAATGATGTGGTGAATGCACAACAAGTGTGACTAACAGTGTTTGAATTGATTGCCCAATTGACCCAACCAGACCTCTGCTGCCCCCTGAGGTCCCTGTGGGCGAGACTGGCTCATTGACCACAGGGTCAAGAACCCAGAAATCATTTAGTTGCAAACACTCATTTATCAAATGTCTCTACATCCTCAGTCCACCATTAATTATCTCCACACAGACCTGAAATACTCTAGTACACCCTGATTTCTGTCTCATTTTAACAGTCCTCACATTCACACATGCACACTGTTCTGGTGGTGAAAAGACTAGAGGAACTAACTAGGTTAACTAACTAACTAGGTTTTCTTGAACGTTTACCCCAGATCCAGTATGTTGCTCAGAATCTGCTCCAGTCCTGTTGTTTTTTTCATGGCCTTGGTCTCAGTGCTCCACCAAGTGGTCCAGAAGTGACTGTGCCTGCAGAGAGAGAGAGGAACCAGCTTGTGAATGAAAGTATTCAGTCTGTCTGCTGTTAGTAATCTGATCCACTGTGGTGACAGCTATCACTAACTTAAATTTCACCTGCTCTTTATGTCTTTACTGATGTTGTATCACTTACAAAACTTTTTAATGGATACCTGCATGAAGGTAGAATGAGCAGAAGTCTGTCCGTTTGTTTGGTTAATGTGTTTCTCAGCACAGTTGTTATTTATAGTTGTAGTTTAGGTTGAACAAGCAGCAAGAAAGTTCTTCAGTCATTCAGTTTTGTCCTGTGAACTAATCAAGTCTGTCAATCCAACTTTTCTTTCCCTCCTCCTCCTTTCTCTGCTGACCTCCACTTCTCCTCCTTTCCTACATCCTCCTTCTTCCTTTCATTTCCTAGTTTTTCTTTTCTCGTCTTCTTACTTCTTATTTTCTTCACTATCTCCTTGTGTCGTTCCCTGCATCTTGCTGTCTTACCATGCCTTCTCTTTCCCTTAGCTCATTTTCTTTGTTGCTTTCTCTATCCTGTCCAGTCTTTTCATTTCCTACCTCCATATCTCATCTCTGTCTCTTCCTTCACTAACTGCTTGGCTTCCTTCCTTACTTTTGTCTGTCCATCTTTGCTCCATCCTGTCCTTCACAAACTCCTTGCCTGCTTCCTTACATCTACATTTCTCCATTTCTGCTTCTTCCTGCCCTTCCCCCCTTATGCTTTGCTTCATTATACACTTGTATCAGTTACTCAGTTACTCCATTAACTCTTCCTATTCTCCTTCTTTTCCTACTTGTCTCCTTCCCTCCTTCCTCCTGTCCCTCACAGAACCTTTTCCCTCTATTTCCTTAATGTTTTCTCGCCTATGTCTTCTGGTTATTCCTTGCATCTTGCTTTTCTTCTCTAGCTACTACGCTTATCTTTCCTTTGTTACTATCTAGGCTTCCTTTCCTGCCCTTTCTACATCTTTCTTTCTGTATTTGCTCTTCCCTGCCTCTTCCCTTTCTTCACTACCTCCTTGTATCCTCCCCAATAACTTCCTTTCCCTTCCTGCATTCTCCTTTCCTTCTCTTCCTCCTCATCTTATTTTTTTACTGCTTACTTTCACCCTTTACCTCCTCTTTTCATGTCCTCTCTGCTGTGTGCACCTCCTGATCTCCTTGAAGCTGACTTTGTGTTAAAACAGAACAGAGATCTTATTTTGGACCATAAAAACATTTTAAAGGTTTAAATAAAGGCCACATTAATTAAAAAGCAAACGTTACCTCAGGCTCCAGAAAGATTTAATTAAAAATGAGGTGGATGTGTGTGATTGTGACCTGCCTTTAAGGTCTGAGGCCAGCTCAGCCTCATCTACCGTGTAATGGTACTCTAGCAGGTCACTGAAATGTGAGCGCTAGACCCAGTCGTATAAGACTTGGCTCTGTGGCTTATCACGCAGTCCTGTTTATCACTAAAACACACACACACACACACACACACACACACACACACACACACACACACACACACACACACACACACACACCTCTCCTATTCCTCTCCTGACTCCAGCAGTAACACTTCACTTTGTGCTGCCATGCTATTTCTTACAACTTCAACTGGCAACTTTGCAAAATGGAGACCCCAAGTGGCGACAAAACAGAAAAAAACAGAAAAAAATGAGTTGATATGAATCCCTGGATAAAAACACTAATTATTTTTCACTCTTATTAACATTGCAGAATAAATTCCATACATCTTGAAATCCAAATAATAATAATAAACTGAACTAAACTGACAGAAAGTAAAATTATAGAAATATGATGACTCCGTATCACAATCTACATACACTGATCCTCAGGCCTTCATGTGTACATAATTAAAGTTTATACAAAAAGCTGTCGTCATGGAGCGCTTGGTGAAGACTGCTGTCATGAGAAATCTGGTGCTGTGACAACACTGTTTTTTTCTCAAACTAAGATGTGATACACATATATCATGCAACAATTTACACTTTTACTTAAATATTTCATTTTTGTGCATACTGTATGTACATGATAATAAGGTATTTACAGGATTTCAACAAATGTACGTTAAATATGTGAGGACAGCTGACATGACGAGCTTTCATCTGCACTCAGATTTTGACATTATTCAAATAAATTAAAAAAAACACCCAAACATATGTAACAATTGTGTTAGCAGATCGATTATTGGCCTTGCTGCTCTCCAAGTCTCTTTCTAGTTGAAAGGTTGAATTACTTTTACTAAACACTGTTGCAAGCTGCTTGGATCAAATGTATGTAGACTGCAGTAAAAGATGTTGACAAATGTTTTCACAGCAGGTTTAGAGATTGTTGGTCCAGGTGTCACTTCCAACTATTTAAAAGTTTAACTTTAACAGGTTAAGATAATTCTTAGGGTCTTTTTTTCTGTATTTGGTTACAGGAAGCAGTGAAAAGGCTCTTTGTGTGGGTGAAACAGGAGCACAGTGTGTAAAAAACAGAGAGAGAAAGAAAATCAGGGCTGTGATGGGATTTATTTCATCTCAGCGATGCCAAGAGGAGAGAGATTCAGCATTGTCGGTGGGCAAGCCCTCACCTCGGTAATGGCCACCAGCTAAAAATAGCAGCACAGAGATTGAGATGTGTATCAGAGAGGGGTGGGGTGGCTGTGGTGGTGTTGTGGTTTAGTTTAGACATGGAGAGCTTGAGACAGTGAGTAGGGATGAGCAGCTGTCCAGTTTGATAGACTGCTGGAGGTGAAGTACTGCAGCTCAGAGTTGTGTGTGTGGACAGTAAACAGAGGCAGAGAAGCTGCTGGTGTTGTTAACAAAAGGAACTTAGAGAGATGAACAAGGAGAATCGCATGCAGCACTGTATTTTTGAATTGCCCTGCTGAGCTATATGCCTGACAGTGTTACAAAGATTTTGAAACATTTTTGATGAATTTAAAACTTTTTCCTTGAGGCTATAGTCAGGTAGATCAGGTGTGCCTTGTAGGTCCATCCTTGATGATTTGGTTCACTTGGTTTAGTTTATCCGTGATTATTAAAGCCTTATCAGATGAGCGCAAACACAACTTCATTGACATCACTTGCGAGGGACCAAATGTGTTTGTCTGAATTTATGTATGTACCAGCACAAATTATATAAAGGTAGAATTCCTTTTCACATGACATAGTGATTGTTTTAGTTGTTATTAAAGACTGACGTCTAGACTGGACCTCGCATATTTGAGATTTTTTCCAAATTACACTTTCTGCTTAATACCTTCAGCTGTGCTGCCTCACAATGTTTCCATGCTCACTCACTTGCAACTGAAGACGTAGCTCCACTCATATTCTTGATAAAGACTTCAAAAATTAATTCATGATCAAAATAGTTTTAATCATAACTGATGAATTACTGACTTCCCCTCTAACTCAGAAAAGTAGAAATGAAGGCGCAACATACAGCTGCACTCTTGTCACTATCTCTTCTAAATAAGATAATGACCTTTTTCATTTGATAGCAAGAATATACACATAGCACAGTTTAATCTCTGAATTAAAAGTAACTTCCACACCACAGAAGAAGAGTCTGATAATGAGGCCATTTGGGGGGGGGGGGCTGAGAGACAAAGAGCAGAGATATGAGAGACTATATGAAAAATGTAATATGAGTCAGCTTAGAGAGACAAAGGAGGGAGGGAGCTGAGCTGAGCAGTGAGATTTGTTTTCTTCACTGAACTGTGAAATATTTCCACACTGGCTTCTCTTTGTACGACTTTCATCTGTCAGAGTTGAACTTCAGAGGGTGAGCGTGTCCCGGTGACCATGCGCGGCCGTGGCCTGGCAAAGGCTGAAACAGTAGGAGGACGAGTGTTAACGGGTGTCAGTGTTGTGTGCTGTGGTTTGTCAGGGTCGGTCATATGAAACGACAGCAACCGGAGGTTCAGGACGTACCCAACATCATGCGATTCAGCTCACCTCTTCTGAGGCAACAAGGGTAGGGGAGAGAAACAAGTGAAAGGGGAGAAAAGAAGAAGAAGAGGAGGAGGGAGTCAACATCACCTGTAAGCTAAGTGGGACACCAGTTTAAAAAGGAGCTTTGAGTGTTATCTAACGGCAAACAGGAAACATCACACCAAGGAAACATCAGAGTGCTGACTTTTTTAGTGTTCGCTTTAAACTTTTCTGTTATTTCTTCCCCCCTGTGGGACATTTTGTTTTTTGTCTGGTGACACCTCTGTATTTTCCTAAATCTTTTACACTCTTTGGTGCTGGTGGTCCAGGTGGTCAAAGTTTAGAGGATGAATGCATGCAAAGCAGAGTGTGAACATGAGCTCTCCAAGCTGCTGCGCTGCTTCTTTGGCTTCATCACTGGGACACTAGTTCAAGGTATCTTTGCTTTTATGTCCACCTCTTGAAATTAAATTTGAATATCCGTAATTGATAGAAACTGTATTTGCTTCTGTGTCAAAAAAAATGTCAAGCTGAGTGTTAATTTGTTTGTATTTAAAGAAAATCATTCCTGCTATCAGTAACAAAATGTTCATTCATTGATATGGAATCAGTGGTGAAAAGTAATTAAGTACCTACAGATCAGAATATACTCAAGTGTTGTACCTAAGTCCAATATCATGCACCTTTTACTTTAATTTCACAGGGAAATATTGCACAGAAAATCATTACAGTGTAAATGCGTGTATTATGCTTGTAAAATACAAAACTGTTTACTCAGCAGTTAAGACACATTTCTTCACTAAACAGGTAATTTCATTGTGTCTGCTCCAGGCTCCAAGAGGTAAAAATTATGTAATATTATAAAAATAAAGGCACCGTTTCGGAAGAAATAATTCTTACAGTTTGTGTCGCAAAACTTTAATCTTCTCACAACCCCTCTATTTTATTTCATGACCCCTTAGAGGAGCTTTAACCCCGATGTTGGAAACTACTGGACAATCTAAATTGCTTATCTGTACATAAAGTTTAAACTAGTTACCAGGTACTTTTACTTTAGATAAAAGTACAGCTGATACTGCAACTTTAAGATGAGGAACGTTTACTTGTACTGGAGTATTTTTAAACTGTTGCACTGGGGGAAGGTTCTGAGTACTGCACTGAATACAGATACATGGAGTGAGCCTGTGCTTAAATCACTTGTGAGAGTGTGTTTGTAGGTAGACTCTTGTTTTCGGTTGTGTGCGTTGGTCTTGTTTTTAATCTTGTCTCCTTTTTACAAACTTTGTTAACATTTGTATTTAATGAAACAGATTTAGATTCAATGAGTCCTCCCCCATTGTTCTTGAATTACAGGAGACTTAAGCATGTCATTGAATTGTTGAACTGTTTTCCAAATTGAGATTTTTATTTTTATTACTGTTCATCTTTTTACCAGTCTGTCCTTCATGAGTTAGCTTGTATGTCCTTCCGTTCATCATTGATTGGATGTAAGTCTATCCTCTCTGTTCTTCCTGTGTCCTTTGATCCAACAAACATCAACATTTGATCATCAAACCACCACCGGCTGAATCAGCACTCGCTCCCTCCTCATCCATACTGTTTCCGGTTTATCCACTCATTCCTCTCTCCACTTTCTTTATTTAAATGTTGATCAGTGGTCCCATTCTGTCTGTCCCACCTGTTGTTTTCCTCTGTCCCAGATTCCCCTGAAGTTTTTACAAACAGGTGAGGACACTTCAGTGCGCAGTGTTTACATGTTCTCTTTACAGAGGCAACAGGAGACATTGGACCTGATGATGAATGGTCTCTGCAGAAGGAAAAAGAAACTGTCTCTTGCCTCCAGCTGTGTTTATCCTCTCATCTTCATACATTGCTCTTGGCAGACCTCAGTTTGAATTTTCATAATGGATTCCTGCACAGGTAGGGGTTCAGGTCTCCACTGATCCATTACCTAAACCTAATTCTGCCTTCAGCAATGTGTGGAGGGAGGGAGAAGAGAGACCTGAGAGAGATATTTGGGTGGTGGATAAAGAGAAATGAGAGGAATAAAGCAACAACCAGGGCAGAGGGAGATGAGAAAAAAGCTTTGATTAAGAAGTCCCTGTTTTAATTACACAGCTATGGTTGGCTTTGAACCTGCTCGGCTGAGGTGGTTTTATGAAAAGAGGATTATCTCATGTGGAAGTGAGACTGGTTTTAATTGGAGTATATCAAGCAGTTGAAGAGGTTAGGTTGAGATAGCAGGAGTGGTGAAAAGCCTGAAAGAGCTGCCACATTTCCCCTAATGACCACTGTTATGTTTCTGCATGTCTTGTAGAAAGTTCTAGTTGAGAGGCCGTACAGTAAATTTAAATGTCTGGGGTGTTGTTTACTGGGTTTGGAGGGGGCAGTTCGTGTCAACGCTCGATGCAATGTGAGGAAAAGTTTTCATCTTCAGTCCCTAGAGCAGGTTGCTAGGAAAGATGCATGCATTAAAAAGACATGGAGGGTATAATCAGCTGTCTGCAGTGTGTTCACGCTCCTGGAGGCTCACTGTTTGATCAGCTGGCTCTGTACGTGCATAGAAATGAAGACACTCACCAGGCTGATTTTCACTTGTGAGCATGGGTTTACAGAGAAGAAGCTCATGTTGCACGTAGTTCTTCATATTATATTTCTTTGTTGCTTGTTTTATCCATGTATGAGTTATTCCTGATCAATCATTTCCATGTCAAACACAAAAAGCATCCACCTATTGGTTTGCAGCTGAGTAAGCTTATATACGATCCTGGAAAAGTCGGAAAAATTTGATCCGTTCTCTCGTGTTTCATTTCCTTCTCTTTCCTCTGATTGTGTGAGTGGACATGAGCTGCTGCTTTGCTCTGCTTGTGTGTTTTGCGGTGTCCAGCATCCTCCAGTGGACAGAGGGGATATTACATGGGTACTGAGCATGTTGTGCAGTGTAGGGCTACAACTAATTTAGCTTCATTTTTTGCCCTTAGCTCTGCTACAAACATACATATGTATGACCAACACTCCAAAAGGAGTATATATTCATACATATATTCATATTGAAGAAAAACAGAAAATATTCATATTTTAGGAGATGGAACCTGCAAATTTCTTCTTGAAAGCAGTAAAAATTTATTTTTAGTGACTTGAACATTGTTGATGACCTAACATAAGCAGTGTTTACTTCAGTAGAAAGACAAAAAAATCTAAAAAGATAAAACAGACATGTGATAAAACAAGTGAGCAGGCCTTGTAGCCAGTTCTTGATATGATTGTTTGAGTGTTTATTGATTATTTGATGAATAGAAAAGTTTTCACACCTATAACTGCTTCATCCATTTTTGAAGAAAAAAAGCCAAATAACTGCTTGTTCAAGCCAGGAATTTTGCATTTACATTTTGTGAACAAAGAGTTTAAATAAGAAAGTACAGTGAATAAAGACTGTCCGCATGCACATAGGTATGTTTACAATTTACTAAAACTGCAGTCTTTCTGTAATTTCTTATTTTAATGATGGTACTTGGAAACAGCAACAGTAAGAGCAGTCCAGGAATGAATGCTCCATTTACATCATAAGTATTTTACTGTAAATGCAAATTAAAACATAACAGTGGTAATTACAAACAGGATATGTGGGAAATTAAGAAAGGCTCCATTATCTTCCAATTGTCATAAACAGCAGCAGTGTTTCCACAGAAGCAGCAAACACAGCAGTGAATCACACTATGAGCACAATCTAAGGAAAGATATATTTGCATCAATAAAATCAGGGCATACAATCAGTAAATACAATCAGCTTACAGAAAGCAAGAAATATCTGCTGAGGTTTCTTAGGTATATTTCTTTGTTTGGGGAAATATTCCTTCTTACTGATAATAAGATGATTATAAGATTAATAAGAATACCACTGTCATGTCTATCCATTGTTTATAAAGCTACCCAGCACCTGGTTAGCTTAGCATTAGCATTACAATTAGAAATAGGGAAACAGTTTCTGGCTCTGACCAAAGGTCTAATGATCTGTGTTTGTACAGATTTAAGAAATAAGACATGCCTTAAGACAGAGCCAGACTAAGTGTTAGGTTAAGCTAACCAGCTACTTGCTGTAGCTTCATATTTACTGAACATACATGAGAGTGGTTTCAAGAAGAAAGTGAATTAGCATATTTCCCAAAAGTTTTTCAAAAACATTTGGTTGATTTTTCACCATGTTAACAGTGAAATCTTCTTGTTACAATATGATATAGGCAGAACATTGCAAAAGATCATTGTCTGTTTTTAATTGAGGATGGTATAGTTGGTTTTCCATGTTTGAATCCATAAAAATTCTTGGTCAGCCTTAAATAATTGTTTTACTCTTATCGTGAGTAGATCTTGACTCTGTTCCAGATGAAGCAGACTGCCCATATTAACCCAAACTAGCATTTTCAGTATCCTTTCTGGAGTAATACAGATCTAAACTCTAACAGCCATAAGCATTTTTGTCTTCATTATACTTTCATAGTGGCCTTGTTGTTTTTGTTGGTGGAGTTTGTGGGTCTGTCTACAGAATATAAGACTGTACAGCTGGTTAACTTAACTTAGCACAGAGACTGCAGATCTGTCTGAATGTAAGACAATCTACAGACCAGCCCCTGTGACGCCAACTAAACATGCTAACTAAACATGCCAAACATCTTGTTTCTTTACTCACAATACAAAAACATAACCTAACATGTCCAAAAAATGATTCACTTGATTTTAACTTGTTGATACTATGACTTTACATACAGTGTGATGGAGGATTTTATCCATATTTCCCTCCCTGACTGCACACAACAGTAGGAATTTGTATAGCAGAGGGTCTTTGCAAGCGAAACAGCGTATAGGAGTTAGTCTGGCTTCTGTGTGGAGAACGATCAGAGGAGAGGAAGGGAGTGAGACAGACAGACAGAAAAAAAGAAATGTGGAGGTGTGTGATGTGTGTGATGTGAAAGGTCAGAAGCTCTGCGGGGCTGTTTGATCCCTTACCTCTGTTTTATCTCTCTCGCACGCGTTGTGACGTGGTGTCACAATCTCAAAGAGATTTTCAAATGTGGCCTCTGACAGAAGCACGTGCGCACACACACACATAGTCACATGCAAACAGACTGAAAAACTGTTTTACCTGTCACCTTTTCCATAGTGCCAGGTAGTTGCCTTTTGCCTGTTCATAACAGTCAGACTTTCAAGCTTTGCTCATTTGCCCAGGCTGAGATTTCTGGAGCCAAACTTTGCAGCTCAGCGATTTAAAGCAGTCTGTTAGCTCTTGATCTCCATGACTGAGGGTTCTAGTCTTTTAAAGTTTGGATCTCATCTTGTAGGACTTTGCTCTAACCCAACAGTATTCAAAGTATTTCAGGACAGCTTGTTAGCAGTGTCAGGTTGAGGTAGTTCAGCTTCATTATGGGAGCTGTGATGGCTGCTCTCTCTGTGGAGGCCAGGAGGCGCCTCTCTCGACCCAGCTGCCTCTCTCACTGTGGCCACAGTGCAGCCAGGTACCATCGCTCAGGTAGGCGCTTATATGGTTTCACCTCCACATCATTATCTGTTTCTTAATTAACTCTTTTGTGTCCTCATTCACTGCCTTGCCACTTTATCTCTCATCTCTTCACTCTTGTTTACTCTTATCAAAGCAGCTTTATAGTCAAACATTTGTATGAAATATTTCCTTTGTAGTAGAAATTTGATTTCTGGTGGTGGTTCCAATTTTTTTCACTTTCACTTTTAATGCAGGACATTAATTTTTAATGGATTACATTTCCATGGTTTAAAAACTACTTTATTTTATATAACCAATCTCAAAACTTTGTTTACCCATGAAATATTCCTATATTTGATACGTTTTTGATCAGTTTTCATCAAATGAGTGCTGGTTGAATCACTTAACAAGTAAGCAATAATGAGTTACATTCACACATGCAAGAATATTAGGGTATTTCAGAAGAAAGCTGTCATTTCTAATAATTTTACCAAAGCATCTATACATGTTTAAGTGTCATTTCGGCAACTCCCTGACGGCGGTGAAGACTAAGGTGATGTTGCTGATGTGTCTGAGTGAGAGGAAACAGTCTGGGTTCTCTCTCTCTATTTACTGAGTGTTGTGTCAGCAGCCAGCGCCAAGCCTACCTTTTAAAAACCTGTTAGTGTCCTAATGGCTTGCCCAGAAGAACAGCACACATACACACACAGACACACACACACACAATAGACCCACAATACACTAGCATCGATATGCAAGACAGCAAAGTTAAATGCACAAAAATAGACCCAAAAATATACAGATTCCCACTAAAGTGTCTGGTAATTCCCAGGTACCTGCATGCATGGTGTGTGCATGTGTGTGTGTGTGTGTGTGCACACACACGTGCACCTTTGGTGCCTGTCACCTGATCCACTTTCCTCCACAAAGTGGTAACTGAAATGTAAATTTGACCTTCAGGGTGATTTGTCAGCTGTAAAGATAGACACCCATGGACTCTCGCTTATTAAGAAATAGTGACAGTAGAGACTGAAAATAGATCTGTGTGATTTTGTTACTGACGGTCCACTCCGATTTTTTCTGGTAAGATGTAAGAAGCAGAGAAAGAGATGGGGAAGCTCCACCACCACCGCCTAACCACAGAGATATTGATCTCTCTCACTCTGGCCTCCCATCTGTGTCTCCTATCTCCAACCAAATCAATGCATTAACACACACACACACACACACACACACACACACACACACACACACACACACACACATATCTCCATTGCCCGTCTTATCTTGATGCATTAGCAAGTGTGGAGTCATCAGTTATCCTCCTTTGACCTGCTGAACACACAGTCACAACCACATTTATACACACTCATACTCACACACTCTAATAATATTTTTCCATGATAGCTACAGCAAACTGTTGCATGTATTCCAGGAATTGTTAAGGTTTTGAGACATCAATAATATAGTAATATATTTATTATATTCAGTGTTCCTCTACACTCCAACGCTGTCTACAGCTCCCAGACAAAAGGAAAAATAGATGAAAGTAAAAGGACAGAAAAGGAGTTGTAGTGTGGGGAGGTAGGGTGTTCCTGCCATTTGATCTGTGTGTGTGTGTGTGTGTGTGTGTGTGTGTTTGTGTCTGTTTGTGCGCATGTGTCTCAACAAAGCACAGATTTAGGTGACTTGACCCTCGTTGGCAAATGCTAACAGCTGTAGAAGATGTAGACAGGGGCAGGCTTGGGGGGCAAGACTCACGCCTGAATGGTCCCCCCCGTTAGCATCATTGAATGATTACTGATTACAGGCTGGGGCACCTAGACCAGAACTTCTACATGATGCAACTGCTAACATTTCTGGTTGGCAAGTCAATCTAATGACTAAAACAACATGCAAAAAGTCTGTAAAATGAGAAGCAAAACAAGACTGTATCCACTAAGTAAAGGCACAAAGTGACTACAGATATACAAAACAATTATAAAAAGATGAAAACGTATTCATATGAGAGGCAAAATGACTGATATGAGACCCGAAATAAAGAAAAGAGGCACAAAATCACTACAAAGTGACCTAAATCAACCTTGAACAAAACTGTCTTTAATCTGGCTGTCTTGTTCCAGTATAGTTTGAGGGGTGGGAGGGGGCATTTACATCTGTGTCAAGGTGCCCTTGTCCCATTACACTGGGGAACAATTTGCAAAAAAAATTTCTGTTGAGTTAGATTTTTATGCTGATTAAAACTAAAATTGGCATGCTGATTCCAAAATTGCAGTCAGTTTTTTTCTAGCACGTCAAGTTTTTTCTCCACAGCTTACCCTCCAGATAAGCAAAATTCCACTGATTAGCTGTAGTAGTAGTAGTAGTAGTAGTGTACATATGATGGCTGACTATTGTTGGAGCATCAAACACGATAGTCCTCAAGTTGAACGCTCCAGAAAGAGCTATAAACGTAAATTTTTACCTAAACTACTTGCACACAATTATAATTACAGTAGCCATATCCTTTGTAAAAACATAATACTGTTAAACATTGCAGTCATGCCTGTTTCTTTCATATTTCATTGTATGTCAATATTTGAAAATTTTTATAAAACAAGCACATATCTGTTAAGTACAGTATTTTTCATATGTTTTAAGAAAACGGGGATCCTATAGTTCAAAAACTTGACGTGATAGAGAAAAACTGAGATCAGTTTTGGATTCCGCACCCAAAAATTAGTTAAAAACAGCTGTCAGACCTAACTCAACAAAAATTGTGTTGTGTTATCTGTCCCATTAGCTATTTTAAGTGAAACTGCAGCTGTTTATTGATTTTATGTCATATAAGGATATTTAAAGTTGTTAATTTTTGAGTTAATTACTGCTTAAAATCAGGCTTTAGATTTGAAACTTTACACGCCTCCTTAAACTCTCTCCTGAAGAGGTGGATGTGGTTTAGAAACCAGTGATACTTTCAAACAGGAAAGCGAAAGAGGGATTTGAGCAGAGGGGGAGAGAAAGTCTGTGGTTGGCCAAAGTTATGGAATGACAGAGGGGATGGAGGGAGGAGGAGGAGGAGGAGGAGGAGGAGGCAGCGAGCTCTGGAGAGCAAAAGCGAATCAGATGGACAGACGGAGAAAAAGGAGGAGTGTAGTGGAGTAAGGAGAGACCACAAGAAGGACGAGATGGGTGGAAGGTTCAGGGTGGACAGGACACTTCAGTTTTAAACCTCAGCTGGAGTGAACGCTGACTAAGTGAGGCGAGGAAGGAAAAGTTGCAACTGGAAGCAGCAACAGATAAATTCAGGAAGCTGAAAATAGAGAGAGAGGGGAGTGATGGGAAAGTATGTGGGGAGGAGGTTTCATTCCCCACAGCACCTCTCAGTTTCTTAGGATTTCCCTCCCTGGACGCTGCTGCTGCTGCTGTAAGTGCCTTCTCTCCAGAGCCATACTCTTCCATATCTGGAGCTGGATTTGGACAAACAGAGTCGCACCGGACAACAAACACAGAACTCAGTTTTGACTATTTGCAGTTGAATTACGTCTGTGTTGAAAAACCTGAGGATTACTGACTGTTGTGGGAGAAGTGCAGCAGGAGAGAGCAGAAAAAGTGGTTTACTTGACCAATAAGTAAATGCCAGCCATGAATATTTTTGCCAATTTGCAGCTTTCTTACAGCAAATTTTCACTCTGCATGAAATCCAGCTTTTTGAGGTTGGACTGACAGCTGTGATCAGATCATCTCTCCCTGAGTACCGTGAGCAGATGCCACTAAGACTCAAAAGTCAGGGCTTCTCCGCGACTTGCAGATCAAGATCATGTACAGTACGTTATTGTTCTGGAGCTGAGGTTGCAAAGCTGCTGCTTGTGTGGTTTGTGCATATAATGGGGTAATTTATTTCTAATTGCTAATGTTGTTTTGCCGTTTAATGGCATGGACGATGAGAAGTGTTTGGCATTTCAGTGTTCTGTTCTCTGATGGCCTGTACTTCAATAAGTCAGCTGGATTTGCCTGGACTTCCTCCCACCTAACGGGAGCAAAATCATGATAATGGACACAGTGACTGCTGCGAATTCTTTGCCTTTTTTCTAAAGACATTTTCATCTAAAACCAAAATGTGATTTATGAGCGTAAACTATGGCGTGAGGACTGATAATAGCTGTTTGGATTAAGAGGGTGAGCAGTAACGTGCATCTTTGCCAGTCTGAGCTCCTGAGAGTGCATGCAGGAGGAAAGTCTGGAAAGTGACTCTAAACGTCTCGTTTAATGTGCTGTAATAAATGACTCATGACACAACCCCCCATTTTCCCTCATGGGTCTAGAGAGGGAGGTTTTCCATATATGTCAGCTTCCACATATTTTCCACTTCAGCATCAGTGTTGACATTAGAGCGGCCTTCATCCAGCTCGCTGGCCTGGCTCTCACACTGTGTCCTGGGCCTGGAAACAAACCCATGTTTACGCCCACTGACCAAGCCGATCCCTGATTACCTCTGTTGAAAACACTTGTTGTTGACTCGCCTGGTACAACTTTACCCGGGCCGAACTCAGGTTTTCTTCCGTCCGTCTCCCTGGGGCCAGGCCCCCCCTCCTGACGTCATGGGGATCCAGGGCATGGAGCTGTTTGCCATCGGCGTGGTCATCATCCTTTTCATGGCAGTTCTCAAGCAGTTTGGCATCTTGGAGCCCATGTCCTCATTTGAAGGTAAGGGCCCACTTGAGGCCCCTGTACTAACCTAAGGTCTGGTGCCACTGTTATCTTCACTGTGGATATGATGACTCTCTACTCCAGTGGGAGACAATTTACTTCAACCTCCTTATTTACCATACGCTGTCTAAGCAGTTTAACATTGAGATGTAGCTATATACAAATTTAAGTCATAAATAGTATTTGTCATCAGTTACAACATCTCCATTGAAGACACATTTCATATTATGAACAATTTACTATGTTTTTACACAAGGCTTCTTCATACAACTAAGTACAGTGTGGAATAAATTAAATTATAAAATGCTAAGGGGAGAGGCTTTTAAAGTATTTCTGTTAACCTCAAGAGGAAAACCCAAACCTGATGTTATTTTCAAATTTGGTGATAAGCTGAAAGATAAAATGATCCTCTACAGGTTGGCAAAAATCTGCTAATTCAATGCAAATTCAAATTAATCTCCTAATTGTTAAATGAGGGACTGGAAAATCCACTGGGTTAACCAGAAAAAAAAAAAAAATCACAGAGCTGTTTTGCATACCTAACTTTTAAAGTCTGTGGTTTTTGCAACGAAGATTTTTAATGACTTGTGTCCAGAAAAAGAAAAAAAAAATGTATGCCTGCATTAAATGAACAAAAGCATCAGCTTTACTTTTACACTTCTTACTTCTTATCATCCATGAGTCATAATAATTATATAATAGTTATATATTTTGTAGTAAGGCCTGAGTATAATGTTGTGAGTGTATATTTTGCCCACTCTGTCACAGTATTTATATATCTTAACTTATCTTTAACTTACATTTTCCAAATTTTCCAACAAGCTTATTAAGTAGTTGAAATTTGCGTCAACTTGACCAGATGCAGCCCTGTTTACGTTGCTCACATGTTAATCCATCAGTGATCATAATAACCCAATAATTTATTAGAATCTATATGCTGTGCTGGAATTTTTTATTTCTTATGTAAACAAGCAATGACCTGAAACATTGGTACAAGTGTTCAGAAGTTAAACTCTCAATATGCTTTTTATTGTTTTATTTCTGAATTCTTCTATTAATGTTTCACCTCAGTGTTTTTGCACATTGCCTTCTATACTAAAGCAAGTAAAGTGCATTTTATTTATATTACACTGTCTGGATAATACGTCACAAAGTGCTTCACAATAAAAGACAAAAGCGAGTCATTAAATGTAGGCACAATCGAAGAGCAATGAATAAAACAGAGATGGGGCATTGCAGTTTTAATATTTTAATGCTTAATTTAATGTCTGGCCAAGGGACAACATGTGGAAAGTAGATTTTTTTGTGAAGTGCTGGCCCATTTACAGTAATACTGATAAATACACCTATAAAGTAAATAAATAAAAAAGTGACCAAGGAGGTTTATGAAGCTGACCATGTAATGTCAATGTCCCAGGTCAGGGATATTTGTTATCTCTCCTCTCACTGTTTGTTCATGCTCAGTCAGCTCTCTACTATATAATAAAGTTAAAAGAATAAAAACAATCTATAAAATGAACAGTGAATGAACATAAATAAAACTACAACACTATAGCTATAGTATCATATAGTGCTATAAGGTTTTATGCATTTCTTTGATATTTGAAAGTTCTGGACCATCAGTAAATCTATGCATCATGGCATCAGAGTGGGAAAAGGTTAATGGGGTGTTTTATTTTGCCTACTCAGAGATATACCATAAAACCTTGATTGGCCAACAGACTGTGTACTTTTGGGACTGTAAAAGAGCCATCAGATGCTGCTCTTTGAATGATGCCGTTCCCTTTGATTAGAGTTTTTGGGCAGAAGCCCAGCCAGTCAGAGTGCCCTGCAGTGAGCGTGCCAAGACAATTACAGCAGGAAGGCTCCAGTCGGCACATTAGTGCTTCTCATATGGCTCAGCATCATCAGTAATAAATTCAACAAAAACACCAGTAATGTCCTTTCATAATTTATCACTCCTCTCAATCCCTTCAATTCTTCCAACAGCGCCCCCCTCCTTCCTCCTCCTCCCCTGACTGTGGCAGGGCCTACAGCCCTGGTCTAGCATTACTTCACATCAATTATACATGCAGTATCGAACAGGCTTTCTCTGAGGCCGCCTAAATATGGAGTCTGGAGTACTCCTCCAGGACCCTGAAGGACACTGGCCATCCCTTCGGTAGCCTCTGAAAATCTCATCATCGGTCTTCATCCTGATCTCTGCCACTTCATTACTCCATCACCTCCTCAGAGGGACTAATTTACCAACTGCAGTGTCATTATCTCATCCCCTTGAGCACCTTCTCACCGAGCTAAACATATTTAACCATTGCCAGCAGATATTTTACATTATGGCTTTCTCCAGATGTTCACCTGTGTTCGTGTAAAATAGTTGAAAAGTTACTCTCAGAATCCACAAGTCCAGATGTTGGTCTTCTAGTTAACTGGCCCTGGATAGAAATAGACTCTGAATGCAGCCGCACTATAAATATCAGATTTGTGATGATCTCAGCTGTTATTGAGACTCTCATTGTCGTGCTGATTCAGTTCTGCAGTCATTCATAAGTTCTCCACTCTCTAAACTTCATCAAGACATTTGACATTGTAATATATGTTTTCTTTTCTAATTTGTGTGATTATTTTTCAGTCTATACTCACAGTTTTTGTGTGGTTGACATTTGGCTCAAGGCTGTAGCTCACACCGGGGATACTGAGGTCATGTCCTCAGAAATACTTCGATGACATTTACATTCAACAATCGGGCAGTTATTTTATCTATTGATCAATTAACCATTTGTTCTGTAAAATATTTTTTAAAAAAGGGAAGGGTGGAATTGGTCTTTAAATTTTCTAGAGCCCAACATGACAGTGTCTTAGTACTGCTGCTTTTGTCTGACTGACATTGTTTTACTCTAATGAACCTGAAAAAGACCAGAAAAAGCAGATCGCCATCAAACAATCAAAACTTGTCAATCAATTTGTTGATGTTCAATCAATTACTTAGCTTATCATTTAATTTCTATCCACAGCTACACAAACTGCTTTTAGTGACATTCTTTCGTCTCAATATTTTAAAATGTGCCTTAAGAGTTACATATAAAAGATTTAAAGTCGTACACGCACAAGTGAAACAATTCATTACTCTATCAGTTTACAGTTTTTAGTTTTTCATAGGTGAAACTCTTTTAAGTTATTTTACGTCTTGTAGACATGACGTCAGTCAGTCAGTCAGATTTTTTATTTCTGTGGAATAAACAAAATAGAAAAATAAGAATATAATTTATTAAAATTACTTTTTGCTTCCGTCCAATATATGCAGAACCTCTTTTACTCAAAAATGTATTTTGCTTTCTTCACTTGCATTTTTGAGCCTCACTGTGCAGATGGAAGTTTGTGCTGAGTTTGACTTAACAAAGCTGTTTCTGGGTTCATCTGCTCAAGGAAAGTTTATTGGTGCTGAGTTTAAGATGTGTAGGAACATGATTTGGTGTTAGGACACAAATTAAGAATTTGTCATTTTGATTTAAAAAGCATGAAAATTATTAGCCATTGTCATTATTTTGAGTAGTAGTAGTAGTAGTAGCATTTTGATTTTATTTATAATAAAACACATTTGGTCAGTCAGTGTTTGATTTTCCGCACATTTAGCATCAGCAGTTCATTAGACATCCTTTATCCATCAGTGGACCAATTAGTCTAATAGCTAATTTGTTGCATTATTTATATTATTCATCAGCACTCAAGAAAAGATCCTCACTAAATATACACATTGACTCCTGTTTTTGTTTGTTTGTGTGTGTGTGTAAATTTCTACTTGTCCACACACTGTATGTTAAAACCCAGTGAAATGTTCGCATCTAAAACAAATTTGCTGGCCTTTGATTGTTTTCCAGCCTCTCTGTGCTGATGTCGATTTTTGAGTTCAGTCCAACTTGGTCCTATTTTGGGCTGACATCTGATGCCCGAGGTTGCCTCATCTTTAGCCCTATTCTGAGGTTCTCTGATACCAGTATCTGGTATTTTTACTTCACATTTGACTCTCGTGCAGGATATTTTAGTGGTGAGTAACATCAATATACTGTAGAGAGATGTGGCGTAAATGAGCTGTTTCATTTGTTCATCTTTAATCAAAGACTAAATTTGTCCACTCATAATGGCAAAACCAAAGTTACAGAACTTAATACAAATAGTTGGTAAATATATTACCAAAAATCTGAAAAAGCAAGATTGTACATTAAAACTGGCCAGCATCACAAGACATTAAAACACAGAATATGCATAAAAAGACAAGATCTGTCAGTATTCCTGCCCTGTATTATATACCAATGTTACAAAATCAAATCAAATCAAATTTACAGGTAACACTCTGTCTCCTCCTCTGTATGTTTTTAAGTTAAAAGTATACTTTGTAAATTGGTATTCATCTAAAAGATGCTAAAATCCAAGAAACCAAAGTTAGTGAATAAAACAGTCATCTTTTTATGTATAGATGAAAATCAAGTAGGATTATTGCATTTTTAAAAAAGAGATTTACATTGAAATATGCATTTATCTGTTCAGATGCACAAAGTGATGGGATAGTGGCAACAGGAGAAGGCAGAAGACAGGATGATTTTAGCTATTTCATGAGAAGGAAACCATTACAGGAAAGCAGATGGGCACAGGTACAGTGTAAAGTTCAGGCAACACAAGCTAGAAAGCAGCAATTCATAAGAAAACATGAACATTGCACCTTGAACAAACTGGCAGAAAATGAGTGGCAATCCTGAAGGGCTTATGAGAGAAAGTGGAAGTTGGTGAGTGAGTAGGAAGGGAAGGTCAGGTAACTGTAGGCCAGGAGGGAGTGGCTGGATGTGGTAGTGAGACAGGAGAAAACTGTGCTGGGTAAATACTTCACATGATGGATGGGAGATCATGTCTCCTAATGTGACAACATATATGCACCAAGCACAGGATGTTAATTTTCAGTAAAGAGAGAAAGAAGGATTTATTCCACCTGGGACAAAGTTACCTGTCCGCATCCTGCACTCTGACTCTGTTCCTGTTGTTTCACTGGTCTCCACTAGAGGAAGCATTTGCTCACTGTTTCCCTTCATTACATGTGTACAGTACGAGTGTGTGACACAGTATTAAATCTGTGTTACGGACCCCAGGAGAGACAGGGGAACAATTAGAAAGTGGATCACAAAACTGACTGGGGAAAATGGGAACCAGGACACCTGTTGACCTTTGTCGCCGCCCTCTCTGATTCCTTAAAGGCAGGCCTTAATTAGCTGACAGTAAGATGTGAGGTGTTTGACTGAGAGGAAGTTGCAGAGCATCAGTCATTCAGCTACGGAGGGTTTTGTGACACACATCACCTCTGCATTAATGTTTTTAATCTTTTTTATTATTATTATTCATTTATCAAGGGATCGGACTTTGAATACAGGAATACTATTCACTGGTGGGATCCCAAACCAGCTGTGTACTTGTGTAAACAATCCTCCATGTCTGATGTCAGAGTTTTTGAACTTTCTCTCTGATTGGATTGGATTTCCCATGGATTAACGTGTTGGTCCAGATTTTTTTCTCTCTCTCTCTTTAGAGGCATTTTTACAGCAATAATCTGCTGCACTTGACCCTAATAAAGGAGTTGGACCATCATCAGACCCTGCTCTTAGCTGAATATCATGAAAGATCTATTAGAGCAGGAGCGAGGATGTGAGAGCAAAAAAAATAAAAAGCCAGTCAATTAAAAAGAGAGCTAAAAGGAGAAACAGAAAGTGCAGGGAAAAAACTGTGACAGAGAAAGAGTGATGAGTGAGTGACACTGTTTCAGAGACTGGAAGAGGTAGAGAAGAAGAAGAACGGAGAGAGAAAAGAGACTGATGGATTGAAAGACAGGTGTAGAGGAAGTCCAATGATGTAGTAATACTGGGAAACAAAGAAAAGGACCGTGGAGGAAAAGATAGAAGACGAGGGGAAGATGAGTGTGAGGTGGGAGACGGAGGGACTCCAGACAGTTGGCATCGTCTGCCTGGTGATCATGTTCCTCAAACTGATGCACCTACTGGGCCTGATCGACATCACTGAGACCGGTGAGACAATGTAGGAGAGGGGCAGTGAGGAGGAGGAGGAGGAGGAGGAGGATGGAGCCACTTGAGTCTGTTTGTAAATGTTGTTTGACTTGAGTCTTGATATTTGTGAGAGAGGCAGAAGTATGAGTGATGTATTGACAAAGATAAGGAAAGGAGAAGAGTTGTAAATAATAAAGACAATTATTGTTGATCCAGGATCTAGGAAATCTTTAAAGATATTAACCTTCAAAAATGGGTTGCAAAGATGTAGTTGCATTTTCACAAAGTGCTTACTGATTTCCTAAAATAGCTGGACACTAAAATGTTTTACCATTTATGTTACTCAGAGTGTAGTAAATGCTGTTTTTATCTCAGTATAAGTATGAGTATACGTATTTACAGGTATTGTAACAGAAGTGTTTTTGATGTGGAGTTGTATGCATTGCTAAATTTAAAACCAGAAACTGCCATGTGTAACTGTTGAAGTACATGACAAAGCTAACATTGCTAATGTTAGCTAATATATGACTGTTTAGACCCAGTCAAATCATCTGACCTGAAGCTTGATAGATGTTGCTTACTAATTATGTAAATCACAAAAATCCTTAAATGATAACACATTATACAAGTAATGTTTGGCTAATTTAGTAATTAAGGTCAGTTGGATCAGCACTAATTCTCACTTACAGTAGTGAATACCACTAACTACACCACCAGCTAACCACACTACTAACTCTAAAATAAATGCACACTTTATTATAATGTAAGTGGATATAAACAAAGCAAATTGATATTTAAATGTACACAATATTAATTTTAGGCCTCTAAAACTTTTTGCCATCTTGTGATAAAAAAGTGACTTCCTGTTTACATAGTCATTGCTTTGGAATAGAAGGTGCTGTGGCTGTATCCTAGCAACCAGCTTATACACACTTGTCTTTACTAACATTTATTAAAGCCATACTGGAGACTTTTGTCTTCCCCCTCTGGCAGTGAGAGTAATGACAGAAACACTTTCAATGTGATTTTCTTCACTTCACACAACACATTTTACAGATTCAAAAATTCTGTAAACAGTAAAATACAAATAGATTTGTCTGGCATGGATAGGCTTAATCAGTATTGTGTTAACTAGACTGCCTGGAACATAACTCTTGTCTTACAACTTTATCCTTGTGGCTTATATGTGTTTTTGTGCAAAAGGAGAACAAAAAACTAAATTACACCCTGGCTTGGGCTCAGCTGTACAAGAATAAAAGCAATTAGAAGAAAAACCTTGGATGGATGGTGGAGATTTCCATGTTAATGACTTAAATCATTGTTTTTGGTTGATTCTGTGTTGATTATAATACCTTGCACTGACAATATAACATATATGCTTTCAATGCAAGTTTAATTATGTTAAACATTTTAAAAGAGTGAGTTTTTATCTATTTAATGTTCTTTTTCAAAAGCCAAGAATGAACTTTTACTTTTACTATTAAGCAACATCACTTACTACGTTTGAGATCAAACTTTTATGTGTTTGGAATAGAGTAACATGTCAAACATGATCCTTGTACATGGGAGTATTCATCTGGTGAGGGAGGTCAGAGGTTGCCTCCTGATGTCTCTGTCTCACTTTATGCAGGACTGCACTGTCTTATTGTCATATGTGAAGTGGATAACAGTGGTTCAACCCCTCCACTGTGGGTTTTTGTTTACGTTTCACAGCATATTAAGTTTCTCTGCTCTGCTGGATGTTTTATCAGAATATAACTTCAGTCTTTTCCTCTGGACTTCGCTCAGGGCCCACTGTGTAAACTGCTCAGTTTTGACTTGTTTTCTTTGTTTTGTTTTTGTTTTTCTTCTTCTTACTATCACTCTCTCACTGTTCTCCATTTACTCTCTTTCACTCCATCTTGGTTTCAACACCCCTCCTCCTCCTCTATTCTCTCTGTTTAAAGATGGTGAGTATGTACCAGTAACAGTAGAAACCCAGCTAACTTTGTAAACCCCTCCCCCTTCCGCCCCTGTTTTTTTTTTCTTTTTCCCAGTCATGCAGTGCTTTCTCTTAGTGTGTGTGAACTGGTAACAAATAACACTGCAACCTTTAATTTATGATTTGCTCTGAGTAAAAAGTGACTTTGATTGAATTTCCCAAATTCCGATTTCTTTTTTTTTTAAGAGCAGATCAAAACAATATTTGTTTGGTGACTTTTCCACCATAAAGAAAGTACCTTCTCGTCTTTTTTTACTCCCTCGTCCACCTGCCCTATTACAGTTTTTTGGCTATATCTCTCTCTCTTAAACTCGCACATTTTCCCCACCTGCTCTGTAACAAATGCCTCCCTGTTGAATGTGTGATCCCACCCCTCCCTGAATGTTGACTTGCATCCACACACTCAATGTCTGCCCCATCCTCCTTCTTTTTCTCTTTATCTTCCCCTCTCTCTACATCACTTCTTTTTCTCTCTTTCTTTCCTTTCTCTCTTCCTGTCTGTCTATCCATCCCTCTATTTCTCTCTGTCTTTCTCTCTTTCTCCCACAGACAGCAGCGACAGTGATTTGGAGCTGTCCACGGTGCGTCACCAGCCGGAGGGGCTGGACCAGCTGCAGGCTCAGACAAAGTTCACCAGGAAGGAGCTTCAGTCTCTCTATCGAGGCTTTAAGAATGTACGGCTGCTCAGATGTGCTTCATTATTCTGCCTCCATTACGCTTTATATAGACTTGAACTATTCAAATATATATCTCGCTTTTTTTCCATTGTCTCTTGAGCAGGAGTGTCCCAGTGGGATGGTTGATGAGGAGACTTTCAAGACCATCTATTCTCAGTTCTTTCCCCAAGGAGGTTAGCTGTTAAAACAATCTTGTCTCACTTGTACTTTCTTACTTAGGGACTGTATGAATATTATTAGATTTGGGAACATTGTGTATTTTTTTCTGGAGGACGGTCTGAAATATAAGGGAGATTGAGGGAGGGTCTACTACAGAAATATGTGACATTATACACATTTATTTCGGTAACAGTAATAATAATCAGTTTAAATTAAAAAAACACAAATTAAAGTCCTGAATTCAAAATCTAAAATAAAATGCTGAAGCTCTTTCAGAAAAATGTACTCAAGGTATTATAAGTAAACATATTGTAGAATGACTCATTATATTGTGTTATATGCATATTAAAGTATGGGATCAATGTCATTAATTAAACTACTTCATGTTGTGTTGTCAGTGCAAGAGCCCTAAAGTTATCAAGACAGTTCTGGCTCTAAAAGTCAAAAGTCAAACACTAGGTCTAACCCTCCTCCCCATCCCAAGCCCACTAAATTTCCCAATGACTCCTTGTATCCACAGATGCAACCACCTATGCTCATTTCCTGTTCAACGCATTTGACATCGACAGAAATGGGTCGATTCGCTTCGAGGACTTTGTTATCGGCCTGTCAGTGTTGCTCAGAGGTTCGGTCACTGAGAAGCTCAATTGGGCCTTTAACCTCTATGACATTAATAAGGATGGCTACATCACCAAAGAGGTATGTGTGGGCTCTGCCACTTTATTGGCAGTGACAAATCAAGCAAGCACAGTTAAAAGTCACATTTCAGCTAATTCCTCCAGGGCTGCTTATTTGCCATTATAACATAGTGAATAAATAGACTGGTAAGAAACACAGGGAGGAAGGCCATGATGTACAAAGTTGAGCTTTTCTCACCTGCACTGCGATTTCAGGTCATACAATTGTAATTTGATGTCTTGAGGGGGATTCTCCACCAAAAGTATCCTCACACACAGCAATGAATAGTAATTTGAAGTCTTTCACTCTGCTTCTGTCTTCTCCTTAGGAGATGCTGGCGATTATGAAGTCAATCTATGATATGATGGGGAGGTACACCTACCCCTGTGTGCGAGATGAAGCACCCTATGAACATGTGGACAAGTTCTTCCAGGTTTCTAATGCACACAAACAAAACACACACACGCACAAATGTAGTGCACTTTGCATTTTCTACTCAAGGCATGATTTCAAAGCAGTCTTTTGTGAGGTTTCCCTCTGTTTTGTGGCTTCTTTCCTGCAGAAAATGGATAAAAACCGAGACGGTGTTGTGACCATCGAGGAGTTCATCGAGACCTGTCAGAAGGTGCCTTCTTTAGACTGAGTAACACACAGATGGATCAGACACACATCTCTTTGTGTTGCAGCAACACATTTCCAGTGGTGTACAATAGGTCAAGGACCAATGACAACATGATGTCATTGATTACTCAGGCACTAACGAATATTATTTAGATTCATACATACGGTAAAGCCTCCCTCCTGTTATTTTAGAAATACTTGATTCTTTCATCACCCTCCAAAATCTCACCCTCACTCTCCGTCTTCTTATAATAGTGTATTTTTATAAATCATCTTCATCCTTAATCCTTTTATCTTTTTCTCTATCTCCCCCGTCTCTCATTCACATCATCACTGTATCAATTCCAAACGAGATTAAACATAATTTCTTCTCTTCTCACTCAACGTTCATGCAATCATTCTGGACAAGTACAGGCTCAATTGATTTTCAGGGAAGCAGCAGTTTGTCACGCACTTCTGTTTATTTGTAGCTTCATCATCGTGGGTCATGCATTAAATGAGGCTATTATTGATAAATGGTTCGTGCATGAGGGTGAGGGATTTTTCACTATTTCACCTTAACAAAGATACTTGCATGCATGCTGTTCTTGCCTGCACCATTAAAGCACAGTGGTACAATATCATAGACCTCACTCACTAAAGTTCACTCATTATAACTCAAAGATCAGCAAAAAACGTACTCTCTTGTTGCGATTGTAGACTGTTTTGCTATTTGTCAGATTCATATCTTATTTGTAGCCAATAAACAATAGAACATAGTTCATAGCTGTACTTTAGTTGGCCACATTATATGAAACTGTGATGTTTTAAAACCCACATGGAGGTTTGGTGTGTATGTTCATTAATTGATCATTATTATTATCATTATTACTATTAGATGTGCAGACATGAACTGTACAGTGTTATTCATCTCAGGAGGTGAAACACAAACGCAATTAGCTGTTTGGTGGTTAGGAACATGAACCTCACTCTACTCTTCTAATGTATGGATCGGAGGTACAGTAAATGCTTTCAGGTGCTTTAAAGACAGAGCAGCCCGCAGTGCAGTGAGTGCTGTATGCACCTCATCCCTAGAACAGGATAATTATCTGTTTCTGGGTTAATCACCCAGTCCCTCTTATCACTACAGTCAGATACACATGGCTGACTGCTCTCAATGGTGGAGCCAGTGGTCAAACCCTACCTCCCTTTACCCCGGTCATTAGTGCAACCATGAGCTGAACTGAGCTGTAGCTGAACCACACAAAACTCAGACCACAAGAGACTGGAGGTGGTTCACAGTTGAGACCATATTTTACACACTCACAAACAACAGTCTAATTTTATGTTGAAATACACTGCATCATTTAATTAAATTGTTTGTTTTGCACAGCTAAAGACTGTTTTCTGCTGCAGTCAGGCTGAATATTCAGGCTCCACCTGAATTTGTTTTTCAAGGATTTTAGTTTGGAAACCTTGTCCTTGTTTTTGATTTAGACTGATACTAAAGGAAATATTTTACCCTTTAAATACTTTTACCTGCTAATACTCATTATGTACATATAATGGTGTAGACCATGAAATAATAGGTTTGCCAGAAGGTGAACCTTGATACAACAGAAATATAAACTCATAATGTTACATTTAGTTTTCAGCCCAATGTGCATGATTTAGCTTTTTATTTGAACTTCTTTGAGTTGAGATGAATAGACTTGACCTTTGTGAAACTACACCTGCTGTTCACCCTGATGACGGTCTGAACTCCACCAAGACCTGTTTGTGTGCTCTCTCTCAGACAGTTGCTGAAAAACACAAACATGTTTTTACAGTTCCAAAGCTTTAAAATGCTAATTGATATTTATGGACTATGGTGAAAATCTTTACAGCAACTCTCAACACATGTTGGTAAAAAAAAAAAAAACCCAACCTAGTTAGTGAGGAAAATTGAGGTTTTCATGAGGGAAGCATTTATATTTGTGAATGCTTTGCCACAAAACTGGAATTATAATGCTCAAGCTGTTTGGAGACTTTTATCTTGACTTCATGAGTACGTGACTGCCAAGATTAAACTTGTCCTGTGTTTGGTTGTCCTGTAAACATGAGTATAGCTCTGACTCACGCAGGGTTAGGAGATAATGACTGAATATTTAGTTTAAGATGATCTGTGTTTCATTGACCCCAAAATCAAACATTAAGCAACAATTCTGCAGCAACTTTGCAGCTGTTCTAACATGCCTCAGTCAAAAACCAACGATTTAGTCTCTCTTGGAAGAGAAATGACAAAATTAGTATTTGCTTTTAAAATTAATAAGAACTTTGCAGCTGTTCCATCCATTCTCTCAGAAAGGTTTTTTTATTATAAGAGTTTTAATGTGTTTAAAAACACAAATTTGAGAGCAGAGATTCAAACATAACCCACAAACTGTATGTTGCTGTTTATTTCATGTATCAAAGAAATCTATTACTCTCTGTTGTCGTCTGTTCAGAGTAGCTATTTCAAAAAGTGCTTCTGAAAGACTTTTCTAATAACAGTTTTACATTTATTAAAAACATTAAACACAAACAATACACCACTAAACCACAACAGCAACTTGTGGAGGCACAACAACTGTAACATGTACTTAATCATAATGCTAGGTTTGATCATCTGTAACGAAGAATACATGGTTTGAAAGCAAGTTCCTCATCATACAGATTAGTTGTTTGTTATATTTTACCTGAAAGCAAATGTGTCATGCCCAGATGCAGTTCCTGCCATGATCCTAAACAAAATTGAACAAAATGGAAGAAACAAACATATAAATATATATGAAAAACAGGTGAGAATATAATCATGTCTTAACGATAACAGTGACCCACAACATAGGAGACAAAGTGTTTTGCAAACTGTAAACAAACAAATATTGCAAAAAAAATTACTAAATGGATAAAGTAGTAGATTTCTCTATACACATTAAGTTAGTTGTTATGTATAGTATATATATTGTACAGGATTTGAAGATGGATATTACACACATATTAAAGCTTTCTGTGTATTTTAAACATATAATTTATAATTTTAGGTAAGTTGATTTTCATATTATCCACAATTGCTTGTATTGAATGACAAGAAGTATTATGCCTGAAAGTGTAAACAGATCAGCCTGAACTTTTGTTTACTTCACATTTCTGATGACAAATGTTTTTCTTTATCTTTCTTTCTTTTTTTTTCCAGGATGAGAACATCATGAACTCCATGCAGCTGTTTGAGAACGTGATATAAACAGTCAGGATGCACTCAGTTGTTTTCCTTCATAAGCCCACGAGCACCACTCACACACACAGACACAGCACACACCCCTAAAGGCCCCTGAATGCCACATTAAAAAATGACATCCTGGCACATAATGTAGGTACTGCGAAAATACAACAACTAGACGCTCTTTTAGTTGTATCTTGCCACTGTGTCTGGATTAAAAGGACTGCTACAGACAGAAGAAAGGCTTCCTGGATAATATTCCCCATCAATCCAGTGTATTTTGTTTTTGTGTCTTAAACGAAGAACCAGAAGATCTCTTTGTGATTTATCGTCAGACAAAAGGAACCAACGAGGAACAAAGAAGCTTACTGTACAATAATCCACTGACCTGAGCACATAAGGATACTAGCTTTAATGCTAATACTCGCTCTCTCTCTCACACACACACACACACACACACACACTGTTTCTCTTTCACACACACACAGACCTGCTGTTTCTTCAAGAGGTTTAAGAGCACTGGATGAAGTGAACTAAGAGCAGCATGAAAAACACAAAAAAGTGAAATGAACTAAAGCATGTTTGTCATCAAGTATGTGATGTGGAATTAGCTTGCACTACAGTTTTTTGACTATGTATAATATGCGCCTGCAATAAAGGCACTGTAGATACCTGCACCTGATACACCACTGGTGTATGTATATATGTATAGTTAATAGTTATATACTCTGCATTGTATTGGTCTCATCTGTGCTGCACTGGGTGATGGGATAGGATCAGGACTAAATATTTGTTTTAGAAATCTCTGTGTTGATGAGTTTAACATGATGTTAAGTAGCATTTCTCCACAAATGTATTATTCAAATATTTCTTTCTTTTTTGTATTTTGGGCGATTATGTTTAGCAGGTCAGATTGGACAAGAGAGTCTGTACAGAACTGTGAAGAAACAAGAGGACTGTTATAAGTGTGTTCTCAAGGTGGTTCTTCAGTATCTATGAGCATGCTGACTCTAAGTGCCACAGTATTATGTACAGTAGGACCTTTGTGATGTCGGTTAATTAAAGATGCTGTCGACAGCTGCAACTGCTCCTTCTTTTAATGTGTCCTTTCACTGCATTTCCATCCTGCATATAGATGCAGAAGCAGCCAAAACGTGGGTGAGCAATCATGAAGTTGACCTGACAACAGAGACATTAATCAGTTAGAAAACAGTGACATAAATAACTAAACTAAGGACATTTCCTCAGCAAATGTGGTGTGAAATGTGCTTGAACATACTGCGTGTAGAGTTATTGTCTCATTTGTGAAAATGAGCTCATCTATTTGTTGGTTACAGTCAGAGGACTGAAGTCATGTGGCATTAGCTGCTTAATTCATGCCTTACATCCAATGGTCTATAAACCAGATGACATATAATGTCATATCATATTTGCGCAGGTGTGCGCAGCAGCCTTCATGACCTGGCAGCTCTCACTTGCAACTTGCTAAGACCCACATGACAACCACCACCACACCAACCTAGTCCTAATGTTGCTGTGTTGAAATGTAACTAAGTACATTTACTCAAATACAAATTTGAGGTACTTTTACTTCTTTTTAATGGAAAAATATGTGAAGAAAGTGTCTCCTTTGTCATGACAGTGCTAAAATTCATGGCTCACTAATAACAGTACAATTACAGTATTTTTTAGAAATGTTTTCGTGTTGTATGTTGTTACTTTTTAATTTATATTCATGTTCAGGACGTATGCATGATGCCCAGTCTTTAGCCCCTCGTTTTACAACCTTTATTATTATGGTTTACATTGTAATGTGCTCACATGATGCTTACTCCTAAATAGATTTTGCTTTTTTAAGTCACCACAAACTCAACAGTGATGATCATGGGTTTGAATCTCATGTTTGCCCCGAGAACACCTTTACCAGGATAAGCAGGTCCTGATCAGGTGGCCAGAGACAGACTCCAAACAATAATTTTGTTCCAAATGTTGCTCCTTGTGTGCTACTTATTCCATCGACTGACAACATTGCATGGTGGCAGCAACTTTATAGATTGTATGTGACTTCATCCACCTCCTAGTGGTCAAACATGTATTAATACATTTTAGATATTAAAGCACTGCCACTAAATTTTCAGCATAGGTGTAAACCCTCATTACTGTGACTGATTGTTTTTTGTGTACTAGTACTTTTTAAAGTAGTTTTTAAAATATGTAATTAAAAAGTCAGAAAAAAAAAAATCGTGCCCCCGGAAACTGACGCAGTGAAAGATGGGCAGGAGAACAAGCTGCCGCTAAAAGAGGCAGAGGCGCAGACCCAGCTAAAGTACCGTCGATCTTCCCTACAGTCGAACTCGAACCCTGGCCACATTTAAAGGACCACTTCGCCTTCAAGTGCAAGAAAGGCAAGCGCTTTATCTTGCAGTGTTAGTGTGTTTTCTGAGGGTGGCCGAAGTAGTAGCTTAGAAAAAGTCGGCATCAAACCTGTGCAAGCATGTAGAGGTAAGTTAAATGATTCTTGTACCATTTTACTGGTAGTTTGAAAATTTTTGATAGTTTGCTAAGAGACTTTGCTCAAATTAGCCAAAAAGACATCAGTGCATTGTATTCCCAATGTTAGTTGGCGTTAGCAACCTGCTGCTAGCCAGTTATTAGTTATGCTAACGCTCTGTTACCAGACGTGTTTAAAATCAGAGAGAGCATTAAATACTCAAACCCACGTATAATTACATGTCAAATTCAAATCGAATCAAATTCAGTCAAATCGGTTTATGAGATTTAAAAAGTCATAATTATGAGATAAGAAATCAAAATTATTTGCGATTCTAAATAGTTTAAACTTTCCAATGTGTCAATGTGTCAAACATAATTTGGACCACAAAAAAGTCAAAGTCTATTTCTAGACCTCAGCTCAACACCTCCTCTGTCCAATAACTGTAGAAAAATTTGAACTGTTTCTCTGTCAGTCATAATGCCATGTAACCAGCATTTTTGGTGCATCTGTAACCATGACACTGACCAGATGTTTCCGGTTGTTGTCCAATAAAGGTTTCCATGTCAGCCACATCAGTTTTATTCTTTCTACACCAGAGCTGCCTCTTGCTTTAAATCCTTTCAAGGGTGTGTTTCCTTAGTACAATCCCTTGTGAATTAGCGAGCAAATTAAGTATTTCATCTGTTATTTCATCAAGCTATGTTTAAAGTAGTCCTCAATATACTCACAATCCATTTATGCATCAAAACTCCTCACCCTGCTACACTTACTGCTGTTTGAAAGTATCCCATAATTATGAGATAAAAAGTCAAAACTTTTAATCCCATAATTTTAACTTTTTATCTCACAATTTTGACTTTTATCTCATAATTGACTTAATAAATTACTTAATACAAGCATATTTTTTTTCTTTTACTGGCAGAAATGGGCTTCCATAAAAATTAACAACAGTGTCACTGTTAAAGTGACAACTCAATTTTTTTTTTTTGAAGCAGTGCTGTGTGAAGTCCTTATGCCTGGTCAGTGCAATAGACACCACTCAGCACTCTTTAGTTTGGAGGAACAGAGCACGCTGCAGAGACAGAACTACAGAGAGACACTGCTGACCACATTGACAACAACAAGGCAACAGGTGAGGCTTCTTTCAGCAGGGTAAAATATAATTAGTTAGTTAATTTTTTGTTGCCATGTTGCTGTCCCTGTGCCCATCAGTATATCTCGCTGCTCCTTCAAACAGAGAAAGTGTTGAGCACTGTCTGCTGCAGGAAATACACCGACTTGTAAGTAATTCATACAACCCCACTTCAAAAAATGAACTATTCCTTTAATAGAAATATGAAGTTGACTCTTCACACACGAAAATCATCCACTTTTTAAAATGATATAAAGTTTATATCCTCAGACAGCTCAGTGAGCAAGAATTTTGCATTATGAAATGTACAAGACAAAACGTGTAGAAAACCTTTCATCTGTGAATGTGATTTCACATTCAGTGTGTTTAATGAACACAACATTGATTTACATAGTGACCAAAACATTTTGTTCACAGAGAAAACATCCATCAAAGCTAAAGGCCTTCAGTGACTTTGTGGCAACACAGAAGCGAACCCTGGAGCTATTAGAAACCCAAGGAAACAGGCAAAAATAAGTGACACGATGGCAGTGGGTGCAAACAAACATGTGCCACAGGCGAAGGTTGACAAGCTTCTGATTAACATCTTTTGTGAGGGTGCTCATCCATTTTTGGTGGATGAACAACCTGCTTTTAAAGAACTTACTGACATTGAATCTTCAGTGTATCTTCACTGTTATTTCCAGACCCACTCTCCAGACCAGACTATAGAAAGCTGCCAATTAGATGAAGAAGACTTTAATAGTGCACCTCAGTAAAGTCAATTATGTTGCCACCACTACAGATAGTTGGACAGTGCATCAGCAAAGTTATATAGGGGTCACAGCTCATTGGATACATGAGGAAACCTTGGAGAGGCCATCAACTGCATTTACTTGCTAGAGGTTTAAAGGGTTCCGTACCTTTGATGTACTTGCAGGTGCCCTTGATGACATTTAGTGTCAATATAGAATAAGGGGGAAAGTGGTAAGAAACACAAGAGATTGAAGACTTTCAGCTTCCTGGAACAAGATAATGATCTTGAGTACCAGCTACCTCCACATCAAAGATAGGCATTGCCTCATGTTAAACTTAGTCTCCACAACAGATCCTGCCATAGCAGAAGAGAAGAATGATGCATTCAAACAGCATTTACATGCAGCCTTTGGGAAAAGCCAAGCAATCTGAAACAAGTCAAGTCGGTCATACAAGGCAGCTGAAACTATGGAAGATAAATGCAAGCTACAGCTCCAGCTCACACTTTAATCAGCTTCTTATTAATCCCAGTTCTGTCTGCTTTCTTACAGCTCCACACAGTGTCATAAGTGCAATGCCAAATGACATTGTAGAATTGTAAAATGAGTTTTTCTTAAATAAGTTGTACTTACTGTAATTTCTGCATTATGAGGAAGTGTCATTGCCACATTAATCATAGCTTAATTGTTGGAAATATTTACAATGCATTGTTATGTGTTTGTCATTTAACAGGTTTCTTCTCCTAAATAAAGTCCAGAAGGTCACAGGGTATGGGGGAGCTAGATGGGTATCTTGCCCATGTCTCAAACAAGACAGATCTGCTGAACTCATTTCCACATGTCAAAAAAACTTTCTTTCAAACTCAGCACTGACCTGTGTGAGCAGTGAGCAAGGATAAACTCTACAAACTCTGAAAACCAACTGCTGCTCAAACTTAACAGGAAGTTCAGAGAGTAATGCTGTAAAGATGGACACAAACACTGTGGCGACTTCACAGACTGACACTGATAAAGGCTAATCTACATTGTCATTGTTCAGGATATGAAAGCACAGGGAAGCTAGTTTGGTTCATCAGTCCTCAAATAATTTGTTATCTCAAATAACAAAAACCTAGTTTTGTAAAAATGTCAGCTACTCCACTTTATAAAATGTAGCAAACTCTTCTTCAATCGAAATCAATAACATTTCAATAAAAGATACA
The DNA here is from genome assembly GCA_008933995.1 of Datnioides undecimradiatus. Classification (NCBI taxonomy): domain Eukaryota; kingdom Metazoa; phylum Chordata; class Actinopteri; order Lobotiformes; family Datnioididae; genus Datnioides; species Datnioides undecimradiatus. Next base: position 9,308,577 of record WARS01000015.1, read on the forward strand.
ACAAGCTGATCACAAAGCAAAGTTTTTGCTACTTGCTATTTTAGCCCTGTTATCCAACCTTGTACCAGATGGGTTATGCCAGGATAACTAACCGGTCCAAAGTCTGTGAATGTAGGCCAATAAAGGCATAGCAATCAAGCAACCATCAGATGGCAGTGTGCTGGAAACAGATATTTCACTGTGCCTGGAGGCGAGCAGAAAGACTCCGTCTCTACATCAAGGAAGCGATGAACGCGCACTTTATGCAACTTTACAGCGCCAGGAAAAGAAAGGTCATTATTATGTATGAAAGGTCGTTATTACAAAAACTGAAGGCACTGTAACTAGGATCTACACAGCGGAGGGAGGGAGGGGAGCGTCAACGTTAGCCACGGCTGATTGGTTGATAGTTCCAGGGGCGGGGCCAGAGACAGACACTTGACGTCACGGCTGGATGTGGGCATGCGTGATGACCAACGTCAACCCCGTGGCTTTATGAAAGGCGAAATCCCTCCATAGGAAGAGCGTGTGGTAGCAGTTTAAAACCCTGTCTGTAGACGAGAAGGCGGTTGTCTCTGAAGAACCAGACTTAAAGACGGTGCCAGTTCGTCACTGCAGTCCGTTCAGCTTGGGCTTTACTCCGGCTTCGACTGTAGGCTCTCCCCGCCACCATCCGCACACCGCTTCAACAACACAAGCCAGGGGGACGAGCCAACGGACGTAACATTAGCCGAGAAGGGAAGTGGGCTCCGTCTTCTCTTTCATCACGCAGGTGAGCACAAAACGTGCCATTTTAATCCCACGACACAGACTTAGCGTACATGTGAATGTTAAGAAGCGGGACATGTTGAGGGTCCAGCTCCGGATATCGTGTTGGCGCCGTGGCAGCCGGGGTTCACGCTGACTCGGCGGCGGAGAATGAGTGAAAGATGCGAAAGTCTCGCCTCCGGTAGCTGACTCGAGGACTCCGTGTGCCGGCGTGACCGTGTGTCTGCCGATGCTCAAGTGTGACCGTGAAACACAAGGCCCAATTAGTCGGGCTCAGGAAAAATACATTTCACACTGGAAGTGTTACTGAGGCCAGATGCCTCAAGGTTTCTAGATATCATAGCTTTTGTTATGACTTTTAAAACACAAAACGCACCATAGGAAGACTAAACCTGCATCACTACTCCGCATAGTCCTCTGTCTACCCTTAAGGTAGAGCTGGTTAAAAAGTGCAGCTCGCAGACAGCACTAACTGGGGCATGAGAGCTTATTTGGCCGTTAGGATTTATTGGCTCTTGATGATGTGGTGGTTGTCCTGGATACGTGGCGAGCCAGGTGTGTGTGCTTGTGTATCCATCCCAGGGAAACACGCATTACCAGACAGGTAAACCATACATGGAGTATGGAAGCTAAACGATCTGAAACGATTTAGTATTAACCCTTCATGCCTGAAAGCAGATTGACTGTCTCTGCTCCCACTCTCATCAGTTTCCAGATGACACTGCTATTTGTAGTTTAGACAGGGAGGGGATATCTGGCTCAGCTTTACCTGAGTCGAGGGTTACAGAAACAAACTCTAACAACATTTTCAGTATAAGGAACAACTTTGTTTATGTAAGCTGAGAATCATTGGTCTCACAGTAAAGTTGTTCTTTATACTACAAATGTTGTGTACTTTTTTTTTTTAAAATAACGTGCTAGTAATCTCTCTTAATATCTATTAAGACAAAACTTTTGGAAATCCACATTACAAAGTGCTTCACAAAGGCAGCAAAGTAAAGCGGACATTTAAAAGAAATGGATTAAAAGCTGTTTGGTGTATACAAATAAAAGTGTAGTAAAAAACTAGACTAAGAAAAGGAAAACGTTTTTAAAGATGGTTAAAGACTGTTCAAAGAAACAACTCAAGTAAACTCAAAAGGGCTCTCAGATAACAGTACGTTTTAATAAAGGACTTAAAGGAGATCACTGACTTATCCAACCAGATATCCTAGGACAGATCATTCCAGAGCCTCAGGGCCCTGACATTTTGTCTCCTTTTAGTTTCCGTCTAGGTCTCTGTGTATGGGTCTAAGGAGATGTAGTGGAAAGAGGCCATGAAGTAATAGATGATATTTTATTATATTTACACTGACTACAATAACTAATATAAGAAGAAAAAAAGAGGCTTGATGGCAAACTTCTGTATAGTTTGGAGGCGATCATTAGATTAATAGGTTTATGGTTCAGTGTCGAAGTAAAACATCACTTCAACAATACTTTTTCTTTCTTTCCTTTTTTAAGTTGTAATTTTAAAGTAGGGAAGAATCCAGACCAGGTCGGGGTTTGGGGGTTTTTTTTCGGCGGCCTCACACATGCAGTTTTTTAGAATAATCCAGGACACGAGCGTTAGATAATGAAACCTTAAAAAATACAATAAACATAGTTTAACAGATTCTATTATTTTTATTAAATCTTATCTGTTATGGCATCAGGAGGATTAGAAAGACACACTCATGTGATATTGTTTGTAAAAGTTAAGACAATGTAATGGGATAAAACTGGTTCAAACTATCATGTTGCAGGTGAAGGACATCAGAGTAAGTTAGTAGTCTTGGGGCCAACGGAGGCTCTAATGGACTCAATTTCTATCAAGAAAATGAGATAAAAATGTTTTACAATCAGCACCACTTACAGTTGTGGCACAAGGAGGGGCTGGAGACTGTCTACTGTCAGCTAGTGAAATGTTGATGGGCATGGAAGTGAGTTCAGAAAAATCATGTATGGTCATGTCTTTAACTATATTGTTGTTGTATAACAACTTGTAATGTACTTGAAGACTTGATTTTTCCATACGTACCCTGCTTTCCTACATTACCCTTTACAGCTGCAAATGTTTTTTGTTCAGTATATCTTTCTTTCTGCGGACTTGGATGTAACCTTTAAAGCTGCAGTAGTGTATAGTGAAGACACACACACTGATAATGCTAAATTGTCACTAGCGTGGTAATAATCTGACAGGTGTAGGTCTTAATGCACAGAAACTTTGAGATGCTTTGCACATTAAAGAATAGAGTGCACAAGGAGCTGGCTATTAATAACTGGTGATTCAAAGTTATTAACTATAGGTCAGTGATTGGGTGCAGTCATATCCAGTGATTTTACAGACGATTTTTTTACACCCAGTGTACAAGGTCTGATGTACTGTTATGTGTTTGTCCACACACATACATCAAAATCAGCAATGTCAAGTCCTTTTGGGCCAGTGTGATCAGATGGAGACCACCAAGTGTAAAAGTAAGAATTTCAGAGGAAGAAGTTCATGACAAGGTAGTTGATTCTATTTGAAGTACTTCCTGTAATTATTCACCAGGCCACCACATCAACCACTGACCCTGGAATGGCTTACCCACCAAGAAGTCTGACATTAGCACATATATGGCTGATGTTGACAGGTTTTCATACTGGCATCATTACTATCATTAGAACATCACCAAGATCTTCTTACATTGCCATATTATAGACACGTATACACGTTGAAACAGTCAGTTGACTGCACTGACCTGATGGTATTTCTTTGTGTGTTTTTCCTACTTTATTGTATTACCAGTGGGTTTGTAAACCCAGTGAAGTAGTAGTTTCAATTCTTACACAAACTACAGGGAAAGACTTTGGGATTCCCTCAGCTCATACTGTCAGAACATTTCTGAGCCATCAGCTATTCAGCTGGTTGATTTGATGTTGAACTGAGTATGAACCAGGGAATCGTGGTCAAAGGTACAGGGTACCATTGTGTAAATACAATGGTTACATTCATTTATCTCTATCAGTTAAACTTATTATTGTAGGAGAGTGGTCATAGGATTGTTCTTATTGTTTAGTCATGCAAGTGACGTGTGTTGGTATGTAATATACAGTATGAACATATTTAGTTTTGACTTTTAACAACTTAGGCCTTGGTGTCATCTTTAGACATGTTTCTGTTCTTTGATTCCTTTAATCAAATACCAGTAAATGCACTTTGGTCTTGAAGCTTGTCTGAAATTATTCTGGAATGAGATGACGTGAGTTCCTGACAACATAATTTTTAAGTCTTACCCATACGTGAGCATCTTGTATTTTAATTTTAAATTAAGTTTTCATGTTAAGTTTGTAAGTCTTTGTGTTTTGAAGCACCTGTTGAGTGTTAGATGCAGCAGTATAATCTGTGTACACAACTTGCATGCTGAACATTTTGCATTGCACCTGTACCTGCAGTTTGCATAGGAGCAGTAAATCGTTTCTTGTCCTGTGGCCTGATGGTGTGTGAGCGCGAGACCAGAGTTTGTTCCAGTCCTTCTCCACTGGTGATCATGTTTAATGCGCTGTCTCAGCTTGACTGAATTCTTCTTCATGTTGCACAAGTCAAACGGCCATGGCAGCGTTAGCACAAAGGTATTATATGCAGCTACATGCAGTCAATATTCGGCCATCCAAACAACTGTAGAAAAGCTAATTGTTTGAGCTCTAGATTGTTTTCAATTATTTAGGATTCAGTATTGTTTTGAGTGGATCCTAAACCTGCAGAATAAGTTTTATTTGTCGAGTGCATAAGAGAAATTTGGTTTCCTGTTCGTCATGGTGCACATACATGAACTGCAGTGCCAAAACAAGAATAAAAGCATAAAAAGGCAATAAGACATAGAAATGAAGTCAATCACTGAACAGCTGTACGTGAGAACTCAGCATGTTACTCAGCATCCACATAACTCAATAAACCTCATTCTTGGCAGTGGTCCCAACCACCTGGTAAGCCTCCACCCTTTATGCAGACTCATTACTGTCTCTGATATGACCGATTAGTGTTTCAGTTGTTATGATTTTAAGGGAAAGTACTGGGACAGATGCCATCCCTGGGTGGAGCCAGTGCTGACTGTACATGTGCTCATTGTGAGGTTGTCCAGCCTCACCTGCTGCTTCCTGTCTGTAAGGAAGTTAATGGTACAACAGGTACAGCGTTTGTTAACCACAGATGTCTGAGTGAAAGTCCACAATCATTTCAAACTTGTCCTCAAACTTGTGATGGATGTTTGGTGTGGTGACCGGCATGATGGTAAAACATCTGAAATAAAAAGCTACTTAAACAGCTGTTGAACAGTTTTAACCTTTTCAAAGAGCTGACATGTATTCTCTTTTGAAATCCCAAGTACAGATCGAGCAGCAGGTGGTTTGGTTGAGTGTTAAGGCTGCAATTCCTCTCCCTGCAGTTGGATGTCTACGTGCAAGTCACACTGAAGGAAGTAATGTCAGAAAATAACCCAGATGATTACATTTAAACCAATGATGCCACAAGGTCTGCTACAAGGGCACAACAAAATAAGATGCATGTTTGTTCCCTGAACTAAAAGTGGCTGTTGGATGGAAAGATTATTCTTCTCAAGTAACATTTGAGGATGTTGGTGTGCCAGGCAGTTGAATGAAAATGAGGGACACCTTTTTATTACAAACTCTTATCACATGTTGTTAATCTGCTGCAAAACAAGTATATTGGATATATTTAGAATTTGGGCAAAGTGGGATTTTTAAGAAGCTAGTAACACAAAATGTTAATGATGATTGGTAGTGCTGAGAGTTAATTTTCTGTTGACTGACTAAAAATAATCTCTAATATCTATTTCTAATCATGTTTAAAAAGCACAATAACTAATCACCATGCAATCACAATACAATCACATGCCCTTGCATGTCTTGACCAGTAAATTTGGTTTAAAACAGCATATTTGAAATGGTTAAACTAAGTAATGTTTATATCAGCACTAAGAGTGTACAGTCCATCTTTTCTTTGTTTTCATTTTTGCCCATACCCTTAATTTTATCTTTCATTTTTAAAATAACATGCTTCAGACCAGGACATATTATTCCAGGATGTGTGTGCATGTTTGCGCGTGTACGAGCGTGGTTCGTTATCAGTACTACTTCTCTAATCTCAGCATCCTGAAAGGCATTAACCTACTGACCAGGTGCTGCTTCCTGTTGTTCTTAAATTTGCTAGTGCATCTAGATGTGCAGCTCTCAATCTGTAAATCAAGCCAATTAAAGTATTGCTTCACCTGAAAGGTGCATACATACAATTTTTAAGGAAGAAGTTTATCTGCAGTTGAGTTCAGCCCGTACAGAAAATTGCAATCATTAAATGCATGCTGTCAGGTTTGTGGTGACATGACAATAACTCAATAACCAGTTTAATGACTGTTTTCTTTAAAAACTTGTTTTTCAACTCTCACTGTGGCTCGCCCTTAGTCACTGTGACTTGGTATATATCCATCAGTAAATGGATATAGAGCAAAGGATCACCTCGCAGGATTTCGGGCCAGGCTGGGCCAGGAACAGGCACAGTGAGGTGAACTGGGTCACAGAAATGGATTCCTGGCCCTGTTTGCTGTAGGCAGCGTGTGACTAAGATTACACCATAGTGCTGGGTCATGCTGTGCCTTCCCACTGTACTGTGTATGTGGGTGCATTATGGGTGTTTAACTGTAAGGGTTTAGCTGCGAATAGTATGCCCTGAAACACTCAGTTTTATTCTTTGCGGTCTGCTTATTATTATGTGACTTTTTCTGAGTAAAGGACTCTTGTGTTACCAAGTGCCTTTCTAAACGTGCGTGTGTGTGATGAAAGAAACAGAGTAAGATGGGGATTAAGTAGCCAAAGGTAACATGGCACACCATATGATTCTTGCATAAGAGGAGGCTGAACAACTTAGCCAGCAGTATTAAACTAAACTGCATTCATCGCTGTAACAGTATCAGAGAGGGATTTATTCTCCTCAGTGCCAGTAAAGTGATGTTTGTGAGCTGATACAGATACTTATGGGCAAGTTCCCAGGACAGTGTCAGCTCTTTGTTGTCAAAATTACAATAGCCCTTAAATGATGGAGGAATGTCTGTTTTGTGAGTTTGACTGCTGCTATAGCTGCAGCGACTGTCTATGTGCCTGTCTTTTTTTTTTTTTTTTTTTTTTGCTGGGTCACATCTGGCCTGCTCTAATAAGTTGGTGGATAAATTAGCATTCAATAGATTTTCCATTGGTCATTATATTGGTGTAGACTCTGTGTTTGTGGAGTAAAGCCATGTGTTTTTAATCTTCTGTGTGTTTTAAGAGTGTAAGAGAGAATACTTTTTTAGTATTACTCTTATTTTGCTATTATTACAATACAAAAACCGGAGTTAAACTGAGTCATTAGTTGCTTGTTAATCTGCCTCATGAGAGCAACAGCAGTAATGTCACGTTTCACAGGGCGAAAGTCAGAGCACCCAAAGAAAACTGGCATATAAGATTAATAATAAAAACTCAATATTATCATTTACCAACATTCATTGGATTTAGATCACTAGAATTGACAACAAAAGTCAAATATGCAACCATTTTAATGATAAAACCTTTAAACAAAAATGATAAATATGTCATAGTAAACCTGATGTGTACTGTAGGTCTCGTGTGTTAGTCAGACAAAACCAGCAGTACGTAAAGCTGAGGTAGATGTTTCATCATCGGACAACCAGTCCAACACATATAATATAGCGCAAAGTACAAAACGTGTGTGAACATCTCCTGGAGTTTCAGGCTCAGTATGTTTGGTGCCATCACACTCGTATTGACAGATGATAAAGAGGCATGATGACAGAACAGAGGGGAATAACTTTTAAGGGGGGGCAGTGTTGGAAGAGGATTAGTGGAGGCAGGAGAGAGATAGAGGCAGAAGGTTTTGCATTTGCATTGTTTGTTTAAATCATGCTGCTTACTGCAGGCATTCTGTTGTTTAATAGACCAAGCTATCAGTCTATTTGTGAAGATGATAATCTGCAACATAATCCTTAAATGCAGCCAAAGCAAAACAGAATTACAATAGATAAAAACTGATAAAACATGTTTTTGTTTTGCAAGTGTTGGAAGTTTTTGTGTAATGTAATATAAAACTGTGCACCCCTCTGTCGTCTTTCCACCTGTTTGTCTCATCAGTATAGTCAAATAAATGCCAAGATGTAGCAATGACATCCGTCAGTCTCTAAAAAAAAATAATAAAAAAAAAAAAATCTAATCAGCCATGTCCCAAATTTTGTGCCTCACTTTCAGAGAGTTAAATGTTGTAGCAGTTCCTCAGAGGCAATGAGCACAGTATTGAAAATACTGGAACTGAGCAATGACCCACATCATAAGTTTCATAAAAATTTAATCAGCAGCATGACACATGATGGATGAACTGGTAGCAGCAGACTGAAGAGCATTTCTAATTGACTTACCTACTTTATTTTATCCTACTGGAAGTGCCCCATTTGAGGTCCAGGCATCCAGTTTTTAAAATGCTGTTTACAGGTTGTTTTTGTAAATATTAATGTTAGTGGTCTGTACAGTCTCAAGCTGTCTGTAGTGGCTTTTTTCTCCAGTATTTGTTTTCAGCACATTTACCTTTGTGCACAGATCATCACTGTAACAATAAAGAGATTGACTTGAAACCAGAGCAGAGTGAAAGAGCACAGAACAAATGTCCAACTGGTACCAAACCAGACTTGTTATGTGTATGTGGTATGTGGCGCCCATAGTTAGTAAATTTTGAACTGAAAACCTTGTTTCATTTCCTTCCTGCCTTAGTGTTATACTTGTTAACACTGAAACACTTGATTGATTCTGGATTGCGTCAGTCCATGCAGTGAGCTTTAAAAAAAACCTGTTTTTAAGAGGCCTGATCCTGTAAAATAACAGTGAAGTGAAGTAGGAAGGCAAGAGCAAAAGCGCTCAAATTCTTAAATGAAATCACATTAAGGGGAAATGCCAACTAAATACATTATTGGCAAGAACCAAATCAATTTATTAGCTAGCTATATTCCTGACTGGTCAATAAAATATCTGAAAATAGCAAAACCTCCCAGAGGGCAAGCAGATGTTTAATATTTCTCCATTTTATCTAATCAGCCAAGACCCAACATTAATCAGTTTAAAGTGATAAAGCTGATACCAGTGCTTGTGACATATATGCTTGAAAAGTGCTTGAAAAGTGATTGAAACAATGAATCGATTATCAAAATATTCCAAAATATTAAATTTGAAAAGCTGGAGAAGGCAGGAGGAGCTGAGTTTCTGGCAATGTTCTTAAAAAATGACTGAAACTATTAAATCATTACCAAAATAGCTGCAAACTCTTCCTGCCAGCACACTTGCTCACTCAATACTGTAATGGGGCTGCCTGCACTTGTTCTGTGTGTACAGCTCACAACAGTAAAGTCTATTGTTCTGTTTAAATCTGCTTAGTCTCCATGCAGTCCTTGCAGGTGACCTTCAATATACAGAGTAATAATTATGTTTTACATGCAGGACGACATGGCCTTGTTGCATGTTCAAAATCTTGATCTAAGCCTTGTTCTCTGATCTCTATCCTCTCCTGGCTCTGGTATCAATTCTGTGTGTGAGGACTCGCCCAGAGATGTCTCTTTATCTCTCTGAGCCTCATTTGTTTTGTCCGTCATGTCATACCAACACGTGCAAACCCACAAAACAACCTCTACAATGTATGTATATGTGGCTGGGTCATGGTTCTCCAACATGATAATTTCATCAGAAGTTATACGTTAAACATTTCATAGATGTAGTTAGTAATTTTTAAGAAAATAACATGATCAAAATGAAAATGGTTATTGGTTGCTGCCTTGACAGCGTGTATGAGAAAATGTCCTAAAGTTGCTCATCTTTACAGTGCTGTTGTATCTTACCTCTGTTTTACATGTGTCACATTGCAAAGGCAGTCCCTAGCCTGTTTTATGTGCTGTAATGGAGTACAATCACAACATTTTCTCTGTGATGACCTACTTTTAATGCAATGAGTAACTGTGTTTGCTGTAAAAACAGTGTGATTCTGCTTTAACATCCCAGGCCAGGCAGTTTTAGCTGATCATTATGAAACTGTTAAGGTGCTGAATGGGGCTAATGTGTCTCCACAGTTACTGTATAAGCAAATGGAAAGTGGTAGTCCCATTGTGAGCAACAGCTGGAGTTTGTCCCTGGTGCACCTAAAGCATTTCATCAACTTCAAGCAACAATGGATACCTTTTTAGTCTTAAATATCCCTACTGGGCTTGATAGCAACATGCCTCAGGCAGTGGGTGGCGAAGCAACCTAAAAGAAATATGTACAGTTACAGTACAGACAAAAATGTGAGAAACTATTTTGTGCGTGTGTGTCTAACCTTCAACACCCATTCATGTGCTGCGGATAGCATGCTGTGTGGGTGTAGGTGTTGCTTTGAGAACGGGATGGAAATGCAGTTAAAGGCTGAACATCTCTATTTGCCTGATCTAAATGTGACTGTCTTTCCTGCTGCTTTGGTTTCTTTAACTGAGAAATGTGTTTGTGCAGCACAGCATGGGCATCCACCTGCTGCTAAACTGTAAAGTACCAAAGAAAGCAGGACTGTTTTGACTTTTGACCAGCCAAATTATTAAAAAGGACTGGAGCACAGTTCAACAGGTTAATTTTTAACTTGAAGTTGATTAAATTTCCCACACAATAATGAATCTCATTAGTCAGTCTGAAATCTTATTTGTACTTTCAGGGCAGTTATATCATCACAACCCCTGCTGTTGTCTTTGCCAGCATTTTCTTTTGCCTACTGCCTCCGTCGAGCCTTTTTGTCTCACAATCCAGCTGGCTAAATTGCGAGGAAGTGAAAGTCTGTACAAATGATTAGTGGGTTTTATATAGCAGTGTAGATACTACCCTGCATGTGTGCTGAAAGGTCAGGACCAAACCAGTCAGAAGTCCTTAAAATATGCTGCAACACTTAACACTAAGCCATTAAGTGTTTTCCATTTTATATTTTTGTGCATTTTTACCATTATTTGTTGAGGCCTGTATTCTTAGATGTTTAGCCATTCCCATTTTTAATCAACATAAATAAAAAGAAATATTGGTGAAATATTCTGTAATAAAAGGTAGACTATAACATTCAGCTGATGCAGCTCACTCAAACCAGTGAACTGCTCAGCAGACATAATCGAGTTACAAAACCAGAACTGCTCACATGCTTTTTGTCGACCGGTTGCATGAATCAGCAAGTAAATTGTAACATCTGCGGTTACTCTTGTAAGTTGTGTAAAGGATGTTTTCCAAAGGGCTTCAGCTTCATCTGTGTGACTGATAGTATTGATTGTTATTGCCGCTGGCAGCTTCCACTGCAGTTTGAGGTTAGCAATTAATGAGTGCTTGTATCAGTGCATGAGTGGAAAGAAGGCAGCTCGCCTAAACAGGTAACTTAACCAAAAGCATATGTCTTAGTAAAGTATCCTTTTGTAAACCATTACATATCAGTAGCTACATGTCATTACTGATATATTGGCCAGCCTTCGCCTATCACAGACATATCCGTTCCATTTTTCTTTCTTAAGGTGCTCTGATGGTTTATTCCCAAAAGGATGATGTACCACAAATATACCATCTAGATTTGGCCAAGTTCAAACTGGTCACTGGGTTTGAAGAAGGTCTTTGTTCATTAGTGAATTAATTTGTAAAAATCATTTAAATATTTTTATTTTATTGTTTTATTGAAAGTTTAAAACTGTTTTACCTCAGACTCATTGTAAAATACATTTTGTCACTAGTTTCTTTTCATTTATAGACAAAACAGTTGAAGCAAATCATAAATTGACAGTGCAGTAGTATGTATCAGAAAATAGCCTTAAAGCTTAACACACATTAGGTTGTAGTTGTTTGTAGTCCAGCAGGCTCCTGTCCTTCATCAGTGCACTGTTGCCTGTATCTGTAGTGATACATTTGCATTTCCATGCTTTTTTTAACTCATATTTAACTTTATAGTTCCCATAAAGAGACAGAGCCTGTTGACCCTGTAACTGTGCCGCACAGACAAACTCTTATCTGCATTCACCTCTGCTCCACTAACAGGAAGTTTATCAATGTAAACATGACCTTGCAGGCTTTTTAGTCTCCCCTTCTCTTCCCCCCTTCATGGTGAAATACAAACCCCTCACGTGTACCCAGTGTCACCTACTGTCACATACAAACATACACACACGTTCATGCTCAGAAACATGGCTGCACACACATATCTGAACATATTACTTGTGTTTACCATGTATCATAATTTTCTGGTTCAGACATTTTCACAGAAGTTATTAAGTGACTTTGACATGTGATTGACAGGTTTTTAAAATATTCTTATTTAATTGAGTGGCAGCTTGCCAGTCTTTGTACTGCTGAACTGCTTAAAGGGTAACAATTTCCAGTGACTCATCCTTATCTCCTGCCCTCAACAATACCTGTTCAAACACAGACAGTGCAACATTGACATTGTATAGATAATGTAAATCCATTGTGCATTTTAGATTAAACAAGTTCAAATGACACCTGGTCCTGCTATGTCGACCTTGATGTACAGTTTGTCTCATTTTATGAACTTATTTTCTCAGCTGTTGATTGTCTCAGATGTTCATAATTCATCTTGTTTTTCAGTTGGATGTTTCAGCCACAACAGTTAACTGATTAGACAAGGGACACAAAAAAATTCACAACTGGTTTAATAATAGATTGTTCGGTATTTTGCCTGAAAAATGATCGAAACATTTACTAGTTCTCACGTTTCAGTTGTGATGATTTGCTGCTTACATCATCATAAACTGAACATCTTGAGGTTTTGGCAATCAGTGTAATACAATAAGATTAATTAATGACAGCGATAATCATCAGTTGTGGCTTTAGTATATTTATGTTCCATATTGTTTATTTTGATACCTAACAAAGATCAATGACAGTTTCTTTTTAGTGGACTTAGTGCCATGAATTCTATACTTTTTTGTGAGATTTAAGTCTGAAAAAATATACAACTTTATGGGTTTTCATGACCTCAGATATTTATTCTTTAAGGACACAAGACACTGAAACTCTCTGCTGTAGACTGCAATCATACATATCTGTAGACCAGCTGCAGGCTTAATATAAACCAGAAAGTATGACTGAACAACAGACAAACATCTGGAGCACATGGAGTTGAGACACACGTGTATTCATACTGAAACACGTACTTGGCCATAGACATGAAACCGCCAACACAAACATCTGGTCCTCCTCCGGTGGAATCCCACACAACCTAGCACAAGCCTGCACAGGAGCCACAGATCAGGTTACCATGGTTATAGATCCAGGCAGTAACTCCGTCCACCAGCCTGCATATTCTGGTATGATTTAAAATTACCACCGTGGTTGTCTTTGTTCTACCTCGCTCTCATTTTCTTCTGTGCTTTCCCCGTTTTTTTCTTTGATGCATTCTCTTACAAACACACACACACACTCCCTGTCTTACTCTTCCATGTTATCTTTTAAATAATGTGAAATGTTATTTTATGTTTATAAAACTGCAGGTTTCCCCTCTGTTACATAATCACATAAACTCAGTTTTAGTTCTCTCGCTCCAGTTCCCTCTGTCTCCCTTGTTTTTTCTCTTTTTTGTGTGTGTGTTCGTGTTCCCAGTCAACACCAATAGGCAGAGAACATGGGGAGAGTGTTTCTGTCTCTTGGGTGACAGTGGAAAAGGGCATTTGAGGATGTCATGCTACAGCATCATGGCTCCTCTGGTGTTGGCACATGCCTCATCAGACTGTAAGTTGCCTGAAGGCTGCAGGGATACTATCTGTCATGGTCCACATCTCACATCTGACTCTCAGTCAGTCAGTCAGAGCCTCAGGCTGTGCAGCACTGAGGTCAGTTATGGGCTCTGCTTTCATGTGCTGCATGCAGTATTCTCAGAAAATGACAGAGAACCAAAGAGGACTTTCTAATGATTTCTGTCATGGCACATTGTTAAAAGGTAATTTAGGTTTATTATGACGTGGATCTGATGTCGTCATGATGACATGGTACTTGACAAATTAAACAAGAAATATTTAGAAATATTTCAGACTGAGATTTATTCACATTCTTAACCAGTTCATGTGAATGTAAATGATGATTGTAATTAGTGTGTGGGATTATTAATCACCAACATGGTGAAAGAAACTGAATTTTTGAGTTGAAATAAAAATGGACCTTCTCGATGCGGATTATGCACCGATTTGACTATGTAAATTACTTTTACTTACTTAATTACTTTTTTTTTTGGCACTTACTAAAATGTGACGAATGTTTACAACAGACAGTTTTGTGAACAACCCTTTTCCCTTTTCTTTCTCTTCCAAATAAGAATAATCACACTTAAAATTAATGAAAATGTCTGTCACACAATATCATAAACCCTGTTTGTAACTAATCCAGTTTGCAAATAACTAATAATAATAATTTTTCCCCTACCATTCATTTCGTTTGTGTACTTAGATCCTTGGCAGCTACTGTAACAACAATGACAACAACAGTAACAGTGGCTACTGATCATAAGCCCAACAAAATGCATTTACAATACTTCAATGACTTCAATGATTGAATCCTCATGTAATTCTTTTGTAAGCCTGCGAAGTTTGAGCATCACTGGATTTTATTTTTGGTCAGTGACTCTCAGGTAATTTGAGCTTCAGTCCCTGAAACTTTTATGATCATCTACTCATGTTTCTTGCCAAGTGGATTTTTCTTTTAGTGATATTGCTGCATTTAAAAATCTCAACTTGCATGTCCACTCTCTTCTTTTATTAGCGGATCAAATTTGATTAATGCTCTCTTTATTATATTAACCATGTCCTTGAATGTGGCTTGACTCTGGCATTACAAATAGTTCATAAGGTTCGCTGTGGCTGCTTCACCAGACCACCTGCCACTGGCTAATCCTTCCCTTCTCTCATTGCTTTTAAAATTGCCTGAAGCCTTTTAAGGGACAAGACCTCAATACAACATAGTTCACTTTTGCTGCCTTCCTGAGGCCATATTTCTTCTGTGAATCTGAATTAGACTCAAACACATCAGTGACACTACACACTAACTTTTTGCTTGTGATTAAATATGTCTGTCAAATTAACTTATGTCTCACCTCCCTCCTCCTCCTTCTGACCCCTCTGCCTCTTCCCCCCGTCTTTTCTTCTCTTTTCTTTGCTCTTCTCATCTTCTTCTTCTACCTCCTCCTCTCCCTCTCTCTCTTGCCCCTTCCACACAGATGCTCCCAGCCGCCCAGCTTGACAGGAGTGATGGGATGTGTCAACTAGGTATTACACCTATCCCAACATTTTTACACTGCAAGCAGGGAGACTGGCTGGGTGGGAAAGGATATTTAGGATGAAATAAAAAAATAAACTTTTGAAAAAAGGGAATATGTCAAAGAATGAAAGTGGCTAAAGGGCAAAGTACAGGTGATGAATGGTGGGCATTGCTGATTCTTAATGAGTCCAAGTGAACCACAGTTTTAGATATCTGAACAACCTGAGGTTTATATCTATCTACAATAAAAGAAATATTTGTGATTGATTAAATGATCCATGTTTTAAAGCTTTAGGATCATTTTAAGAATATCAGATGTCCCTATTTAATTTTTTTTTCTGTGCAGTATTGTGATTAAAATGTTAATTATTTTGTGTAAATGAATCTCCAGGCCTGCATTAGTGGTATTTATGATATTAAACAAGATTTATTACTAGTCTGGGTTCATCGCTCACTAATTTTAATAAGAAGAGATTAAGAAGTTATTAATAATATATGCCAGAGTTAAAATGTGCAATTTGGAAATTCTCTTTTAATAATTGATATAAAACAATTATTCATACAGGCTTGTTATTTCTTACATGCATGTAAACAACCTGTGAGACAGCATGTTTTTGTTTTTTTATACAGTCATACTATATTTGAGCAGTTGGGTCCGGTATACCTATAAGGTTGCATTAGTTGTTTACTCAAGAACTCCACTATTAATATTTTTGTTTTGGGTTTGTAATTCAAAACCATGAAGAAAAAAGAGCAAATCATCAGATTCTGAAAGTAGACGATGTCACACTTTCTACCATCAGCATCTAGACACATAAAAACATGAAAATGAAAAACGGGGAGTGAAGAAACCAAAAAACAAACATGGCAATTGGTTTTACTGCTGTAGATATATATAATCTGTGTTTTTAGAACAATCACGTAATGGGTTTGCTTAGACGTGAATGAGCTGGCCTTTTTAATTGATGAAACAAAGGAGACAGGATCCTTAGTGGCTTCTCAGCAAGTTTGCTCTTCACTCATCTGCAGACTCTTCAGCTGGATGCTGTGGTTCACATTCGAAGTTGTCTCCTCAGTGATCCATTGCTGTGATCCAGTGCTGATGTGTAATGCAGAATTATTTACATTGGGGCATGGTTCATGAACTGGTTAACGTAACTGTCCTAATGAGCCAAGACTATGCACAACTACAACAAGATGTCAAAAGTTAAAGCGCTGTAATTTTGACACGTGACAACATGGTGTGAACGTCCTTACAGATGATGTCACCTGAGATATCATGTTTGTCTGGTGCCTTAATCTGGGTTCGTTCACTGTGTAGCTGTTTGTGTTCTACACCAAACCGTCCTGTTAGTTTCTTAGTCAGTTCAGCTTTATTTAATACAAAAGTCTCATTGACATCTCTGAGAGTGACTCCAGCAGTTTTAGTGTAGGAACTCATGATCTCTTCACAGTTGGCATGTTATTTTGTCTTTTTATTGGGTTTGGCAGGTAGCACAACGACAGCTGTCAACACTGAGACAACTTTTGACTTCCTCATACATTTGATATTATTACTGTAAGTGAGTGAACGACTTGATGACAGTTGGAATAAAAGGCATCAATCAGATATGAGAAAATGCCATCGCTGCTAGGGCAAATGATGTTCGTCTCTCTCTGCCTTTCTCTGTCTCTCTCTCTCTGCCTCATGCACATTTTTCATTATCTCTCAATTTTCATCATCCTCTATCAAACGTGTCCATGTTTCACACTTTTTGTAACTGTGTATAATCTTGCCTCTCTCTGTATTTGACTTCTCCTCTCTTCTTGTGTCAGATGGTGACCAGTTGATGATATGGATAATCAACCGTTCTTTTGTCTGACTGGTACTCCCAAATCCAAAGATATTCAGTTTTCTATCACCTAAGACATAGAAAATTGGTGAATTCTCCAACTTAAAAGCTAGAACCAAGAATTTCTTGGCCATTTTGCCTAAAAATTAAAAAAAAATAATCAAAATAGTTGTTTTGCTGTTTCAGCTCTGGATTGGTTAAGCACCTAGTCAAGTGACAGGAGCCAAAATTGTCTTAAAAGACATCATAATCTGTTTATCAATGTTTGATTTAAAAAAAAAAAAAAAAAAAAAAACAACTGGGAAAAGAAAACAAATCTTGACGTGTTGATCTCTGTTTTTACTTGACGTGAAGAATAAGACACATTTTTAATTAACAAGAATTACAGTCTGGAGCCTCATAGGCTCTCTGATGTGATCATATTGTCACAGTTGAGGTAGGTTATTAGAAGCATGTTATGGTTATAAATCAAGATACTAATCTCTCTGTTTGTCTGTCTTTTATTCAAGCAGGTAAGGCAGTCCTGGACGATGTAATCAGACTGAAGGATTCATCTGCAGTGTTCACACCGGAGCGAGACAGCGGAGAGACAGAGAAGGAGGGGGAGGTGGACATCAAAGACACGAGAATGGGTGTGGGCAAGAACACCACCTCCAAGTCTTTGGACAGC
The DNA here is from genome assembly GCA_008933995.1 of Datnioides undecimradiatus. Classification (NCBI taxonomy): domain Eukaryota; kingdom Metazoa; phylum Chordata; class Actinopteri; order Lobotiformes; family Datnioididae; genus Datnioides; species Datnioides undecimradiatus. Next base: position 9,326,181 of record WARS01000015.1, read on the forward strand.
AGCAGTGAGGGAGGAAAATATGAAGAGGAGACCAAACATGGAGCAGATTTCTACCCTATTCCGGTACAGAACTGTGTTTGTGGCCTGTTTATAACAATTTGGACACAGAGACAAAATCACAGATGTATGAACATGCCTACATGAAGCTCACATAATGAACAAAGGACAAAGACTGGGTTTGGTCAACATGCACACAACCTTATAATTACTGTTCTGTTCCTCCCCCCTCATCTTTCTCTTTCATTGACTCACACTCAGATTTGGTGTTGCTTTTTGTCTAGAATGTATTTGTGTAAGCGAACAGCTAAAGTTCACACACAGATTCTGTGCTCTATGGCCAGTCCGTGCATGTTGCTGCTTCTCAGTCCGTTTCCTTTGTTTGTCCTATTGGCACCAGGCCACAGCTTCATGTAGGTCAAAAGGCAAAATGACAATCAACTACTTGGTTAACCTGCTGCTCACATGATCAGACCCCCAGATAAGTGACAGAAAATGGATAGACAGACTTTTATTGAGTATTTTGATTTAATTCTCCTTAGTTCCACTCCTCTACAGTTGTATTTTTTAATTATATTTTTATTGTACTCTTTACTCTATAGCATTTCACAGCTAAAGAGCCAGCGATATCCTGCAGAATCAAACCAGAGCTTACATCCGAGAGCACCAATTTGCCAAATTCACCACATAAACAGCATGAGTTCATAATCTCAGCGTTCTTTTAAGCTTGTGGTTGATATGATACAATTGGTGGGTTGATATGTCTTCCTTTGTATTGCTTTTGTTACGTTGTGAGGAGATGTTTGCGCTCCTGTTTGACCCTCAGGTTATAGACATTCATCTGTGGGCCTCAGTATGTAGACACGGTCTCATATGTTTACATGCGAGACGCTTGAGTGCATACAAAGGTCTGTACAGAAAAAAAACACTGCCGTAAAAATCACTTTGTTTCCACACAGACAGTGAGGGCAGACTGATGGCAGTAAATGGATGAGTGTGTTTGCTTGGTTGTCCCTCAAGCACTGAACATTCAACAAGAAATGTGTCTTTGACCTTCCTCACAGTGTGTCCCTCGTTAAAATGACCCTCGCTTTGTGGATTGACGTGACATAGATACATTTGAGAAGTACACAAAGCAAAAGGACACAGTCCTACGCAATACACACAAGCACACACACTCAGTGGAAGAAATTTGTTTGTGAGGCCATTTTTGCATACTGTAGGAAACACGCGTTCATGTCCAGGTCACCATTCTGTTTCATTTTTTTTATTCCCAGCCATTAGTCTCACATCTCTATTCTTTCACACAACATTGCATTTACAGGCACTTGCGCACAATTTCACACACCTTCATCTCGCCTGTCCTCTTCATTTGGTTTTGTCAGCTGGCCAAGAGTGTGTCAAAGCTCTGTGCGTCATCCTCAATCTGCTGCCTGGTCGAACATCCTGTGGAAAGCTGTAATGAAGATTAGCTTATATATTGCCTTATGACAGTAAAAACGTTACAAAACTGAAGTTTACCTGTGTGTGCTTGTCTGTGTCTTTCAGGTGGTGGTAAACGGAGTGGGCGGTGCCAGTGGAGACCAGGACACTGAAAACACAGAGCTGATGGCAATCTACACTAAAGAAAATCAAGGAGCAGAGAAGGTAACCAGAGAGGAATAATGGAGAAGTGAAAAACAATCCTCATGTCAACCAAATTGCTGGTTTACTCCCAAATAAACCCACATTTAAGCCCTCATGACACATAGTCACATGTTTACTCAGAGTCTCTGTTTCACTGACTTTCCTTTTCCTTGCTCACCTTTCCCCTACATTATTAAAGTTGTAATCCCCAAGATTTCAGCCCTCGTAAATTTGGAGACTCTCGTGGTTACCGTAGCAACGGCAAGTATGGTTTACTGATACAGCAAACACTCCCGGGACAGCAACTGGTGCATGTGCTTTAAAGTGCAACCAAACAGTCAAAAATAATTTGATGAACGATGGTGGTCAGCTGTGACCTCTGTGACAAGTATTAAGTGACAAGTCGTGAGTATTAAATGTAATTACAGGTAAACTATGAGCTCAAGTGATTAAGCAAAAATCACTACTGCTAAGTCATATTTTCAGAAAAACTTCCATTTGTGTGTTTTGTTTCTTTTATTAAAGTCGATGTCCTTGCATGAATTACATTTTTAAATTAGTTTTCTCTGATTAATAGCATTAATAAACCAAGAGAGTAGACCAAGAACTAATAAAAGTTTGTTAGTTTTCTGCTTCACTGCTGACCTGGTTCTTTGTATTTAAAACTGTAAAAAAACACAAACTCATTTCCACTGTTACTGAGGCAGAAAAGTGCTAAGATCTTGACTGGAAATCAGAGTCTGACTCGTCAAACTGCCTCCCTGCTGTCTTTCCTTTTTTCTATTCACATTTCTTTGCTTTTCTCATTGTCACTATGACTGTGCATTTTTCTCTGCTGAGAGAATGAAGTCATGTATTTTTTCCCTTTCACACAGTTTTTTTTCTTCCTTTGACACTTTCTTTTTTCCTTTTTTCTATTTTTATCATCTCATCTCTCGTCACGTCTGCTGTTCTCACATCAACATTTGACATTATCTGTAATCTTATTTTTTTTCATCTGCATAAAGTCTACCAAAATACATCATTTTAACCCTTTTGCTCAATGCGGTATATAAAACGAAATAAACATTGTTTCATACACTCTGCATTATTCTCCATCTGTTGCCTAGACCAACATCCTGTGGAAAACAGTAATGAATATTGGCTTTTGTATTGCCTTATGAAAGCAAAAAAGACCAACATTAAAAAAACTGAAGTGTACATGTTTGTAAAACAAAATAACCATGTCAGGAGAGGTACGAATTATTAAGATCCTATTCATCCTGTTTCTGTGAGCAGAGCTCCATGTCGGAGACGTTGGATAGCACAGACAGTATCGACGTGAGGAGGATGGATATGATCTACACCATTGAAGATACCCCACCATGGTACCTGTGTGTGTTCTTGGGTTTACAGGTAAATCTACATGCTGGACAGTCATTACTACTTTATCTGAAGAGCAGATGTGTTTACACCGGAAATGTCTTGCCGCATGGACTGAAACACATGCGCCTATATATGTTCTGTATAATCAGGACTTTTAAGCATTTCTCACCTGACCTTCCCCAATATTCACCACACAATTGGATACAAGACTTAAAAATAGGACTTGGGTCACAGTCTTTGTCATGTTGATGGTTTACTGGGTAAATTGCCTCACCACAATGTGCTTGTATCTGGCACTGGACTTTTGTCTTCTGTCAACTCCCTCTGTCACATCAGTGAATTGTGAGGAGATCCTGTATATCTGTGAAGTAAGGAAAGAAACCAAATGTGACCAAGTTAGAGCGTGCTGCTACCAAGGCTGCACAGTCCTTCATCATTCACAGACAATCCCTCTAAAAATGTGTTTTTTTTTCCCCATTACCACAATGACGAATTATGTACATCCACACACAAACCTGCATTAAACTTCACGTATTGTTAGATATTGCTGCTTAATCCTCAGAACAGTCTGGCCAAGGAAAACTGATCAAGTGAATGGCCTGTCAGTCAGGCCAGCCTGACGAGTAAAAAAAGAAGAGATTGAATTGACAGCAGAAAAAAATAAATAAACCTTGGTTATTCAACATAAAGACTGATTATGAATTATAGTATATTTAAACAAATATATTTGTATCAAACTTTAAACACAAATTTTGTTCATATATACCACTGAAACAGTAACTCAAGTACACGGTCAGCAGTGAGCAGGCCCTCTTTTTCAGACTGAGTGATTCCACCCATACAGGTATCAATCCAGGCTACGTAGAGAAAGGAGAGAGTGGGAGTGGATTTTGCAAACGTCTATGCTGATTGAGAGCAACAACAATGTTTATTGTTCCCTTTTTGAGAACTAATAATATTGTGAAAGTATTCGTGTATAGAGATCAATGTAAGTGAGTCAGATTACTGATGAGTAATCAGTCAGCAGATGAAATCACCTGCAATGCCATCACTTATTAAACTGAAACACCATCCAATTTTCCATGATCACTGCACACTCTCCAGTTATTAAACATGTGTCATCAGCACCAAATCTGGATGCGGTTGCACAATTTATTCAACAAACTGGAAGATTATAGGGAATGGCCTTATAAAATCAAAAGACTTTTTGCTGGGTTTTGAAACGCTTTACCTCACTGGGTGAAGATTGAAAAAAGTTTATTAATCACATCATTGCAGTGATCTAAGCCCCAGATGAAAAGAAGTCACTTGTTTGTGGTGCGAGTCATGTTTTTAATTTTTGCTAAATTCTGATAACTATAAGACAAGTGAAAAGACAATTAGAGACTTGTGTTTTCTAACTGGAAGGTGATAATCCAAAAAACATCTGATATATTTGGGAATATCCTAAAAGTCTGTTGCTTCTTGTCTTTGCAGCACTACTTGACATGTTTCAGCGGCACTATCGCGGTGCCGTTCCTCCTCGCTGAGGCAATGTGCGTCGGTTTCGATCAGTGGGCCACCAGTCAGCTCATAGGGACCATCTTCTTCTGTGTAGGGATCACCACCCTGCTACAAACCACACTGGGCTGCAGGTACAGGCATACACGCATGTCTCACATGGACATGAGAAAATGCTTTCTGGAATACACAGACACTCAGACTTTGCTCTAAGCCATACACCTACCCACTTCCTCCCTTTTTAATCCCTCCTCTATCCTCCACTCTTTCCCCCTCATCTCTAAGTGCCACTCGAAGACAAGGGCCATTGTTGACATGAAGTTCCTCTTTCTCCATCCTTCCCCTTCATGTCACTATGGAGTGGGTTTTAAGTGTGTTTGCACACATTTATGTAGATTCTTTACACTTCCTCTTATTTTAAAAATAATGCTATGTTCCCAGAGGATTTCTCACAGATAAATGAAGCTGACACATGTTATTTCTCTGAATTTTAAGAGATTTTATTCTGCGGCAGGTGTCTTGTGCACATATTTTCATACCAGAATATGCTGAGTTTAAGTTCCTTGTTTCGTTCATGTGACTGCAGTTCTCTCTGTAAGCTTTCAAGAAGTGGCCTATATATTTTCTGTATTGAGGCAGCAGAAGCCAAACAGATTCCAGGAACTAAAAGACACGTGGTATATGTCTGCAGGCCAGAAGAGTGAACTACATGCGGTTCAACTATGGCATCTGTTCCAGACATGCAGTGTGAATTACGCTGTATAGTCGATTAAACACACAGCCCTATATTTTTTGGCAGCCTATTAACCAAGAGGGAAGTCCCTGCTTTCAGCCACACCACTGTGCACACATGGAGAATACCCCAACTGACTAGTTTATTACATTCTGTTCATCAAAGGCACCTCATTCACTTTTGCATCACATTTTTCACCTCATGTAACCTCTGCTGCCTGCTCAACACATTCTTCCCTCCTCCTCATCTCCCCTCCCTCACCACTCAGTCCTCACTCTTCCCTTAAAGATCCAGCACCTGGAGCCTGGTAATCTCTTTAGTTCACCACCTTTTGTTCACGATTGTTCTTTGCTCTTACACATCATGTTGCTCATACAGCAAGTGATCCCGTGTGTGTCCATGTGTTTGTGTGTGTTTCATAACCAGTGATTCACCTGATTCAACTCCAGGGGTTATCTCAGTCCCCCCATTCACCAGTAATACCAACTGACATGAGACATTACCTGTTGTCAGAGATATCATCCTATCTTTGGGTCCGTGTTTTAATGAAAGCTGGGTCATGTTGGCTTCAGGTGTTATTTTTCTTTCATAAAAGAGAAGCAGTTCAGTGAAGTACACTTCTATTTCTCTCCCTTTTTGTAATAAATCTAATCTTTCCATCATGCTTTGGCAGATTCCTAGTGTTTCATTATTGTTACCAGCCAGATCGCCTCATGCAGGCGAACCCAGACAATCACAGATACTCACTGTTCTTTTTTAACACCAACTCTGTGGCCTTGACTGATGCCATGATGAAAATACTGTGCAAACACTGTCTTATCTACTTCTTTGTCTTCTTTAAACATTCAGTGGGAAGTCCATGGAAACTTTTATTATTGGAGGAAGAATGTGTGTCTATGTCACAGAAGTCTTCATGACTTTGAATTTGCTGACAAATCTTTTCAGTGAGGTTAGACCAGATGACAGGCTTCTTGTTTAGTGTACTTTCCTTGTGTCCAAATAGGGGAACAAATATATGACAGGAAACCCAATCTCTGGCCAAATACTGTAGCCTGCAAAATAAACTTTATCTAATTTAAGTCATCTATCCTTAACCCTCAACTCTGCCACTCAACATTGATTCATTTGACCAATTTGGTTTCATACTTCTGTAAAAGGGGCATTATTAGTAGAGTGTCCCTTTGTAGCAGCAACATTTACCCATCCAGTATTGATAAATAATGCTAGATGTCTGTAATATGATAGTCTCACTTTTGTCGTCTTACTCCAACAAGAGGGGCATTTTCATGATAGCTGTCAAGTTAAATGTATTTTTAAAAAAATCTCTCTCTCTTGTTTTTCCTCACTCTGACATAAGCAAAGACAGAGTCTGGTCTTGGCTTTAACATGAATGGCATTCCTGTCACACAGACAGCCTACTTTCTCTGAGGCAGTGCTTTTCACTGTAGTTAACTGTCCTGAGAAATTCCACTGAATGGAAACCAAAAAAAGAGAAAAGAGGAATGCAACAAAAAGGGAAAAATGACCAGTAAATTATACTTAATGATTTCTCTTCTTAAAAAGCACAAGGAAAACAAATTGGCATGTTGACACTAAGCACTATAATGGGTCTGTAGTGATGTGACTGGTGGTAAAATACAGGTGTGAATGTACCCACCATCTGTTGTCAGACTCTAATCACTACACACACTGAAATACCTCTATTCAAGACAAAATACAACATGATTTCAATCTGAATCTTTTTATTTTGTTTGCAAGTATCTGTTAAGTCTCTAACAGGACTTTTGAAAGTGATCACAGCTGTTCAATCGTGGTGATATGACTCAAGTCAAAACATATCTGAGTAAGACACTGAAAAGAAAACAGAGATATAGTCACAGTAATGAGATGGATGTAGGATGATGAGTCATGGTGCCAAGTGAGGTCAATTAAAAGAAAATCTGAATGCTGTTCCAAGAAAGGTGAGGCGAACTTGCATATGTGTGTGTTTTCCTCCAAGTGTATGTACTGCTGCTACGTGCAGACGTGACTGTGTAGATGATTCAATGTGGAGTTTACTGGTCCGTGAATGTTTGTTAGTTTGGGTCAGATACACATAGAGAACAAAGAGCTGTACAAAAGAATATGATTAAATACACACACCATGCATTGATATACAGTTATTGGAATACCACATTAATTAAAGACTAATTTGTGAAAAGGATTCAGTTGGGCGATTTTGTTTTAAGTCTGTGTGCATGTGAAACGCTTTGATCGAAACAAACAGGTGCACAACTCTGTTCACTTCCTGTTTAAGAAAATAAACATCCCCTGTCCCCTTTTTAGATACTTTACATCCCTTTATTTCTGTCCTTGTTATTTTCACCATCATGACATCATTTCAAGTTGATTACGTTTCATCTGATCAGATTTTATGATATCCCTCTACCAGACTTTTTAAAGAAATGTCTATTACAGAAAACAAACCTTTTGTAAACCTGTGTGTGAGTACTTCTGAGTGGTTCAAGTGAAAGAGGAAGGGAAGAAAGGAAATCTGTGCCAGAAGTAATTGACCACATCCTGTGTTTAACCAACCTTACCCAACAAAAGACCACGGGGGTTTCTCCCACTCCACACAGTGAATGATTATCAAATAAATGGGAATAACTTGCAAGAATGGCATGAGCTCTACTGGATATCCCACAATTATGACTTGCAGTTTAAGTGCTAGCACCTGCTGGATCTATACAGAAAATTCCTTGTTTGCTACTAATTTCTAACACTCCTTTTGTTGTACATTAATTTGATTATTCAGGCACATTGTGTAATTTCTTAATGGTGCTTTTCTTATGTTTAAGGTTGCCTTTGTTCCAGGCCAGCGCTTTTGCCTTCCTCGCACCAGCCAGAGCCATTCTGTCACTGGACAAATGGAAATGTAATAACACAGGTAACCCCTCTGTCCTCTTCTGTCTGTCTCTGTTTTAGAATCACTCATGGCAGCCACTGCTGTCAGTGTAATTAATAACTGAGTTATTTTATCTTTTATTTACTTTGATCCCAACTCCAAATGCTGTCCCCATCAAAGACAGCAAATAATTAAACACACCCCAAAATGGATCAGCTGTAGAGTTCTGAGTCACAAAATGATCTAATTAATGTTTCATTCCTCCATGTTTTTCCATGAGCAGAGGTTCCAGTATTTAACAGCACAGAGCTCTTCCACACAGAGCACATCTGGCACCCAAGGATACGAGAGGTGAGGCACAGAAAGACTCAATCAGTCCTGTAAGGGGTTGGCGGCAGAACTGTAAAAAGTCAGTGAAAGCAAAACTGGACAGACGAGTTTAACAGTTAAAAAAAAAAATGTTTTCTGCTAAAAAGCATGTCCTTGTAAGAATTAAGTAAGCTCAGTGAACAATAGTGCACAGTGAGATGTTATTCAACTTGACTAGAACAACTCCGTACACTATTTTTACACAACTTTAGTTAAATAAAGGTTTTTGATGTTAAACACAGCTGCACAGTAGAACTTTTTTGTCTGTTGGGACATTGGGGAACATTTCTGTTTTTATGGCTGCAGTTTGGTTTTCGGTGACAAGAGCTGCTAATTTGCATTAACCTTTTTCTGTTTGCGTAAGCTAGTTGAGTAATTGTTTTTTATGTGACACTTGAGTGAGACTAAACTGAATGAAACTGAATTAAGCTGTTGAATGGAACAGCAAAGGGCCGAGGGCAGCAGGAACGTGTGTGTGACAAAAGGTGACAGAAGAGAACATGAAGACAGATAAGACAGGACAAACAGGATTATCACTCAGAAACCGGACACTGATTCTGTAACCCCATCTCCTTCAACAATACAACACAGTTCTGCTGGTTTTTATTTTTGATTCATAAATTTGATTTCACGTTTTGTTTGGCTACAGATAAAAAAAAAAAGTAATGTATAGTGCTTTTTCCATGAAGTCATAACTGATGATTAATTACATCAAACGTACGATGTGACTGATCAGTCTTGAGCTGAAACAGATCTGTCACATTGTGTCGCATGATCAGATACTAACAATCGCATTAGTTACAAGTTAAAACTTGTAAGTTGATATTTTACAGTCCTACAATTCTGCAATGTCATTTGGCAGATGCTTTTAGCCAAAGCGACCAACATATAGAATGGGTACAACACAAGCAAAGATCTATTAGGAAAAGTGATGCGGACAAGTGCTAAGAAGTGTTTCCCGTCCAGTAGTACCAAGGTGACAACAGGTAGTGCTGAGGTAGAGTGATGTTGTTTTGTTTTGTTTTGTTTTTTAAGTATTAAGTGCTTGTTACGAGAGTAGGTATGCAGAAAACAATAGGGTCTTAAGCAATTTCTTGAATGTTGTGAGAGACTGAGTCAAATGGAGTTAGGTAACTCATTCCACCACTGGGGGATGACAGAGGAGAAGAGTCTAGCTTGTGACTTTGGGCCCCGTTGTGATGTTGGGACTAGACATCTCTCAGTGGCTGAGCGTAGACAGCAGGATGGAGTGTAGAGCTGGATGAGGGGGTTCAGGTAACCGGGAGCAGTTGTAGTTAAGGTCTTGTAAGCGAGCGTCAGTGATTTCAATTTGACCCGATATATTTCAGATAAAATCTTTAAAATATTTTAGATCTTTTTAAACTGCAGTAGTGTTTTAGTTGGGTAGCTGATTCTTTATTCAGTTTTTCCAAAAATGTTTTTGTTACATGAACCCTTTTTTCTCTCTGTCTACAATTTCTATGCTCTGTCAGATCCAAGGGGCTATCATCGTGTCCTCCCTGGTCGAGGTGTGTATTGGAGCACTGGGCCTCCCTGGGATCCTGCTGAAGTACATCGGACCTCTTACCATCACCCCCACCGTGGCTCTTATAGGCTTGTCGGGTTTCCAGGCTGCAGGGGAGAGGGCTGGAAAACACTGGGGCATTGCTATGCTGTAAGGAGACACTATCATGAAAAGAAATGCATCTCTGAGATGGGACTCAACTTCACATGCACTCTGTTGTCCCTCTGTGTGTTCATTATGTTCTAATGATTATGTATAAGATTGTTCTGTCAGTGTGTGTTTACATGTATTTTTATGGAGCATACTGAGTGCACAGATGGGCTGCTGTTGTGGACAGTGATGCAGGAGTGGCTTTCCATGAGCATTTTTTCCTGTCATGGAAACCTGACGACATGGAAAACACCTGAAACCGACTGACTAAAACTGTATGTATCCATTGTTCTCAGCCAATGAGGAAATGGATATCTTTTTCACAACTGCTTGTTTCATACACAATAGATTTAGAGTGTACAGATACAGCTGACTAACTCACGGGCGAAGATCTACTTCAGAGTTGTGATATTCATGTGGTGTGACACCAGTTCCTGCTGTGTCATGGCTGTTTACACTGCAGCTGGAGGGCATCTCTCCTCGCTCCACAGAGACCGAGGATATGTGCCTGTAATTGCAACTGATTTGCTCTTTCTGAGGCAGTTAGGATAATTGATTGGTGACTCTGAAGCCCCCGGGGTCCTCAGTGGAACATGAATAATAGTTAGCTCTCTCTCTCACACAGGAGTAAATCCAGTATAGAAAATGATGCAACAACAATAACACTGTTTCTGTCTGCAGGACTATCTTCTTGGTGCTGCTCTTCTCCCAGTATGCCAGAAATGTCCACTTCCCTTTACCAGTCTACAAAGCCAAGAAAGGCTGGACTTCCTATAGGCTGCAGGTCTTCAAAATGTTTCCTGTAAGTACATGCATACATCAGCTTTTGGTCTTTTGCCTTGGCTTCACTTTTTGATTCCCTTCAGAAGATATTCTGCCCATTTCAATGAATTGACCCCCCCTTCCCCTTCCCGCCACCACAAAGTGTGTTTCCATCAAAGTCACAAATTATTCAACAGAGCTAATCTTGCTCTCCCTGGGAGGTTGAGAGGTTTTCCCTTCGCATGACTCTGTGCCGCATGTAAATTGGGCTTCTGCTGCCCTCTGCTGGTAATATATGAAATAATAAAATCAAATCATCTTGTTGTTAGTTTGGTTTGTATTGCTTCAGAATGTTAAAGTGGATTTCACTGTGCCTTAACAGGTGTTAAATGAATATTAGTTTGAACAATAAGTCGCAGTCAAATTAAAGTTAGATCATCTGTATTTTCGAGCTGTCGAAGACTGTTAACCTTCACCCAGACACATGATATAGCTCTGTTAACTACTTCAGCCTTACAGCAAGTACTTCAGCGTGGCTCTGTGTGAGCCGGATGCCCAAAGTCACATTTGAGAGGATAAAGTTATGCATATTCAAGATGTTATGTTTCACAGGTAGAGAAAAGAGACATTATAAGTATATTGAATAAAATTACTTAAATTATTTAACATCTTTGGCAAATATCAAGACATAACTGAACACAGATGCAGGAATCAAACTGGAGAAATGTGTGTGTTTTTAATGTGAGTGTGTGAGACAAGCGTTTTCTATTGTCTTTTGCCCAGATCATCATGGCCATCCTGGTGTCATGGCTGCTGTGTTTCATTTTCACTGTGACTGACGTTTTCCCGCCGGAGGTAGACAAGTACGGTTTCTATGCCCGCACTGATGCACGTCAAGGAATCCTCGCCGTCGCACCATGGTTTAATATCCCATATCCCTGTAAGTGTCTATATGGAGAGGAAGAGGTGGAGGATGGAGTGTTGTTGTTTATGTCTGATCTACGTAAGCTGTGATCAACCCAACAACAGGTAGCCATGTGAAAATAAGAAGCACAATTTCATCCAGAGTGGAGATGATGATTGTTTTTAGCTTTTTTTCAGTCTCAGGATATCAGCAGTAAACATTTCCTCTTGACCTGGACTTGGAGGATTATTAATGATCTTTAACAGTTTACAGTTAGATCAGTTAGGTTCAACTTCACAGTGAATACAATAAACAGGTATGAGAAGTTACATTAGGAAGCTGTGTAACTATGAAATACAAAATGTAAACAAAACGATGCACGAAATGTCCAGCAGTGGTGGAATATAATTGTGTACAATTACTGAAGTACCACTCTTAAGTACATTTAAATGAACATCCCTTTTGTTTGAGTACTTTATACTTATACACCAAGTATAATCTTTATATTTTCTGTCTCTGATGCATGTTTTTTTTTTTAAACTCTACAGTCCAGTGGGGCGTTCCTACTGTGACGGCTGCAGGTGTGATCGGCATGATGAGCGCAGTGGTGGCCAGCATCATTGAATCAATTGGAGATTACTACGCCTGTGCACGTCTCTCTTGTGCCCCTCCCCCTCCTATTCATGCAATCAATAGGTAACTTATTTATCTTTTAACCAGTTTGTATTATTTCTCTTCTTCTTTATTCTCTCTAATTTTCCAGTTTGTTAGTGAAATGCCTCTCAGGAAATTTGCTGTCTGGTGGATGCTTTAATTACGATGTTTTTGTGTTGTCTCTGCAGGGGGATATTTGTAGAAGGTATTTCCTGTGTACTGGATGGTCTTTTTGGGACAGGAAATGGCTCCACCTCCTCCAGTCCAAATATAGGCGTTCTGGGAATCACAAAAGTAACACAAACCTCTGTTTGTCTGATGTTTGTCATTACACTACAATTCTTCCCTCTGTCTAATTTCTAATTGGGCCTCCAGGTGGGCAGCAGACGTGTGATTCAGTATGGAGCTGCTATGATGCTGCTGCTGGGGCTCGTGGGTAAATTCAGCGCCCTGTTTGCCTCTCTGCCTGACCCTGTCCTGGGTGCTCTGTTCTGCACCCTGTTTGGTATGATCACGGCAGTGGGACTGTCCAACCTGCAGTTTGTCGACCTCAACTCCTCCAGGAACCTCTTTGTTCTGGGTTTCTCCATCTTCTTTGGTCTGATGCTGCCGAGCTACCTCAAACAGAACCCGCTGGTCACCGGTGAGTGGAGGGAAAGATATCCCCGGCTGGGTCATAATCACCTGAAAACAACATTTATATTTGTCACATTTACATTAGTAATAATTAAAAGAAAATAGCTTTTTTAATAAACCATAGAATCATGTAGTTTAGGAAATAATTTACTGAACATATTAAAATGAGGTTGTTTTGAGATTCATAATGTTAGTATTGGTAATTTCTAGCCCAAATACAAACTTAGATATATCTCGGTCAGTTTCTAATCCCCTGGCTCTTTTTCTTTCTCAGGCATCGTTGAGATTGACCAGGTGCTGAACGTGCTCCTCACCACTGCCATGTTTGTCGGAGGATCCGTCGCTTTCATTCTGGACAATACTATCCCTGGTAAGGTGTTTAATCCACATTCCCTCAGGTTTTCCAACCTAAGAATACATTTAATTTGTGCTTTAAAGTTTATTGCTGGAGGATATTAATGATAAATTAATTGTACTTCAGCATGCACAAATCTTTATTTGAGAAAGGAAATCACAATAATGTGGCTGTGACTGCCAAGTGGGTACAGGTACTTGGAAAAAGGCAGAACATGCCAGGGTCTGTTTTATATCCTGGAGCATCTGAAGACCCCTGTGAGAAGAAGTGAAGAGGAGTCGGATGTCTTAATTTAACCTGCTGGTCCCAGAGAAGCATCAGAGAATTGATGGATATATGATCCTTTAGGATGCATTTTTCCTTTTTAACAATCTGACTTTCTATTTATTTTTCTTTTAAACACATAACATAGAACAAAGGAAAGCTCAACAGCTCCACAATGTTAACGTTGTTAGTTATGTGCCCATCTTTGAGCCTTTAGTTTTGATTTATAAGAACTTGTGATTAATGTGCGTTCCATTTCTTCTCAGGTTCCCCTGAAGAAAGAGGCATCAGGAAGCTGAAACGTGGCTCCGGTCTCAGTGTAGCCGAGCTGGAAGGGATGAGATCTTATGATCTGCCGTTTGGAATGGACTTTCTTCGCAGATACCCCATCTTCAAGTACATCCCCATCAGCCCCACTTTCATGGGCTACCAGTGGGGGAGCAGAATGGGACATGGGGATGCGGTGAAGGGAGGAGGAATGGGAGGGGAGGGAGGCATGGCACCGGGAGAGAGTCGGGTATAGCCAACTGGCTGAATTTGGGGAGCAAGGGAGGGTACACTAAGATAAAAGGATGGGAGAGTGGAGGACAGAAGCGGTGTCGGATTCGTGATTGTATGGAACAAAACATGATGCGCCGACCCCCCACCCCCACCACTCAATATGTGTCTTCTTTAGCTCATGTCAGTCCTTTCTCACTTCCCAGTATGCTATTTTAAGCATGCTATAGCAAGTCACAGCATGCTATAAAGGATGTCACCATGCAGAGGTTAGTTGGTGTGTTTACATGTGCATACAGTATGCAGCGAGAGATAACGGGTTTGTGCATTAATTTGCTTGCACTTTAATCCAGACAGAGACAGATGGACATCAAACAATTGAGGCTGAGTGTTTGATGATTCACTGACTCGTAATCACTGCCAGCTTCTACTCCCTGTGCCATTTAAAAAAAAAACCTACTAAAAGCACAGTAGATTTGATTATGTCAGTTGAGGATTATGCAGAATTTCTGCGATGAATCATTTGCCTCTGAACTCATTATGCAACCTCTTTAGAGACACACACACATGCTCTCACACCAACAGCCTCACCAAAAGTAGCTTGAGCGCTACAGTGCACGTCAGGGTCATGCAGATTGATGGAAGTGGTTTGTCAGGTGCCCTTAGCCATGCAAAGTGATTGTGAAATTTATTTTTGCACTATCTGCCTCCTGAGTTCAAAACCAGAATCTCACTCTATACCCCCCCATCTCCCTCACCCCACCATTTCTTCAGTAAACTTCTCAGAGACCCATTTAGCAGCACATCACATCCACTCATCTCATGCTAAAGATCCTCACATCCTTCTTTTTGATAAAGTACAATACGAAAATATCCTCCGTACAGTTTACACCTCTTTACTGTGCCAGTATTATGCAGCAGTTACTAACGAGACCAAAACTCTACCTTTCCTGGACACGCCCATGTCTCATCTGCAACTTGACTTGTCTTACACTTATTCTGGAACAACATTCATATTCATAGATATTTATTTTTACAATAACCTCCAACCTCCTCTAACACATGCAGGCACTAACACAACAAAACAAGCTTTTATTGATGCCTCGACTGCCTGATAATTGCAGTTTATTTGCAAAAGCTGCATTGATGGCACATGGGAACACAGACGTGTCGCCTTTTCAGAGACTGAAACCTACATGTAGACACAAATTCAAAGCTTAAGAAAGATGGATCACACCAGGAGAATTAAGCATTCTCTATCCACCGACTGCACAGATCTCTGCCTGGATCAAGTTTTAAAGTGCCCCTGGTCCTCTGCTTTTAGAATTAATGTGTGTAAATGTAGGATTTACAAAGGCTCAACATAAAATAACAAACACCTGCCACTACCCAAAACCTCTTTTTCAGTTCTTGCAAAATTGTACTAAGAAGTTAGGATGTTGTTTTGGCTTGGATGTGGGCTACTACATATAACAGGAGTGATTTGGAGTCATCCCTCTGGATCAACTCGCAGATGGTGCAGTGTGGTGTTTGCAACAGGCAATCATGACTGCTGATGTCACTAACAATTTTCACTTGTCGTTGATGACTTTCCTTTACATTCCTCCTCCTCCTCCCATCCTCAGTCACACATTCGCCTCCCTCTCTCACCCCACTTCAGTAAGTCAACTGCTGATAATTTGTTTAAATTGTTTTTTTGTTTTGTTTTTACTGTTCATGCCTGTTGTAGTTCAGGCTGTAGCAGAACATTTGGCTGAGTATGATTTCTGAGCATCAGTTACAGGCTGCCCAGTTAGCTCATGTATGTCCCTGAAGAGTGAGTCTCTAATTTGACCACACTGTGTGCCTCTGGTGTTTATAATGGAAAAACTACAATTTAAAAATAACATAGAAGAATTTGCATTGTCATAATCTTTTGTAAATGCAGAAAATTAAAACGGCACAATGAGAAAAATAACAGTTATAAGAAAACTACTAAATATTTAGCCCAGCTGAGATTTTTACTAAACCAAAATGCTAAAAGCTCCTTTTATTTTTCCTCAGTGTTGTGTTACTGTATACCAAAACTCTTTTTTAAGCATCAGCATTTGTCGCTATTACGAAACTTGCTAATTAATTCTCATCTCATCCCAAATTTTCTCACCTTTTATCTTTTTTAAAGTTATTTATTTATTTATGAGAAGAGAATTGATGTTTAATGGTTGCTTAAAGCAGGTTTATGTTTCTCTTGCACAAATTTGAAAGTGTATTTATTAGTTTACTTGTTCATACCCTGTAAAGACTGGTGTGATGATGACTGACCGCTACTCCTTCACTCTCAGCTACATTGGTGCTTTTAGAAACTCACCTGGGGACAGCAGCTTTTTAAACATGTGAGCTGCTTCTATTTCATTCCATTTATAGCATGTTGTTTTTACAAACAAAAGAAAAAAATTTCAAATGTTGAACTGGATAAATGAGTCAGATTTCAGAGCAAGGGCCTTTTTACTCCAAGTTCTGTTTGCACATATAATGGTGCCAAGATCATCGGGGTCAGAGTGAGATATTCTCACTAATCTGACACCTCAAAAGGTCTCTAGAGTGCTTATCCAGATTTATAGTCAAGTATGAACATTTTTCCTCAATATTCTGAAGAAAGGTGGCTGACCCACTTTGACTAAATATTTGGGCCTTAGTCTCTGAGAGCTCAGCTAGCTAAAGCCCCATAGACTCTGTATGTTCCTCTTGTGATTTGGTCACATAACATTGCCTGTTATCCTGTAATTTGGTTAGTTTTTTGTGATCATTTCAGATATCTGCTGTCTGCTCAGAGTGATAAAAGTGTTTGCCAAGGACAAAACCAAGGCTAAAATGTACTTATAGGTATCTTATAGTGCTCTACTGACAGGGATCAGTATTGCACAAATATCAAAATATTTTTAAATCATACTGAAAATTACATTTTATGTGGATGTTACCAAAATTGAAGATACTTATATGTGGGCACAGATTTTCTTCATTTTCATGTTGATTCTGTAGTTTCTCTACATCAGAATCGCAGCAAATTTTGTAACCATGTCTTAGCATTGAAATGTAGTATGCAGTAAGCTAAGATGAAAACATTACTTAAACTGGTGGATTTTCTAATCATGTCACAAACTATTTTATCATCATGGGTGAACAATAAAAATCTGTGATATGACCAAATCATAGAGAAACATGAAGAGTGCTAAAGTCCGAAGAGAGGCTCTGCTAGCTAGTGACCACTGATGTGTGCAGAAACTGTAAAACTAAAACCTCACCATTCACATCGTAATGTTGGCTGTGCTCAGGACTGTCAGTTGGAGAGCTGTAGATAAGAAGCAGTGTTATTGGGTGGTTGGTAAAATTAGTAGTATGTTATTGACACACCAGCTGATGTGTTTGGCTTTGTTGCCCATGCTGCGCGACCTTGCTCCAAGAGCAGGTGATGATCAAGTTTAGAGGTCAGAGAACAGCAGCCGCCTCCTGCATCATCTCTGTTAGAGAGGTAGTAATCAGAGGGTGGTTTGATGGGTTTTGGCACCTCCTCTAGTGAATTTTATAGTACATGGCATGCACACATGCTAATCACATACACAACATGTGACCTTGTTTTCTGTGTCATATCATGTTCATGCAACCAGCACTTCTCCCATTACATCCCCTCTCCACACACACTCTGTTTAACCCCCCCACCCCCCAGTCCTGAAGTGAAAATAATATTGGTGTCCTCCCATGTTTAGTGTACCTGGTTTTTTTTCTCCTTGGGAATTCTTACTGTTGATTCTGGATGCAGGAGAAGACACTAGCTAGCCACCTTATTAAGAGCCTGGGTCATTGACAGCTGGGTGAACCTGCCTTATCAATTACTGGCAGCTTCCCCCTGTTTTTAATTTTTACCTTCATGTTTTAATCTTGGTTATTGTAGGATCCATCACACATCTATATGTGTTTTCAACATTGCTGTTACAGAATTATCCCAGTTGTTTTTGATTTCACAGGCTCAGTCTCCTTGATGGTCAGTTTAACAATCACATGGCTCTTAAGAAGGTGGCTATAAGGTGTGTAACACAAAGACATTAATCCCTTTCAGTTATTTTGAAGGGGGTGCTACCTGAAGAATATACTTTTGTGTATTAAGTGTTTTATCTTTTTCAATGTTTTTGTTTTTTTATACATTATTTTCATGTTTTTGCAAGCAAATATTTGTAAGAAGAAATCATAACTTTTAATCTTAAATCATGCTGGAAAGCGCACCATTGTGTTGTACTTTTTATTTAAAAAGTAAATACATTTTTATCCTCTATTGAATATGTGGTTTGGTGGAATCCTTTTGTTTGTTTGTTAGGACCTTTTTCATATTGTATTTTTTTACTCTAACATTGCTTTCTGTCCGTGTTAACACATAACCAGTATAATTAAAAGAACGAGCTAAGAAACTTTAAATAGATGTAAAAACAAGCAAAAAAATAAATGTATATTTAATCTAAACCTTCTGGAAGAGAAGTTGTGTAAACTAATTGTAGCAACAAAATGTTTTATTCTTTGTTCCTAAAACTATTTAATAAGATGTTACAGAATGAATGCAGTGTTTTTGTCTTTATTGGTCACCAACTGAAGCCTTAAAACTAGATAAATCAGCAGAGCTACTGGCCATGTCTGGGCCAGGCCTATCACAACATTCATACAACAGTTTTGTTACAATGACATCTCAGAGAAGTATCCTTGAGGGGATTTTATATTAGGGCGAGTTACAACCTGTATTTTCACATTTTTATGGCAAATATAGTTACACCCATTCACAGATGTACCATACTATACTTTCACAGCTCATCCCTGCATGCTGCACTCTGTTTACATTTCTCTGTGCTAAGCTACATTGTCTGTGATTGGTTGTCTGTCTAATCAAACAATGTCAAGAGTCATATCGATATGACTGCATGTTGAAAAAAGCCAATTAGTCTGTCAAGCAATAACACAGTTGTGCAATAAAACTGAGATAAATAGATGGATAGATTGATATATAGATTGATTATTTGGATGGACATAAAATGCAGCTAGGCTGGATTACAAACCAGGCATAGCAGCAACTTCCTAAGGGCCCTGTTTTGTAGTTGGTTTGTGGTAATGTAATTAAGAGTAACTGTGTTTATATCTTGAGGCCTTCTCTTTAGAAGAGGGTCCTTGTGACAAAATTTGTGTCACAAGGACCCTCCTGATGCCAATGTGCACGGAGTTAATGGGCATATTAGAGGCCCTGCAGCTTATTTGACCAGCTGTGCATACAGCTACACAGCAGGTCACAGTAAACTCAATTTTAGTGAAGACTCAATCTTAATGGTTTCCACTCTCAGTCTGAAATTTCATTGATGAATTGGTGAATTATTAAGGCATCAGCTAACAATTTATATTCATTATAAACTGACATACTGAATATTTTATAGGTTAGGCTTCAAAGGTTGAGGGTATGACACATCAGTGAAGTAGAACTAGTAGTGACACCTTTATTTAAAAACAGCTTCTATATCCCACTGTCACCGGTAACTGCAGCAGGCATCCCATTTAGGAAAGCAAAACAAATGATGAAAGGTCCATATTGATGAAAAATAAAATGGCATGAAAATATTGAGCTGTCCAAATAATGATTTTTTTTTTAAAGAAAGTCAAGACTAAACACATGAATAGGAATGACAGTCATTGTGATCAATATAATTAGTATGTCACTGACTACTAAAATAATTAGGGCACTAAAAGTGTCAAGGTTTGTCAAACTCATAAGATGCCAACTCAATACAGTTTTACAGGGGGCGTTTAACAATCGGATGAAGTTTTAATTTGCATCTGGCATCCCGAGCAGATATTTGTGTGCATTGAACAGTCCTGACTGTCTTCTCGGGGCTGGTGTTGTGCGCATGTTCGGCTCTTCTATTGTTTTCGTGTTTTCATTCATCTCCGCACGCAGCTTGAACAAAGGGGCGTCAGGGTCGCTCTCTGATTGGCTCCACGCTGGAGCCCCCCGACGCTGCTGTGCCGCGAGCTGCGCCACAACAGATGGATCTCTCGCGCTCACCTCCTCCGCCCCCTCCGCCTCCCTCTACGAGCTCGTGGATGCACGCGCCCCAGTGATTGTTTCCAACGGCAGGAGACCGAGAGCGTTTGAGTTGACCGAGGAGTTTACCGTTAACGGACAGTTCAGGTGCCGTAACGGGAAGAAGAGGAAAGAGGGAGGAGGAGGAGGAAAGGAGAACCGGAGAGCCGACGTCCCCCCGGCTTCGGTGAGACCAGACAGAAGCTTTAAAAGTCGGTAGGAATCAGACAGTAGCGTCGATGTAGCTAAGTAGGCTGATCATGATTATGTCTGTGGTTTGACGTGGTGATAAGAACGGGGTGTAGTTTGATAGCGTGACTGTTTGTGCAAAAAGGCTGAAACGTGTTTTGTCAACATAAAACGCCAAACAGCAACGTTTAGCTTTTTACAGACAAAGATACAGAATAATCATCTCGAAATCAGACGTTATGTGGCACATTTAAATTCACATGCAGTGATAACAGGCATGTTCACCAGCACTTTCTATGGTGGTCCTGCCGTCCTGCCAAATCTAAAGCAGAAAATATGAAATATTAAATTCTCTATCTCATCACATTTGGTCTCTACCAAGGAGTGTTCATAGCTGTGTATTAGTAAAACAGGTTACATAACAAGCAATAGATAGTTAAGATTCCTCTCAGCTCACATAAGGCAGGCTAGACAGAGACAACGCTTTAGGACAGAGACCCTCTGCCGAAAAGTGAGTATCTTTAGCCTGTTATGTGTACTCAGTTTCCAGTTTAGTACAATTAGCTAAAAGCAATGCAATCTAATACAATAGCATCTTCATGAAGCTTATTAGTTTTGTGTTTTACAGATGAGCTGATTAAACCGCTTAGTTATTTTGCAGAGTAGTTTCTGATATTTAATCTGCCTGCAATGAGATAGACAAATTGAAGAACCCCTCAAGCCTCTGAAATCATCATAAACTTTAATAAGCACACCTAAATTGAAGATTGTAGGTAGTATCCTCTGCAGGGCTGTTGCATCAGACACTATAACTTCAAGTTAGGTGGATCAGACAAACCAATCTGTAATCAAATATCAAGTCAGTTAGGGGTGCAACTAACTATTGTGTTTCATTTTGCCCAAACTATTCAGGTTTCCACTAAAGCTGATTTGATGTTTTTGCTTGAATAATTACTTAAATTTTTGATAAATTATTGAAATAGTGGCTTACTTCTTGTGGAGTGATTCAATCGTTTTAGTCCTACAGTCAGTGTAGGGGCATGAAAAGTCTCAGCTTGATCTGGAGACCATATGTAGTTTCAAATCGAGCCTTGCAATGTTTTTTGACAACCCCAGTATTCCTAACAAGGAGCAGGACAGAGACACACATGCTCTCTCACACACTATTATATCACACTATTTTTGGTTCAGTGTTGTGGGTTGGTTGCTGGATCTCAGATGTTTTTGGTGTTGCTATGACAATGGTGACAATAGTGAGGCAGAGCATTAGTAATGTGGAGGCTGAAGGCAGGGGTGGTGGTGAGTTTGAAAGCAGACAAGAGGAGGTCTGGACCTATTCATTGTCCGTTTCAGCCAAAGACTTTGACAGAGGAGGCTCAGAGTCAGCAGGGCGAGAGGGCAGAAAACAAGCATGCATGTGTGTCAGTGAAAGAGACTGGGGGGAGAAAAGTCAGGAAGTTGTGGTCATGAGTTTTAATAGCACTGCGGATGTCTTCTAGTCTTTTATTGGAGAACGTGTAGAAGATGGAGGTAAAAGCTGAATGGAGATAAACAGGCAGACAGCAGAGAGGAAAGAATCTCCCAATCAGAAAACTTAGACTGCTGCTAATAAATTCAGTTACTGTGGAAAGAGACAACTGAGCAGACAGCAATGAGACTTAAGACACAGAGAGAGAGGAGAAGAGGACTGGCTGATGTTGTAATGAGGCAAGGGGGAATTCAGACAGTCTACATTTGGACTGTTGTCCAGTGCAGACAAGAGCTCCCTGATCTGAATCTTGACTGGGTCAGCTGTGGGTCAGTCTGGCTGCATTTATATGCTGCTGTTGGCTTCAAATCAAAAAGTACAGACAGCTTTCTGCAGTCAAAGATAAAATATAACTTTATTTATCCTGAGGGAAATTGTTCTGCAGCTGTTGCAGTTTCAAGTAGTAAAGAGGGCAAGATTGCATCAATGTCATACAGATAATTTCCACAGAGACGTAGACTGTACTGACTGCCTGACTTGGACTGTAATTTATTCAATGTTAAGGGCTCTAATCTAGAGAAGTAATGTAAACTCAGACAGTGAACATGGTACACAAAAGATCAAAATAAAAGTTTATTTGTTGAACTTGTTTTATGATTTATGACGCTATTTTTCTGCTTCCTTAATTCAGGAGATTACCCAGTCTGCTATAGTAGAGCTGGAAAATACTGACAAAAATCTGACATTGTCTGAACTAGGTTAGGAAGATGGGATTCTGGGAAAATTATTGAGTATTGAGTACCAATACGTTTTTGGTATCAGATAACAGTGTATGTATCAAATGTCTAGACAAATTCAAAGTTATATTAGTTTTTTGTTTGCTTGTTTTCTTCATATTTACCAGTATCTTATATGTTCTTTATTTAGGCAAAGTACGTGTACATTCGCTTGTGTTTGGACAGGTTTTCTTTTCTAAAGTAGAAGGAAAAACATTTTAATACATTTAATACATACATACAGAAAATAATTACAGAAAACAATACTTTTGGTGTCATGCTGGTACTAGTTAAACAAAACACAGCCCAGCCAAATCTATCTGGGCCAAATCTAAATGTAGCCTTTACAGCCAAATAAAAAAAGTGTTTATTGAGTGTATTATTTACAAGAGTGCATGATAATCCTGCTGCAGCTTTAAAGGTTAAGTGTCCAATTTGATCTTTATTTCCAAAGGCAACATCAAGGAGGGATCAGTTTTATTAGCAGATGACAATTAAGAGACTATAAGTTCACCTTGGTCCTACCAGACAATTACGACATTGTCTTGGTCTTACAGCCAGCCACATGAGCACAGCCACCCTTGACCGCGACCGCAGTATTAAAGACTAATGATTTCCATTGTGTAGGTCAATGGTTAGCTTTTGAGTGCTTGACATGGTTAATATAGGTGATGAAATATTGATAGACCTTGGCAAGGGGTTGGGTTGATTGGTATTTAATATTTAATTTGTGCACAAGAACTGAACACATTTATATCAGAGATTGACAGCCTCAGGTTATTTATCAGCATGGTGTTTAAAGCTGCTACATTACTCTGCTGAATATCTTTCTATCTATTTACAATATGTTTTGATATCTGTCTAATCTGAGTGTTTATAGCAGGAAAGAGGAAATTAAAAGATAACGGACTTGACGTGTCGCTCCTGTCAGTGTTTCTACCCGTGCTCTTTGTTACGGTGTGCATTATAATTCATCTGTGCCATTTGAATTGAGGAAGTTTTGAGTTGTGTTAAGGCTAGTGTCAGTTTCCTGTGTGACTGACTGAGTCAAGGAGGAAGTGATTTAACGGAAGGGGAGCACTTCCTTTAAACGCCACACTCTTCCTCATCCATTCGCTGTCACACTCACAAGAAAGACCCTGAGGACCTGAAAGACAAAACTGCTAATATTTAAGGATTCATACAGATTCCTCCTGCCTGACCTTTCACTCTCTCTCTACATCTGTAGCTCCTCTTTCTGGTGCTGGTGACTCATCAACGTCACACAGTTTTCACTACGGTAAGATTACTTGTAGACTGACATTTATACTAATTTTGCACATAACCCTGTCTGATTTTAAGCTTTAATATGTTGTAAAGCTGCTGACTGTGTTATAAGAGACTGAAATCATGTTTTCAACATAAAACTGATAACTAAATGTTATATTTTTATATACTGACGTAAGTTTCAAATATCTAATCATTTACTTTAATAGCATCTGTAAATAAACGGAAACCAATGGTAGCCTTGAACTGGAGAAAGAACATGTTTGCTGAGAGTCCACAGCCAATGAAGCAACTTTGTGAGGCCATTCTTTAGCACAGCAATTGTTTGAGGTATGCTAACATGGTAACAACACTAATGCTAACATTCTGATATTTACCAGGTAATATTTAGCAGGGTTTTACTTCAGCCTGCTAGCTGAAGCAACCCTTGCTAATTAGCCCAACACAAAATATAGCTGGTGCTGATAAATGTCTTTAGTTTTGCAAGGATTTTGGGTGATAAACCAAAGCACAGGACAAGCTGCTTTCTTTCTACTTTATTTTCTTTACTACTTCATCTGACAGGGACATTGCACATTCATAAACATTGCAGTAAATGCACCAGAATTAGCCAAAAAGCTATTTTTCATCTGTAGTCCCTGGACAGATGTTATCAAATGTTATCTCTTTGACCTGAGAATTGCACAAGAGGAAAAGTCAAGAGTCAACAAACTGATTGGGATGCATTACACTTCTCTAAAAACAAAATGTCAACCTCATGGTGGCACAACATGAAATTCACTAAGATTCAGGGGACCAGGAATGTCTTTCGTAATAACGTCTTTCAGAGCCACAACACTATCGTGGTCAACAAAAATGTAAACTCTTTGTTGTTTAGTAGAGAAACTTGCAAACTCATTTGTGCCATCTTTTCAAACAATCTCTGTGTATGTTGGTCAAAGCATGAAATACAAAGAAAGAAAAAAAGATTGCTTTCAGTCATCATGGAAATAACATGGACGTAATATGTCCAGACCCATGTTTGTAGAGTTTGGGATGAATCCCCCCTGTGAGTCATTATGTATTCAATTCTTCACTCATATGTCCAGTGGACAAGCAAGACAGAAGATGCAGATACAAAGAGGATGGATTAATGCACATAATGTGTGCTTCCAGTAGCTTCCTCAAGGATAAATGTTTAAGCTGCTGGAATGATTTGGCACTGTGGGTGGCCCATGTGTCCTGCACCTGTTCTTCTCCTTCCTGAGGCTTCTGTCTGGCTTCCTCTGCAGATACACAAAGACAAACACACTCATCCAGCAAAGAGGGAAACAAAACTCTATGGGGTCATGGCTGAATGCCGTTTTAAAAACAGCTGTACTTGTGCATATGTGTGTGTGTGTGTGTGTGTGTGTGTGTGTGTGTGTGTGTGTGTGTGTATGTATATGTGCGTGTTTTTGAGTGTTAATGTGTAAGTGAGAAACAAAGACATAAAAAGAGAATTAAAGGGCTCTCAGGAAAGAAAAAATATAGTGTAGGCAAGAGGAGGAGGAGAGTGTGGAGGCCAGCTGTCTCACTCCATCACACAGCAAATACTTGTGATTGTGTAGTTGTGTAGTGAGACACAGCGTAGTGGTGTAACAGTTAGAGTAACTATAAGCTGATGTGTGCCTTGAAGGAAAGGCATTGACAGGAAAGTAGATATGATCTACTGTTATTGTTTACTGTCTAGTGCTTTACCTCCTCCTCCCCTTCCTGCAGTCACTTTCCTCCTCTTCTAGCCACCCTCTTCATTTTCATAGCTCACTGTCGGTCATGAGGAGTCATGAGACTGAATCAGATGGATCAAAATGATTAACTCTGTGTTGCTCCTTTGTCTCACAGCTCCTCTCATGCTTGCTGAGAATGGGTGACACACAGTGCGGGGTTCAGATCGGAGAGAACAAGTTCATCAGCAAGTACGGTTTAAATATACATGTATACAGATGTACTAATGTTCATGTATAATGCATAAAACATGTGAACATGTTTTAACAAGTGAAACAAAATGCATTTCCACCCTATTAACCTCTGGTATGTCTATGGTTTAAAATAACAACATGTGAAATAGGGATTTCCAGGCACCACACTATTGTCTGTCTTCGCCTGTTAATTTGTCCATTCTTTACTTCACTTTTTTTAAAAGCATACATACATACATACTAACTAAGTATTAACTTAAGTATGTAGTATTTATGGTAATAACCCGTTTTAAGTGCAAGTAAATACTACATTTTATTTATAATATATATAAAAATTTTAAGAAACCTCTGGAGGAGCAACAGAGGGGGATCCCTCCTCTAGGATAAACTGACATACAATGGATGGTGTGTGTACAGTAAAAATAAACATTCAGTATATAGAGAATGGATCCAGAATATTGATGAGCAACTTCAGGCGGCACCAAACAGAACTGAGGCCCACAACCTCCTCTACACCTTGAGAAACTGAAAAAGAGATCACATGAAAGAAAGGAAACAAACACACACAGGGAAAAATAAAGACATAAGGAAAAGTGAATTTCAAGGAGGAAGACTCAAAACATTTGGATTGAGGCACTGAATGCCAGAGGAGAGAAAGAAATCAGGACAACTAATTGTTGAGAGGAAAGAGAAAGAAAAAGAGGATGAGAAGGAGAATACAGAGGAAGGAAAGACAGGAGCACACAGACGTGTGGAACACAAACAGGCACGGTTATGGTAAGATTTCAGAAAGTACTCCCACCCTTTGTAGGATTACAAACCTCTGTAAAACATCACAGTGATCACAGGCTAAATCATAATGTACAGAGCCACAGCCAGAAATTCAAGAAGAGAACATTCTTAACATTTGCCCGACAGAAATGTTCCATTATTAAGCATATTCTTTGTCTTGGTGGCACACATTTTCTAAACCAGAAAAAAAACCCAGTCCCCTTTTTAAAAAGTTCAATTAACACATGGCCTTCAGACAGCCAGAAACATTAGATTTATTTTCTTCAGTTTCCAGAGAGAGGGTTTGTAATTTAGACCACAGGGGCCTCAACATTCTCATTTAGGTTTTAAGACTTAAGACCATTTCTCACCTTAAATGCTGTCAAGACAGAATTAAGAATAAACATGAACAGAATGCAGACTAACATTGACATAGGGCTGCGTGACAGACCTGTCGTTGTTTAATTGTTGTTCTACTGTCTAAATTAATAATTTCAGGTCAGCTGTAATTACACTCAAACAAAATCATAGCCAGACTGTGATCGTTTAAGTTTGGAGAACTTTTGACGAGTCCATTCGTCATTGTTATTTAATATTTATGAAAATAACATAGAAAACTATTATCAAAGCAATGATTTTTGCTGTTTATTATTACTGTGGCCTTTATTTAGTCACGTAGCCTCAGTGAGGGTGAGACTACATCACAGTCAGCAGTAACATGAAAAATACATCACTTGGAGTTAGTAGGCTAAAAACATGTCCTATGCTCCTTTAAAAGGCATTTCCTCCTCAAAATCTCTGTCTCCAGGGCAACGGTTCTCTCACATCTTAAGACATACAATCTGTACTATGAAGGCCAGAATCTACAGCTCCGACACAGAGAAGTGAGTATTTACAGCTTTGGCTCTGTGTGTGTGTATGTATGTATGTGTGTGTGTGCATGTGTCTTCGTGTGCATGTTTTTACTCATATTTTAATGTTTTATCCGCTCTCTAACAGAAGCATCTGAATGTCTCCAATCTTCAACACTGTCTCCTCTGTCCGTCTTCATGTCGCCCTTTTTAGTTTCTTGCTTAGTCATTTGCAATCTAATATACCCTACCCATTATACTGTATATCCCAAAGGGGTAATAACGGTCCACTGTGAGTATTTATATATGTGTGTGCATCTGTATATGTGTGTGTGCATTGATCATAGCTCCTCTCTCCCAACAGGAAGAGGGGGAGCTAATTGTTGAAGGCTTGCTAAATATCTTCTGGGGCCTGCGGCGACCAATCAGGCTTCAGATGCAGGATGACCATGAGCGAATCCGACCACCCCCATCCTCCACATCCTGGCACTCGGGTTGCAATCTGGACAGTCAAGGGTAAGAGGTCCAGACAGATCACGTTACACCTCACTGACCAGAAATGATGATACACAGAGGGTCAGAGAGGGCAGATATAAATCATGTCAGTTTTGTCTGATAGAAAAGGAAATTAAATTTAAACACCAATCAGCATTGGTCTGTATACAAAAGCCAGTTTTGGATTTTTGACTCAATTTTTGTCAATAGGCTTGAAGCCCCATTCTCTTTGTTATCCCATTCATCCCATTCATCAGAAGAAGCCATCCTGTTCCAGAGATAAAGCTCACGGGCATGCAGCTGATATCTGGGTGTTTCACGGACAAAATAATTTGCAGGAAATATAGAAGATAACATAAACAAATTCTAAAAGAGGAAGTTTAAAGAAAGAACTTTAAAGAACTAAAGCACCTTAACCACAACTACAAAGTTCCCTTTTATTAGTGTGGAGGACAGTTGCAGGTCCAGACTCACAAACAGAGAGCTCCAAAAAGGCCAAATCACATCATAACATCATATTATGGTTCTTCATACATAATACACAGAATTGCTACTACTCCAGTCCAAAATTACTATACTCTCACAAATCATAACAGTAAATCTGAAATGCTGCATCAACAAAGAGGAACATCTGTCACAAGCTGAAATTAAACAACAGGGATATGACGTACAGTACATACTGCTTGTGATGTATACGTCCTTAACAAAATGCTGGAAAATCTGAATAAGGCGCCCCTCTGTGTCAATCTTTCCACTAATGACGTTGTAATGTTAAGTCCTCGTTCTTACACGTAATTCACTTATAATATAGCTCTCTTCAGTTTTGTCTAAATAGTTTTTTGCCGGTGTCATCACATGTGATGACATGTAATGCAATGAAAGACATCTTCATCTGTATCTTTACAGTCTCATCTTCTCTTCCTCCTGTACTCTCTCTATATTGTTTCTTTTTAAAGGTCCCCTAACAGTGCAGATGGTCAGCAAACGACACAGCAGAGCCCTCCCACAGTGGAAGTGACGCCACCTGAAAGCCAACCAGAGGACAACGGTGTGATGGAAGAACAGACAGTGGGTAAGAGGCTTTTTTGCCTTTACCCCTAGAGCTGTAAAACGGATACAGTGATCAACAGAGTCACTAAATAATACTGTTTCACTTGTTTTATTTGTGTTGTCTCAGCAGTTGCCAAGACAAGAAAAGAAACATTGCATCAAGTCATTTAGATCAAATTAACTGAGCTCTAAATCTCTAATTAACTCTCAGCTGCTTTATATAAACATACCGCCACTGTTCTCCAAAATGGCAACATCGCATGTGGAAGGAATAAAGCCTTATTCTTAGTTGACCTTTGTTTGTTTAAATGCTTAGAGGAGTGGTATAACTCAAAAATAAGAGCTTTGTTTTATTTAACAATGGTGAAATAAAAAAGAAATGAGTATCACATTTCTCCCTCATGTTTGCTTCATCATGTCTGAATATTAGAAAATTGAAAACTAATTTTGCTTCAAGTTATGAACAGGTTTACTTTGTTGATGTCAGGGTTAACATATATATTTTATAAAAAGAGTGTAAGCAAAAGCACAAAACACTCAGGAATAGTTACCATTGTTAGTTCTTAGTTTAACGATTGAGGTTTAAAGAATAATTACTAATAATCTGAGGTAATGATTGTTGATTGGACAGATGAGGATGAGAGCTCCACTCAGCTCCTCAGGACCAAGAGTGATGCTGGAGTCTTAAGACGGGGCCAGCGCCGGTCACCAAGTGACCAGAGGAAAATTCGACGCCATCGCTTCTCCATCAACGGACATTTCTACAACCACAAGGTGAGAGCAGCACCGTGTGTTGATCTGTGGATCCTTGGAAATTCTGGAAGAATAATTAAATTACTGGACATGTTCTGATCCATTACTACAAATAATAAGGAAAAAATGATCCACATTTATATTTAAACACAAATACATACACATAAGTTAAAGTAAACAAAGCTGTTTTATGTTTTTCTGTTTTTTTTCTCAGACAGCAGTGTTTACTCCTGCTTATGGCTCAGTGACTAATGTTCGGATCAACAGCTGCATGACAACCCCTCAGGTGCTACGAGTTCTCCTTAACAAGTTCAAAATTGAAAACAGCCCAGATGAATTTGCGATCTACCTCGTCCACGCAAGTGGAGGTGAGTGTGAGGTAATCCATTAATTTCCTGTTTGTGTAAAAGCAGGTTTTGGCACCAACACTAAACACCTGTCGTTGATGTTTCAGAGCGTGTGAAACTGAAGCGAAGTGACCATCCTCTGGTGCTGAGAATAATGCAGGGTCCATGTGAGCAGGTCTGCAAGGTTTTCCTCATGGAAGAAGACTTGGGAGAAGAAGTTACATATGATGTAAATCACCACAAGAGTTTAACACGGAGATACAGTGATGTGACTCGTGGCTATTAATGAACATGTCTTGCTTCTTTTGTGTGACAGTATGCAGCCACTAAATCGTCACGGGTGTGACTGTGCCCTTTTATGTTTATGTCTTTGGGCTTTGATGTTTCTGTTTTCTACCATCAGGTGGCGCAGTACATCAAGTTCGAAATGCCTGTTCTGCAGAGTTTCATCACCAAACTGAAGGAGGAGGAAGACAGAGAGGTGCAGAAACTTAGGAGAAGGTACAAGAAAATACTGTTTATAACCTATTTCAGTTCACCATTTTGTGTTTTGTTTTGTTTTGTTTTTTTGCTGTTTTGCCAGAGTTACTAATGTGTTCATCAGCTGTTAGGAGGAGAAGTCCACATAGTATTGTAATTGTTATCTGATGTATCTTTGCCGACACAGAAATTTACCCTTTTTGCATTTGTCTGCTTGTACTTGCAGGTATACTTACCTGCGGTGTATAATAGAGAAGCAGCTCAGTTGTCTTCCTGAGGGGGCGACATGTATGTGATCTGCTCATTAAAGCTACAAAATCTGCCCTCTACCCAGCTGTGTCCAAGAATCATCTGACAAAGCCACTGTTGGTGTTCCAGCAGTTGTCGTTCTCCTCTGAATTCTTGCCTCATATAATCTAGGCAATTAACATACAGAGCAAACTTAAACACGCCAGAGTGTGTGCGTGTTAAGTGTGGCCATTTCAGTAGCAGCCTCGAGAGTCATTATGGCTCTCGAAGTGTAAAGAGTCTTGATTAGGAGCCAATCACTTTATCTGTCTTTGCCTTTTGTTTTCTATTTCTTATCGTCATCACACAGTAGGCACACGTTGAGACATTACTCTATTCCTTCCTAAATTGAACCTTTTTGGGGTGCAGTACTTTGCTGAATGAGCCTGAAATGACAAATCCTGTCTTCTGTCTACCCTCCAGATTGCAATCTTGTGAAAGCAATGCAAAGCACAAACATCAAATAACATGGTATCAGTTAAGTGCCTAAAGGGTTTCTCTAAGCACAAAGACGCATTGGAAACTTGTGGTGCTTTTTAATGAAAAGTACCTAGTTTAACTGCAACAAAACCACAAACAACCACGTAGCGTGCTGCGACTTCCAGGACACCATCCTTTTCAATCTTTTTTTTTTTCATAGTGCTCAGACTTGGAGCAAACAGTTCTGACCTCGGTAGCTGACACCATCCAGTCCCGCACAGTGCACCGTGTGCCTTTTTGTTTCCCATCCTGTCTGAGAATTTGTTAAATGTTGTAACTGAAGGAGTTTATTTGCGCCTGTATTTCATCACAGCTGAGAAGTTTACTGCAGGGATTGTTGAGAGCTGTGTTTATGTTGTGACCGTCAGTCAAGTGGGGGCAACTGTTGATCTGCAGGAATGTTAAAGTAATAGTTAGACATTTTGGGAACAGATACTCGCTGTCTTGTCGAGGGTCAATTGTTTGTTGTACATTTGTATCCTGTAACTAAAGCCAGCCGTGGGTTAGCTTGGCACAGCTCAAAGACTTTAAAGAGTCTTACTCTCCAAAAGTCACAAAATTCACCACCCAGCATCTCTAAAGCTCACTAATTAGTTCAAATGTGCAAAGAAACTTTTGTATATAAAAATGTCAATTTCTTGTGCTGGATAAGTGCTTAGTCGAGCACAGTTTATCATGAAACCTCCTGTGTAAATTAGTGATCTTAAGCATGCTGGTTGGTGGATAAGGATAGGTTGTTGCCTTTGCAAAGACCCAGACTAGGTATTTCCCCGGTTTGTTCTGAGCTAAGCTAACCTGACTGTAGCTTTATATGTGCTACTTATATTTTTTATCAAACAAATTTGCTGTTTCTTCCCAAAATATCAGACTATTCCTTCACAGAAAAAGAATTCATTCTTAAATGACTAAACATGTTTTGTTTGTCAGTATCATGTCCCTACTTGCATTACTGCCTTTTTATAAGATGGCCAAAAGATGTCATGTTGAGATTTTAAAAGCACAGTAAAATACTGTTTGATACGATCAACTATCAACATCATTTTTCAACATGATGGTGGTTGGACATTGAACCTTCTTGTTCAAAAATACAGAAATGATTTTACTTGCAACAATTTATGACACAAGCACAACGCAGACTGCTCAAAAGCACAAAAGACTGTGAAGTACGCTGACGATCGCTAATGGAAGAATGTTGTAAATACATGGATGAACGTGCTTCGCATACATTTGCTTTTATCTGTGTGTGTACAGCCCGTCTGTTCAATATTTGTAACATAATTGTTGAAAAGGTCATCAAGTGTGTGTGTGTGTGTGTGTGTGTGTGTGTGTGTGTGTGTGTGTGTGTGTGTGTGCGTGCACGATTCTAACAGTGTGCATGTTGTATTTTTAGTGACTCTTCAAGACTTGCCTGCTTTTGTATTGTGTCTTTTACAAAATAATGAAGGAACTTTTGTCTTTGAGGTGTTTCAAACTCATGCCACTACTTGGACAATGTTGGGGTTTTTTCTTACAGTGATTGTTATTTAATAATAAAAAATAAAAGTTATGTTGGCAAAAGATGAACATATATGTCTGTAACCTCTCTTCATCTGGTTTAGGTCACTGGGTGAAACGGCAGCATGTTATATAATGATGTTTAAGTCTCATATAATTTAACACATATAGTCATAGTGGAAGCTTCAGGAGAGCTTGTTAAGTGTTCTGGTTCATTCAGTCAGTGGGCGGTTAGACATTATTAGAATGCACACCCCCCCCCCACAGGTATTTATGTGTGATGTCCATGGTACAGCAGCTTACTGCACACTCAGCCAATGAGCAGGTGTGAGACACCTCCACCTGACTGAGATTGTCTGGAGGATAACAGGTTGGCCTTGAAACATAGTTCTTACTGTCAGAAGAGTCTGCGCTGCAAACACACGCTCTGTGGCTTTTACCGTCACAGAAGGAACACCATCTGAACCACTACACTGCAGACAGCCATCCAGCAGGTGAGAGTGTTTATTCCAAGAAGAGTATGATCTGTCTCTTTAGCTCAGCAGGTTTGAGTAATGTTCTTTATTCACTACAGTTCTTTTTGTGACTGTGTTCCTCTTGAGTCTAGAAAGCAAAGGTAATAATACACTGAAAGATACACCTGAGTGCTCCCTATTACATCAAATTGATATTGAGAAAATGTTTTTGACTTGTTTGTGAGTCTGGGCTGCTGTAGCTGTAATCTGAGAGTCACTGGATTATTCCCAAACGAAGTGACCCAGTGTAATTATAGCTCTACTCATCTTTTAAGAGGACACAGATTAGACTGTGAACAGTTTGTTGACGGCAGAGCAAATGATGCTCACTGGTTATCATCAGATGTGGAAGAAGGATTCAGGTTGTTTACTTACGTAAACAAAAATACTCAAGTATGAGTGAATGTCCTGCATTTTGACTTTTGTGTCAGTAAAGGTTCAAAAATTATTTTTAGCACAATGTACCATCATTGATGTATTAAAACTGGTACTTTAATAACTGCTATGCACTTGTAACTGCTTCAAACACTGTATCATATGAGATGTTTATAAACTGATCATATATTTTGTGTATTAAACCTCAATCTAAATAGTAACTAAAGGAAAAAAATATTTTCCTGTGAAATGTCGAGAAGTAGAAGAATAAAGTAGCATGACTTAAAAGCACTCACAAGTACCAGTGCAAAGTAAATGCATTAACAGTAGTTAGTCTCCAACACCACAGTGTCCCAACAATTTGTAATCATGCATTAGAAATAATACAAAGCAATATCTGCTCTCTATTCTGTGATAACTACTGAAAACAGCATCTGCCCAGTAATTGACATTAATGTTGCACATACACCGGTCTTCCATTACATATACTATTTATATACTAAATTACTACTGGAGAAGCAGTATTTGTATTTGTTAAGTCTCACACGCATTCCTTTACATTTGTTATATCTCCACATAATATTATATATGTTTATATGTTATAAGTTACATCAGGCATATACATACATAGTCATGTGTGTTCTATACATATATTTAAAACACTAGATTCTATAATACTTTATTATATGTATTGTATGAATTTTTTGTGCTTGTAAATAATAATAATACAAACATTATGGAGTAGCCCTGCTGAACTTCTTCTGCATAAATTTTTACATTCATGGGTGTTGTAAGGTATATATGAGATGTAGTTTTCATTGTCATCTTTAGCTCAATGGTGATCAATAAATCAAGTCTCAACTTATTTGTTCCTGTGTAAGAGGACATTTAATGCTAGCAAACAGCCATCTGTTGGTGCTGGGATAATTAGGGCAGCAGGTCCACAGATCCATAGCCATAATGTTCATAATGAGATTATGAAAGCTATCTGATCCCAGATCAGCAGCAGTGTTGCATTGTGACGGTGCTTGTGTAAGATGTGTTTCCCAAAGCTGGATTAAGAGCCGTGATCTGTGCGCTGCTCTTAAATTATCAGCAACGTAAAAATAACACACAGCAAGTCTAAAGCTGCAATGAGAACATTGCAACAGTGTGTTAATGAGCACAGAGTGCCTTCAGGGAGCTTTACAACCAAGTCCATGTTCTTCACTTCTGTGCCTCTATACAATTTGGCTTTCTTGTACTTTACAGAAGTGCATACTTTTATTTTGGGCTACATTTGCAATGCAAGAATTGTTGCTAAGTCCAGCATTAATTAGGCTACCTCTTACAGATGTACTGTTTACTCTGTTGATTTTACGTATCGCAAATATATGATCAACTTTTCAAAATATTGTGCATTTTCATAGATTAAATTACTTAACAGTGTAAACATTTGCAAAGTGAATAATTGTCAACTGCTTCACCTCAACTAGCAACATTTCTATTGCTGCAAACACGTTATGCATTAATAAAAATAAACCAATAATGTAAAATCAAAAAATAATAATATACTCTTAAAGTGCCCATTTTGCATGATGAATGCTCTTATATAAAAGTAGTGAGACCAAAACTTCAGTTCCATCCAGAAACAAATTCTCACTTCTACTTACTGTTTATTCTCTCTCTCTCTCTCTCTCTCTCTCTCTCTCTCTCTCTCTCTGTCTTTTTTTTTTTTTTTTTTTTACAGGACTAAGATGTTTTCTCAGCAGAAACTCCCCATCACAGTGACTCTCTGCCTGCTGCTGCTCCTCACCACACTGTGTCCCAGCTCTGAGGCTCGCCGTGGATTTGGAGGTGGCTTTAGCCGAGGTGGAGGAGGCAGAGGCCGGGGATGGGGCGGTGGTGGCGGCCAGGCCTACAGACCCGTCCAGAGCAGTGGTCCCAGTGCAGGGAAAGTAGCTGGTGCAGCTGCAGCAGGTGCCATAGGAGGAGCAATAGTCGGGTCTGCCCTGAGTCGCCCTGGATATGGGTACGGTTATGGAGGATATGGAGGATATGGAGGATACGGAGGATACGGAGGATATGGAGGATATGGAGGATATGGAATGGGATATGGCTACCCACACCATGGAGGTGTTGGTGGTGGCTACCGCCCCAGGCCTAACTATGAGCCAGAGGGCTCTGGAGACATGGAGTACTACACTGGAGCATCCAGCGGGCCCATCTACAACAGCATCATTGTTGTCATCGGCTCCCTGATGTCCCTGCTGATGGGCCACTGGGTGGCAGTCATGTAGCGCTAGAGGTTGAGCCAAACAGACACAGGACCAAACTCTGACTAAAAATTACCCACAACCTGAAAGAATTTTGGTTTAAAGTCAAATGTGACTAAAAATTTGAAAATAAAGAAAAACTGTGGCCAACTTATTTTCCCGACACTTCAGTGATTGTGCATGAGGACATGAAAAGGAATTTGACCTCATTTAACTTCTACATCTTGTCTGCAGGTGAACTGATGCACAAAGAAATCCACTTCCTGTAGATATTTTTCAGAGTTGTGACATTGTGAATAACTAAAACTGCACCATTTCCCACACTGCTATGTCTCCTCTCAGTGTGGCCCGTCTTTTTATACATTTGATGATTGTGGCGGTGGTGATTTAATGGTTTCTGGCAAGTGATCTGAGAAAACAGACCAGCTATAAATTAGATGTTTATTCAGGTTCAGTCTACCTCAAGCAGTAATTCCAGGGCGAGAGGTTAAGTGCAGCTATATCCTTCATTATAATGCCATGTCTTAGTAAATTTCATTAGAATTGAACCCTTTAGACTGCATATTGTTACATTGCTTGTATGTGTATATTTTACCACATTAAAGCACATTTTATGCCATTTTGTAGACCTTTATTGAATATTGTTATAAATTAAAAAAACCTAAAACGAACGCTTGTGCTGAAGTTTATCTTTCACATTATTGTGAGAACAGAAATTAGACATAACCTTCGTAATTTATAGAGAGAGACATATTTAGATACATTTAAACAAATCAACGTAAAATTCACTATTTTGTTTGTTCCAGTGCTTTCAACTGTAAACTAACTAACTAACTTAACTGTAAACAATATGAAACCCTCTAAGCAACATGCAGTGGATGTTTTGATATGGAAAACAATAAAATATATCAGTTATCATAAAACACGTTGGTGCCATTAACATGAGAAAGCCTCACTGTTTGTGTCCAGCATGCTAATACATTTAATCAACATATGGAAACTCGGAAGGGAGGGGCTGTGGTGCTGCATGACTCACCCTGTCTGCAGACTCGTTTCACGTCTCAGCCAATCAGCTCTCACCAGGGCTCAAACGTCTGCTGTCTTCTCTGCCCTCTACAGGTCAGCAACAACAATTAACAACAGCAACTTAAAAATCCATTGTGTTTACAACACACGGTCTTCTCTGGACCTTTCAACATCAGTTATAACACCTTATTACAGGATCAGTCCGAAAACACAGAAAAGTGATGACCAAGGGTTTATGAGTTGTTGACATAACAGACCTGATATTTTTACTGTGAGTCTTCCCAGTTAACCCAGAGTTTAGTTTTGACATCTGTAAAATCAAGTGAAGGATATTTGATAGACTACATGAGATTTAGGGTCAAAAATGGCCACAGATTAAGATTTTACATCAGTAAGTACATTGTAAGATTATAAAGTGCACTGTTAAAGATTAAAGCAGTGGTTTTTGGCTTGTGACCCTCTTAGAGAAAATCAGCTGGAGGCACTTGTCACATGTTTCAGATGTCAATGTTGTTAAAAGTTCCACCAAAGAAACATTTCTCTGAACTTGTAAATTGAAGAAATGCTTTAATTTGAACCGTTTGTGTAAAGAGATCAAATGACCCAATGTTTCACATAATAAACAAAGATGAAGGAAAGGTTCACCATTATAATCATCTCACGTCATTTTGAGCATAACATCATGGGCGCAGATATCAGTCTGGTACCCTTTTTCAAAATAAATATATTTACTTTTTATACTTTTTAAACTACATTTTGCTGAATATGCTTTTACTTAATTGGGATTTTGAATGCAGGACTTTAACTTGTAATTTAATTTGGTATTAATAAATTTACTTAAGAAAGGCACCTGACCACTTGCATCACTAGTAGCAATTTATCTTATGGATGACCATAATTTTATTGTTGCAACCACTCAAAAACTAACTCGAAGTTATTTATGTTGTTATCTCTAGATGTTGTTGCCATGTACTTGTTGTTTCCTGATTATGAAAACATATGTCTTTAAAAATTGCCAGTTCTTCTGGATATATCTGATATATATTTATGTATCATATATATATGTATGTATGTATAAAACAAGCTGTACATGGACCACAGCATAACATGTAAAAGTAAAATATAATAATGCCAAATGATAATTATAATTATTATAAAATTATTACTTAGATTATTATTTTATTTCTGTAATTGTTACTGCAAGAGCTCAGCTTCCATTATATATTTACAATAATTCAAATTTAAGGTGCCGTAATGTCCATGGACCATTTTTAATAAGCTTTCCTCATAAAGCTCTATTTCAGTCAACAAATAATATAAACTCATTCCTCACCCAATTTTATCAGTAATAAAACAAACAATTTATATATGAAAATCAGCAAAATTGATGAGTTTATTGGAAAAGACAAGCAAAAGTTGAAACCCACCCTCAGTAACCAGTAGAAGCTCTAGCAGCATGATAACTGTGATCCCTCACAATAAAGGTTATCAATGCCTTTTTCAATACATTCAAAGCCAGAGACAAGATAATGCAGGTTACATGCTGTGTAACTACACTTTAAAAGGTACACTGTGGGGTTTGGGGTCACTTACATTGTTCAACAGTCACTGTTTGTTGTAAGTAGTTTCGAGTTTATCATTCAGCATCCAGCACATATTGGCAAGACTTATCAGTCACTGACAAAACTCAAAGTCAAAGAGAAAATTTTAGACCAATACAAAAGAGGCTATAGGCAGTTGCAAATTATCTGAGATGTTCACATAAAAACTGTCTCAAATAATGAGTCATGACATATGAACATGTGTTTGTGTAATTGTTTAATGTTGTATTTAAATCTTTGTTTTGCAGTTAAAACTCCAGTGGGTACCTTTAAGCTTCTGTGATTAGAAAACCTATTGCACAAATCCAATGTACTGTACTATATGTTGATATGCCAGTTTAGCAGCTATAAACATATGTGCAGCATATATATATGCAGCTACTGCATTTTGTTGCCATGTACTTGTACATGTGTAATGACAATAAAGTTGAATCTAATCTAATCTAATAAACTGGGCTGATAATGCAACATTACATTCAGTGGGTTTTTGAGATGAGTTAGTACATCAGGGGTCCTATACTTTAAGAGCACTTCTGCAGTCAAAAGCTGCTCCACAGGGGGTGGGAGAGGCAAAAACTGTGGAGAAGGTGTGTATATAATAAAAATATCAGACAATATATGAATCACTGCACAAAGCAGTGGCAGTGCACAAAGAAAAATGTTTGGACAACATACCTAAACATTCAGAAAAAGCACATTTTACACTTGATTCCAAAGTCAGTAATTGATTGTTAGGATATCAGCATGCATACTATTGTCTTTCTGTTTAGATATATCTAAAGAAGAACCAGGAGATATATAGATGAGCTGTTTTGGTTTGATTTTCTGTATGTCAATGGACATTACATGTTAAATATCCATTTGTGTGTAAAGCTAGAAAAAAATAGTAGATATGATCAATTATGAACACTGAGTCATGCTCATAGTGTGTGTGTTGTGTTTTCCAACTCTTTGGATTGTCCTTCAATCAGACAGTCACACAACATCATCATTGCTGGAATTAATAAATCACACATCACACACATGTACATAATTGCAAAGCAGTTCATTTACAGAGATCATCACCAAGCCTGAACTAGCTGCAGAGGTGCAAACTAACTGTTACAGGTGCTTTTTCCTCTGAGACAAAATTGACAGAGACTATGGCAAGCATGAACAAAAAAGAAGAAATAATATGTTTTTTCTGTTCCACACATCACAGAAAGAGAGAGATGAGTCAGTGATGGTGCCACTCCCTACGTCTTTGGGTGGAGAGCACATTCAGAGGGCCAGATCCTCACCACCATTAACAGCTAAGAGTACAGATAATGGATGCTCTCTCTTTCACGAGCGGAAAAAGGAAGTGCAATTTGTGGCAACAAATTGGTCTAGACATTTTGTATTCATTACCTTGACTGGGCGTGGCATTGCACATGTAATACAGTATGTGTGGTGTCAGTCAAACACATGCATAACAATGCAATGCTGAAATATGAAGGAGACAGTAGGAGACAGAAACAGTAGAAATCCACACATTATGAGAAGAGTCCCAGAAGGACACAAACCTTTTCCATCCATTTACTTAATTCTTTTAACGCATTTTTTATCACTTAAACAGCTAATGAAGGCCTCAGTGCAGTAGCATGAGCATGTTGTTATTCAGTAGCATCAGTATAGTACTGGTGACCACAGCTAAAAACCCTTGCAAGCCCACCTCCAGTCTCTGCACACCATTGGTGGCGTTGGGTTCTGTTTTTTTCTTTAAGTACTTTTCAGAGTAAGCCATGTATAACTCTAAACACCTCCTGACCTTCAGCTGTTTGATCAGTGCTGGGTAACCAATCTCCACAATGCTAACTGTATCATCATCGTCATCATTACCAACAGCAGTTTTTCTGTCACCTTGTGAAGCTGGAGGCTCAGGTTTGGCTTCAGGCTGATTAAGAGGATGGGGAGTTGAGGGTGCAGAGGTCGATGAAGTTCCTGCTGTAGTGCTGTTTCTTGCTGCATTGCTGCTACTGCTGCTGCTGCTCTCCGTTGTGTTGTTGCCAACGTTGGTGTGTGGGGTAGCAGTAGTTGTAGTAGTTACAGAAGTAGTTGATTTGGTTATAATTGCAGCTGTGGCAGCAGCTGGTTTGTCTTTTGGCGGTCGATTCTCTTCAGGCAGAAGGTCTGTTCTCTGTATGCACGAGTCCATGTAGCTGTTATAGGTATCAGGGGGTTTGCTGTACTGGTAGTCTCTGCTGTAGTCATTGGTATCAGTGGACTTGATGCCATATTTCCTGTACATGTAGTGGTTGTAATAATGCTCCTCCTGAGGACTGTTGAAGCGGAAGTGAGGTCGAGGGAACCTTCCTAAACCGTAGCCCAGGGCCATTCCTGCCACAGCCCCTCCAGCTGCTGCCATTACCGCACTGCGCCCAAACCCCCTGGATTTATCAGAGGGATACATGCCCATTTGCTGAACAGAGTGGGAAAAGGGAGAGCCACCCCTTGAACCATAGCCCCCATATCCAAAGCTTCCACCATAGTGAGGGCTCAGGATTTTGTTGTTTGGGTTGTGGTTAATATATCCACCACCATAACTGCCATAACTCCCATGACTACCATAGGTGCCATGACCACCATAGCCACCTTGACCATAACCATAGCCACCATGACCATAACCATAGCCATCATGACCTCCTCCATATGGAGAGCCCTGTCGAGGATGCTGGTTATGGTGGCCTCCTCCACCTGGCTGCTGAGGGTAACTACCAGGATATCCAGGTCTGCCTGACTGTGGAGGATAGCCTCCTTGATTAGGTTGTCCAGGTTGTCTAGGGTATCCACCCTGGGAGCTGGAGCCCTGATTATGTTTGTGTCCTACATTACTGTTAGTGTGGGTGCTGCCTCGGTTGGATGTGGGGAACTTCTTTCCACCAAAGCTTTTCCCAAAGCCGCCTCCTCCTTTCTTGGCCAGTGAAAAATGGGTATGAAACAAAAGAAGTGATAGACACAGCACAGATGAAGAATTAAGCTTCATCTTCATCCTGTAGGGAGGTAGGCAGAAAAAATTTAACTTTTAAAAAACAAAATAAAAAAGGAATATATGAGAATTATCAATATCATCATTTTTACCCTAAAAATCTACTCTCTTTAAACACTTGTCAGTGTTTGTGAATAACAATCAGCTATCATGGCTATGGAATCATAGCTAACCCAAAGAAGTGGAAGCAATACCCTTTTATTGTATTCACTGCATTTTTGTGACAGATGCAATATGTTTTTACACAATAAAGCCTTGTTCATAACTGAACAGAAATGCACTGGTTACCTTTAGGTTTTAATGGGGAATCACTTCATCAAAATGAAATATATTTTTAAAAAGTCTATTTTAAACAGGAACGTGGGTCGCTGAAGTGATTTTAAAACCAGTGGGATTTTTTTTCTCCTGCTAGAACTGGTTAGGAATTTGGCTTTAGCATTTTGAAACAGTTGAAGTTTATTGAGATTTGCTGTGTAAGGCCAAAGAGGCTTGCATTACAGTAATCTAACTGGATTGAAACCAAGTCATTAATTACTGTCTCTATGTAATTTGGATACAAATGGCCTGCTTTTTTTTTTTAAAGATTCTTAGTTCAAAAGGACTGAACATGATTGGGCAACAGAATGAATATGCTGGTTGGAATTTAGGCCGGTATTAAAGATAATATCAAGGTTTCTGGAACCAAGTTGAAGGGAAATGTAAACATGTGATCAGTCTGGACTTGATAATCATAGCAACATCTTATAGTAGTTTAGCAAAAATCATATACAGATTATTGATTTATAGTCATTAGTGTCAGAGAAGAAATATAATTGTATGTCATCAGTATATTTTTATATTTTTTTTAATAATATGCCCAAGTAGTAGTTCATAATTGGAAAATAGTATTGCCAGAAATCAGATCCATGACAAAATATTAGTGGTACTGGGGCTGATTGATAAATTAATAATTGGCAATTTTCAACACATGACAACATTTTCCAAAAGAAAAAAAACAATCATGAAAATAATAATTATTTAAAATCCCTATAATTTTTCTTTTGCCAGTCATTTAAGAAGTTAACTGCTTTACTACAATTTTTTTCTGAGAGCTTTGCAAAGAATGGGAGTTTTAAGAAAAAATCAGGGTCTGGTTACACATGACTGTATTCGTTCTGGTGTGGTGTGTGTGTTTCTTTAAAGGAGACGTTGGACTGATACCATTTTAAAATAAACAGGAGTAAATCAGGAGAGTAAGGAGTTGAATAAATTCACCAGAAATGGACAGGTTTTGATCAGGATTTATTTCTTGTCCCAAATGAAACAAATTTAAGTGTCTTCTTTCTCTGCAATATGAGAAAGTCTGTGACCAAATTGATGCCGGACATGGGGAGGCACTTACATGCACTCAAAGGCACTAACACGTATGCTGGGCCTTCCAGGCATTAAAACAAAGAACAGAGACGCTCAGATAATAATACCCACAGAGGGAGTTGTCTGCTCGGGTTGACATTACTAAAGTTCACACTTGATGATATCTAGTATGATGTAATGCAGCAGGAGGGATGTAGGTAATATAGAGACAGTACATATTAGTGTTAGTGACTAGTGGAGCACTATATGACACAATAAAACTACCTATTTAAATTAGGACGGAACCAAAATGGCAATTCAGTCAAAAAATTAACCAAAAGTTTTGCTCATAGTGTAATGTGTTGTCTGTCTGGAGATCATTTCACTGTTTCACAAACGCAAGTTTAATAAAGGATTTTGTCGTTTCGATGTTTTCTGTCAACCACTGGCAGCAAGTAAGCCAAACCCGTTTCCATGGCAACGCAAGCAACGCTATGGTTAACTGTTGTTGATGTTGTGCTGTTGTGTGTAAACTCACTCTGATAAAAAGACATTATTAAAACAGATTTCTATCTTCTTAGCTGCTAAAACCGCGTTAAAACCGCACTATAATGCTGTTAGCCTGGAGTTTTGAGTTAGCTTTTTAAAATACACACCCAGACATTCACAAAGGCTAACTACCACAGCTACAAGCAGCAGCACAGCTTATTAATATTAACTTATTCACACTGTTTATCAAGAGACGCACTGACTAAGGTAAGATAGGATAAGAAATTCATTACGACGAAATTCATATCCCGTCTGTATGAAAATGATTGGGAGGCTTAGTAGCGATTGCGAAACAAATTTAACACATTTCTTTGATAAATTATTTGTCCCTTTATCGTCCGAGATTACCAGAAATGTACGAATTTTGATGACTGGAAATATTTGTCTCTGAGGACAAAAACATTGAGTCCAAACAGGCGTGGCAGTGACGAGACACTATGACAAAACACGAGGTCTTCTGGCGTGTGTTGTGTGATGATGATGCTGCTGCTACTGCTGATGAGGATGCACATCACTCAACAATAACCTGCTCCGGTGAACGTCGACTGACAAGACTGGCGATAAATAATTTGTACAGATACTTACTGTAGACAGCCAATACTAGTGACCTTGTATTGACAGTGCAGTCATTTAAACATGGCCTGCCAGCTGACACTGCCCTTGCGTCGGTTAAAAGATGGCGCTTGCCAGTGTGAAGTAACCATATCATTTTGTTGATATTTCAGAGCTTTGAGCCACGCTTTCGTTGCGTGGGGTAGGACCAATGAGCATTTCTTTTCCCGAACCACCATTTAGCGTGGGTTGCAGTTAAGTTAAATACATGACTAGTCTTACCTTAAGTGATTGTTGGGATGTTTATTTTTTTTCCCAGTGTTATTTAGTTGCGGTGCCTCGGCTCGGCTCGGCTCGTCGTTTCCTCTCGGGTCCTGATGTAGTTCAGACG
Source organism: Datnioides undecimradiatus (assembly GCA_008933995.1). NCBI lineage: Eukaryota > Metazoa > Chordata > Actinopteri > Lobotiformes > Datnioididae > Datnioides > Datnioides undecimradiatus. The sequence goes on from WARS01000015.1 coordinate 9,370,742, forward strand.
TCTCCAGTTCAGAAACTGGTGAATTCCGTATGACGTGGGAGGAGGAGGGATGTTGGTAATATAGAGACAGAGGATTTGGGCGGGATCTTAACAACCACTTTTCAAAGCATCCTCAACTATGTGATCGTGAGGCAAGTCTCCCTAAAGGTCAAGTAAACCACGCTCACCACCGTCTGCATTTTAGATTTCCATGTTCATCTTGTAAAAACTGCATTCTCACCAGAATGAAACTTAAAGATATCCAACGTAACATTCCTGCTAGAAGCAGTAGCCTATTTGAAAATAACAACTTGAACTGTAAATTTACTGTAAACTGCAAATTGGTGTTTTAACGTTTATTGCAGATATCCATAAATCTTCTTCCTGGGTAAAATTAAGTCACTCGCTTTTGCCTTGTAAAAAGTGAAATGTTGGATGTGTGCAACTGAAGTTTTACAAGGAAAAATAGCCTACAGTTATAGACATTTTCATTATGTTGTATATATCTAAAATTTGATTTTTGCCTGGTAAGAAAATAGTACATATCTGAAATTAAAAGCATGAATGAAAAAATGAAGTTGTTTTCCAAAACTCCTGTCAAATTCTTTTTTCTTTTTTATTTGATGTCCCTTGCTGTTTTCTAGGTCATACCTTAACAACTGCATGTTGTCATACTACATGTAAAAGCTCCACTGAGTTTCAACAAATAAAAAAATCAGTCGAGCTCAGATGTTCAGGGATCAAAGGCTTTAAACAATACTAAACCTGAGGTACATTTTCAAAACTTCAACCAGATCATTCTGGAGTTTCTGTTGCCTACTGTTTACTATGTCGTAACCCAGATAACAAATACTTGAATATTTAAACATTATTCAATATTTAAATCCGCACTCAAATAAATAAGCTTAGCTTCACAAATTTATGTTCTATATAACTAATGTTATATAGATAATAACTAATATTGCTGTGTTTCATTTAGGCGTATAGCCCCTGCCTGTTAGCCACTACTGTTGCCACAACAAAGGTGCATCCATACATTCTTGAATATAGTTGATGCCACCTGCTGGACATTGAGGGTCCTCCGTTAAAACCCCTGTAATTTTCCTTTGCCAATAAGGCAACATTTCCATATAAATATATTATTATACTGCTCTTATCCCCAGCACATACATTAGAATTGGATTCAACTTCCATTTTAGAGATTTTTTTCCCCAGACAAAAATGGGAGACTTGTGATTGTTTGTGATTGAGTTCAATCATGTTGATTTTTATTCTTCAGCCAGTTGTTTTCTATAGTTAGGTAATGTAGCAAGAATATAATACAGAAAAAATAAAACAGCTGTGTGAGTTTGAACTTAGCTGCAGATCACACAACATGGTACCACTGATACACCAAAGCATTTATTACAGTGGTGGTTGTCAGCCCATCTCTACTGCAAAACTGTTTGTTTACACTGATCATCATCATAACAGACCATGTCCCTGCCCCAGGGTGAAACCTGATCCAGGCAGCCACTGAAACTGGACAGTTTGCTTGACTAAAGGTAGGTATACTGCCAGCTCTGCCTGGCTGCTCTGAATCACAGTGGTGTTTTGAGGTAAACGCTACTGTCAGCCTTCTAACCTGCTCACACTGTTTACCATTTTCACCACCTCATGCTTAGCATGTCAGCACCCAAAAACGTGGTAATTTGCACAAAGCAAAGTGCTAAGCTAAGGATAATGAGAATGTCAAAATTCCCAGGATCACCAAACTACTACAGCTGATTTACAGTCTACACAAATCTTATCAAGGTATGTTAGTCAAACTGAAAATGTTAGGATTATGATTCATCTATGGGAACCATAAATATTTGTATTAAACCAGTCTAATAGTTGTTGCGGCCATTTCAAGCTGGACCAAAGTTTAAGCCACACTGCTTTACACATACACATACTTTGCTGTAAACATCAATATATTTTATATTTGTCACTCCAACTGCCAAAGAAGGCATCAGCACAGTCACATTAACATGTTTTTATTCAGTAGCATCAGCATAGTACTGGTGACCAAAGCAAAAAGCCCTTGCAAGCCCACCTCCAGTCTCTGCACACCATTGGTGGTGTTGGGTTCTGTCTTTTTCTTTAAGTACTTTTCAGAGTAAGCCATGTATAACTCTAAACACCTCCTCACCTTCAGCTGTTTGATCAGTGCTGGGTAACCAATCTCCACAATGCTAACTGTATCATCATCGTCATCATTACCAACAGCAGTTTTTCTGTCACCTTGTGAAGCTGGAGGCTCAGGTTTGGCTTCAGGCTGATTAAGAGGATGGGGAGTTGAGGGTGCAGAGGTCGATGAAGTTCCTGCTGTAGTGCTGTTTCTTGCTGCATTGCTGCTACTGCTGCTGCTGCTCTCCGTTGTGTTGTTGCCAACGTTGGTGTGTGGGGTAGCAGTAGTTGTAGTAGTTACAGAAGTAGTTGATTTGGTTATAATTGCAGCTGTGGCAGCAGCTGGTTTGTCTTTTGGCGGTCGATTCTCTTCAGGCAGAAGGTCTGTTCTCTGTATGCACGAGTCCATGTAGCTGTTATAGGTATCAGGGGGTTTGCTGTACTGGTAGTCTCTTCTGTAGTCCTTGGTATCAGTGGACTTGATGCCATATTTCCTGTACATGTAGTGGTTGTAGTAATACTCCTCCTGAGGACTGTTGAAGAAGAAGTGAGGTCGAGGGAACCTTCCTAAACCGTAGCCCAGGGCCATTCCTGCCACAGCCCCTCCAGCTGCTGCCATTACCGCACTGCGCCCAAACCCCCTGGATTTATCAGAGGGATACATGCCCATTTGCTGAACAGAGTGGGAAAAGGGAGAGCCACCCCTTGAACCATAGCCCCCATATCCAAAGCTTCCACCATAGTGAGGGCTCAGGATTTTGTTGTTTGGGTTGTGGTTGATATATCCACCTGGATAACCACCGTAACTACCATAACCTCCTCCATAGGGGGAGCCCTGTGCTGGGTAACCTCCAGCTGGATAGCCGGCAACTGGATATCCTGGTTGTTGGGCATAGCTTCCTTGGTTTGGGTAGCCCCCTGGTCCGACTGGTTGCTGGGGATGGCCTCCTTGGTTGAACTGATTGGATTGTTTAGGTTGTTTGGGGGGTGTTTGGGGCTTCTTCTTAAAAAGATTTAATTTCCCACCAAACCATTTTCCTTTCTTGGCCAGTGAAAAATGTGTATGGACCAAAAGAAGGGACAGACAAAACACAGTTGTTACAGTCAGCTTCATCTTTTCACTGCAGAGAGGCGCTGGCAAAGAAAAATAATTACAATGTTAAGTAGAGAAATTAAAAGGAACATAAATGGCGTTTATAATTCTACAGCTAAATAAAACTTTCTTTGTCTTTCTGTAAAGGATCCCATTCACAAGTTTTGAGTTGCTCATCTGACACACAACTCATCAAAAATAAATAACATAACCACAACTCATAGCAGCTGAAGCCCACCCTAGCCTAGCCCACCTGTTTTAGCCCTGTGTACTCAACACTGAGGCCTGGATCCAACGTAGCTCCAGGGCTTAAAATAGCACAGATCTTTCAGACTGAGAGCTGACTGCTGGCAGCCAAATGTGACTCTTTAAACTGCTATTTTTAAACAACATTGTTTTCAAAGATCTATACTTTTTAACTAAAGCATTTGTGATCAGTAAAGTACATACAATAAATAGCATACACAGAGTTGGTATATATCAACCGATTTACATTATAATCTTAAGAGTATATTCCAACATTAAGTCTTCTAATTCCAAATGTTGTCTTGTTTTGTTGTCAGGAACATAACAGAAAGATTAGTGAGAAGAAAGACGATGGGTCTGTATTATGAAAGCATCTTCTTCCAGCAAGCAACTACAGTGGCAAAAACTTGCGAGACAAATGTGATCATTAAGCTACCTAATTAAAAACGAGTTATACATGAACACATGGATACATACTGTTGACCTTCTCACGTCAGTGTCCACAACACCACCGCTACTTTGATTTGAATATGTGTCTCCTTAAATTTTAGTAATAACCTCATCTCCTCCCCCTTTTTGCAAATAACCCCCGTCCCCCTACCGCCTCCCCACGGTAGGATGCGTTAACGTTCTGTCCGTTAAGGAGTCGTGTATAAACTTAATGCATACTTTATCTAAATTGGCTACTTGTATTTGACTATTATATGTATTAATACGTATCACCAGTATTTTTCAAGCCCCACTACCCGAAACTTCTATGTTGTTAATGACCTAGCAGGCAAATGATATTTACGTTTGGCCAGACTGCAATGAAAACTTGTTTAGATCAAAACTGGTTTGCACTGGAATTCGGATTAACACCAGATTTCGCCTATTATATGTGAATAATAACAATATACATAGAAATCAAATGGAAAAGACAACGTGCTGCGCTTCAGTATGAGAGTGCATTGCAGAGCCACTCCATGTTTAATTTCTTCTCACCCATAAAAGAAAACCGCATCAGTATTAAATATAAAAAATAGTGTACACATGTTTATAAATGTATAGAATAAGTATAACCACTGAATTTATGCGCGGCAAACAATAATCTTTCTGGATCTGGATCTATCTCCATTGACTATTGTTATTAGCTCGTAGTAGTTAAGAAAAGAGCGACAAAAGTCCTTGTGTGATAAAGTGGGCTTCATGTTGGTCCTTGTTGTTACTGATAAAAATCAAGGCTTTGAATAAAATAACAACTGATGAAAGCGGAACAGAACGCTCGCGCACCTAAACCGGTGGGAACTTACAGCGTGACAACAACCGGAAGTGACGCCACTAGCGCCCGTATTGAATCCATGACCGAATCTGTATGAAACGATATTATTATAGTTAGGCTAATTACCGAATTTGTAATTAAGCAGCAATGTCCTCAGCTGAGCGTTTGAGAGAGTTTGTCAGCGAGCGACTGACCGCTGCTGCTGAGGAAATATTCAGAGTTTTTAAACAAACTATCGTCGAATACGAGGAAGAGATCGACCGTCAGTGCAGACTGCTGGATATTGCTTGGAGACCTGAAATAAAGTTGCACCGGATAGGCAAGTAAAACTTAACTTGAATAACAGGGGAATTTAATTATTATGTATGATACCACTTTGTTCGCGTCTCTGCATTTTGTCTTTTCCATCACAGCAGCATCCATTCCTTCTCTTGTGTGTCCCCTCCCCACCAGAGCTCCCACAGCAACATGTCTGTAAGGAGGAGGAGGGGGGTCTCACTGAGCAGCTGCTCTGTAACCAGGAGAGAAGCTCCAGTCTGGACCCAGAGCAGCCAGAGCCTCCACAAATTAAAGAGGAACAGGAGGAACTCTGCACCAGTCAGGAGGGAGAGCAGCTTGAACTGAAGTTGGAGACTGATACTTATATGCTGGTTCCTATTAATGAGGAAATTGACCACAGTGAACCAGAACCAGAAAGTGACTACCAGCTCCTCTCTAACAGCTCTCATGAACCTGAGAGCGAAGGTCAGAAAGGTTGCGAGCATGAAGACTCAGGAATAACTACAGATACGACAAAACCAAAGAAGAGAGATCACAAAAGCATTAGTCACAGTAATAATGTATATAACACCAACATACCAGAGATTCACCAGAATACCCACACAGGTAAAAAGTCTATCAAATGTGACACATGTGGAAAGACTTTTAACTATAAGTCCAAACTCTATGTACACATGAGAAGCCACACAGGCGAGAAGCCGTATTCTTGCAAAACATGTGGGAAAGGTTACCGCTATAGCAAGGACTTGAAAGTTCACATGAGAACCCGCACAGGTGAGAAGCCGTTTTTTTGTGGCACCTGTGGGAAAAGATTCTGTCAGATGTCAGATCTGCGTGCTCATTTAAGGATCCACACAGGTGAGAAACTGTGTTCTTGCATAACATCACTGAACATAAGTTTAACAAAGATTTTAAATCCATGCACCTGGAGGAGTATTTGATGGTATTAACCTCCTACAGGTCTTTGTTAGAGGCCTATGTCGTCCAAGCTGTTTAAGTACATATATTTATGTATTTGCAGTTTATCTTTTTCGTCATGTTATTACTTATGCTCTCTGTCCCTCCAGAGCTCCCACAGCAACATGTCTGTAAGGAGGAGGAGGAGGATCTCACTGAGCAGAAGCTCTCTAACCAGGAGAGAAACTCCAGTTTGGGCCCAGAGGAACCAAAGCCTTCGCGGATTAAAGGGGAACAGGAGGAACTCTGCAGTAGTAAGGAGGGAGAGCAGCTGGAACTGAAGACAGAGACTGAGATTTTTATGTTGTCTCATACTAACTACGCTGATGTAGCTCAGAGCCAAGATCAGATAAGAGGAGAGCATGAGGACTCAGGATCAGCTGGAGATTCAGAGCCAAAACCGAAGAAAAGAGATCACAAAAGCATAAGTCAGAGTAATAATGCATACATCTCTAAGGTTTCAGAGATTCACCAGAACACTCGCACAGGGAAGAAATTGATTAAATGTGACACATGTGGAAAGACTTTTAACTACAAGTCCAAACTCTACACACACCTGAGAAGCCACACAGGAGAGAAGCCGTATTCCTGTGACACCTGTGGGAAAAGTTTCTGTCAGCTGTCAGGACTCAAAGTCCACATTAGAATCCATACAGGTGAGAAACCATATTCTTGCGAAACATGTGGAAAAGGTTTTCGATGCTGTGGTGATTTGAAAGCTCACATAAGAATCCACACTGGGGAAAAACCCTATTCTTGCAAAACATGTGGAAAAAACTTCCGATTTGGCAGTCAAATGAAAATTCACATGAGAAGTCACACGGGTGAGAGGCCGTATTCCTGCAAAACATGTGGGAAAGATTTTCAGTTCTACACTGGCTTGAAAATTCACACGAGATCTCACACAGGTGAGAAGCCGTATTCTTGTAAAATATGTGGAAAGCGTTTTACAGTTGGTTATGCCTTGTCAGCCCATGTTAGAATCCACACAGGTGAGAAACCATACTCTTGCAAAACGTGCGGGAAAGATTTCCGACTTGGGAGAGAGCTGAAAACTCACATGAGAATCCACACAGGTGAGAGGCCGTACCCGTGTAAAACGTGCGGGAGAGCCTTTACGAATGCTCGTCAGTTGACAGTCCACATGCGAAGAGCTCACACTGGACAGAAACTCTATAAAACCAACTTTGGCAAAAGATACAATTCTTAAGAAAACGGGTCTTACTTGACGAGGCATGGGAGATCACTTACAGGCAAGTAGCCATGTTTGCAAAATATCTGGAAGGTGATTCAGTTCAAGCAGGTGTGGGGGAGGGAGATTTCTTCAAACACCTGAGGATCAAAGAGGAAGTAGAAACCAATGAGCTGAAGCTCCTATGGAGATGCGTTTTTTTCATTTCATGTATTCTAACAATAAGGCTTTAAGGGTAATGTAAAAAATACCACACTGACACCTTAAAGTACAGCGAACTATTTGTATCTTGAGTACTTTCATTTTATGTTACGTGTTGTACATATGCCTCAATAAATTATCATATTCTAGACCACTACTAGGTATAGCTAAATAAGATTTGTACATACATCTGTAATCATTTAAAAGTCCTGTTTATAAATAACATCTGCCTTGAAAACTCAGTGATAACTGATCTGTGTATGAATGTACACAGTTATGGTTTTTTTTAGAAACAGTAGTGGCAACATTTCCTTGATGCAATGGACTGAAACTTGCAAAGATCCCTTGATTTATCAAAAATGAGGGTGTTCTTAATGTCTTCATGAATTTCATACAGTTGTACTGAAATGAGGGGTTTTAATGCTGATAATTGAAGGTCAGGTGTAAAATTCACTCTTTGATCAAATAAAAGAAATACGTGCTGATGACATTGTTTGATTTCTGCCACAGTTTGACTTGGCCAAGTGTCTTTACCAAGTGTTGATGGAAGCTACTCAGTAATTACAAGAGTTGCATTAAATTATTAAAGCCAGGAAAGATTCAAGGCACATTAGTGAAATCCATACTAATTAAACTAATGCAGGTTATATCACTTGATCTGAGGTGTGTGAAATGGAGCCCAAGTGAATTAACAGCCAACCAATAAAAAACAGCATCAGCAATCCTGTTATGGTATGCACAGATAGGTAAACTTTTTGGTTTTTTACCGGTATGTATCACAGAAAATTCGCCTGTGTTATTTTATTGGTGTTGCTACAAAGTTATATAAAGAATAATTCTCTGCAGTATATTCTTTAATAAAGTTATTAGTCTTCCGAATACCCGTGCAGTCATATTAAACTGTAAATTGCGTCTTGGTAAGTTGTGACACCTGCAGCATTTTAAAAAAGCGCACTGAAAAAACACAAACATGCTGCAAATACACTCAACAACAAGGCAAGTGTCTTCAGAAGGCACTGATTGACATGGTCTACAGTTACTGAACGTCTTGTGTGTGATCTGTGAGTTTTGTGGATTTCTGACTTGTTCCACTATGCAAATGCCCCCGAAGTGATGAAATGGAAGCAGATCCAGAGAGAACCTTAAAGTCATTTATTTTTATTGACAATGTTCAAAAATTCATATCTGTGTGAAACTTACATGCTGGTCACCTAAAGACAATCAAAGTTGCAACTGACTACAGTATTTAAGTAAATATAGTTACATTCCGCCTCTAAATACCTGCATGTTCAAAAGCTTTACTCATCAGTCATCTAAATAGTGTAAACTCGCACTTTAACTGGCAGTAAACCCTGTAGCCTTTTCCATTTTATTTCTACTTTCTCACATAAAAGAGGGAAACCACAGTCACAGGCATACTGTTACTAACAGAAATATGAGTAATAGATTCATGTGAAGGGAAGCTTGACACCAAAATGCTGACATCTCATCTCTGGTGAAAATGTTTTACATCAAGATCGAGATGGCCTGGCGCATTTAAGTAAAGCTATTTCTACGTGCACTGCGGCAAAACCGAGGCCTTAGCAGCACTAAGGTGTGACTCAATGGTGTAATACAAAATCAGGTGAAGCACACCGGCCCAAACACACATTTCTCCATAAACTTACTATGAGAAAGATGTGACTGTGCAGGATATTTAACAGGGTCACGACCCCTGTGCGTCTCAGTCACAATTTGATCCATTCTTGGAGTGCTGTGGTTCACTGAGATTGTAAATGTGTATTTTCCCTCTCAATACTAATGGTTTTGTATCAAAAATAATAAAATGACGATCACTTGTCATGGAAATATAATCCTGATCTTTGAGCTGTCATCAAAAGAGAAATGGCACTTTACCTCAATCTACACAGCTTTGTTATAACTTTACAGTGACAGTAGGCAGCATCAGCGGTTGGTTAAAAAAAAAAAAGTTTAAAATTAATATTGGACTCCTCTTGCAGTTGGTGGTTACAGCCAGGACAGTAGTGACGTTTACTGAGGGTGATCATATGGCACAGTCTTAGTGTCCGTGAGGTTATTAGGCTCTTTACTGTTGGAAACTGAGTGGATTCTCATACGTACGGACAAGTCAGCGCAACCTCTGAAATCTTTCCCACATTTCTCAGGAATGCGGCTTCTCCTTCAAGTGGAATTTTTGATGATGTTTCAGATTTGATGTTTGACTGAATCTTTTCCCGCAAGTGTTGCAAACATACGGCTTTTCTCCAGTGTGGGTTCTAATGTGAATGACCAGTGATGAACTCTGACAGAATCCTTTCCCGCAAGTGTTGCAAATGTACGGCTTTTCGCCAGTGTGGATTCTAATGTGCCGTCTCAATTGTGCCATGCCATAAAATCTTTTCCCGCAAATTTTGCAGGGACACGGCCTCTCACCCGTGTGGGCCCTTCTGTGGGCGTTAAATGATGAATCATGAGTGAACCTTTTCCCACATATATTGCACATATAGGGCTTTTCACCTGTGTGGATTCTAATATGTTTCTTAAATCTGCTATTGTTTTTAAAATCTTTTTCACACGTGTCACATCTGAAAGTCTTTTTACCTGTGTCAGTCTTAGCAGACTTGTTCACATTGCGAGCCTGACTTTTTGTTTTGTTTTGTTGCTTGTTTTGTTTCAGCTCTGCGTTTCTATTTTGTCTTAAAACTCTACGCTTGCCTCCTATGTGATCTTGGCTGTCAGCTACATTGGAGTTTTGAGTAGGTGTAGGGATAAGGGTCTCAGTCTCCAGCTTCAGTTCAAGTTGCTCTCCCTCCTGACTACTGCAGAGTTCCTCCTGTTCCTCTTTAATCTGTGGAGGTTTTGACTCCTGTTGGTCCAGACTAGAGTTTCTCTCCTGGTTACAGAGCTGTTGTTCAGAGCGATCCTCCTCCTCCTGACAGACATGTTGCTGTGGGAGCTCTGGAGGGACAGAAACCACAAGGAATAACATCACAATGGGGACAAATTATAGACAAAATGTAGACATGCAGGCAAATTAGTAATAGTACGTAGGGCTGGCGGTCATGATACAGAATTGTGGAAGTATTTTTGGATACTTTTTCTTGATATGAACGAACCTAGCAGTCTATATAATAATTACACAGCACAGATAAACACAACAGCATGGCTTGGCTTGCACATCAAACTACACACCAAATGCCTTCTCCAAAGCAAGTGAAGACAGTGGATGTGTTTGAGGACAAACAATTATATGATAGTCATTGCGGCAGCAGTTAAAGGCAGTGTTGTACTGTGTTGCTAATACCGAGAGCTGTTTCTAATTTCTTGTTGTCTGTGTTTCTAAAAGGAGCAGAATAGGCCTCTGAACATGATGCAGCCTGGTCCAACAGTAACACCACTGAATGACACCAGTGCTAAAACGTATAATTCAACTGAATCCTCTATTACATTACAGGCCTCACCAACAACGACGACGACGATGTTAACTTAGTGCAAAAGGTAGAAAATTTGAATTTCCCAAACACAACTCAAGCTTGGATTAAAGTCCTGCCTCCTTTTAATTAATCCACATCCGGTTTGTTTCACGGTCATGCAGGGAGAAAGTCGTTGGCAAAAAAATGGCAAACACGAGTTTTTTGTTTTTTTAAAAAAAATTATGTTATTTCCACTCAAGCGTATCTCAGAAGTGACGAAATTTAGATTAACAATATGCAAAACTGGCTCCATAGGTCGGCTCGCGCAGACAGGAAATACTAAAATGTTCTCCTTCAAAATAAAACACCCCCACTATTATTTACACAAGCTACAGGGGAAACTGACTTCTTCTTCTTCTTATTATTATTATTATTATTATTATTGTTGTTGTTATTGTGCTGATAACAGCAGCCATAGCTTGGATGCTGCTGTTCTACTGAACTTGCCACTACTGTCAATTCCATCTTTAAGTACAACTTCTGTGTGCTGTATTGTGCTGCTGTATTTTCTGTCTCTCTCTCTCCCTGTCTCTCTCTCCCTGTCTCTTTCTCCCCAACCGGTCAGGGCAGATGTCCGTCCATCTAGAGCCAGGATCTGCCCAAGGTTTCTGCCTGTTAAAGGAAGTTTTTCCTTGCCACCCTCACCAAGTGCTTGCCCATGGTGGAACTGTTGGGTGTAATTAATAGTAATGAGTGTGGTCGAGATTCGTTCTGACTGTAAAGTGCCCTGAGATGACCTTGGTTGTGAATTGGCGCTTTCTAAATAAAATTGAATTGAATTGNATTATTATTATTATTATGTTAACATCTTGAACTAAGACAGCATTTTATCACAAAAAGCCGCATTTATGTATCGTTTACGTGGTTAGCTTGAATACTTCTCATATTAACGCATTATCTTCCAAAGTGCGGTATTTTAAAGTACCAGATAAAGGTAAATCACCTATTTTACTCACCGATCCTGTGTAACTTCACTTCAGGTTTCCAAAAGATGTCCAGCAGTCTGCGCTGACGGTCGATCTCTTCCTCGTACTCGATGATAGTTTGTTTGAAAACCCTGAATATTTCCTCAGCAGCAGCGGTCAGTCGCTCGCTGACAAACTCTCTCAAATACTCAACTGAAGACATCGTTGCTCACAAATTCAATAATGGGGCACTACCGAAAAGAGGCTGGTTCGAGATGAACTGCCTTTAACGCGGAAAGTGGACGAGATAACGTGCTAACAACAAGCAGTGGAGTCGTACTGTCCAGCCGCCTTCACAAAAGATACAGGAAGTCATAGATGCGTTTATATCCGGTTTGGTCCACCTTTATATTATGCATATTTATAATGCACTTTATAATACATCCGACTCTGCAGACCGAGTCATCATCGGACTGTAGACCAAAGAAATAGGAGGACTCAAAAGTGGGAACGTTTAAAAAGCTACACACAGACTCCACGTGAGGGGGAAAAGCAACAATAATAACGTCATAAGTCTATTTTAGTCAAAGAAGGGGCTTCAAACAATCACGTAATAGTCCGGGGTTTCTGTCGCTTCAAAATAGTTATACATGATAAAATTCATAAAATCATATATTCGTTGTTGATAAATGTTGTCAGTATCAATTTGTGGTTAGTCTGCATCAGCTGGACAGAAGTCTAACCGGCATGAAAAATGAAACGAAATCTGCGCAGTTGTGGCGCATCTTGTGCGGACCTAACATCGTCCTTTACGTACATTACGTACACCAGCGCCCTCAATGGGTACGGCGTCTTCTCCTCTTGTTTCTATAATGGCGAGTTGCAACCGCTTGTACGGTGCCCGTAGCGCCTCCTACTGCACGGAAGGGTTTTGTCTGTGGTCTATTTTACGAAGTCTATTTTACAAGTAATAATTAAACGACAGTATAACAATATATGTAATGATTATAGAAACATTGTTTCATTGCATATATGATCATAATAGAATAAATAAATACAAACCATATTTACAAAAAACCTCTCTGGACATTATAATCTGAACATTATTATCTATATTCATGATCAAATCTCTATCCATCTACTCAAAGTTCCCGGTCATGGTGTGGCCAGTTTGGGGCAGCACTCCAACTCCAGAATAAAACATTCAAAACAATATTTTAAAACACCACCAGTCGTAAATGATCCCACCAAACCAGCAGATCTGTGCTTCAGTCACATCAGTTTTAAAGTCCCTATCCAGGAAGACAGAGGGATAAACTGTAATCTTTGTAAATTATGAAATATGAAAGTATTAGACTTCAACATTGTGACTACCTCAAATACCCAAAATGGTAAAAATCTGGTGAAGCGTGACCGATATTGCAACACTATAATTTATATGTATGCAATGACAAAGTTTTCTATTCTATAGACCAGAATCTAATCTAATCAAAACGTATTACTTTGTAAAACCTTCAAAACAATATTTTAACATTATTACTGTTTAAAAAAAAATCTTATTTTACAGTCTTCCCTGCCAACAAATCTTTTCTATTTTGTCTGCCCATATGTCCTTTAATTTTACATTTTAATGTATTTTGTGTTTGGTTCAACTTGATATACTTTTTATTCTGGGTTTCACAGAAGACACAGACTTTTAGTTTGGATTTACCAGAGCCTATCCGATATTATCATCTTATAGAAAAGTCACTAACTATTGAACTTATACTAATGCCTTGAATCTTCAACAGTGTTACAAGAAGTCACAAATCATTAGATGTGTACTAATTTTAAGTCCAAACAACTCAGACACTAACAAGTTATTTAATATGTTTTTAGGCTCTTAGGCCTTGTGAATCTAGAACTTCTCCTTGGCTTTTCACAAATGCAGATGGTGCCATCTGGTGCAATACTGAAGTTCAGTGTTCATAGCTGTATCACAGAACTGTTGAATAAATAGGATTTCACAGGTATTGTCAACAAAGAGAGAAGAGACAGCTGTAAAGGGTTTCATGATTTTAATCATGTGAGTTATTTTTTTCCCCACCCACACTCGTCTGCAATGGTAAAGTGATGCATGACTCAAATGCAGGGTAAGAAGTAACTGGACAGCAGTGCAGCTCTGAGCTGAGAGGAGCTGAACAGAGGACACATCATGGTGGTGCTGACGTATCAAACCATCCATGTAGCAGTCCGCAATGATTGTTAACACACACTACGATGCTGATGAATGATGAGGAAACAAACACTGGTTTACAGATGACACAAGGAAGGTCATAATGGATTTAATTGCTGTACGATCATTAAATCACGACACCAGTCATCAAATGTATGTTGTCAGAAAACCTTGCAGCCCAGCAAGTCCGAGGATCAACTCATCAACATGACACTTCTCACCAGGTCAGCGACAGGTGGTGTTAAAAAGCACTAACTGCTATAAATGCTGCACAAATCAGTTCACATCTACTCAGAATGCTGAGAAATCCTGGATTTAAAGATGATGGCAGCAGAGCACACCCAGAGATGTTAAAGCAACTATTCTGATTCCTTTACTTTAGTTTTCTCAACCCTTTTTGGACCACGAGTGCAGAGCTGATTGAAAAGGTGATTGCTTTTTCCATCAGTACCAACACTGGTGACTGAAGAAAAAGGATTGATTTTTTGGATCAAATGGAGGAGGGAAAAAAGAGACATTCCACTAGAGAGAAAAGGTGCAACTGGACGCTTCAAAACACACTGAGGTGAATGATCGAACCAAAATAGAATAGAAAATCTGTTCTCTGATGAAAAAAGCCAACACAAACACATTTAGGCACATGTGTATAACCAATAATATAAATCTTCATTGGCGATCTATGCTTATAAAATATCCTTTTATTTATGGAATCCACCTCTGGGAGATATCAGTAAGGAAAAAATGGTGTGGAGGCAAAAACTTTCACTCAGCAGCCACAAATGAAGGAAAGTTTCCCCAACAATGTTTAAATGTTGTAAAACCTGAAGCATTGCTGAACACACAACTGTATATATACAGTACACATCTATGTGGGAAACGTTTCAATAACAGCTTTTAGGGTCATATATTTATGAACGCATAGGCAAATCAGTCATACTGCTATACATTTACTTCTTTTAGCGCCACAATACCAAAATAACATTAATCTCATTTGTGGCTTTAGGATTTAAGCTTCTCCCCCATGTTAACAATATATCTTTATGGGAAAAATCAAGTACTTTATCTTTTGAGTTTAAAGAAATTGTAGCAACATAGTGTTAAAACACAATACATACACTGTATAGGCAAATAAAATCTGCAGGTTTCTTTTTTTTTTTTCTTACAGATTGTCCATTCAGTGGCTTCAGTGGAGACAGGCTACATGTTACCACAGTCACATCTGGGTTTAAGGAGTGACCTCTCTCTCTTAATAATACACCAGCCTTCGTTCACTAATTACAGCAGCGAGCAGCTATGGTATGTCCGCCTTGTTCAGAGGCAGGACCAGCTGACAAAGTGAGCTGACGACATTTTGACTGAGCCTTTTGCATTTTATTGAAACGCAGGTTCAGTATGTGTCGTCTCTTGTTGTCTGCTTCAGCACATCAGCACGGCCCCGCCTACAGAGCAAGGATGAGGGTGGGACAACTACTGAACCAAAATGTTCAGATTTCAAACTATTCATGAAAAATTGATGACTTCTCTCATATCCTGAACATGAGCAAAAGGTATTGAAATAAAACAAAATAAAACTGCTACCAGAGACAAAATATACAGGATATTTACAAATTTACAGGAGGAGGAGACCATCTAGACTACAAGGAGACACCATCAAACAGACGGTTGACCAGCATATGCCATGGGTCAAAGAAATCACACCACGAGTGGTCCGCCAGTCCACTGACATTTTGGACTGGTTTGTCCAGCTCTGACGGAGAGTTAGAGAGAACGGAGTGCAAGCAGTGGGTCGAGGGTACGAAGAAGGAGCTGCTGAGATAAAGCAGACGAAGCAGAAGAGACAGCAGACCTTTCCTCCCTCCAATGACAAAGGGTTGTATGAGTCCACCCCTCCTTCAGTCCAGAGGCTCCTGCTCAGTTTTACACACCGTTGGCACTCATCTTGCTCTTCTGGGACACTTCTGTTGCTGCTTTGGCCTGCAGAGAAGGTCAAAGAAATCAAATATCCAAGATTTAACAACTTATCAAACTGTCAGCCAAAGAAGTTCATTGTTGTAGATCCATTTAAAGTGAGATGAGACTAATTTCTTTTCAATGTCTTCAACATTTTGACTTTATGTGGTAGCTCCAAGCCATTATGAGACACAAATTAAAGGTTTGCGCGTAAGAGAGAGAGAGAGAGAGAGAGAGAGAACGATACAAAGGTCATAAGCCAGACATGAACCGTGCACTGGGGTTGTTACATGTCTCAGACTACTGAATTACCCGGAGTCTCCTTGCTAGCAAAACTCATGAATGCACTGCCTTGACCTATAATGCAGAACACGTGTTTCCCGGAAGCTGAGGTGCACCAGCACAACCAAAAAACTGGAAAAACATTTTGAAGCAAACCCTCAATGATAACATCAATGTACTCAACACTATGACTGACATCAGCATCTAAATTACCGGGCTAATAAATTTAACCTACGAACTTTGTCGACAAATCTTCCCTTGTGCCAATAGGTAAACATCCAAGTCCATCAGCAGAGGACAGTGTTACTTTTAGAGAAACTGAAAACATTTATTTGTTTTATGAATTCTGATTTATTTCGACCCAAGTTGTAAGTAAGATTTAAGACAACGCACTCATCTTAAAACAGAGACAGGAAAGCCAGAAAATAAATAGAGGAGGAAGATGAAGTTTCAAAGAAAAAGCAAAAAACAAAACTGAATTGACAGAGTTGCTTTAAAATGTCCTCTGATGTCTTTAAATGAATGGCTGGTTTGAAAAAAGCATGCGTGACAATGGCAGGTCTATATTTATCAGCTATTTCTAAACTTCACACACATCAACTTGAGATGTTTGGTTCCAACTTCACCTGTAACTTTCTGTATTTTGTTACATAGTTCATAGTTCTACTTATTTCATCAATATAACTAAACTTATCAGATCCAACTCTCTGTACTTTTCTTCTGTATTCAGGTACTTTGTACTGAGCAGAATAGCTGGTTTTCCAGAATAGCAGCAGTCTCCTGCTTTGAGAGATTAGCATGTCATGTGAGAAAGATCAAAGCCAGGAAGGACCTTAACTGGATTACGTAACCCTGCATAGCATCAAATCCCATTCTGGTTTCTGTGGATTTCACAGGTCTAAGGAACAATAGGTGCATACCTGAAGGACTTCGGCAGGAGTCAGAGGTTTGTCTGACACAACAGGAGCCTTGTCTCTCATCTCATCCACCTACAACACACATATAAAAAGACATAAACTTAATGGCTATGCAGGATTTTGTGGCTCCTCTCTTCTATACAGCTTCTCCTCGAGACATGTTTGTGATTGTATTACTATCCTTCATACATTTATTAAACTGGCTCCTGCTGTCCTGAGAAAACCATCCATCACCAAAAGGCGTATTTTCAAAGATGAGACAAGGCTTTCTTTGTTAGACAACGCAATAAGTACATAGGGTTAAATTAGCAGTTCAGTTAATTAAACAGCTCTGACATGGAAAACACACTAGTTCACTTTCTTGTAAGAGTTAGATGAGGAAATTCATATTGGTTAGCTTAGTTTGCACAAAGTGAGCAATTTGCGATCCAAGCACACTCTGTTGCTCATGGATCTCTTACTGAGTGCTTTTCTGATTTTATATACGTTCTTGTTTTGTAATTCTACATGAGTGTCTAAGTATGTGGTAGCATTTAGGGAGTCTGGTTAGAAAAAACGCTGTACAGCCCTCTCCAAAGGCTCAGCGGCTGTTTGAGAAGAAATCTATTCTTGACTGCAGTGAGGACCTGATTTCCTCAGTCTAATTCACTGATACAGTTCATCTTATCTCAAGCTGCTGAATGTTTTCTTGCTGTGTTTTGAGTCACTGACCGGTCTGTCTTTGATGATCAGAGCAGGGTCCGCCAACAAATCAGTACTGACTGAGGTCATGTTTGCTCCTGTATTCTCCACTGGAGGAGGAGTGGATTTCTGTAAATATGATGACAACACACCTGATAAGCATTCAGCATTGCACAAAAGTGCACCTGCTTTACTCCATTTCTTGTTCAGTTGCTGTTTAATTCCTCTGACCTCAAAAAAGTTTTTCTGCTTTTTGTTACCTCATTTGGATATTTGACCTCCACTGAGCAGATGATGTATGTGCAGAGACTTTAAGGTCATCATGACATTTATCTCATGAGGTGGGAAAGTTTCTCTGTGCTCACCTTAAACGTATGATGTGTATGTAAGAGACCATTTAGTCTCAGTATGTCTCTAGGTTTGTCAGACATTCCACAGACACTTCTGGCTCTGTGAAGCTGTGATTTTTTAATTTATTTATTTTTTACTCCATATATAGATCTGACCATAAAGCGAATGATGAAAATAACTATTAGTTGCTACCAAAGTTACAGGTTAACTGGCAGATGGTCCCAGAAACACCTTAAACAGTTATGAAACAGCAACAATGATTCCTGCATGGAGAGCAAGCACTAAATGTACCAAACGTCAGCCTGACCTGCATCTGAGCTATTTAAATGGCTGGGATGTTAAGATGTGTACAACTTTCTCTAATCTGTACATACAAGTGAATACGAAATGGTGCAGCTTGTAAGATTTCAAGTAGGTTGTAAAGATCGAACCTCTAGTTTGGGAACAGGCGGGATGACTGGGGGTTTTGGTTTGAGGTCGGTCAGATACATGGCTCTGGAGAGCAGCAGCAGTGAAGGAGGAACGTTCTCCTTCAAGTGCAGGTCCAGCCACTACACAGAGAAGAACGTGTCATGTGATGAGACATAAGAGGATTGCTTCTGTTATTTAACACATTTTGTATTAACAAAAACAACATAACACTAATAGATGGAGATAAGCCTTGGTTTAGTTCATGTGGGCAATACCAACAAAAGGTACAAACTAAGTCAGTTGCTCACCTGCTGCAGCTGCAGGCGTAGCTGCTCAGTGGTGAGACCCAGAGACCTCATCCCTCGGCTACGACATGCTGCCTGTAATTCTGACACACTCATAGCTGCCACACCCTCTGCTGCAATCATCTGTGAAGAAATAGAAGAAAAACAAGTATGAGAAAAAAAGAGATTTTAATGAGTCAGCAGTAATGCTATTATTAATACGTTCCAGAGAACCTCTGATTTCTATACTGGGGGAAAATAGCTAGCAGCACTAAAGGTAGGTTGTTGAAAATGGACTACAACATGCAAACTGATGATTTAACTATAAAATCACACCTGCAGTCCCACCCCTCTGCCTCACCTCATCATCTGACTTGATTGTTCTGAGTTGCATCATCAGCTGAAAACGTAGCAAGTTGTTTGTGCCGATTGGCTGCAGCTCCAACAGTTTGCACAGAGCCACCAGCTGTGGGCGCTCGAGGTGCTCCAGCGTCAGCTCGTCCTCAAACAGCTTCGAAAACCGGACGATGTCCTTCGTTGTGGGCTGCTCACCTGTACCTCGAACCTGAAGAGAACACACAGAGTAACCAGGCTGACCAAATATCATCCAGTTCCAGCACAGAACGAGTATGCATTTGATATACCTTGTATCAAGAGAGACCTGCAAACATGAAATCCACTAATCCGATCTTAAGGCTCAATCATTTTGAGTTCCATTTTTAAATTAAAACTACCTTCAAAACTTCAGCAGCAGCAGAAGTTTCACAAAGTAAGAGATGCTCTGCCCCATTACTCTAAAACTACAGTTTGGTTTACTATATAAAATGCGTTGCCTTTTGAAATATATGAGATGTACAGTGTAATTTACCCTCTGAACATATGTAGAGAAGCGCTGTGTTTCATCTTCTGTCTGAGCTTTTGCTTTATTCCTTCGGGCCATCTCAGCGATGGTCTCTTGGAGAAACTTGGCCAGTTCCAGCTTAGCTGCCAGACCCTTCTTCTGCTTCTCCTCCTGCGGGAGGGGGCACAGGTTAGGTTAATACAGTTACAGTTTGATGCATTGAAATACAGTAAACATAGTTAGTACAGTCATCGGTGACTGGTTTCGCCACACCAAAACAATGTGCTGCCTTTGTAGTTAAGCACTGCACAGTCAAATCTTTTCATTGTGGAAGCTGAATAGCATGAATAGATGCAGTCTCAGACTTAACAAGCAATTTTTACCAAAAATTTAAAAAAAAACCAAACACCCCACATTTTGCAGTCACATGATGTCTTTCCAGACAAAGTTTTGCTGCCTTCTTTTAACTTAAGATCTCATTTTCTTATCATCTCCAGCACTAAAAACACATTTTATAACAGAAAGGCAAAACATAAAAACCTGAAGGGGCTGGTGCCCCCAAATAGGTTTTTACAATTCAAAAAGGTATCATCTATCCATTTCTTGTAATGCAACTTGTGGTCAGTAACATTTTCAGAGGCCAGGCACCTCTATGCTGTCCAGGAGCACCAGAGCATATCTGTGAATCACTCAGCCGTGGTCCAGAACAAATAAGGAACATCGGAGTTGACAGAGCGACTGGACAGAAACCCACTGCTTTTCTTTTACAGGGGATTAAAGCTCAACAAAAACAAATGTAATATGATTGGTGCATTTCCATTAATGTGAATTGTTTTTTGAAACCTTTAACATATTTTGCAGACACAGTGTATATTGTGCTACAGCCCTCAAAATAAATCACCTTGATTAGATAAAGTCAGCTGCTACAGACATATCTGACGAGTTATATAATCATAATGAACCCTGTCGTGAGGTCATTCAGGCGGCGAGGTGCGTCTGTGTGTACATGAACACATGCCTTTTTGGACTCTGTCTCGAAGGTGGAGGGCAACATCTCTGGGAAGAGTTTGAGGAAGACGGGAAGGAGGAACTCCATGAAAGGGACGATGATAAACACCATGAAGGGCACTAGACGGAAGAGGTCAGCACAGGTCCTCATCAGCTGTAAACAAAGAGACAAACAAAGCTCTTGTAGCAAAATGTGGACCGTATCGGACGCCGCTATTTATGTCATGGCACTGCAGTTAGTCTCTGGACGTGTGTGTGTGCATGTAAGATTACACGTGCATGGAAGCTCTGCCAGTCCTCTTCTAAAATAGCCCAAATATAGTTTTACCATAGCGTGTGCACAACTAGAGTCATGGAGAGTGCATACACATATCAGTCAGCGGGGCACACAGTAACACCATGTTCTTTTCATTGTGACTTTTCAACATTAAGAGAGATAAAGCTTATTAAATTTCCATCATCATAATATAAAATGAGAGTCAACGTAGCAAGTTTCAGTGAGTATTAGCATTTTTTTTTTTACAATCTTGTGTTTTCTGAATTCTACAAAGACTAGCTCAGCTGACTGCTGTATGTCATCAGTGTTTCATAACGTGCAGATGAATACCTATAACTCACTGAAGTGACATTTCAGCAGTTACTTTATTATTATTGACAATTTTACGATTACTGACACTGGAACTGCTCAGCCAAATGTGTTGATAGACCAATAAGTAACAATAATCTGCCCAATTACATAGTTTGTCCACCAAAGAGCACTGACAGGTTTACAATTAAGTGTAACTTTAATAAATGCATCAATTTTGGGAGTATTATAGCAACATGTCCCAGGTGTTTCATGACTTTGAAGTGCTGTTCTTAGAAAAGAGCATTTCAACATCAGCATTTTGCTACTGCTGGAAAAGACAACCTGTCCATTTCCTGCCCAAAGCTCCCTACACTGTGCAGCTGCTTTAAACAGAAAATTATTTGAAGTGTACAAACATTTATAGCAATTTTGACTCTGTATCAGTGGGCAATCAATATTGAGATAGTTTGCGCTCAGGTGCTAAACAAAGTGACCCGGGGCTGCTCCCAACAATTACTTTCATTATGAATCAATCTGGTGATTTTTCCTGTTAAAATTCTTGTTCTGTGGATCTGTGTAATGTGTTGAGCTCTGTGCATAAAATGTAAATGAAAAAAATACTTTCCAATAGCAAAAAGTGGAATCTTTTAAATAGGAATGCTGCATTTGATCAGCTAGCAATAAAAATCAGCACTGGGATCTGGGAGTACTGATGTGGCTTTACTTTCACCAATTTTCAGTTGAGTTTGTGTAACTGTCACATGCTCACTAGCAGCAGCACAGGACAAGAAAGTTAAAATGTGTTTCACTGATTTACTGGCAACGACCCTGCAAATAAGTAACTGCAGAGGTGTAGCGCGGAGTCTTTTCAAACAGATGATTGTAAAGGAACCAGACAGACGTGCTGTGGTAACCTGAGGGCAGTTAGGAGATCAGTGCATGAGACCAGGGATGGTAGACCGTCAGCAGCTGCTGTTGGCATTTGGTACAAACCTAAATTAGAACATTTAATAGAAAACTGCAGTGTATGGCCTCATGTGGAGCAGAATTTACAATTTCTATGCAGAGTTTCTATGAGATACTAGTTAAAACTAATAGATTTAATGGAACAGACTTTGATTAGTGATTTAGGGGACAGCATTTGTATTTTATCAGTAATTAGTTAATCTAGTAAGCAGTCATGTTAGGGCCATTGTAGGAAAAAAATAAAAAAAATAAAAACACTGAGCTGTGGCGTGGGGGTGATATTCTTAGAAACTCTGAATTTCCAACATCAAAGTCATAAACTTTGTGATATGCTGATTCTGGGTTAAATTCATTAGTATGTCCTTAATATAATTCAATGACTACTGTGAATTAGTGCCTGACACTTCAGGGCTTTACAGATGAAGATTAAAACCTTTTACAAAAACTGAATAATACTATGACATATGATGAATATAGCTTCTCTTACCCTTCTCCTCTCCCTGCGTGTGAGCACCTGTCCATGCAGCAGCCTCCACACCATCCTGCCTGCAATATTGATGTCAATTCCAAGTAACCGGAAGCCATTGTAATAATGTTTCAATTCATCCACAATCCTCTGATACAGAGACTTTTTCAACACTGCCCTTTCCTGTACTGGAGGGGTGGCAGCCGCTGTGGTGGCTGCGGCGGCGGTGGTGGATGTCGGAGTGGCAGTGGCTGGAGGTTGGGACTGGGGTGTAGCAGCCACAGAGTCCTTTTTTGTTCCTGGGGAAGCATCCTGGGCAGCAGTGGGTGAGGCCTTTGTGTCCTCTTGCTTTATATCTTGGAGCCAAACACCTGAGCTGTGTAGAGAGCGGGCGAGCAGGGCGGAGTTGTGCCCTCGGCTGAGGGCGTGGCCTCGGTAACAGTGGGGGTAGCCGTAGCGGGAGTGCCTGAGTGTGAGCAAGGACGAGACGTGGCGGGGAGGGTCTATATGGAGATAGGCCTTGGAAGACAGAGAGGAGCAGCTGTGCCTCTTGGATAACAAATATGATCCCCTGTTGACACGGACAAGAAAAACAGGTTAGTAATTACATAATTCTGTGCAAAGGAATGTTGTTAGAAAAAGTTAAAGTATATGACGAAGCTCAAATGTGTATTTTTGTACTGATGAGATAATCAATAAAACATAATTACAATTCTGATTATGTTTATTTATTGCTTTCTTAGGTGTCACATCATGAGCGGGTTTCTAGAGAGCTCTCTATAGACTGTTGAGCTGCAGCAATCATTTGTTGAGAACATTTCTTTGAATATCTTTGGGATAAGTTACCAATTTATGACTTATACTATGAAGATAAGACTTACTAATTTAAAAAAAAAACTTCAGATTAATTGACAATGGATCACCATTACAGATAGTAAGCAGCCCTTATACAATCTGGT
Organism: Datnioides undecimradiatus; assembly: GCA_008933995.1. Lineage (NCBI taxonomy): Eukaryota > Metazoa > Chordata > Actinopteri > Lobotiformes > Datnioididae > Datnioides > Datnioides undecimradiatus. The sequence continues at coordinate 9,394,378 of WARS01000015.1, forward strand.
AGCTTCAAAGCAATTCCCATCATTTATGACAACAGGCAACCCTATACACTATCTATGTCACTACATATTAATGATGTTGCCTGTGTGAATAAATAACTGAAAATGGGAAATCAGAACCAGTAAATAATTGACTAATAGACATTTTGCTTAATTTTATTTTTTTAAGTTAATTAAACTTTTTTTTTTTTAATTCTGATTTATTTTATGTAGAAGGATGAATCAACACTACACCACACAAAGCTAAAACATTTTAATGCATTGTTTATACTCGTCTTTGTTTAGTTATTCTTGGCCACCGCTTACTCACCGACCACTCAAAAGAAAGCTAAACTATGGCTGCCTACAAAAAAGGTTCCTTGCTTTGCGCACGTTAGGCTACTTTAAAGAAATCTACCACATCTAATTATGTAACATGTTCTTACTATGTCTGGCTTGCTTTAATGATTAACTAGCTGAGTAGGTAAAGTACCACCTTTGGCAGTGTGAGCATTGGTAGAAGGTTCATAAATCAATAGAATAAAACTCTTCTGCCAAGACAGCAACAGTTAAAACATATGGGGACACGTAGTGGTAACAAAAATTTAAATAAAACTAGTGATTATAAAAGTACATTTATTTTTTTGTCATTTCATCGACTACAGTCTCGCCATTCAGCTGTTTCCAGGGAACGATCATCACCTGGAGCAACATTATCAATTGTTTAAAGAGTGCATTCAGATCTAGTATCTACAACACAGACAGGTGTCTTTATCCTGCTGAGATGTACTGCAGTTCACATCAGGCACCACAATACACCTAAACTCTGCCTCTTGTAGCCATTAATAATCAGATGTCTCTTCCTTCACTCAACAGTCTCTGACAGTGAAGAACGCATTAATGCAGCTGTAGGTGGCTTTAATGGTCATTTGCACTCGGGAAAGCATTTGCAACACTTTATATGAGGTCACAACATGCCACTAAATACCTCCCAGCCAAATCTCCTTCAACACCAAGTTTGATCTGAACTGTCATAATTTCCTTTTATAATTGGCAGCTGCAGTTTTAAATCCTGTAAACCAATTTGAGTAGCTCCATACGTTGACTGAGATACAATAGATTTCAAAGCTCAAAACACAAATTTTAAATCTAAGAGTAAATAAGTTCTGAATTATATTGATGTTATTGCATCCACCAGCCTCTTTTAATGTTAAAGGTGCCCTGTGGTGTTTTCTTCTGAACAAAAGGTATGTTTAGATTGTTTGTTTACCGAAAAAATGCAAAGTGAGGTAGTACGTGAGGTCTAACAAAATGTTCAATGTATTTCTCTAAATAAATATTTACTGCAGATAAATTACTAGATGGGAAGAGCGGTTTTCGGTTTATCAATGAAAAAAATCATTATTCAAAACACTGTAAATCAAGTACTTATTATAAATATACTAAAAAACTACTTAGTAAGGTGAGGTAAAATATCTGACAGTTAACAAATCTGTATAAAAATCACCATGTTGCTCACCCCTCGTGTGATAATAAGTCAAAATTGTGAAACCAGTAGGGATTAATTTAGGGTAGTAGAAGTGAGGACAAACCAGGCCTACAAGCTGTCACTATGAAGCAAGCTGAGCTGCCTGGCACATTCACTGTCTCCTACTCTTGTAGCCCAGTTTCTGATCTTGCAACATCAGTAGAAAGCACAGTAGTTGTGTTTACCTCTTGTCCATGACTACAGTCATGGGATACCACTGAATAGGCTTCACTGCAGCAGACACTATGTAAACAGACACAGCCTGTCATTTTGACCCACCTTAAACACAACATAAACTGTACTCAGTTACTGTCAGTTAAAAGAATCGGTTGTGTGTTTAGCTGACCTCACAGACACACTGCCAGAGCTCTTGTTTTACAAACTTGAAGAAATTTATCCATGTACTACTTTCTTACCTTGATCTTGTGACTGCAAGGAGCACCTGGTGGCTAAAGACGGCCATTGCACGAGCAGATTACAGTTTTCTGGTTAAAGCACACATGGAGAGAGAAAGACAGCGCACAGGTGTCTGATTACAATTCACTCCTGCAACAGGCTGACTGGAAAAATACAAAAAGGGGTATACGAGCAACAGTCGGCAGATCACGCACACAAACGCACTCTTCTGCCAAAAAGTGTTCATGTTTTGAAAGTTAGTTAACTATCTAACTACAAATGGCATTATGTTAAAGTGACAGAGATAACACCAACCATGAGCACAACAGGACAGCATGTTGGTTCAGTATTATGTAACAACATAGCTTAATACTCGCATCGTGTCTGACATATCACATAACAACCCGGCCCGTGTAACCCTACACAGCGTAATTTTCCATTCAAAATCAACATATGATTAATATCAATAATAGAAAATTAGCAAAGAACACTAACATACGTTACACAGCCCTTCCTGATTAGCGTAAGGTTAAGCAATACAGTGTTGAATATACGTTAACTAATGCTAGCTTATACTCAGCTGGAAATCCCCAAATTTTTTGTGATTTACCACGAACGTTAATTAGCTTACCAATGAAAGGCTATCCAAGAGATATCCCAAATATCGAAAAAACTATAGAAATATCACACTTCTTGAATCATTTAATAGGTACCGGCACTTCAGAGATATTAGCAACATGCTAGCATATTCACTACAGACGCTAGCTAGGACCCTCCGCTTGGCTAGCCAGGTTAGCTAGTGAGCTCGCTGTTGGCTGGAGCTAGTGAAATGGCAGTCGGCGGATGACGAGCGCACTAACCTCCAGCGTCAATGACGGAGCTATGGCTGCCGTTGCTGACTGGGCGTTGTAAGGCTTCTGGTTGAGACGTGAATAATATAATCCATCCACAACAATCAGTCGAGGTAAACGGGGGCGACAAAAATGACTCTTGGTGAGGTGATAAACCCATTTAGGGTGGGTTTATACTTTCAAATGGACTCTAGATGCGTCGTGTTTCTACTCCGGACCGTCCGCTCTGCGCGTGCAGCCTCCGCAGGCAGCTGCACTGAAAGGTCATACTGTACATGCGTGAATGTTGTGTGCGTAGAAACCAAAGATCGTATATTCTGTGAGGTGATTTAGTCGGTGGTAAAAAAAAAACAACTATCCCAACCTCAGAGGATATTCAGTTAAAAGAAATAATTTAAATTATACAGTTCAGTTATCTTATTTTAACAGATATTTTATTTTAAAGTAATAGATATTTTAAGCAAAAAGACCATGCAGGATCATGTTCCATTAAACAACTGGATTATAATTTAGTTACTCACAATTATTCATGTTTTTGAAGCTGATCAAGAGGGGTCATTTTGCCCTTTGTTGGTCAGACTTTCTTGAATGCAGTTTATTTTCAACAAGCTAACAAGTCAAAAGTCTATTTAACCAGCAACAAATTAAGTACGAATCTCCAGTAGGTGGCAATAGGAAGTATGGATTTTGATATAGTGGTAACTGGCCACTTTTCCAGAAATGCATTATGTCACCACCAGTTTACAGCCTCGGATTTTGAAATGCCTCTTAGTTGCACACATTCCTTAAAATGTCATAAACCTATGAGGAACATTTGCACCACACAGATAAAAATAGTTAACCAACAGAGAAGGGGAGAGAAGGGGAGAGAGGGGGAGAGAGAGGGGGAGAGAGAGGGAGAGAGAGAGAGAGAGAGAGAGAGAGAGAGATCATTAGGTCCTCACAACTACACAAATCCACCTGCTTGAGGATCATTGGCCATGGTCAGCAAAGATCTGTTAATCGTCTTCAGATTTTTAGTTAGCACATACATACATACATATATTTTGGTAATATTATCCAAAAAGCTTTGACGTTGCACACAATAGACTACAAAAAAGTGTGGTACCGGGAAACAGAGGCAGAGTGAGAGATCTTTTCATTTTGTGATCCTCTCAGCCACAGATCAGGCGAGGGGGCGTATAAAAGCCAATCAGAGACGCTGGTGCAAATGTAACTTCAGCATCCGCATCGGGTTCTGTTGAGGAGGATTTTAAAAAATAACAATTATTTAATACTGTACACAGCCCTTAACCAAAAATCCCACTATTAAAAAGATATCTGTTAAATTCTTTCATTTTTTTATTTATACCTCCTTAATTCATCCTCACCCTTCTCAAATGAAATATGACACATTAATTTCCTCTTTCATTTTACTGGAGGTGTGACTTTTATATTAACAGCCGCTGCCTTTGACCCTCGTCTCCTTTTTAATAATACCCACACTCTTTCCTATTAAAGCATATGCCGTCAGAAGTGAACTACACATCCCGGAGTGCTCCAGATAACCCCTCCGGTCTGAAGCTGTGTGATTTGGCGCTGGGCTGCAGATCGAGCAGGCCTGGACTAGAAAGCAGGGTGCTTTTGTTGAACCAGAGGAAGAGGGAGCTAGAGATTATCATTAAGAAGACCACACACTGGAGGGGGGCGAGAATTGAACATATCTGTGTGTAGCAGGGTTTTCACTAAAAGCTCCAACCCTTACATTGAGGAAGAGCCAAGCATTGGGATTGGGCAGCGACCAGATAGCGTAACACCCCCCTCCTTCTCTCTGTTGAGAATTGCGTTAAAACGAAAAGGAAAAGGCCTGCGCTTTATCTATATTACAGGATTTTTTTTGATTTTTTTTCTTATAGATTATACGAGGAAACGTTGCTGGCTGGTGTATGTGTTTAGAATGGGACACGCTGAAGGTACTGACATTTTTTATTTCCCTGCATCTCCCGACTCGGCATCAAAATCTGTGCTGCTCCTTTGCTCTCCCTCTTTAGCGATAAGCGTGTTTGCCATAGCTGCCGCCGCCGTTGATGCATGTTGTTGTACCCCCTCCGTCTCCGCACGGACCGTTTTCGGTCGCAGCTAGCTTATTTTCAGGCACATTTCTCCCCAAACCGCCAGTTATGGAGGTATAATCACGCCAGACAATTTGATTTAAAGGGGTAAAGGCAGCCATATTGGCAATGGAATGTTAGCTTAGCCAACATTAGCTTCTCCTTTTCATCTCGTTCCATGTGTGATGCTCATAAACGGATAAACAATAACTGGAAACGTTTGGTCGCGCGTGACTAAATACAAACTGTCGTGTCCTCGTGACATGTTTGTTGTCCGGCGGTTTAAAACAGCTCACATCTTCTCAGAGTTCCATCCCTTTGATGCCCAGGTAGCTTTAGGCTAACATCGCAGAAAGCTATAAGATCATACAGGGAAACATTTTTTTGTCTGCGCATTCGTCTCTTAAACATAACCACACCGCTGTACCCAAGTATTGACGATCACCACAGCAGATATGAACCCCAGAATAACGCCACAAGTCGATGTGTGCAGCTAGTGACCGTTAGTTGACACCTTTTGGATGTTTACATCACCGTTGTCCACCTTTGGCAAAGCCGGGCAGCCCGAGTCTCCTCACAAATTACACCACATTGAGTGTGTGATCACTGCGAGCACGCACACCTCGAAACTATTAACCTGATGAATTCATCACGGTTGATATTAAGAGTCAAGATTTAAAGAAGAGGGGGGAAATCAGAGAGTGGTGGCTGCTCTTTGTTTTGTTTGTGATGGCAGGCCACCATGTGTTCGTGTTGGTGAAATAGGAAAAAAAACTCAAAATGATCCATAGCCTGTGAAAACAGGCACCACACAGATGAGTAATGGCTATCTAAAGAGGAGCCTGCAGAACTTCTGAGTCAGGAGTACAAGCTGACTATGTTTGTTTTCTGTTTGTGAGATGGAGTTTAAGATAATTGATGGTGATTCTGGATGAGGATTTGAGTTTGGCCATTCATGTGCAGTTATTGCCTCCTGGTATCCAGCATCCAGACAGCCCCACTTTGACTAATAATCATTTTTCATTTTCATTTAATCTGCAGATTATTTAAATGCAAAAAGTAATCTTTTTGTTCTGTGAAAAAGGGGGGAAATATTCATCAATATTACAAGTCAACATAATTAGGCTGCCAGGTTTGACTTTACAAAAGTCCAAAACTCAAAGATATACACTTTATAAATGAAGAGGAATAAACAAATAAATTATTGACCTTTGCTAAGCACAAACCACTGAGCCACATTTGCCCATTTGGTTTGAAATCCTAGTGCAGTGATTATAAAAAATTGTTCAGTCAATCCACTAATTATTTCAGTTTTTAGGTTTATTAGCAGCTGAGATTAGATTTGAAATATACTTAATGTATTTACTGAATAATCCTGCATGTCACATAATAACTTATTACTTCATAAAGTGTTAAGGGCACTGCTAAGAAATTATTTTGCTCTCTATAGATGTAAATTTGTTTGCAAGTATGCACCACTCGAGCTTTTATTATAGCTTTTCATTTAACAATGTAGGTACAGACAAAAACAAATATGACATGCAACAAAGGTCCCCAGCTGCAGTCTAACCTGGGCCTCTGGGCAAAATATTACAAAGCTGCCATGTGTAGTCTGTACTGCAGTCTGCAGAATGCTCTGTACCTGATGGACACTTCAACACAAAAGACACAGACGTATGTAGACAATGAAACTAGGCAGGAACAAGGGTGTCAATATTTAATATTTAATATCAGTCTTTTGCTACATGTTGCAGTCTTTCTTTGAGCTTTATAAAGAACTTGTGAAATGATCTTGAATAAGGTATTGAAGTGAACAGTTTATTCAGATCCTCCCTGTGTCTTATTTAACTGCATATATCTCTGTTTACAGGTCCAGTCAAAGAAAAAGACAGTTAAGGATGCAGGAGCCCAACAATGGATTTCTCCTTCTCTTTCATGCAAGGGATCATGGGAAATACAATTCAGCAACCCCCTCAGCTCATTGACTCAGCCAACATCAGACAGGAAGGCACCTGCGACACCGGCAGTGACCCGGGCGAGGATGGTGGACCCTCCTATGATGCTTCCCTGGATGCAGAGTTTTCCTACCCACCGTCGGCTTCGGAGGACATGTCACAGGTGTCCAATGGCTACCCGCCGGGTCTGGGCATGTACGAGCCGCAGGCTAAGTTCTCCATGTATTCGCAGTACCCCAATGGCTCTGCCAACGGCTACGGGGCCATACGGAGCTACGGAGAACATGGTCTCATGCCGGGAGAGGGAACTGTCCTGAGAGGTCCAGGCCTCCAGGAGAGACCTTTGTCTCCTGTGTCTCCCCCCCTGCCCACACATCACCCACACCTCCACCACCACCATCATCATCACCCCCATCACCATCACCATGCGCACCACTTCCACTCAAACCCTCCACATATCCAAACCCACCCACACCCACAGAGTCCTCCACCCCAGCCGCTGCCCACCCAGCATCACCTGCCTCAGACGCCTCACATCATGACCCACACACTCCCTCCTCCTCCCCCGTTACACCTGCCTTCCTCTAGTCCTCCCCCCTCCCTTGTGGACAGTACCCCCTCTTCCCAACCCTCCCACGGCCCATCCAACACCCCTGGTGGGGTCTTGAAGAAAACCAGCTCTCCAGAGATCAAGCTGAAGATCATAAAGACGTATCAGAATGGAAAAGAGCTGTTTGAATCTGCGCTGTGTGGGGACCTGCTGCAAGAACTGCAGGTAGTGCATGCAAGTCCAACATAGTTACACACACACACACACACACACACACACGCACACACAGGTCTCTATCTGTCACTAAAAACACTGCGGGCATGTGTTTGTCTTTTTAGGTGACTAAACTTTATTTTTTTATGACATTTAAAAAAAAACAGCACTGTTTTATTTTACCGTTTGGTTTTAATCCAAGCATACAGTTTGACTACATCAGATTGGCCTCTAGGAAATTGTGAAACGTCTTCTGAATAACCAATTCATTGATTATGTGAGAAAATAATGTGCAGATAATGGAAATAATTGTTATTGTTATACACACAAATTGTTGCTACACAAAGTCTCTTGAGTGGTCGGCTTTTGTCATTCTTGACCTTGGACAAACGTTCTTAACTTAACTAAGTCCCGCTGGCCAGCTTTTTCCACTGGCTAACTAGTCTTGAGCCACAATGCACGGCCTTCATCATCCATGTTAGCATGAGTCTCCTGGCCTTTTTTCCTGGAGTGTAGGCATGATTTTAGGAATAGTTTACTGAATTTTAATAATTTATCTATATAATATTGAAACCCTGCTTATATGTTTTCATAAATGTCTGCAAATCAACAAAACTACACCTTAAGGTTTTATCGATCACACCTGCAGTCAGACATTTTACTCCAATAAACCTTGTGTTTTCTAGTACTTTAGATAACATACCTCAGAATATTTAAGGACTATTTAATTTATTATTTCAGATTTCTTTACCAGACACCAAATAAACAGAGACATTAGACATAGGCATTGCAAAAAGCCAGCTTCCCAGGAGAGAGTTAGAACTATAACAAATGTACAACAAATGTACAATTAGTGCTAAAACTAGCATTTTGATTATTGAAGGGTTTGTCCTCTAATCAATGGTTAGGCTACTAAATGTTCATGAGAAGTGGGGAAATCTTCACATTTTAGCCTGGAACCAGCAATGTTTGTTACAAATGACTTAAATGGTTAATTTGATATCACTAATTAATTTTTTGACCAATAACTTGATTATATATTTCAGCTCTACATACAATAAACAGCATATCTTATGGTGTAATGCAGTGTCTATAACACAGTGTATGCCACAGAAAAAAATCCTTCACATCCAAACAGAAATTAATCCTGTCCAATTAAAATTCATATTGAATTGTTACAGTGTGAGCATCTTGGTTTTGTTTTAGTCCTCCCAGCAGCACGTAAGAAGTGGATATCTGAAGAAGTCTTTATTTCAGCGAACAGATCTGTTTTTTTGAGTTACCTGTTATAGAAAAAGCAAAAAAGTTAACTGAAGTCCTTTTTCTGTTTTCTTCAGAAGGAGTCTCAGAAGAATGAGGCTGCTCAGATGCAGCGCAGACATGAAAGAAAGAAGGAGAAGAGGAAAAAGAGTGCAAGACTGCAGCTGCAGGTCCACGAACCGAGCCTGGACCAGAGCCAAACACAGACAGGTACCACGGGCCAGACAGAGGACATCCACATCCAGCCCCAACCAATAGAAACACCCCCAGCACAGACAGAGAAGCCTCAGAAGACCGTTATCAAAACTGAGCCAAAGACGCCGAAGGCAAGAGTGCGACAGTTCTTTCTTCATAGCTGTTTAAATTCTCCCCTGCAGCTGGTTTTTAAAAACAGTTGTCCATGTTTACTTTTAGGTCCCGAAGGTCCATCATCCATCAGTGATCCAGGAGACAGGCTTCTGTAAGGAGTTTGTGATAGGAGATCTGGTGTGGTCCAAGGTGGGCACCTACCCCTGGTGGCCCTGCATGGTCTCTTCTGACCCGCAGATGAAGGTCCACACTCGCATCAACACCAGAGGTACGAGCACACATGTACCAAAAACCACCCTTGACTCTCAGAATCAATTAACAGTCGATGAAAGTGTAAAACCACAAATGCATCAATGTTTCTTTTTCTGTGTTCAGGTCACAGGGAGTATCATGTCCAGTTCTTTGGCAGTGTCGCTGAGCGAGCGTGGATCCATGAGAAGAGGATAGTAATGTACCAGGGGAAGCAGCAGTTTGATGAGCTTCAGGCTGAGACTCTGCGAAAGACCACAAACCCTGTAGAGAAACATAAAGTACGTACAAAAATTAAAGTTTCAAAAACACCAGAATCTAGGAGAAAAGGGGTTATATGTATTGCTGTTTTGTTAAAATGTATCTTTTAGGTTGACTTTGGTCAATTTAGGTAACTTCCTATTATATCTGTAGATAACTATAGAAAAATATCCCACTGTGTTGAACCTGACTGATTCTGGAGTTTTTAAAATGATGCAAATCAGTAGGAGTAAATACATATTGGCTGCTATTCCTACACATAAACACGCATATTTTTACACAGCATATTAAAATAAAGAATCCGTCCAATGCAGATGGGAGACAGACATGGCCCAGTGTTTTACAGTTTAATGATAAACTTACTTAAATTCTAAAGAAATCCCATAATGGCCATCTCAATGCATTGTGTTATTAGGTCTCATTAATTCTATTATAAAATTTTTTATCAGTGTTTTACCTGGAATATATGCCCATCTATTTATACAGAGCCTGCACGAATCACAAATTTGACTCAGAGTTGAACAAGTGAAAACTAGTTTAAAAATATAATTTTTGTTTTGAGTTTGAATCAGTTTCTCAACCAGACAGGTTCTGTTTAGAGACAAAGTTCATAACTTCTGGATGTTCTCCTCTAGCTTCTGAAGCCTATCCCTCAGCGGGAGCGTTCTCAGTGGGAGGTGGGCGTGGGCCACGCCGAGGACGCCTTTGTGATGACACGGCAGGAGCGAATTGACAACTACACCTTCATTTACATTGACCCAGACCCTAATGAAGCTCCGCCCAGCAAGAAGCCAAATGTAAGAGCAGAGAAACGAAACCGGCGCTCCAGTGGCTCAATCAGTAAGAAAGAGGACGGAGGAGTGAAGTCACCAGACAGAGAGCAACTGCCACGAAGGCAGCTACCACGCAGGCAGTGTAGTGTCACAAACACAGACGACAACACAAACTCCCAGGGCTCAAATGAAGAGAAGAACCAGAGGGGGGACCAGCGTAAGATCAGCTCCCCAAAACAGAATGCTGGCTGTGAGGCACGAGTGCGGCAGGACTCACCTCCACCAGTCAGGGCCTGGAAAACAGCCGCCGCCAGAAAGCTGCTGCCTCTCTCCATCACCATGAAGAGGCTCAACGTGGAGATCACCAAGTGTGACTGGCCTCTCCTGCAGAAAAAAGCATGTCCGTCCCCTAAAAAAGACAAAGAAGAAGAAAAGGAGGAGAGAGTGGAGAGGGAGGCCAGGCAGCCCGACCTGGGATACTGCTCCCCTGAGGTGGGTGTGACCCAGAAAGGCAGATAAAATGTATACACGACAGAGTTACCCTGTGAGAAAATTTCAAATGTTGATGCTTTTAGCAGGATAGTAGAGCTAAACCTGAGCCCAGTCCTGAGGAGGAAGAAGATGGGGACGAAGGGGAGGAAGAGGGGGAGGAAAGGGAGGAGAGGAGAGGCTCCCCCGCCAGTAGAAGGAGCGAGGAGGGAGGGATGCAGCAGACCTCGTCTCCTGGATCACAACACAGTAGTCCACAAGGTTGGTAAAACACAGACCTGCAGGGTGTTTTCATTTTGATGAGCATCTGACGTGTCAGTACGAGATGCAGCTCAATATTTTTCTGTGTTTCAGGTTCTCAGGAGAGGAAGCTGCAGCGGAGATCAGTCAGAAGCAGGTCTGAGTCAGAGAGAGGCAGCGATCCCGTACCTAAGAAGAAAACCAAAAAGGAACAGGTATTAAACCTCACCAGATAACCTGATGCATAGTATAGTGTTCACAGTTAAATGCAGCTTTGTATGTTTTTCTGCTGTCAGCAATCAAATTAAGCCAAAACTGCCCTAAATGTGGCGTTTGTACACCTGCTCAAATGAATGAGGGGGCTTTAATATTTTTTGCAGCTCTAATGTTGGTCTAAATGTGGCATTAGTGAAAAGCTTTGGCTAAAACTCACCTGCTGAAGCAAAAATTGCCACCACAGGAACTTAACCTCCCATGTTTAACCTCCTCACAGGCGGAGTTGGCTCCTGAGACAACACTGAGGACGGGTTCGCAGAAAGGTAGTGGATCCTTCTTTCATGCTTCCTGTAAAGCTGTGTCTTGGGCCTAAACGTGAAATATTTCTTTTATTTTATTGCGCCCCCCTGTGTGTTCCCGTAGGAGCCAGTGAGATCTCTGATGCCTGTAAGCCCCTGAAGAAGCGAAGCAGAGCATCAACAGATGTGGAGATGGCTTCCTCTCAGTACAGAGACACTTCTGACTCTGACTCTCGAGGCCTCAACGACCCACAGGTACGCTAAGAAAACACATACAGAAAGACTCGCAAACATAAAGAGGTAAATACTGTTTTTTCCTGCTAAAATATCTATAAAAAGACATCTAGAAGCAAAGGAATATTCTCACAGTATGTGCTGTACCTGCACAGATATAATGCAAAATTTATAAGAGAAAAAAATCTCTAAATTTCTCACAGTGTCCCTTATTTCACTGCCTATTTGCATTTTATTATTCATGCATTTTTAGCACTGTGCAGGACTTTTTTACACTCATCTCAACTCAAACTGAAACAATCAGTTGGTGTCAACAAAAACCTAATCTGCAATAATGTAGATAATTGATTTCTTGTTTACGGGAAAATTCACTGCTTCGAGCTTTTCAAATGTGAATATTTTGCAGTTTTATTTTTATCTTGTCTTTTTATCTTGATCTTGATCTTTAATATAAATATCTTTTGGGCATCTGGGCCATTGCTCCTACAGAGGAAGACATTTGAAATTATCACTTGCTGAACTAGTGAATCACATTTGCCCTTGCTTTTTATCTCACAGGGTTTATTTGGGAAGAGTCTTGATAGTCCCGCAGCAGCGGACGCAGATGCTTCTGATACTCAGTCTGTGGACTCTGGCTTGTCCCGCCAGGACAGCAGCAACGGCAAGAGAGACACCGTCTGCCAGGTCGGTGCTGCCAGTGATTCACTCTGTTTCTTCTGAGAGCATACTGCTATTGAGTTATGAGAATTGAGTTAGATGATGATCTCACTGTCTTTGTCTGTGTGTCTGTGTGCAGATCTGCGAGGTGTATGGAGAGGGCTTGGTGGTGTGTGAGGGTGACTGCAACAGACAGTTTCACCTGGAGTGTCTCGGCCTGACGTCCCTACCTGAAGGACGATTCACCTGCTCAGAATGTAGAAATGGTGAGTGAATTAGAAAACGACTACGACTTTACACATCACATCTGTTGCATTTGGTCTGGCACAATGACAGACTCTCTGTCCTTCTTTTTCCAGGCAATCATCCTTGTTTTAGCTGTAAAACAGCAAGTCGGGAGGTGACACGCTGCTCTGTGTCTGGATGCGGTTGCTACTACCATGAGGACTGTGTCCGTAAACTCCCAGGTACCACCAGCAGTCCAGGTGGAGGCTTTTGCTGCCCCCAGCACAGCTGCTCTACCTGCTGCCTGGAGAGAGACCTGCAACGAGCTAGTAAAGGTAAAACTGCCCCTCCTTAATTTTTCATCTTCGCTTATTTCCTGTTGGTGTCTGCAGTGGAAGCTTGGGGACAGTGAGACACTGTTACATTAGAACAGTGTGATGAAAATGTATGCAAAATGAAACTTTCATGTTCCGCTGAATTTTCTAACTTAGGTTACTGAGCAATGGCAGTTGTAACAAGGCTCATATGACAAGTGGGGCACGGGTCAAGGTTATAGTTCCCTGTTAAGCTATGTAAACGAGAGGCGCAGGTGGAGAGTTAAGACTGAGGAGGAGACAACTGACTTTTACTCAAAGGGCTCCATTTGGTTTAAGGTACAAGGGACCAGGAGGCTGCAATTATGACGTAATTTCCATGTTCCTGGAAATGTCTTTACATTATGATGCATTATCTTGATAGAAATATCCCATCTGCAAACGGGAAGAGATGCACTCAGTCACAAGGCAACACCAACAAGTTCAGTGTTTACCTTTGACACCTGGCAGGAATTCATGCGGCCTGTGTGGACAGTATTGGAGGGCTGATATGCAAGTACTTAACTGAAACCTAAAAGTCACATTTTGTTTGAGGCCCATAAAAAGGTTAATTTTCAACTTCACTATGCATCTTTACAGGAAGATGACTTGTATCGTCTCAGAACCGGTCATAGACTTGGCTCAAATGCGAGTTATCTTGTATTCATGTAGTTCAAATGCACCTGAATTGTTTTTTCTTCCTTTTCTTAAATGTCATTAATGCACACACACACACACACACACACACACACACACACACACACACACACACACACACAACTTCAACAGGCCACTGTTGATTTGTTTTTGAGCATGAGCCACACCTACATTTTTAATGATAATTTATCATTGTTGTTTCTACTTCTTTTTAAGTGACATTTATTTGACTGGATTCAGGCCAAATACACCCTGTACCACTAGCATATTGTACAATTGTTTTACTATTAAATGAAAAATGTCAAAATATGCAATTAAAAGTTTAAACTTCTGATTTAGAACCATGATTGTTAAACCATTTTTATTTAACTTGGCTTTCAGGGTGTTACAAAGGTTGACATTTACTGAAGGTGGCATGCCATCGTAAACTTGATGATGTTTAGTTAAAAACTGAATTAGGTTAGCAAAAACTACTTTTAAAATTGTAATTAACAGATGCCTCACCAGGACAATGCTTCTTTTTTATGTTTCTCATTGTTCATCCAAAATACATACTGGAAGGTGTATAAAGTCAATCAGATGAATGGTTTTCGAGATAAATGGAAGACCAGCACAGTTTAATATTCTGCATCCTGTGCTGGACTACTGACATGTAAAGTCTGTTTCACATCCATTCCCTACAGGAAATGATCATGATTGCCATACTGGTCAGAATTTGCCTACTCAGCCAAATACAGTGGCTCTAAACCTTTTTTCGTTTCACATGCCAATAAGTTATTAGCAGAGACATTTTAAGCTTTTCAGATGGTTTTACTTTAAATAACTGTTTGAGGCCCATAAAAAGGTTAATTTTCAACTTCATTAAACATCTCACAACTGTTCAGATCTATCTTGTGACCTTTTGGACATCACCACTAAACCAAAACATTAAGTGTAAATGTGTCAAACCGTGTTTTATTTTGGTACTGAGCCAGGACCAAAAAAAAAACCCCATCTCTACAACTAAAAACTGAAGTCTTGATTCTCTTCAAACGTCGTCGTCAACAAAATTACCAAGTGTTCGTGTTTTTTTTTGCCTAATTTCCTTTAATTACACCTGGAAGCCGTAAAGGAATCTGACCTAGATTGTTCTAAAAAACACTGAACCTTTTCACAGCTGTGTGTTTTTACTGGATCGGTGTGATGAAGTGAGCTGTTCGGAACAACTCTGTACATGTAAAGTTACCACTGATTGTAAAAAGGTCAGAGGTCACTAAGTCCTCTCCCCCTTTCTTCTGCTTCCCATCCAGGTCGTCTGATGCGTTGTATCCGCTGTCCGGTGGCCTATCACACTGGGGACAGCTGTGTGGCAGCAGGCAGCGTCGCTCTCACCCATCACATCATGATCTGCAGCAGCCATGGCAGCGCCAAGAGGAACGGCCTCCTCACCTCCCCCGTCAATGTGGGCTGGTGTTTCCTGTGTGCCAGAGGTAAGCTCTCAGGACTGTGCAGACTAATGGCCTTCCTCTTCCACAGCCGCGGTCCATCAGTGACCCTAACAGATGGCGCAGACTCAAGTTGTGACAAAAGGCAAAGTCTTTCTTGCTGTTCTAATTGGACCCGATCAGCCCCCATAATTGCAGTTTTTGCTCTTTTTTGCAGTAACATCTCATGAGTGAAAACTGAAAACTCACATACTATGTCTAGATATTTTATGTTTAAATATTTGATCCTTTTTAAATATTTCATGTTACATGTCTGCCATTGTTTTTCATGAACAGCAGTGTTGTGCAAAGTAATGTTTGTTTTTCATCACGGTACTAATACTATAAACGATTTAGGCTGTTACACTGCACTCCTCTTAAAAAGACTCCCATCTGTCCTGGATGCTGACGAGTGAGAAAACACAGGATTTTAATGAGTTTTAGCCAGTTTAGATCTGATGTTTTGCCTGTTAAACAACAAGTTGAGTGCACTGTTTGGCCTCTTTATGTTGGGACAAACCTGGTTTTTCTTGTTTCTTCAGTGTTTGTGCGTGTGTGTGTGTGAGAGAGAGAGCGAGAGAGTGAACATGCGCGTGTGTCTGTTTCTCTTCTTTTTGTGAATTTTGGGTAATTATTTCGAGTTTGACTGCGGCTCACCCCCGTCTCTTCCTGTGTGTCTTGTGTAGGGCTGTTAGTGCAAGACCTTACTGACACCATATTAAGTTCATATGCCTATAAGTCCCACTACCTTCTGACTGAGTCAAATCGTGCTGAGTTGAAATTACCTATGATTCCCTCTCCTTCGTCAGCTACCAAAAAGAATGTTGGGAAAGGTAACTGCACAGTTTTTCTCTTTCTCCTTTGTCCCACTGGTCTGTGTCTGTGTTGTGCCTGCTCCCATTCTGATTTAGTTTTCCTTTTTGTTCGCATCTTTCATTTCCAAGCCTTGAGGTGCAAAATTAATTGATGTGCAGTTAATTTTAACGCAGAGTGGCGCAAAGTAACCTCAGCCAAGTTCCCTAACACATTAACAGATAACAGTGGGCCTCATGCAAGAACAGTTTTACTGTGTTTACTCATTTTTTTGGATCAGATGAGTTGAATTTACTGAACTTGCCTTGATTTAAATTGGACTCTTTCACAGACTTTTTTCCAGTTGGTAAAGCACAAGTGTAGATGACAAAATGAATTCAGTATGGCTGTTTCAGCTTTAGCTTCCTGGTATTGTGCATGTGGTCTCACTGTCATGACTTACTCGACCCATTATCATTGGTGTAAGTAACACATGTGCTTTTCCTACTATGACAAGTTAAAATGTCTGATGTGGAAACATTTGTTGCTCATGAATGTCAACTGTTCAGTAAATCATTATTAGCTTAATTCATGCCCACACATTCAAAAATTAAAAAAAAAAAACAAAACAACTTTCCTGTTGTCGGACAATGTAGAACATATTTAGCACTTTGGCACACGCAGCAATCAGAAAGTATCTGGATTAGTTCAGGTTGTGTCTGTGGTTTGTGGAGCTTATCACTGCTGGAGGCGCACTGCTTCTCTGCTTCAGCACTCCGGGCTTGTTTTTGATTTGAAGGCCTTGTCCAGCCTCACCTCTTTTATGCCGATTGCAACTACATTTTATTTTTTTGACTGAAATTTTCAGATGAATTTAAAATTTTGCTCACCTCATTTCCTTGAGCTTTGACCTGCCTTGAATGGAATAAAATCCCAAATAGTGAAATTACTCTCTTAAATGTTGTGCTTCTTCAACAAAGAAAGAAAAACATTTTGGAAATTGCAATCATAAAAATGCCTGATTCCATGCAAGCTGGTCTGTGCAGGATGTGATATGTGTGATGGGGGAAGTTTGCTTTACTGGCAGGACTGCATGTCTGCTTTTTGGCCCATAATTTATTTGAATATAACCCTGATTAACTGTTAACTTGCTGGCTGATTTTATTCCTGTGCTGTCGCATGTATTTCCCTTAGACTGGTCTTGGTACAGTGCTCTGAATCTGATTGCCAGACATGCTATAACTGCTGCAGTAAAAGTTGTAACTGACCTGAAAATCCCATGCAGGGGTTTCCAGCCATTTTTAGTAGTTTTCACACAGTAAGCCTCTGACAGCAGCCTTCACTCAAGCAAAAATCTCCTGCTTGTAGTTTTTCATTTCAGAATAATGACCAGATGTTATTATGGGAGCTGTTTTCCCAACAAGGAAACTATTTCCTTAACACGCTAGGTGTTGGAAAACCATGACTTGGCACTGTATTTGTAGGCTTTGCAATATCTGTGCTTCTCATAGGCTTGTCTGCAAATGAGATTCAGAGTTTGTCCAGGTTTTAAGATGCATCACCTAATCATACACTCCTCCTCTCTTTGCATACCAATTTCTCACAACGCATGCACACACACACAAACACACACATGCACACACACACATACATGTGTACATCCATACAAATGTAGGAGGCAAGTTGCTGTGCTGCGACTCATGCCCGGCTTCCTTCCACCCGGAGTGTCTGGAGATGGAGATGCCGGAGGGGGCGTGGTCCTGCAGTGATTGCAGGGCAGGGAAGAAACCTCACTACAAACAAATTGTCTGGGTCAAACTGGGCAACTACAGGTACGCAGGGAGCAGTGACAACAGATCGCTGAGGCTTGTGCAACTGTCAGTTAATGGTATGGTTACATTCAAAGGATAAGTCTGGTGATGTTCTGTATAATTCTTGTCATTAAAAAGATCTGTTGAAAAGACCAAAACATGAACTTGTCTGTCAAACAAGCATCATCTGTGTAGCAGATGTTCTAATTTATTCCTTGGTGCCATAGAAAACTTTAAAAACACAAAACTGAGTCACACTGTTGTACTGACTCACGTGTTCCTGTATTACAGTGATCATGGGCACCGTAGATTGTTTTGACTCAGTTCCACACACACACAAACACACACTCCATCCCAGCGCTGTAAATCCTCATCAAATCACCAAATTGATTTGTATCAGTCTGCTGCTGAACCTATATGCACTGTTTACCCCTGTTTGAGTGACCAGGGCTGATTGGACTTGTCTTCAGTTGAATTAAAAAAGGGGTTCAGAAAGCATTCAGGTTTAGGCCAAACTAACTATTTCAGCCTTTTATAGCATTAGTTAGTTAAATAAACCTGTTAATATCACCAGTCTTATCCTTTTTTGCACCTCATGCAAAAGATGTGACATTATAGATGCAGGTATTCAGGAAATGTTGAACAGAGCACAGCAGTGGTGTTTTCCTGTCCCACACTGACTGTGAGCGATGTTACTTAATGTTTATACTGCAGTTTATAGTCTGCTGCGGTGATACTAGATTTAAATGTGGTGACACAAAAGATGTGAAAAACAGCATTTTTATTGGCCAAACATGACAAAGTCAGAGTTCCACAAATGTGAACTAATCATTCAAATAAATAAAAGAAAGATTGTTACTATGCAGTGACACAACATTTAATAGCTTTAGATTACATGTTCTATTATTTGTTTTTACCACACTCCTCATCTTCTTCCTCTTTTGAATATCCCTGTCCCATGTCCATCTCCCGTGCAGGTGGTGGCCAGCAGAGATCTGCAACCCTCGCTTGGTGCCATCAAACATTCAGAGCCTTCGCCATGACATTGGTGACTTCCCTGTCTTCTTCTTTGGCTCCCATGACTACTACTGGATCAACCAGGGCCGAGTCTTCCCCTACGTGGAGAATGACAAGAACTTTGTCACGGGTCAGATCAACATCAACAAAACCTTCAAGAAAGGTAATGTCTTCTTAGAAAGTCTCCCTGATGCGATTTGGTCATTGTAAAGCTGCAGGGAAGATGAATTTCTGAGACAATGTGGGTGTGTTTCCAGCTCTGGAGGAAGCAGCCCGGCGGTTTCAGGAGCTCAAGGCGCAGAGGGAGAGCAGGGAGGCTCTAGAGCAGGAACGCAACTCTCGCAAACCTCCACCCTACAAATTCATCAAGGTAATGCAATTTTAATATGCCACTTAAGATAAAGAATCCACAAATTGTAAATGTTAATGTTGTATTTAATTAGTCTTCAGCGTTTTTTTTCTTATCCAATGTTGTTTCTGTCTGCCTCAGTCTAACAAACCGGTGGGGAAAGTGCAGGTGCACGTAGCTGACTTATCAGAAATTCAACGATGCAACTGCAGACCAACAGACGAGCATCCTTGCAGCATCACCTCTCAGTGTCTCAACCGCATGCTACAGTATGAGTGTCATCCACAGGTCTGTGTGTTTTATTTGTTCAGGAAGCTAATTTTTTTTGAACCATAAGCTAGCAAGACAGTCAAGTGAAATCACATCTCTTAACTTTTACTGGTTTATGTTGTTGCTGTCAGGTGTGTCCTGCAGGAGACAGCTGTGAGAACCAGTGTTTCTCTAAGCGGCTGTATGCAGAGACCGAAGTAGTAAAGACCGAAGGCCGTGGTTGGGGTCTAAGGACCAACCAGGCTCTCAAGAAGGTGGGTGTAACTGTCTAGTCCTTTCAGCCAAAACAGCATCAATATGTTTTTAAATTTGTATTTAATTTCATCTTAAATGTAAACTAAACTAATCCTAAATCATAGATGGCTTTGCTGTTATGTTTTTCTATAATCACATGTATAAAACTAACATTTAAAAGTTGCGTTATGCAAAAAATAATCTGGAATACTAAATAGTGCCAGAACAGCAGAGGCAGCAACTGCAGATTGCAGTCAACTTGTGCTTTTTGGAACAAAGTCAAGATTTTCACCCATGTGTTTTGGAAACATCATGAGTCAGGGTTTCTGTGGGATTACATTAAAAAAAAAGAATTAACTTAGTGACAGCTGGACCACTGAGAAGAAACACGAGATGACCAGTATGTCAGGCACAATTTTTGCAGTTTTCTAATGAAGGGCTGTCTCTTGTGACATTCACATTCAGAAAACTTGTCATGGCGATCTGACAGCGGCGTCCAGACATACAAAACTTTCATGTATAAAATACATAATAAAGAATATCATAAGGACACATTCTGGTATCATGTAACCTGATTCTCCAGATGGTTCGTTACTTAGAACCATCTGCAAAGTCGTGTTTGGAGACTGTATGGAAAAGGGCAGGAACGTTACAAAAATACTTGGCATGTGATTGGATGAACCATCTGTCTGTCACTGTCTGTCACAGACTATCTATAACCATGCCTATAGTTCATAGTAGTTTCTCATATTTGGACATTGATTGGACAAAACCTGTGTGCGCCGACCTTTGAAGCCTGGCGAGATGGATTCTTGTGAATCCAGCTGCCTCATAATGTTGATTATCACCATGATATATTAAAGCTGGAAAAAAGTCAAAGTCTGACCCAATGATCAGGCTGTCACAGGTGAAACGTCTTTGAGATTGATTCCTTCCTTCTCACTAATTGTAAGTCATTTTAAATAAGGTCGGCTGTATGGTTAATAAAACTATGTGAAATGTGTTGTTTCCTTCAGGGTGACTTTGTTACTGAGTATGTTGGAGAGGTGATCGATTCAGAGGAGTGCCAGCAGCGAATCAAACGTGCCCATGAAAATCACGTGACCAACTTCTACATGCTCACCCTCACCAAGGTAAAACCAGAGACTTAGTGAATCTTTGGTCAGAGGAGCGATGCCCGCCTAAGCCGCATTTCTTAAATCCTGGTGTCTTAATGTCCGCGTTGCTCTCGCAGGATCGTGTGATTGATGCTGGCCCAAAAGGAAACTCTTCTCGGTTCATGAACCACAGCTGTAACCCAAACTGTGAAACGCAGAAGTGGACGGTGAACGGAGACGTTCGCATTGGACTCTTCGCTCTCTGTGACATCGAGGCTTGTGAGTTGTCTGTTACAGTTTCCAGGTGTATGCTACATGCGCACTGATCGAGGTAGCTGATCTGTTGTCTGATGTGACTCTTGTTCTCTATGTTCCTGCAGACACAGAGCTGACGTTCAACTACAACCTGCACTGTGTGGGCAACAGGAGAACGTCTTGTCATTGTGGGTCAGACAACTGCTCTGGATTCCTTGGGGTGCAGCCAACGGTGAGGACTTTTACCTCATATCGTCATGAAACCAGATGTAGAACAGTCCTGACTTTGGGAGGCTGTGTTTGACGTCATTTTTGTGTTTTTGTAATGTTTACTCCAGAGTGCTGTGGTGATGGAGAAGGAGGAGAAGGCTCGGAACGCCAAACTGAAGCCCAAAAAGAGGAAGCTGCGGCCGGAGGGCAAACACACACATGAATACTTCTGTTTTTGCTGCGGAGAAGGAGGGGAGCTGGTGATGTGTGACAGAAAGGACTGTCCGAAAGCATACCACCTGCTGTGTCTCAACCTCACCAAGCCTCCATACGGTAAGCTTGTGTGTGTGTGTGTGTGTGTATTTTTCATGGTCATTTGAGAAGCAGCCTGTACCTGCTGTGATGCTCTGATATGATGCAGATGTAGAAAAACACTGCATTATTGTTGCATCATCCTGCATCATTACTGCAGACCGACAGCACTGGTTGAAGTGTCTTTATTCTTTATCACTGAAGGAGAAGCTAATATTCTGCAACAGTCTTCCCTCAAAGCAGGCAGTGCCTGGTTGTAAGCCACTGGTTGCACACGTCTGCCAGTTATAAAAAATCATTCTTTTATTCCAGTTTAATCTGAAGGAGTAATTTGTTAGAAATAAAGCTGCTTTCCTGTCGTTTTTAATCATCTCGTGACCCCACTGATTTCATTTTTTTTGTGACCTCCTGTAGAGGCCCCTCAGGTTAGGAACAGCTATCCTAATGCATCACTTCATCCACAGTTTCATGCATTTGGTTTCATCTGCTGAGTTTTTAAGATGTTAACCCCTGGGACCTCTGGCACTAAATCAGCCTCATTGTTTAGAGTTTTCAGTAGACCTACTTTCTTTTGAATAAATGGGACCTATCACGAACAGCTGACAGCAAGGAGTCTGGACTGTATCCAGTGGTTTGAACACCATTAACCACGAAAAGGTTATTATGCCTTTATTGTGTTGGTGCTGATGCAGAAATCTCAGAGGTAGATATTTCAAAACCGGAACTGTCTCCATGGTCAGAAGCCAAGGTAAAGTAAATGATCAGTCACAGTATGTCTTCTTTAATTTGGGTAAACTGAACCTTTTTACATTTCCACATACTGATATCCTAATGAAAATGAGACCTTGAAAATGACCTATATTGTAATATCTTAATGTCCACTGGTTGTGACTAGTTCCACAAAATATTTTGTTTCCTTATTTTATCTGATTTATCTTAGTATGCGGGCTGAGGAAGTACAATTATTCACTCATCTACAAGACAGACAGAAACATGTGGCAGAAATATGTTTTTCTGATTTCTGTCTGACGGTTTAAGACCTCTGCTCTTTCTCCATAACCCGCTCTCTGTCTGTCTGCAGGTCGGTGGGAATGCCCGTGGCACGACTGCAGCATTTGTGGCACCCCGGCCTCGTCCCTCTGTGACTTCTGTCCTCGCTCGTTCTGCCGTGATCACGAGGCAGGGGCTCTAACCCCCTCCTCCCTTGAAGGCCGCCCCTGTTGCTCCAGCCACAACCCCGTCAGTCCCCTGGGCTCCAACTCCAGCTCGACCCAGCCGTGCCACTCAGCTCCAAGTCCTATCAGGGTCAAAGAGGAGCCAGAGACGGAGGCGGGCCAGCCGGCTGCAGAGTGACACTGGAGCTTCCCTGAATACCTCATTCCCTAGTGCAGTGCGTACCTGTTGGCCTCTCAGGCTCCGATCCACCTCTGATCTGAAGCAGCGCGCTACGAAAAGGGAATACAGTGCTTTTTGACCAGTGCGACGGCCCCTGTTCAGAGACGAGACACACCGACGAACACCTCGATGCTGTTTTTGACGACAGCAGAGCAGCTGGAGTGTCGGCATCATTGCGCACCATTTCCCCCCTCTCTTGCCATGAAACACCACCACTAATGCTCTCTACACCTCTCCTGCGCCCACCGGAGGGCCAAAACCACCACCTCATTATGTTTCTGGTTTTGTTATTTTTTTACAGCTGTGGAAATTTTTAAGTGTTGTCACGTCGTCAGTTACCGGCACTTTGAAGAACTCGACGAGTGAGGTGGAGGGAGTGAGGTGAGAGAGGAGACGAAGAAGAGGAGGAGGAGGAGGAGGGGAATAGAGGTGTAAGGCTGAATCTTCTCCTTGTTCACCTGCTGTAAGCTGTGGCCGACTTCTTACACACAGGTCAGCCGCTCAGAGACGAGCCAGACAACTTTTCTCCTCCTCGGCAGCCGATCGTCGCTCCTGAGGTGATCTGGTCATCGTATTTATCTCTTCTTCTTCTTCTTCTTCCTGGAGGAAAGGAGGGGGAAAATGACCTATTTTGTGCAATTTTTTTCAGGACCACACTACATTCCAACCTTCCTTACACATGGTTTTAATATACTTATGGGTATAGATGAATATAATTATATACAGTATCTATGTTTGTTAATGTTTACAGACAGATTCTCTCACTTCATCTCGGTGAGTGGTGTATTATGTTTGTTTGTTTAGGTGTTAAGCATTACGCAGACCTCCTTGTGAAAATAGTCCTAATTAAGGTGAAATATAATGGTATATAGTGTAATGGTATGGCATTACAGAAGTACTTGTGATTTTCATATTGCCAGTCTCACTTGCCATTGTGTACATAACTGGCTCATACTATTGTAAAGTACTTAAAGATCAGGAGGGACGGAGCCTCTCTGGTTGTTCCTGGAAGGAGACGCTTTTTTAAACAAGACAGATTTTTTTTTTTTTTCTTTTCAAAGTTCTGTTCCCACATTTCCTCTGAGCAGTTACTATTATTTGTATTGTAGATGGAGGGGCTCAGCTTGTGATCACTGGTGCTGTCATAAAGTATTGTTAATCAGCCTTAAGTTGGACTCTGGCTGTAGTCACTACTGCCCAGATGCAGTTCATTTCAGTAACGTTGTGTACTGTGACCGCTTCAATGCTCGTTTTGTTTGTTTTGTTGGGGTAATTTTTTTTTGTTTGTTTGTTTTGCCAAACTTTTCTGAAAAGCACTTTTACACAGCTTGTCGCTACACAATTTATCTAGGTCATACATATACAGAAATGTATATAAAAAGAACATAAGACAAGTGTTTCAAAATGGATACCTCTTCTTGTAGTAACGTCGGAATTTAAACTGTGTTGTAACTTTTTCCTCTCGTTCAGAAACGTGGAGAGTGCTGGGAGTGTTTTTTTGTTTTTGTTTTGTTTTGTTTTGGGTTTTGTTTTTGTTTTTTTGAGGAAAGTGGCCTAATGCTGTTGTCTTTTTTTGGCACAAGTAGGAATGACTGCCAGCCCGGCTTTGTACAAAAAAAAAAGTCCTCTGTGTCCTGGAGAGGCACTTCTTCATTTTCCACCTGGAGAACACCGTCAAGGCTGGGCTTTATATAAAGACGTAATGGTGTAACAACAGTCCAGTTCAGTATAATGTACAAATACAAACTTCTGTACAGTGTTTTTAATCGCTCATCTGTCAAATCCAAATTTTTTGTATTTATTGCACCACATTTTATACCGATTTCTTTTTTCAAACACCAGTGCAGTAATTTGCCCCCCCCCCTCCCCCACGGTGTACGTGAAATAGACTATTTAAAAAAACACGGGGAGTTTTACATAATATATCTGTATCTAGTCACTGCATATGTTTTTGTTGGGGTTTTTTTTGTTTTTTACATTTGGTGTAATGATTCCACATTTGGTAACAGCTGCTGCTCATCAACTTGTATCGTGACTCACTGTAATTGGTGTTAAAAGCAGTGTGAAGCAGTTCAATATTGGAATGTAGTTTCAGTTTTGGAGCAGTTTTTTGTGCTTTTTTTGTTGTTTTGGGGGATTTTTTAAGCCTGGAATCTAGTGATCATCACAGCAGAAGGTTTATTGTTAATCATGCTTCAGTCTTTTGCTTGTGATTCTACCCCAGTTAAATGACTTTATGTTTGTGTGTTCTGCCCTCAAAAGATGTTATTTTTACTCTTATCTGTGTGGAAGATGAACCGCCGGGTGAAACAGTGCCAAGGTTTTCAAATCATTTCATTTAGTTTGTTTTGAATGCATAGACTAGAAACAATAAATCATGACTTATAAAAGAAGAAGATTAGGAAACCTTGGGTGCAGCATTTTGAGAAAATCCAAAAAGCATAAAACTGTCTCTGCTTGGATTAATGGTTTGGATCTCATGTTTTTTCATATAAAATCTAAAAATATGCCATTTATTTATTTTAAAAGATGAATTGCTGGTAAAGTCTCTGTGTTTGTGCAGTGGAGGCTTCAAGCTTCCACATCACACTTGTTGCATATTGGACTTCCTAAACTTGTGATGTCACAAAATCACTGTTTGCACACATAAACTGAAACTCAGATTTAAGGTGAGCACAGAGAAAGTTTCCCCCTTCAGCAGCTTCAAGTGTCAAATTGTGCACATGCATGATTCTGCACAGTGAAGCAATATGCATTTTTGAGTGGAAGGGACTTTACACATATATATTTGTTAAACACATACATACATAACACATGCACTTTGGCTTTGACATAGAAAGTCTTGGACTTGTTTTTCTGCTACTACATATCTGTATTTGTGCAGAAATTCAGCAAATTCATTGTTCTCACAGTTCTGCATCCAACAACTCCTTCTCTTTTCTGTTATTACTGACCCCTTCAGGAAGCCTTTTCACGACTTCCAGGTGCGACTGAGCACTAGTCCCAGAATTTGCCAAACTTTTTCCATTCAGACACACTTTTTGTTCTGTAGTTAGTTGTAGGAATTAGGGCCACTTCAGTACGTGTTCAATATCAGGTAGGTGCGTCATTGAGGCACTTTCACTACTCAAAACAGTCTGTGTGTCTAAACTTGAATTTAGTTTATTTTTTTATTTATTAATGTATTATTTTTTTATACAGGATTCGTACGTGTGATTATCAGACTGCAGGCGTCCTCGACTTTTGTGTTTGTGGCTTTAGAAAAAAAAAAAGCCTGACTGATGACTTGTGATTATATAACTGGTCTTACACCCTTTTTCTTTTCAAGGTGACTGTTGAGCTGATGCATGCTTCCAACATCAGACACTGCTTTAATCACCTCTGGATTCAGTTGGAGGGTCTTTGAATGCCTGATTTTAATGCCAATGTTTGTTTCTGTTTGTGTTCGTTTCATTTCTTTTTCCATATTGCACAGAGATTGTGCAGAACCGAACAGCCTTTTTTTTTTTTTTTTTGCACCTGCAGATTGCATGATCATGAATTACTTTGTGCCAGTTTGTCCTCTTCTGCCTTTCTCTGCTGATACAGCAGCAGTATTACATATGCCTAATTTAAGTGTCCCCATGTGCAACATTTCATTTACTTACTATCTGATATGTCTATTTTTTTGGGGGCTTATTGTCTTGGAGTGCCCTCATTTTTTAAGAAACAGCATGTTTATTTCAGTTAAGTGACCCTTAAATACGCCTGAAGAAGATTTTTCTAAATGTCCAGGAATTTACTAATTATTAATATTTTTCATATTACACTTAAATTTAGGACGGACCACACCTTGTTTGTCAAAGGGTATGTTTCAGTTCACTGTGATGTCTTATGGTTTTTGTGCAATGTTGCCGACTGTCATTAAGTTTTAAATTGACATCCTGTCAGAGGAGAAATAGTGTTGGAGTAAATAAATAAATCCACCTTCATTAGCACTCATCATCTCTTTTTACTTGTAGTAAAATTACTTACAGTAACTCTAACTGGGGTCATATCTATCTCTCTTGGTGTTGCTTCAATTAAAACGTGGATGAACACAAAATGCCATGTTGATTACTGTTCAACCTGTGTTACTGCATACTGCATATTGTTGAAGAACTTGTAAATAGTTTGCATTGAACTTGCATAGAATCATGTTACTGTGGCGTGCTCTTTTTGCCTGTACAATTCTGCTTCTATATGTGTGTGACTGTTGAGACGACACTCTTTTTGTACATGACTGTCTTTTTATTTGAGAATATTGATTCTGTCCTTTTTCATTCTAAAGTTGAGTTTGAAGAGTTCAGACATGCCTGAAGTTTGACTTTAATAAAGCTGTACTCTGTCTCAGTGAAATGCTCTCTCTGAATGTGATTTCTTGAGAATACCAGGGATGGATGAAGATCAAAAAAACATTCAATGACATGAAATATTAAAACATAGAAAGCAAACAAAACAAATTAAGATCATCAAATGTGTTAATAGTGGGCAGACATTACCTTTAATCAGAATACAATGGGTATTAATTTATACCCTGTGTTTGTAACAGTCTCAGGCCATTCAGTCAGTCACCACAGTCAGAAATAAAGTAACTTAAAACCTGAACACTTGGTACAATTAAGGAATTCTAACAAGAAGCAAATGAAATGTATTTAACTGGGGGGAAATCATGCAAACATCACTGATTCAACCTCGAAATAGAAATATGTAACGTGACGTGGCTTCTCGCATCCACGTGTCAAGGCAGATAAATCGTCTACACAACAATTTCCGGTTTGCAGAGCGCTACAGGCCTAAAATGATCAGACTCAGACACTCAGCGAAACTCGGTTTATTGTCAGATTATTAATTAAAATTAGCTGGAGTGCAAATGGGATAAACATGGTGGCACTGTAATTCATAAGTTTCTCTCGGAGAAATGTATTAATAGATTGGAAACTCTTTTAATATATAGGCCTAAACTAGTACTGTGAACATGATAAATAATCTAATGCTTACAAACTTGCACTTTGAACTTAATTATGTCAAATTTATATGGTAACAATAAAACACTGATAAATACTAAAAATATGCAAAATGTTAGTTAGTAGATGCCCTTTATCAATTTTACACAGTAGTTTAAACATCTACCCCATTCTTTGCTGTCAAGTCACTTCCCTAGTCACTTCTCAAGAGACAATGAAAACAGCTGAAAGCAATAACACACAATGCCATCATTTCAAATAGTCAGTTAATTTAGGTATATTTTACTTAATCACCTTAAATAAGTATTATTTATAATACATAACATATATTTAAAAAATACTATACTTCTTGTCTCCTTGTGTAAACAGTTTTTTTTCTGTATATAAACTAAAGCTGATTTCAATGATATTTAGAAAGATAATACAATATTAACATATTTCAAGTTCCACGTATTGATGATAACAGCGAGATGAGGTCGACCTGCGCAGAGCAAACGCACACTTTTATTTTGAATGTCACAAACCGGAAATACGTTTGATGTGACGGTTAGCTTCACGCAGCTCATCTGCTCTTTGGCATCCCTGTTTCTCTTAAGTCCTCAATGCACGACTCCTACCGACGACAGAAAGGAGATGTGGAGGCCTGATTCATCTTAACGGCACTTGTTAACATGAGGATAAAGAGGTAAAGAGGAAAACACGAGTTGTTAAAGGTCAGTAACGGAGCTGGGATTCCCTGTTTGACTACACGGAAATGGGGCAGTTGTCTTGTTTGACAGATGTTTGCTAGCTAGCTTAGCTCAGTCTGCTAACATCATGGCACTAAAACAGACACTCAGTGTTAGCTTGTTTGTCTCCTTCTGTGTATTGACAGGGGCTAGAGAGCCGTGCATCGGCAACATCAATATCACTGTTTGAAAAATAGGTGTATAATGTTTTGTCTGATTAAATAACAGCTTTCAAACAGAGGTGGAGGCTTCAGGTGCAGCATGTTGGCCTTTGTAACAGGGTTCACAGGTTTTTGACAAGGTTGTGGCTACACAGACGCAAGCTGAAGGCAAAATTAATTAACTTTATCACCAATTTTGAGTTAAAGTGATGGAGAAACACTGCAGAAAGGAAAACCTTTTCCTTATCAGGCTTTAAGTACTTTTTTTCCTTATTTGTTGTGGGGAAATCTAAAGACTAAGGACAAGGGTCAATAACCTCTGCTGATGTGGTTTTACGCGTTTTTCAAGCTCCTGTGATGATGTGCTGATGTGTTTTCTCAAGACACAGATTATTTTCCTTTCTTTACACCAACACCTGTAGAAATGTTCAAATTCAGGAGCATCAAACATTCTATACACATCCAACTTAGTATATTGTCACGTATTGACTTTTCACAGATACAGAATATCAGTAACAGTAAAATAGAAAAACAAATATAATAAATGTCAATGCAGAGATGCAAAATATGCGATGTTGTCCCACAATACATGTTTTGTTGACAATTTTTTGATAACCAAATTTATGAGGTCCTTATCGAAACTGTTTGCATATGTTATCAGTTAATGTTTGCAGATATATTTTATCCATCCCATATCAATATTGACATTGTTCTCAGAAATCAAGCATCCATCAGGCTCTACGGGTGCATATTTCATATTACCAAAAATAATACTAGTATCAGGAAGATGTCAGAGGAGTTTAGTTTCCACTGTCTTTTTTTGGAGTCCTGACAAGGGGTCTGTAAGGCAAAATGACTGAAAACATATCCTTCCATACCCGTAGTCTGTCATATATCCTTGCACTGTACTTTAATTATTCCTATTGATGTGCAAATTACTGGCAAAGTGAAAAACATGAGCTATTTATTTTGTTTCCAGTCCAGGCCAAGTTAAATGAAAGTGGAGTGAGGATGTTTGCTGTTGACTGAAGTCCATTCAAAGAAACAAAATGAAGAGGAGGCTGCTTCGTGGTTTCCTGTCGGAGATTTCCATCCGGATGGCTCTGTTAGTTGTGTTCCTGTAAGTATAATCCGCGTCATCATTTCTTTATGGGATCCACCACTGAATAGGCCCGAGTCTTTTTAAAGATGAGCACTCTCCTTGTGTTTGTGTAGTGTGACGGAGCAGCTTCCTCCTTTCTATCGTGAGATCCAGTCAGAGGAGATGTGGTTGTATAAATTCCATCGTGTGGAGAGTGACCACGTGCCTACCTCTCTTATGTTTGTAAGTAATATGTCTGCATGCCACTGAGTTCAGCTGATACATAATTAATCCCTCAGTCCAGTTTTTCCATATAACTTCATCCCTGACAACAATCAGAGCAGAGGATCTGAACCCACTTCCTTCTTATTGTGTTTAAAGGACCATGCCAGTGTCTTCTAGCCCATTAATCACCATCGGTTTACACGACTGTGACAGCTGTTCACCAAAGCATGTCATATCTTTTAGATAAATTCACTCCCTTTCAAACAACCACTGCTTTCATTACAGCTTGAGAATCGATCTGCAGAGACACATCAGTTGCTTCAGATGAGTTCATCTACCACAGTGAATATCATGTGGTTTATTTGTCTGCTTATCTTTTTTAAATGAATCCATGCTTTTAAATGCAACGCTGCCCAGCCAGAACAAACAAAATATGTGTATTTGCAAAATTTTTAAGTGAAGGTACTTTGAAACATGGAAATGACTGGCACAGGCCCTTTTATCATTACTGTAGATACATGTTTACAGACAAACTGACTGGTGGATTAGTGTCACTATACTCTTTTCTTCTTTTCTTGTCTGCATCAGAGTGTGGCAGTTTTCACCCCACTGATTGTAATCCTACTTTTCACCTTCATGAAAAAGTCAGAGCGAGGAGATCTGAAGGAGGCCTCACTGGGTAAGAACGCCTCTTACAGACATTCAGCTTTTCATAATAAAACAAAAATGTTAACCAGTTTTGTTTTTAAGTTAACTGTCTGTTGTCACTATCTGTTGTCCAGCTGTGACTTTGACTCTGGTGCTGAATGGAGTTTTCACCAACGTCATCAAACTTGTTGTCGGCAGGTAAGCATAATCCACAACATAGCAGGTGATCGTGTAACCCAGCGTGGATAAAAGCCTGAAACTGTCCTCCCTGTGTTTACTCCCACCTCAGGCCACGGCCGGACTTCTTCTATCGCTGTTTCCCTGACGGTCAGATGAACCTGGAGTTGCGCTGCAGCGGCGACCCAGATGTCATCATGGAGGGCAGGAAGAGCTTTCCCAGCGGACACTCTTCCTGTAAGGGCTGTTTGTGGTCAATTATGCCTCAGTAGCTGGTACATTTTCATCATCAGGCAACGAGGATGAACAGCAAATGCAAAAAGTGGGGCAGGAGGGTGTATGATATATCTGAAAATAGATGTATATAAATGTGTTTTAGCCTCCAGGCTCCTGTTTTGTTCAGTATGTAAGAGGGCGTTCCACGTTACTCTGAAAAGCCTCCTTGTCTCATCTGTG
The DNA here is from genome assembly GCA_008933995.1 of Datnioides undecimradiatus. Taxonomy (NCBI): domain Eukaryota; kingdom Metazoa; phylum Chordata; class Actinopteri; order Lobotiformes; family Datnioididae; genus Datnioides; species Datnioides undecimradiatus. The sequence goes on from WARS01000015.1 coordinate 9,425,825, forward strand.
CCTTCTTTCTTTCTGTTGTTTTCTCTGTTTCTGTATGAAATTTCTTTTGGCTCTAATTACCCTTTCGATCCTTTTTCCTTGTTCCCAGTTGCCTTTGCAGGTTTGGGTTTTACGGCACTGTACATCGCAGGAAAGCTGCGCTGCTTCAATGCAGCAGGCCAAGGCAGGGCATGGCGGCTGTGTGCCTTCCTGACCCCTTTACTCATCGCAACAGTCATTGCTCTCTCCAGAACCTGCGACTACAAACACCACTGGCAAGGTCAGAGTCACAGAAATCCTTACAAGTGCATAGCACATTGTGTAGAAAAACATGTGCATGACCTTGGTGACCAGTTGTTTTCCACGTCAAGGGAAGAAATACAGTGATTTAAGAGTCTTCATATTATTAAGTTAACTTTAAACCTGTACAACAGTATCTTCCTACAAAAGCCTGATTGGCTTGGTTTCTACCTGGTGAAACCACCATCAGTCAGCAGACGGACAAAGAAGACAGACAGACATGTGAACAGCAATTCCCAACATGTAGACCCAGCCTGTGGCCTGACCTGCAGACACAGTGGTGGTCAAATGAGCATTAAAGCTGTTTATTTTACATTTGTGCTGTAAAGCATTAGATTTACATTAAGATATACTGCCATCCATGTGCACAGTTTGCCGTACTTTTATGTCAGCAGTAACAAGACACGCGTGCCTAGTAAAAATGGTGGATGTTTTGTACCATTAGATATTCTAAATGGTTGAATTTGTATTTTACAGTATCAAGTTTTAGAAGTTTATTCCAAAGGGGAATGAAATCATGAAATAAAATGTCAGTTCAGTTCAGTTCAGTCCATACTGAATAGACACTGCTCTGTTGCAAGCTTGTTTATCTGTAAAACATTAACAAAAGCAGGAAGTAAAAGAGTTCAGATAACCTCATTTTTATTTCAGTTGCTATGAAGATCATTGTACCAATGTGAAAATATTTAAGAAATCTATAAAAATCCCAGTAACAAAGGATGAGAACCAGGGAGGGTTTTCCTGCTTTATTACAGTCACTGTATTAACATCCATATTGTTCTTAGTTCTTCATGAAGCCTCGTAGTAGTTGCTGACATTCATGGTCAACACTGAACTCATTAGCATTATACAGTAGCTGCTACTCAGCTGCCTGTTTTCAGAAACAGTATTTCCTCCAGTGCCACTTCTTCCCTCTGTATCACCATGTCATTGTATGTGAAGTTGTAATCTTTCTGATGTGCATTTATGGCTCTTTCAGGGGAATGTTTGAGCTCAGATACAGTCAAGCTCTCTTCAATTTGTCCCACATCGCCAAAGTTAATTAATTTTTACTAGAATAAATGGTTAAAACCTGGAGTTGAATAATGCAGGTAAGGTAGCATGCTCATTGTCTGGAGTTGTCCCCTTTCTTGGGAAAAACAACATGCATATATCCCATGCTGCATCCATTCATTCATTGTCTTTTAAAATATGCTTTTTTGGAGAGTAATTAGTAAAAAGGCTTTTGGTTCTTTAAAATCTCTTTGGGGTAAACAGGCTCACAAAATATTCAAATGTTTAAACATCAGCAGAGGATGTCCTGCATTCATGTGGAGAAGGTGATTTAAACTGTGTGTGTGTTTTGTCTTCTCTCTCCTTCATGCAGATGTGTTAGTGGGCTCTCTGCTGGGCCTTGCCTTCGCCTGGCTGTGTTACAGACAGCACTACCCTCCACTTCAGGATGCAGACTGCCACAGACCACTGCATCACAGAGAGACTGTTCCTGCCGCACAGGAGCGCAAACTGGCCAACTCCAACTACATCCTGCCTCTTTAGAGCGACTGTAACTGGATCGTACTCTTTACTGGTGTCATTCATTCTGGGTTACATGGTAATCCTCCTACGTTTAGTTTTCACACCCTTAGGGCTGGGCAGTATATCAATATTTATTGTTCATTATTATATCAGTATTGTTGGAATTCCTTTTTGTTTGTTAAAACATGATTGCTTATTTTCTAAACTTAAATGACAAATGAAACATTTCCTCTGAATTGTTTCTGAAACACTTCTGTAAGTAACAACTCCAGTTTAACAGTTCAACGTGGCAGATTTCAGCTACAACAACTTGAAGTGTGGGTTTCTAAACCTAAAAAAACATTTTTACATGCAGCATTTATCAGTACTGGTGAATTTCGTAACAATTGTTATAATCCATCCTTATGGCCCAGCCCTACACACCCTGTGTATTGTGCCTATAAATCACATGACTTTAAATACTCCCAACAGCTGAGTAGGTCAACTACACAAGTGCTGCACTAAAAGTCCACTGCCCATCAATCCCAGCTCAGCTGCTGTGAAACAGTTTCTTACACTGGGTCACTACTTTGTGATTCTTTTGTTAACATGTTCAAAAGGCAGGCAAGAGACATAATTGGATATTTGACCTTTGCGACAAAATATTTGATGAAAAGAATCAGAGCTCAAAAACCAATAGGCAATAAATCACTTGGTCAATGGATGGAAAATTAATTGAAAATGCTTTTGAGAAGAGATTAATCCTTAAATGGTTGAGGTTCAGTCATTTATCGACAAATAATGTCAGACATTTCACAGTTGCGCTTCACAGTTTGTGAAGATTTGCTGCTTTTTTGATTGTCAGCTGAATATATACCCAAAGGGAGAGAAGAGAAAATAAGGAATTTGAAGAGAAAAGTTTTCTTCCCAATTTGCTGACATTTATCTGACATAATCATGAATCAAACAGTTAATATTGTAAACAATCAAGGCACTAGATAATAAATGATAGTTCCTGCCCAAGCTCAAAAAGGTCCATCTTTTAGTGATTGAGAACTTTTAACTGCATCTCAACGTCTTCTTCAGTGAAAAGAGCTAAGTCCGATTTGAAAACAATGCAGTCTCAACAAAGGTGGATGGAAACGTGATGCAGGAGGAGATCCTTGAACTAATGCAGCTGTTGCAGTCTCCACCGAATACAACTACTTGATATCATGTGCCTAAATGTTTAAATTTAAGCTATGTGTTGCAATTTGAGGCCATCTGCCATACTGACAAAGACTGAGATGAGGTTGAAAGTTTTGAATAATCAGCAAATAGACCTTTGAATATAAATCATCTGCACCATATAGTATTGATTTGACAAAAGAAAGCTGGTGAGGTAAGGGGTGTTCATATCTCAAAGGTAGGGGTGGGTGACATGGATTAAATCCTCTAATTCTCTCATTTATTTTGGGCTATATTTCATTGATCTATTAGAAAATAATAAATATAGTAAGTTTATAAATAATAAGAGTTTCTGAGTAAAATTGGCACAAAAGAATACCTGCATTAGACTTTGTACTAGGAGATATTTAAAAATAAGTTTGGCATTTTTATGTTCCTTACATTTTCTTATTGTCAGTAAATATCATGACAAGGGCAAAACCAATCGTCACAGACTAATTTCTGACTTACCTACTCTGCCTGTGGCCCACGGTCCATTCATTACTACTAAAAACACAGAAATAGAAACAGTCAGTAATTTACTTATCGTATTTATCACTACTTACTGTATCAATTGTCCATTTCTCACAAAGTGATGTCCAAAAGCAGCTGTTCACTGTAGTTTTTAGCAACATTACTCAGCCTGGAGTGAATGCATTTGTTGGCCGCAGATAAATACACATCTAGAGCCAACGCTCTTCTGGGATAACAATAGATTTCTATGGCACAAATAATTATGGATATATATATATGTATGGACAGTGTCTGGTGTTTGAATCAGTACTTTGTTGGTTTTAGTCTTTTCACGGGGTTTGTTGACAATAACAAAAAAGCAAAGCTAGAGAAAAGTGCAAAATACCTTCTCTTTTGAAGGGATTTGGCATACTGCCCACTCCTATCTGTAAGCACATCTCTGATTGTCTTCATGTGTAAAGAAGTTAATCAAAACCACCTCTCATATTTCTGATCTCCTCTACTGCCTCTGTCTCCAGTGCTTTAAATCCCTCTGTCTTCCTATATACTTTGAATGTTTCCATTCACAGAAAGGTTAATACGGTTCATATCTCGAAAGGGTTCATATGCCCATTCCTCTGTATAACACCCTGATGTAGCAGTTACATTCAGCTCTTCTCACTGTTTCTCTTGTAGTTTCTCTGTGACAAAAACAGACGGTAATCAAATTACCACAGCAAATCTGCTAACAGCGTCACAAGTTCACAAGTTTGGCGGTAAAAGAACTATGAGATTATGTTTTCCTATGTCAGTGGTCTCAGGCTTACTGTAGGTCTGGCTTTTGTTGCTGCACACTCTCCTGGCTCCTCTGCCAATACATCTAAAGGGTGAATGTTCACCAGAGGTGGAGAGACTGAGCTCCAGGGCCTGGTTGCTGGAGTGACAGTGGAACCAGATCTTTCTAAACGAATCTGAGTGAGATCAGACTGTAACCTCTCCAGGTGATGGTGCTAGCCTCCCAGTGCTCCTGCTGGTCAGGTTTTCTATCCTGTTAATAGTTTTATTGGCATGTAAAGCTTGGTGCAAAATGTTTTTTTCCTGCTGGGTTTCTTCCACTTTCATTTAAGACTGTGAATTTTAAGTTTTGTTTCTGTTTTATCTTTTTGTTAAATTTGGTAAAGTTGTTTCTCAATGGGGGGAAAAAAACTTTTCTTTAGTTGTGACTGTTTTTGCAGGTTGAAACATGGGAAGCAACAAAACCTCTCATGTTTCCGTTTGCGTGTGAAACCAGCCAAAGTTTTGCAGGGTCAAAGCACTTTTGCTCAGCGCTGTGAATCAAGCATGAAGCAGCTGAATCACAGTGGTTTCAGACCAAATTTGGCAGAAAAAAACAGATGAATTTGTGCCTTTGTTTCCTATATTTCTTTATTGACCTTGGTTAATGAATGAAGTATATACTGCATGTTACAGTGTATGCTGTCTATTATGTTGTGAACACAACTTTGTTCTCAGTCTTCACTTTGTTTTTATTGTTTTACAGTGCACAGGATTCAGTTGGGAAGATATTACATGATGTTTAAATGTGGCATGCTGCCTTTCTTTACCTCAGAACAAACACGTCTTTAAGTACTTTGCAGACACTTTGTTGCTGGTGGAGTGTGAAAATATCTGTGGAAACATTACCAGTGAGAGTAGCCAAGAGGAGGAAAAGCTTCACTTTTTACAAAATTTTGACACAAATAATACCTTGATTTGCTCAATATTACTGGTATTTATGGGATGATGTACAGGTCTAAATGTATTTAATTTGGGGGCATGTAGGAGTTTACTTGAATTTTGAATATTTGTTACCTTTTAATGTGATAACATTATTTAAAGAAAATAGGAATTATATTTGTGGAAACATGGTTCTCTGGGGGATCTAAGAGACGAAAAAAATATGTTCATTAGACTGCTGCATTTTGATAAAATCCTGCATGTTGCAACAAATTTTCTTCATTACTTTCCTTCCAAATCCCCACACCACCATCCATTTTGTGTAATTTAAGTGATTTTCAGTACATAAATACTGCATCAGGTTGATGATCATGTCTGGTCTCCTTCAGATCTGCTGTCATGACAAGGAATTATACTAAAACTTGGCTGTTTGCTTTGTTTATGTCATGCTCATCATAATTTGCCTTGGCCTGTTGGACCACAGAGCTCATTCCGATATAGTATTCTGATTGTACATGTTGTGATGCTTTTAATGAATCTTTTGGTGACACTAAATGATGTTTCTAAATAATCTTGCAATACACGCTTTCCTTTGCATATTGTCTTTTGAGTCATCCTGTTTTTGAGTATGTATGATCATTGTGGGCACCTGTTTAGAGGAAAGGATATGTTGAAAGGCGGGGACAGAAAAAAGAATCCATTTATCACAAATGTGTTTTCCGTTTTAAAGCAGCAATCTCTTGATTTTCATATTTTTACATGAAGTAGCTACCAATTGTTTTAGTGTTAATACTAGGAAGTCCTTCCTTAGTTTACAGTTTGAGCACCAGATCAAAATGATCTTGCAGCCTAAATGTCAAAAATTTACTTAAGTAGAAGTGAAAAAAGTACAGTAGTGTCAGCATCAAAATGTAGAAATAAATTTAAAATACTGAAGTAAAGGTATCCTGTTAATTTTGCAGAATGGCCTCTTTGAGAAGCATACACATTGTTGGATAATAAGTAGTGATGCATTAATGTGTAAATATCACTGGAATGTTGCAGCTTCTAAAGGTGGGGATAATTAATAACTTTATATTGGGCTTTGTAGCTTAACCAATAACAATAATATTTATTTTGTTTCATATTTTCTATAATAATGGGGATATTTAACTAAAGTGCAAGTACTTCAAAACTGTAACTTACTTTATCACGGTAGTTGAGTTAAGTGTATTTAGCTACAGTCCACCGCTGGGATTAGAATCATGAAAAATAACTTCAATATTATAATTACAATTAGTTACTTGAGGGTTTCAGTTGGTTTCCCTCTCTAGTGTAGCTTTTGAACGGAAATTCACATAAAACGTGTTTTATCAAACATATTTTTGCAGTTATCTGTATAAACTGGAGTCAGGTTGCCCTATAATTCAGGGCAATATTGTTTTCTCAACAGAGCGGGCGTGGCCTAAGGCTTGTGACGTACGTTTATTCCCTCACAGTGATTGGCTGGATATGACGTACAGTTTTGGCGCCACATTTCCAACAAGGAACAGAGCACCGCTGCAAAGGAGCTCCGTGTCTGACAGCAAACCAAAATAACCCACTGTCCATGCCACTTTAGCGTTATTTTATCGGATTTGTCTTGCATCTAAAGTTTTTAACGTTTTAAAAATGTTCATCACGGACATAAGAAAGGAATTTTATGAAGTTGTTGCCAACCAGGTAAGTTTGAGCTCACTGTAACAGTATGTTAGCTAACATGACCCATAAAGGAGTATTTGCTATTTAACGTTAGCATGTAGGTAATTTATCGTAGGTGTCAGCCTGAGGTTTTATTTATGATGTATTCGACAAAACACAATATGTCGTATCGCTACTTTCTTTCAGAGAGTCGCACTCCTTGTGGCATCAGACATCGACGCGCTCTGCGCCTGTAAGATACTACAGGTAAGATAATCAGCTAACTGCTAGCAAACATTAGCTACTGCAGCCTCTGTCCATACTCACAAAGCTAGTTTGTGTCGGCTCTTATCCAACAGCACCCTGTGGACACAGACAGAGATCCCGTAAAATTAGATATTTTTGAGATATTTATGAAGTATTCTGCTCCAACTAGTAGCCACCTGTAGCTCTACTTTAATTCATGTCCCACATTTAGATTTTATTTTTGTGGGTGATTTGTAACACTTAACCAGATCCTTTATTGTATAATCTTTGTTTACCACTGACTCCTACACTCTCCAATACTACACCAACATCATGAATAGACTCAAGGTGTTGTTGCGTTAATGCACATCTTGTGGATTACTATGTTGAACATTGAAAATTTTAATTATACTTAAAACTGAAATATTCCACATTCCTTGGTCAATATTTTGCACTTTCATGCACAAAAATGTTATTTTATTGTTAATTTTCTAAGTTATATTAATAGTCTTGACTGGCATTGCTTGCTTTATATCATTTTTTAAAATGTTTTCTACTTACTATGGTTATTGTTGTGTACAAATATACCAAGGCAAATTGCTCATTTGAAAACCAACTTGGCAATTATCCTGTGTCTGATTCAATGACTAAATTAAATGTCAGGAGGACTAAAGGACCTGGAAATTGTTATTATGAGGGTCTAATAGTTAAAGTTAGGTCAGCAAAATTTACTGGGATGTTGTTAAAGCTGGCATTATTCATCTTATAGATGTACATCTCTACAATCAAATAAATTCCCACATTCTGATGCTGACAAAAAAAGGGTTGATCTTCACTATAAGTTTCTTGTCATTTTCATTTGTCACTGAAAGGCTGATCATGAATTAGTATATTAAACAATTATTGCACAATCTTTTGGACTCTCTACCAGGCGCTGTTCCACTGCGACCAGGTCCAGTACACACTTGTGCCAGTTACAGGCTGGCAGGACCTTGGCACTGCCTTCCTTGAACACAAAGAGCAGGTATCCCAATCAGCATGACTAAATAACAAACAGATGAACTGGGAAGAACTGTTTGCCACACCATCACTCTAAACTAAATGTGTTGTTTTGCTTGGTGTATGGTTTATTCTAGTTCAGGTACTTTGTTCTTATCAACTGCGGTGCAAATGTTGACCTTCTTGAGATGCTGCAGCCAGATGATGACTCCATCTTCTTCATTTGTGACACTCATCGGCCTGTAGATGTGGTCAATGTCTACAATGACACCCAGGTGAAGGATAATCATCAATTTAGTTTAAATTACTGACAATGAAGAAACCAAATGTGTGAAACATATCATTATATCATTTTTTTGAAGAAAATTTGAAGTTGCCAGATTTTCTTTTTCTATTACTTGTGCACTTCTGGAATTTAACTTTGTTTATAAACTATATCTCATCCACAGATAAAGCTACTTATCAAACAGGACGATGATCTCAGTGTGCCTTCTTATGATGATATCTTCAGAGATGAAGATGATGTGGAAGGAGGTGACTCTGGAAATGAGAGTGATGAAGGGTCAGAGCCATCTGGCAAACGGAGGAGGTTTGATGAAGTACGTATTGAACAAAATGTGAATACACATGCAAAGTTAAACACAACAGTGGTGACTTGACTGTAATTAATGTGTGACTGTATCACTTCTTCGAAGGGGGCAGTTGAGAGAAGAATCGAAAGACAGCGAGCAAAGAGGGAATGGGAGGCACGAAGGTGAAGTGTTATTTAAAAGAGGATGTTTGTCACACTGTCACATTACAATTTCTAAAGTGACCCATGTCTCCCTCATTTTTCAGGAGGGAAATCTTGTTTGACTATGAGCAATATGAATATCATGGGACTTCTGTGAGTAAACAGATTTTAAATGTTTTTTTTCTTTCTGAGCTCTGAAAAAGCAACATCTTCACCATAGAAGTTGAATGAGATGATTTGCATGTTTCAGGCTTTCACTAAACGAAGATATTTTCATGAAACTTATAAATTCATGTTTCCTCTGAGTACAAATGTTTACATCTGGGTCTCTTATTAGGCTGCTATGATGTTTTTTGAGCTGGCATGGGTGTTGACTAAAGACACCAAGGACATGCTCTGGTAAATCTGATAAAATGTTCTTTTTTTCAACAACATTAACATAATGCACTTCCCTACCTGTGCAGACGTTTGGGTCTAGACTGTTGATGTTTTTTTCATTGCAGGTGGGCCGTTATTGGGCTGACAGACCAGTGGGTTCAAGATAAAATCACACAGTAAGTTGTCAATATTTTGAAATATTATGCTCCAAAACCACAAAACAGAAATTATTATTATTATTATTTGTATGTTTGGATCAAGTTGTTAACCCACACTGAATTGTTCTTGTCTGCTTTGTTGCTTTTAAGCATGAAGTACGTAACAGACATTGCCACTATGCAGAGACATGTCTCCAGGCATAACCACCGAAACGAGGATGAGGAGAATTCTCTCTCCATTGACTGTATGAGGATTTCCTTTGAATATGAGTATCCTTCATTTCCAGCGTTCCTCCCCTAAATTATATAAGTGTCGTGTAGCAGCAGCATTACTCATACGCTTCATAGCTCCATTGTTTTTTCTGTAAGTTTTCATTAACCCCCCGCTCCAGTCTCCGTCTAACCCTGTACCAACACTGGTCTTTGTATGAGAGCATCTGTAATTCCTGTTACACATCATGCAACTTTAAGCTTTGGACATTGAATGGCCAAAAGAAACTCCAGGAGTTCCTTGCTGACATGGGGTAAATACTGAGAAATCTCTGCATTAAAAACAGTTTCAACCTGTGTGTTAACATTTGTCAACAGGAGTGTGTACTTATGTGTACTTAACAGGCTACCTCTGAAGCAAGTGAGGCAGAAGTTCAACTCCATGGACATGTCAATCAAAGAGAACCTAAGGGACGTCATTGAGGAGTCTTCCAATAAATATGGGTCTGAATCTAGAAACGACTTAAAGAAGAAAAGCCTTCACTTGCTGTTACATGCACATGCATTTATCGACAGACGGTCTGAACTGATGTATCTTTTTCACCCTCCACCCAATCAGTATGAAGGACATTCGTATCCAAACATTTGGAGTTCACTTTGGCTTTAAAAACCGCTTCTTGGCCAGTGACATGGTGCATGCTACTTCTGCCTTGCTGGAGAGCACTGAAAAGGATGAGAGCGACAGTGACAACTTCATCAAGGCTCTGGACTCTCTTTCCAGGTGTGTAGCAGAAACTTGATGCTAGTTAGTTCTCAGACCAAAATCTGATCTGTTAAAGATCAGGTTACAAAAACATTTGAGTTAACTTTCTGTCCCCCCTTGGTCTCTCTTTCTGTGTAGGAGTAACCTTGAACGTCTGCATACAGGCATCGAACTGGCTAAGAAGAAGCTGATAGCAATCCAGCAGACTGTAGCCAGCTGCATCTGTACTAACCTCATCCTGTCCCAGGGACCCTTCCTCTACTGCTACCTCATGGAGGTACGAGTGCTCCAAGTGTGTATGTAGCTGTTCCCTCACAATATAATCCTGCTCAGCTCAGTTTTTTTTCTTCCTCTGTCATGTGCAGGGAACACCTGATGTGAAACTCTTTTCTAAGCCGATGGCCTTGACTCTGCTCTGCAAGTACCTCCTGAAGGCTTTTGTCCATTCTGTAAGTACCTTGTTGTAAAAGAGGCTTTTGTTTGCACTGAAAACACACTGATGCTGGTGTCCCTCTTTCACTTTTGGTTCATTGACACATAGACGAGGAATAAGCGCTGCAAGCTGCTTCCCCTCATCATGGCGGCTCCCAAGGATGTGGAGAAAGGAACTGTTATTGTTGTGGGAATCCCACCAGAGTCTGAAACGTCTGACAAGAAGAAGTAAGAACTCACTTTTCACTTATGTACTGTAGGATGCTGCCAAAAACAGCTGAGCTAAGAATTTACTTGATAAAGAAAAATAGTATATACTACTATCTAATACACCACCTGAAGGTAAAGCGTCCAATATATCAAGCTGTTTACTATTGCACTATTTTATGTGTGGAATCTTAACATTTTGACTGTATTGTGAAATATTCGATATCTGTTATCGACATTTCAAATGACTCTGCAAACCAATGAGTACAAGTCCAGTTTTGAGAGAAAAGTAAACTTTTGTCTTTTGCTGATTCAGTCTGGGTTCAAGCTGACATTGCGAAACTTCAAACGATGAAATCAACCTTGGTCAAAAACTTTGTATTCTTTAAATGAGAGAAAAGCAGAAAGTCTTTTTTGGAGAGATTCATGCCAGTGGGCCATCATTGTTTATACTTGAAAAAGGACTAAAACAATGACTTGTTTCCCAAAATAGTTGGAGATTTATTTTCTGTGAATCGACAGCTATATACAGATACATATACAGTGATGTATATCCTGAGGTGTGAATGGCAGCAGTTGTCTCATTTCCTCTTATCCTGCCCTCTGTTATTTCTAAGTTTCTTTGGTCGGGCATTTGAGAAAGCTGCGGAGAGCACCAGCTCCAGGACTCTTCATGACCACTTTGACACTTCAAGTAAGCAAAATTCACATTTATTTTATTTATTTATTTTAATTGGAAGAAGACATTCTATTCATCAGACACTAGGTGGCAGCCTTGTCTTTATTTGTAGTAAATCTTCAATAACTCATGAATCAATTGAGCAAACTGAGCATCATGAATAGAATTGGATTGGTTGGTATGTTGTTGCTATCTACAGTCCAACTTCACATCAGTCATTTGTAGAATAATACCTCTTCATGTTTTTCTCTCTGCAGTAATTGAGCTGAAGATGGAGGACAGGAGCAAGTTCCTGGATGCACTCATCACCCTTCTGTCATGAGAGGAAACGTGAGCATGACTTTTAAGATTAAGTTCTTGGTTTGAGTCTCGAATAGTGTCGAAGTGCTGCAGCTGCTCACACTTTTGTTTAAGACGTGACTAAATCTTATTGGCTGTGTCAGACGTGCACAGTGTCAAACCTGTACAAGAACGTCGTCCATCTTTTAAATATACTTTATGAATTTTGTTTGTGTATATTGTACAGTCTTTGTTGTAAATGTGTGGAAGTCCTACTTTTGCTTTTAAATTGTTGGTACATGTGTCGTTTTTTCTGTCTATGTGAGTCCTTCATCACATTTTTACATTTTTTACAAAGTTTAATAAACCATAGTAAGTTACTTAAGTTTTTTTTGGTTGTGTGTGGACGTGCGGTCTGTGTTACAGTTATTGTTAGTAATATTAGAGATTTGAGAGCTGTGTAATGTAGAGAACCACCTCTGTAATCTTGTATAGATGTGACTTTACCTTCGCTTTCTAGATTCATATTATTACAAGTACTCTTTAGAATGGAAAACCTAAATTAAATATAAAAGGCTGTTTATATGTCTGTTGGTCTTATGCTGCCAAGTCTCCAAATGAGTAACCCCTATGTTCCATCGGGATTACCTGTTTTACTTCCCTTGGCAGAATAGACACTTGCTACCAGAGATTACAGAGGGTAGTTTAAAATTTTCAAATTATTTTCTAAGCACTATGTAGTGGCCTGGACTGAAAATGTTTCGTATCTAAGGAAAAATGTAAAGAGACAATGACGTTGGCTTAGATTAACAATGTCATTGTGCAGCTTCAAGTTGAAAATAATATCCCGTAAAGATTACTGTTAACAAGGAACTGTGAGGTAATGATATTTCCTGCCCTTAAGTAAAAGTTGGCTGGTGTTTCACAGACTCACGGAAATGAGAAAAGAAGTACTGAAGCTCATTTCCTTAACATTTAGAGAGATAAGAAGGAAGAGAGAAGGTTGCACTTCAGTTTTTCTTTCCATATCCCGATTATAATACCTCAGGAATACATCAGTGCACCTCACTCTTATCAGCACAGACACTTGAGTATTTCAGTCAGTTAACTCATATTTTTTTATCGTACTCATTGAGCATCTCTGGCCTGTCTGTGAAGAAGGTGACCAATTAAACAAAATGTAGAAACACTTGTCAGCAATCGTCTATTGATGTTTATGAGTATATTTCCTCAGTGGCTCAGTGTAGAACCACTGTTGTTTGATATGGGCGGAGACATTGAGGTTCTAATCTCTCTCTGTCAAAAGGAGGTTTAACTTTTGTCTTTAAACAAAGGTCTGGCAGTGTTTCGGCTGCTGGCAGTCACACTCTTTTCATCTTAATCCAGTCTTTTGTCTTTGCTGAAGCACTTGTGGTTCCACAGAAAGCAAAATGTATTTGTCCTTAAATGTATTAATGAACTTAACATCTTGTCCTGAGCTCAGCCAGCTTTTATGGGGCAAAGGTGAGGGGTGCGACCTTGGCCCACATTGGAGAATTCAGGCCAGGCCTCTTAATGGTGATTTGTTGTCGGCCCAGAGAGTGACTGGAAATGTTGGGCCTGAGCTGCTCTCTATGGGGCAATTAAGAGCCTTATCGCTCCTGGATCAGGACGAGCTGATGACCTTAAGAGGGGAAGAGTGTTTGGGTGGTGTGTGTAGGAAAGTCCGGCCTGACTGGCAGCAGTGGGACTGATACGTGCCATGATCTGCATCGTGCTGCAGTGGGGGATGTTAATGCAAATGGTTTAATTTTTACCATAATAGGATGTGTGAATAATCATCACATATTTATTTAACACAGGATATAAATTGGTAAGGAAATAGTTAGTCAAATCAAATATTTTTTTTATGGCAGAGTCTCACAGTCTGAGGAAAGAAGCTGCTCTTTTGTCTGGTGATACAGCAGTGGATACTTCTGTATTGCTTGCCAAATGACAGCAGGGTGATCAGACTGTGGCTGGGGTCTTATTGTCTTAGTGTTCTAAAAGAACGTCTCTCTGCTTCCTCTGGGTCAACAATTTGAGAACAATCTACATTCAAAGTGATTGTTTACAGTCACAGCAGAGTGATGTTATCCCAGATAAATAATGCAGCCCGAGGAGGCAGTTAGCAGAAATACAGATAGCTTATAGAGGGCACATTTATATCATTATCAGGGTGGAGGAACTCTATTTAACTCTATGTAATGACATAATTGTGGCTGTGTGCAGAAAAATGTCTCTGGCTGCCTCTTTTTCCTTTTTTGTGTGTTCTCATTTTGTTTCGTTTCTGATATGTGTTTAAATGTGTGTTGGTTGTGAAAATTTGATGGATGTTTTGGAGCTTTTGATTATATCACATGATCTTCAGCAACAGAGGCAGATGCCTGGTTGTTGTATTGTAGATGTTAATTTTTTTTCTGCCTTTATGTCCTCACCACGGGTTCCATTTAGTAGCTGTTTCAGTGTCGTGGGGGCTTTTTTTCCCCCTAGTAACCGAGATGATGCAGCTCTTACCAAACAGCCACCACATGGACTTTTACTTTAGGATAAAACCATTGAAATGGCATTTACACAGCAATATCTCTAATAATAAGTCTGGAATCACCTCTTATATTGATGCTTTCCTTCGTTCCTTCAACAATAGCTATTAGGACTTTTTCCCAACACAAAATAGATTCTTAGCATTTTAGTTAGTTTTGGCACCAAAAGAAGTTAATTTATTAAAATAATTGATAGAATTAAAGGAGTAAAACATTTATTCAGTTGATCCCTACAGTGTTTCATGACAGGACAGAAGACTGCTGGAACCACAAATCTCACTCACCTGGTCAATGTGCAGTGACACTAGTAATGTCAGTCTGTTGATGCTCTTGTGAGAGATCCACCTGTTCAGCCTATCATTTGGCCTTCTCCCCTCAGCCATCAATCACTTCGCTCTCCATCCCCCCTCTTGCACCTCTGGTGAAGTGGGGCCACTGCCCTTTCCGCCACTCTGCATCTGAGGAATGTGGCATGCAACAGACCCAGCACAGACACACACTCACATCGTGCAGCCCATGTGTGGATGTGCAGAGCAGAACTTTTTGAGGCTTCATACTCAAACAGCCTTGTTGCCTTCACTCCTCAGAGGTGAGCTGCTGAGTGACGCTTTAGTGGATGTAATGATGCCATGAGACATGGCTGATACAGCACTCTCTGGCTTATATCATAAAGTATTTTATGGACTACATGAAAAAATCTGAAATTTTGATAGATGAGGAAAAGTTATGCAAATGAACATCCATACACTTTGTTTATTCAATTCAAAATATTGAAAAAGCCAATACAATTTGATACAATAGCCTGACTGATACTGGGTTTTTTGTGGATGTTTTTTGAGAATAACAAAAGTTTTACTTCATAACAGCCACTATTGACCGTATTAACTGAAATATAAATAAATATTTAATATAGGTTTTTTTCTTAAATGATGCCAAAAGTTATTTAAAATTAATTAGAACTTTTTTACTTTATTGAAAAGTAAAATATACAAATTTTGTTTGTCCTCCACCTACTGCACAGAAGTCACTTCACTTGAAAAGTCACTTCTCGTGAACTTGCATTACAGGTTACAGGTTTTACACATCGCACCTTGTTCAGTCATAAATTGGCCTCCAAACTAGCTGTGATGTCACAGTATCGTGCTTAAAGGCAGATGTGTTAAACCTGATGAGCACAGGTGGCAGTTAAAACAGTCCTTCTGAAACGCTACACAGTGAAACTTAAACATCAAAGCGAATAAACAGCAAATCACCCTTTAAATGTGGTTTTCTGAAGATGGTGGTGACCACGTGTGCTTTTTACACTGCAATAGAAAAATAAAAATTGTTGGCAACAATGTTTCTGAATGACCTCAAACAGATTTTTGTGATAATGGGCCAACATGTACACCAATGCATCTCGCAGTAATGTCTGCTATATTAGTCTGGTTGTTTTATCGACAATGGAAGTAGAAGTACTCAGATCTTAAACTTAAAGTACAGTAGTGGAAAAAAGTTTTCGGGCACCTTTAAAATTTTATACAATCTCAAATATTATTGTAAAATATTTTCGGAAAAATCTTTTTTGTGTTTCAAAAGGTGTGGCCGCATCAGACAGACACAAACAAATGCAAATGATTTTTTTTATTATATACAAGAAAAAATAACAAAACTAAATTCTTGATTGTTTCAACATATCAGTTTTTGACATTGTCTGTATCAGAGTCAACAAAAAACAAAGAATATGTTCAAAACTGAACAAAAAATAAATAAACCAGCACATCATCAAATTAATATCTAGTTCTCCTGCCATTAGGCGCAGTAGAACTCTAATCCAGCCTGTCCTCCACAAGTCTTTCACACTGTTGAGGGGTAATCTCGTCCCAGTCTTCTCGAATAACTGCTTTCAATTCTTCTAAATTTTTTGGTTTAGCCTTCAAAACAGACCTTTTGATAATCCAGCCCAGATTTTCAATGGGGCTCATGTCCGGGGATTGAGCTGGCCACTCTAAGACCTGGATATTGTGCTCCTGCAGCCAAGTTCTACTTGCTCTGGATGTGTGGCACGGGACATTATCTTGCTGAAACATCCAGTTTTGACCTTGACAGAACAGTGCACGTGCAGAAGGGAGCATGTGGGTTTTGAGAATGGCCCAACACTTGTACTTGAGTTCAATGTGCCATCACAGACAGTGAGATGACCAACACCACCAGCAGCAGTCATACATCCTCAAACAATGATACTGCCTCCGCCATGCTTGACAGTGGGTACAGTACATGCTGGAGATAATGTTTCACCTGGCCTTCTGTGTACCCTCACATTAGCAGGAGGAGGATTAAGCTAGAAACTTGTCTCATCCAACCACAGAATCTTCTTCCAGTTCCTGGCTGTCCACTTCTTGTGTGCTTGGCCCAATGACTGGGGAAACCTCTGTCCCTCATTGATCAGGGGCTTCTTGACAGCCTTTAAGCCATGATCTAGGAGTCGGCCATGTGCAGTGTGGGTGGACACGAGTCTGGTCTGAACACTGCTGCTGAAGCTCATGTGATGTGCTTCTGCGGTTTTCCCTGCACATGCGGATCAGGATGCAGTCATTTCTTGCTGCAGAGTGTATCCAGCTGCTGAAGGACTGCATTTGCACTTTCTGACTATCTGATGGCAGCTGTACCCTTCCTGGCTGAAAATCTGTATCTTTTGGTGTGTTTCCTGCATTAGGTTCCTTGTTTTTGTTTCTGAAGAACTTTCAAATGTACAGACTTTATATAGACACAAAGCACGACAACAAAAATGGTGTCTGTAATAAACAGCATGACCTTCATTAGTGGATCAGTGGTACCACAGTGACTCAATTCTCAGAATTTCTTATGTATTTGTATGGAACCAATCAGTTTTGTTTTTAATAGCTTTTTAGGATTTGTTTAGTGTTTTGGCTGTGACTGTACTAAAAGAAATTGCACTTAAGAGACTTAAGAGTGATTCTTAATGTAATATGCTGTATCACAAATACATGGGGTGTCCAAAAACTTTTTTCCACCACTGTAGAAGTAGCAATACAAGACATCAAAGATTCTTAAAGTACCAAAAGTGAAAGCAATATTTCAGGTAATTTTTAGAATTATGTACATAGTTTTATATTGCTGGAATATAACTATAGATTCTGAATGTGTTTACTGCTTTAATGTTGTCACTGGTGGAGGTGGAGTTGATTTTATAGACTTTATATACTGGTGGGAGCTTGTGAATTTTGTAACCTTCCTGGGATCAATAAACTTTTATCATAATATATTTTGTGTTGTTTATTTGGATCTGCAAAGTAATTGATAAACTAGTGCAATTGATATGTTGGAAAAAGGACACTATTTGCCTCTGAAACATAATGGAGTATGAACTGAATCAGAAAATGGAAAAAGTACCTCAAATGTACTTAAGTAAATGTACTTTCCAATAATGTCTACTAGGGCTAGCTGTAGTACAGATATTACAATTGTTTGTTTGGTGCCACAAGCTGCTTAAAAACTGTAGCAGCTATAGTGTCTATGTGTAAACAAAGTCTTGTTTGACAATGTGCTTAGATATTTACTTGGATATTTATTGCATTCAGTAGGAAACGTGTCCTTTCTGAACCCAGGTATTACTAAAAATGTCTTCTTGTCACTGCTCTAGAACAGTTTTATTTGTTTTCATACGCTGTGCCTCTCCGTCGCTAACAATCCCAGATTCCAGATAGGATTAGTTGTACTGGACAGCCAGAGACAAAGAAACTACAGCTGACTGTTTCTGCCTGCCTCCCCGTCATTCTGTGAGAGGATGTTCACACATATGGACACAGAAGCTAACTATATGGTAAGTGCACAAGCTTCATATATAAACTTACATAGTAAAATTGCCAAAAAAAACAAAAAACATCCTCACTTCAAACTTGTATTTTCTGCCTTTTGCTGTTGCTGCTGCAGGTAGATCCATATCAGCCTGTCAGCCCACAGATGCCCTTAATGATCCCTAACCCCTATGACCTTTAACCCCTCCAGCCCTCTCACAGTTGGGGTGTTACTCACTGATTCAGTCGGCTCTCTTCTGTTGTTTTAAAGTGCTTTCAGGCAAAAGAGATTACTACTGCTGGGAAAACATTTGCATGAATTTCATACTGACTGATGAAACTGAATTCTGTACCTGAATTGGCTTTCTTCAAACATTTAGCAAGTTCAGTGAAAAAAGTTGTATAGATTTGTTTTATTTCACAGATACAGTGTAGCATCTGTGAATTCATTTGTTTCCTTTTCAGCTTACATTGCATACTCTTTCCACTGCCCTGCACCTTGTCATGTGTAGGAATTTGAATGCATTCATTCATTTAGAGACATGAACCACAAACTTGTAAAAATGTACAGATCAATGACAAGCCTGTAATCTGTATGATATATTCTGTATATGTTTTAACACTCTGCCAACATTTAACTACATCAATATTGTCCGTCTTTTATGAATTCAAGCTCGTTTAGTATGACCAATTGATGATCTGCTGATTATACCAGTGATTTACAGATCACTAATAATCCATTTTAATGCATAAATAAAAATATCTGTGGAGCAGCTAGGCCACCAGCTTTAAAGGGATAGTTCGTCAGTGTAGAAAATATAACTTTTTTACCAGAAGGTTAGATGTTGTAGCTCCTGCTTCCTGTGTTTATGCTAAGCTAACCATCTCCTGGCTAAATATTTATTTACCATGCAGACATTAGAGTGCTATTGCTGTTCTCATCAAACTATGCAGTTAAGCATACTTCGCAAAGTATGAAACTGGTGCTGGAGTATTAATTTACCTCTTGTTTACTCTGTGGTCATTTGATCAAACACATTAATTTTAGTAATATGCACCATGTAAACACAAAATTAGCTGAGAAAGTATAGTTTCAGTAACTACATTTTGCTATTGGGACAAAACCAGATTACAATTAATGAAATTACAATTAACCAACTGTCACTCATGGGGCTTAAAGGGTTCCTGGGGGTCTGGGCAGTTGCCCACTTTGTTAATCCAACTTAAACTATCAGTGATGTGGTGCAGACACTTCTTTATGTAGGTAAATATGTTTTCCATGGCACAGTGGGGGAAAAAATGTAAAATCAACATTAAATTCAAGTTTTTGCAGACGCTGGGATGACAGGGATGAAAACTGAAGGAGGCCCAGCTGAAACACAACAGGTTCATTCTACAGTCCGGCAGGATGAGGGTGTCTTTTCTTTCATTCTCAGTGGTTGCTGGCTCAGTCACGCTGGACTCCTTGTAAAGGATGACACGCACTACAATTTTCACTATTGAAAATATGCAGAGAAAGGAACTCAGAAAGAAAAAAAAAACACTTTGTGGGTTTGTTTTGTAATAAATGTGACTTTTTTTAAACACATGTTGACTTTTTGTGTCTACAATACTCCTGAGAATACCAAGCAAGAGTTTTCCTGCAAGACGCAATTAGTGTGGAAACAATACACTAAGTACACCTCGAAATCCTGATCCTGTTTGTGTGTGCGTGTGTTTTAGACCGGCTGTTTGTTTACTTAGCCACTGATTGTCATATCCTATGTTAATATAGGCGCCCAAATTACCAGCGGAGGCTGCAGCCAACGGCAACACCACCTGGTGTTTCTTTATAAACACTGGTGTGCTGAGCTGCTGTAGTCCTCCATGTTTGTAGAGTGTTTTTTTTCCCTCCATCTCAGAGGGAAGAGACTGACATCACATACATTTTGCTAACCATGCCAAATCAGAAATGTCCCCTGATCCCACCCAGACATTCCTCATGCTGCCAGCATCTCTTCTTTATCTCAGCAGAGGGGCATCACTCACCACTGTTGTCTGTTAGTACCTACATGTCTGTGTGTGTGACGCTAACACATGCTTTTACATGTCTGTCCAAGTATTGGTTTAAAACGGCCTGCTTATGTTGACGTACAGTATGGAAACATGATCTCACCCCGACAGGCATGAAAGGAGTTGCGACTCCCTGTTTCGACCTCTCCTCTCTCATATTTCTGAGATAAAACCTTCATGATGGAGTCTGTTTATCACTGTCATCTGTTGCTGTCAAACTGTTGTTGGCTTGTCTCGAGTTACACATCAATACTGTCATTTGGGAAAGTGAGATTCAAAATCAAAATCTGGCAGCACTTTTTGTAAATATTAAGGTTATGTTAGGTGATATTTAAGCATGTGGGCTTCCCACTGTGTCATTATAAGTGACCTTGAATAAAATATTTCCCCAGAGCCTCACTGTTCATTTTACAGTGTCACAACATTAAACCTGATTTTTTGAGGCCATTTGGGGGCAACAGGAACATGTTTTGACATACTATTACTTTTGAAAATGATATGAGAAACTGTTATTTTTTTTATTTTTTAACTGTTTATTTACATTTTTGGCATTAGCAGGGCAACACTTGCCCTGGTGTTTCTGGTTCCCTGTTTAATGTAAGTCATATATTCACTTTTCATAAGGTTTGTTTTATCCCTTATAAACTCTTGGGAGAAATATGAGGCTCTTTAGCTGCTAAATGCTCCTCTGTGTTCTCTAGCTAGCCCCTGGTTGAGTCTGTTTGTTGTTTGGTGCTGAGCATGTAATGTAATGTTGGTTTTTACAGCTTTTATTAAAAACAACTGCCTGCTACAGACAAAAAAACAGTGCTAGAGAGTTGTTAGAGTGAACCAGAACAGTTAAGCTGTGGGCTGGACACCTAATGAGCTGAAACTCACTTTAAAGATTGGGAAAGCTGAGGCAAGCTTTAAATGACTTTCCATAGGTTCATCATTACAAGCTGCCTCTCTTGCATTGTCACACAACTGATGCATTGCTGTGATTGAAAAAATTATAAATTTGCTGTAAGTTTGTAAAGTTGTCTTTGAAAGAAAGTTTTCAGTTTTATGAAATTGTATTTTTGGAAAATTGACAGGGCTCACTTAACCCTTAGAATTATCTGAAAAAAGATTTAATTAGAGATACATGTTTTGATTGGACAGCAATTCAGATACACATTATATCAAACTGACAACAAAGATGCGACTAAACAAATGAAATTTAAAAGTTACAGTGTTGTTGTGTACAGACATACAAGTTCTACCTGTATGCATGTGTGTATTTGGGAGTTTTTTCATGTCTTATACATACGCTCCACCCCTCCTCCTCCTCCTCCTCCTCGTCCTCCTCCTCCTCTCCCACACCCTTCATGTTCCTTCCTGTTTCCTGTTCCGCTGTCCGCTGCACAGGAAGCCTGGCCATGCTATTGGACTGCAACAAACTCGCAACTCGTGAGTCACCAAGCCGTAAACGTTGTGAACATACAGAAGAAAAAGAACGTGATTGCTGTTTTTCTTTTTCTGATCTCCATCTCTTTCCTCGAAACTAGCCCTTGCATTGTTTCTAAAACACTGAGCTCATTAGGTCTTTAACTCTGTAGACAAAGCCACATTTGTCCTCCACGTTTAAACACCTGCTGACTCTTGGCTTTACTATCTATGAGTAAGCTCTATCCAGCTGGGATGGCTGAAGACTCTATGCACCTGCTGGATCTGATGCACATCTGAGTCAGTCAACAACAACATGAATTAAGTCTCTCTTATTTTGTGACTCACAGACGTTGCTATATTCAAGGTTGTTTTGAAGAATCCGTGTCATTATATTAAATAAAAACTTCAGACTCGTGAAGTCTCCATAAACTAGCCATTTATTGGATTGCACAAGGAGCTTAGGCTTGAGGGTTGTGACCCCTATCAAATGTGGAGGATTCAGCTTCGATGAGATCATGCCTGGTCATTCAAGGGAAGTGACTTTTCGCTCGCCTGACCTGAGGCCAGACTCAGAGTTCAAAGTTCATGTCATGAGAAACAACGCCCACAACATCTCAAAAAATGCACAGCCCTCTCCGACAGCAGCACAACTCAGAAATGCAACCTGACCGACATCTGACATGACCTTAACCATGTGGCTCTGGCTCTGCCGGACTGTGGGAGGTCAAGTTTAGAGGTCAACATGGTTCTGTGTGTGACGTCATCTATATATGTGAGACATTTTTGTCACATCAGCAACCCAACATTTGTTTCTCATTTGTTTATATTCATGTTTTCAGTCACTTGGACCAGAGGTGGTGTTTGTGTTTTATTTATGGCAACACTTAACATTTGCTCTTGAACTGAAACACAATGAAACAAATGTGTTTCTGCTGTCACAGCTCTTTTTGCAGTGACCATTACAGGCTTTAAGTAAATCCCTCCTTCATCTTCCAGACTGCTGTGCACGCTGTGTGTATGTGTGTGTCCATGCTTTTAGGAATGTCTGCTGGCCAGGCCTTTTATTAGGCTCATCCATACCACCACATTATAGGCTCCCGTCGCCAGGCAACTGCAGGTTCTGGCTGGTTACCATGGCAAGCGCCCATTGAGTGACGTCGCTGGCCCTATTTGCCTCTCTCCTAACTGGAATGAGGGCCTTTTTAAAGGTGCACCCCCACAACTCTACGCACACACACGCACATACACACATGCACCAACTCACTTAACCCCTTGCTCACACGCTCCCCCGCACACACCCTGCTCTTCGTCACCCTCTGTGTGGTGACTAGAGGAGTGGAACTAACAATCCGACAAAAACATCTCACTGAGGCAGACCAGACTGGACCTTTCAGGAGTGTCTTTGTGTAGAAAAACCCATACAGACCCCAAAGTAGGAACGTCACTTTGTAGGCAACTGTACCACTAGCGCTGGGTAATACTGAAAAAGTCACAGATCATGGTATTCTTGGGGTGGTAACATCACCTTATCTCATCATACAGACTCAACAGACTGAATTATAACGATCCAACAAATCTGAATAACAATATCTGTCAGCTGCAGAGAAACCCAACAGTCTGGCTGAATATATGGATTTCAAGCTGTATTAAAATCTAAGGCATTTTGATACAGCTATGTATATTATAAATTCCTAGAGTCCTCCTAAGTCTACATGAAAGCTCATTCTTGACCTTTGAAATATAAACCTTTAATTTATGATTATGATATAGTTTGACAAAATAACCCCAAGTTTACTAGTTTCATCCAGACCATTTATCCGAGATCACATGGTCATCACATTGAGTTTGCTCATCTGAATTTCTCAGATTATGTAAATTGACCACATTTTTTGAACATTTTGAAGGTGAAGAATGCATTTCCTGCTAGAATATTTGCCTAAGAAGTCCTGTCATAACAGCTACTGAGCTTTCATGTCATGTGTGTATGTGTGTCCATGTCATGTGGTTGAAAGCTCTAAAATCATTTTACTGTAAGTAGACAATGAATTATAATTAGAATCATAAAAACATTTAATTTTATATCAAAATTATATCTATGTTCAGCTAACCAAATACACAATCCAGTAAATTTCTGTATTTGTTCTCTGGTTAAAGATAAATTTACCTACCTTAGAATTAAAAATAATTGATTTTACCGGTTCTACTTTGTACTGCAGTGATCGCACACACACTCCCGACTGTATGCAGACTTTCTATGTGGCCACATTTTCAACTTTTAGGAGAGCATATGACCTGCTAAGATTCTTAAGTGAGCAGCAAAACAAGTATGGATAAGCTTTTGTAATCCAGTCACAGTTTTAAATCAGAGGACTGTTACTCATAGATTGAAATATCTCGCGTTGTTGTGTTTTTTCGCTTATTGTTAAACAGTACTGTGTCTTTGACACCTTTAAAACAAGATTGCAGTATCCCAATGCTTAGATTAATGTGGTACTCATGAAGCAGCTGTGGATAAACTAATTGCTTCAAAGTGATGGTGTGTAATCTTTTGTCGTTGTGACCATCTATCTTAGCACCGCCCTGATGGAGGGAGATGGGGTTGTGACGACTAATGAATGGAGTGACTTGCGGGAAGACGATTCCAGCAACTTCTCCATAGCTCTAATTTGAACGCCTTTCATTGACTGCGGACGAGGAGGGGTGGGGGTGGTCTGAAAGGGGGTGGTGGTTTTGGTGGTGGGGGTTGTGGAGTATTGTGAGCTGAACAGCAGAGCCCCACTCTAGCTGAATGGGTATTGTCATCTGGATTTCTATGGCTAACCAAAATACTTTCTCCCGCCGTGGGGGTTTATGGATTCATGGTGGGAACGGCATGCATTACGCACAGCAGTGAAGGGCACTCCTGCCCCTGCAGACCATCACAACTCACTTGTCAGTTGTTTTGTTTAAGAACACACTATAACTAAAGTTTTCAGACAATATATTCGGTTTAATCTTAATAAAATGAAACAATATTGCATCTTCATATACATGAATAATGAATCATTACATCAAACGTCAACAAACCAACAGAAAACAAAGTTTATTCCAAGAATGTCGTGAAAAGAAAAAACTTCCTGCAGTGAGAATGATGAAGAAAGTTGCAGGTGCTCCGTGCAGCCGAATAACGGACTGTAACATTTCGTGGTGTGACCTATAGATCCCAGGCTCTCTGGTCTCTACGGGTCCAAAACTAGACTGCAAAAAGTCTACCGCCATCAACTTCTGCAACAATACAAACATCTGAGATTTATTAGCTTTAATATGTCTACACATTTCTTCTTTGCTGTTTATTGCTATTGGACATTGTTGAAGTCCTCAACATGTCGGCGTAGTTCCACTAAAGGAAATTGGTCTTTGAATGTGTGGGAGTGCAATAATTCTGTGTTACTGTACAAGTTTGTGCTGACAATGCACATCAAGGCAAAAGAGCAGTGGATATATACGGAGGTAAGAGTTCCTCTAGAAAATAAAAACTTTGCAGTTACAACAGTAAACAATTCAAAACACTAATAATTTCGAAGACTTACAAAAGCAGGTACCTAACAAAGATACTCCTTTTTGTCGTGAGCTACCTCTTGTAGTCTTTTTTAAATCTCCTGTTGATACAAAAAGGATTTATGAATTTGTGGTCCGAGTGTATAGAAGGGCCAGTGTAAAAACAGCAGAGGTGCTTCCATTGATTTCTCAGAGTTCAGATTTCTAAAAAAAAACTGCAGGTGCAAAGAAAATGTTCGTCAAAAAATAGTTTTTCATAAGCTGCAGATCGCTTTTACGCGCCGCCAGCTTTGAGCCACATCGCTACACGTAATTCCTCTTGTCATAGTCCCCGTTCTGTGTGGCTCTCTTGGTCGGTGAGTATTTAACCGAGTATCCTGAGTTTCCGCTGGACGGACAGGAACAGCAGAGCAGCGCTCCTCCGATCAGCAGCAGCGCTGAGGCAGCCCAGCCGATGTAGAGCGCAGCGCCGATCTCCCTCTTCTTGGATGCAGGCACCTGCGGGTTGTAGAAGTCCGATATGATGTTGTTGGCCATCCAGCAGAGAGGCACCAGTACAAACAGACCGCTGATGATGTAGATGACCCCTCCGGCGTTCACCACACGGGCTTTGACATACTCAGCGCGAATGCAGTTGGTGCACTGCGCCCCCGCTATGACAACCATGAGCCCCAGCACGCCCATCACCGAGGAGATGATGGTGAGCGCTCTGGCCGCTTGCAGGTCGTGGCTGAGGGCAAGGACAGAGTCGTGCACCTTGCACTGCATCTGGCCCGTACTCTGCACCACGCACGACATCCATAAGCCGTCCCAGATTGTCTGAGCCACCACGATATTGGCTTCGATGAAAGCCGTCACCTTCCACATGGGCAGCCCGCACGAAACCATCACCAGGAGCGAGCCAATTACGCACAGCGATAGTCCAAGGATTTCCAGTCCGGCCGACACCATTTTCGCTCTTTACTTTGAATCAGCTCTGTTTGAAACCTAAAAAACTCTCCGCTGATTTCTGTTCTTGAGAGCAAGGTGTATTTCTGCTCTTTACTTTTTCGTCTCGCTTCGATGTACAGGAGCGTCAATTGTAGTTGCGCATCACTCAACGCATTTGCTCCGAGATGTAAGAGACGGCAGTTTTGAGTCTCTTTGTTTGAGGGGATGTGAAAACAACTGGAATCACAGTAGCACCGGACCACGAATATCTGCTGGGTGGGGTGTATGGACTCCAGGAGAAACTTTCCTCCAATCAGCCGTGGCCGCATCCTCAAGGGACCAATGAAAACCCAGGGAAGTTGTGAGGCTGAATAAAGCGGTCCAGCGCGTATTGTACGTTTGAACAGTTATTTACAATGAATAGGAGGGGGGCGGCGGGGCAGGAGAGGGGGTGAAGGCGCACGGGGGGTGTTTTAAGGGTATGGAGCAGCTGAAACGCAGTGGTTGGATGAGTCAGGGTACTTGTTATTGATTTTTCTGACATGGAGGCTAATGCCACTTGTCTGTTGTTTACATGTAGACTAAAATGGCCATTTCACACCCAATGAGATATCTACGAGGTTCTTAATTGGCTCGGTGTCAAAATGTCAGACCAGAAGAAAGGAAATAAAAGAAAACTGCCTATTCGTTGTGATAGCAACGAATTTGAAACCATCTTTACACTATACGTCTGATTATTTACTGAGAGCAACTGACCCTCTGCTTTTCTGTTTTCTTGATCTCTACAGAAAGAAGTAAAAGGTTTTATGCCGAGGCATTGATTTACCATCATAAACTTCTTTTGGATCAGCCCAAATTGTTTTATTTAATTATTGAAATTAATAATCATAACTTTATTTTTTCTGGATATATATTTTTTTATGAATTGATGTTTTTTTTTATTATTATTTGTTGTCACACACGATAACATTATAGAAATATATCATATTCTCGTGTGTGTTTTTTAGGATAGGCGTATCCCACCATCCACAATGAAGAACAGTTTGTGGAATGTTGTTAGGATCCTTATCGGAAACAATACATTTGTTCAAATTTCACAAATAAAAACTTTGCTAAAAGTAAGTCGTACACTTTACCATGTTATTCAGATTTTTGCAAGCATTTTTAAATAGCCCTATTTTATTTTCTATTGAGTAACTGTGTTTCCATCCATATATTTTAATAAACTCATAAGCTGCGTTTTGCATGCAAAATATTAGTCTGTGAATTAGCCATGCGTGACTGCCAAATAACATTAGTGGAATATAGGTTATTACCTGAAAGTATGGTAGACTAAACTGAAAACGAGAACCTGAAATAGTGCATAATGTGTAAATATTTAAGAATAGTTTACTTTAAACCAATGGAACATGCAAAGGACAGGCTATTTATTGGATTTTAATTGTTTGTTAATACTTCTTGGTCATAAGAGTGTTTTGAAAACATTTTGAAGTCTAAAAAAGACCAAAATTTGGTCATTAGTAATCATAAAACGTGTTGCTCACCAAGCCAGTTGCAATTTTGGATGCTGTAGAAGAAAGTTAATATCACATATATTTAGGCAGTTGGCCTGCATTACACATTTCCACGACGTTTTGAGTCCACGGGCAGAGGCTACTCTGCGAAAGAAACTGTTATACACAGTAAGCCATGTTGGGTCTACCATGGATGGTGTTTTGCAGGTCAGCCGTCCTTAGTTGAGCCGTAATGGCGTCAGTGGCGCACCGAGTTTGCCGTTGAAGGAAAGCTTCAGGGACGAGGGCGGACGCACGGGGACAGTTTCCGGGTTTCCCTTCCTGGGCTGGAACAGCGGCAAGAGGCAAAAAGCTCCTGTTGATTAACAATATTTCAAAGTTACACTCAGGTAAGGCATTGCTCGGTGGTTTGTTGTTTTTGTTTGTTTTTTTACAAACTACTTGAATGAGACAGAGCAGGGTGAAGAGGACACCTCGGAGAGTCAGTTCAAGCCTAGCTGGCAACATGACACCATCCGCGGTAACAACTGCTGCTCGCTGAAGTTTGACATGTAACGTTAACAAAGTTTCCAACGCTGTATTACACTCAACGTCGGTTTATTAAACGAGTATTTACAGGAAATCAAAGTTTAGAGAGCTACGGTGTTTAAATAAGCGGCTGCGGTAAAAAGTATAATGTCATTGTCCCAGTTGATGTTTGTTATATTCAGTCAGTGTCTGACAGACTGGGTGTGGTGGACATCCAACTGTAACAGACCCAGAGGCCTTCACACACGTTTCAAACTCACCCGGCCACTGACAAGCATTGTTTTATATCTTTCTTAATTATTTGACAAGCAGGCATTTTCTCCTCCTCAAACTTTCTAAAAAGTTATAATAACCCAATTCCTTGTTTTTAAAAAACACTCCGTGCTTTTGAACTCATTTATTGTCCCATGGTGCCACTTCATACTTGATAAATGGAGGCAGACTGTCCACACTTCAGTGGGCCTACATATTCCCAAATCAGTGCCATATCAAATCTCTGACTGTTCAAAGCATTGACTTTCTCAAATATCCTGTAAGTCCCTCTTGTGTAACATTCCTGAACTCTGAAATTGCTTTCTAACATCCGATTTATTCCTGAACTTTGATTGTAAGGCACATTTGCACATAAATAAATTTCATGTTTAGACAACTTCACAGTAACATTGGGAAACAATAACATTCTCATTATGAGTCTGTCTAAGATGTGGCTTAGAGCCACTATTGAAGAATTATCATCCATCTCTGCTTGTGTTTGTGGTTCAGTGAAAGCATGCATATTTCACTTCCTTTCATGCCAAGTGGTGAACACTATGGGCATGAATGCAGACTATGTACGCTGTAATCTCAGGGTGGCAGCCAGTCTTTACTTCAGAAACAACGCCTGGACACAGATCAGATGCTATCAGAGGGACAACATCTCTCATAGTAGTGAAACGTGTCTCAGGCTTGTGATCCAGCACCTTCACCGCTGTCTGACCTTTTCGCCTTCCTGTGACCTTATCTCATAAACACTGGTGAGCACAGGAGCACCATGGACGGCATCTGTCTGACACTATAAACTACAAGGGGATGCTTCCTCCCAGTTTGCACTGTGGTGTGAATGGAAAAACAAAACTTGAATAACGTTAACAAACCCAAGTGGACCTGACCTATCATGTCAATGGTTTGAATGATGTAAGCATTGATGTTACTCAGCAGGATACCTTTGTTGTCTAGACTGCGTGTGAAAAACTGGATGAAGAATCACATTTTGAAATAACTTTGATACCTTCAAGTACCAAAAGAGAGAAGCAGTCATATTTGAAATTTGATAAATATTTCAAGATGTTAAAATAACCAGGTGCTAACAGTGTGGCAAAATCTCTAACTATAGACAAACTTCATTTATTTAGCAATTTTACCTCATTGTCCAATCCTAATATGTCAGTTATGTTTAAGATGAATAATTTTGTATTATAATTATCACAAAATGTGAAAAAATATCCATTACCACTTCTCAAAGTGTAAAGCGAAATCTTAAAGTCTCTTCAAATCTTTGAACCCCCCAGCTCCAAAACTAAACATCTGAACGTTATCATGATATAAAACAGAGAAGAGCCGCTTTTATATTTAAATAACTTTGAACTAGTTTGTAGAAGTAGTTTATATTTAGCATTTTGTGGTTTAATCTTCTGTTGATCTACAGTTTTTTAATTGATATTAATGTAATTTCAGTTATTCAATTATCCAGTTATTCACTCTGCTGTTTGATCATTTCTCTCTTTAATCATTTGTAATCACTTTAATATGTCAATTTACCAAACAACAGGTTCAATGACCACAAATCAGCTCAAAGATTAAGAATATTTAACCATACCCACTGTATTAGTTTCACAATTAATCATCATTGTACAGCCTTTTCCCTCCTAATCATCACCACACTGTGCGCTTATTAGTGTGAGTAACACAGTGTTAGAATCACATTTGTTGCTGTATAACTCCCACTTGTTTTTAGTCATTTCCTATGCTGTCCCCATCGTCACAAACGGTCCATCCTGTGCTTTAAACTCTGTGTGTGTATGTTTTATAAACAGACCTGCTGGTTTCCTCGTAGTTGAAAGACTTTTTCAATCCGCTTATTGTGCCTTCTTTTCCTCTCTTTGGGCTCATATTATGTGTTTCCAAAACTAGAGCTTAAAAATCAGTATCATATCTTTTTATTATAATTTATTTAATACTGTTATCCACTGCTGATACCTTTTGCCCCAAGGGCTGTTACATTTCAGTCAAGCTCCCCCGTCCATGTATGTTGTTTCTCTTTGTGTTTTTGTGTGTGCCTTTACATGTGCCAAACATCACTTGATTATGCTCAGCAGCTCTGAGGTCCCTGTTGCTGTGATCAGTTGCCAGTGATTTACCATTTGTGTTTTTGTGCCACTGAGTTCACCAAATCTCCATGGTGTGAAATTATTGTTTCAGTATTTCCAATGAAAGGAGAAAGTGCATAATCCATGGGGAGCGGGTGTGTGGACCCTTGACACTGCCTGTCAGGAAGGTGAATAGTTCTACTAGCACTGCTGCCCCTTTATGGCTTTAGTCCAGCCAATAAATCAACTGTAAATGCATTACATGCCAAGAACTTTGGCTTTAACTAAGGTGGCATTTTTCCCTTTTGGCCTAAACTGTTTAATCTCCCCCCATAGCTGTGTGTATGTGTGTGTAAGCAGCTCAGCAGCCCGGCCGATTAAATGGCCATTATTAAGAGAGTATTATTGAAGTGTGCCTCCTGCCTGTCTGTCCTGTAGTGTTGTCTTTGTGATATTACAACTGCGATCTTGGAACGCTTTAATTAATCTGCTGCTGCACTAATGCCGGTTCCCACAGAGCCTGTCGAGGAATAACACTCGGGGTGTGTGATACACAGGGATACGCCTGTGTGGGCCACAACATTAACTTAGATGCATATCAACAATGAAAGCACATTTATTACCGTCTTTGTGGGCTTTTTAGGGCTGAAGCTAACGATTAAGCCGAACTTAATTTGGTGTTGTAGCTCACGGGATGTCAGATTATTTCCTCAATTAAACAATAAATCATTTGGTCCATAAAATGTCAGAAAATTGTCAACAGTATCCATCATACTTTCACAGAGACCAAGTTGACTGTTCAGATGTCTTGCTTTGTTGTGTGTTAATTCCCTTTTAAGAAGATAGAAACAGGTTGTTTAGGGTGTTTTACTTTACAAATTCATAGATTATTAAAATAGTTTCTGGGTTGTTTTTTTTTTACTGACTGTCAGTTATTTGACCAATTGTTTAACCCGAGGTAAAATAGCATTATAACACTATTTTGTGGTTTCTAAACTTCATTAGTTGGTCAGCCAGCAACAGCATGGCGTGTCTGTGTGACTTCAGGTGTTTGCCACCTCAGACTGTATTGAAGCCATGAGAATTAACATCTTAAGGCAACACATTTTTTCCCCTTTTTATAATTTTTTTTTTATCTGCAGGCGAGGGTTCATAGCCATATTTGCTGGTCTGACTAGGCCACCCTTTTAACCTCTATGGCCTACAGCTGGCACTCCTGTACCCTAAATTATTTGTGCGTCCTCTTGCTGTACTGACATGTGATCAGTCCCGAATGTGGTCCGGTGTGAGGCACGTGCTCTCCTTCCTCCCTCAACTGAGCTACCCTATATAGGAAAGGCTTCAGAAACCAGGGGGATAAACAGCTATTGTTCTCCCTGTGGGCTAAGTGCAACCACCCTGTCACTGTGAGAGGTCTCTGCCCACTTTCATGTAGATACAGAGGCCCTCCCCAGCTACTTTCTAATAGATTTAACAGTGTGAAAGGGTCCCCCAAGTGTTCCTAAATGTATGTTTGTTAAATGCCAATGGAGAAAGGTCACTTCAGGTTCCCATGCCACCTCTTTCTCCCAGCTAACATTACATAACCAGAGTGCATCTCCGTTTGGCAGCACACAGCAGCCTGCCTCTTTCTAATGCTTATCACACTCCACCTGTCAAGGGCCAGTGTGCTGGTGATAAAACGGAGCCTGTTCTTCCTGCTCAGTCATTATGTGGCTAATTTATCAAGTAGGCTTGTTGGTCTGTTGTCTGCTCAGGGTCATAGAGCGGGGCAGGAGCACGGGGTACACATGACTGTTACAGTCTAATGGCAGTCTTGGAACAAACTTGTTGCCCAGAGCTCTTAATCTGTTGTCCTTCAGTGTGATAGTGCGAAGGAACAGCGTCATTTTTGGCCTGAATGTATGTTTCAACACAGATTCTATGTACAGAGCTGAGTCACAGTTCTCAACTTAAATATCCTGAAGTGGAATTGCGTTTTGTGACTCTGTCTTGAGAAAAATAAGAAACACAGTGATAATACAAACATGGATTTGTGATGTAAAGATAACTTAACTGCCTGTCTTGCTGTATTCTTATGGCTTAGACCATATATATTCTTACATTGCACCTGTCCTGGTAGTATCTCTGAGAGTATCAGGCTATTCTGGGCAACACTGCATATCATGCACACACAAAGCTTTAAGGCAATATCTCTTTTTATTGTTGTCAGTTTTGCATCAATATGATAAAGCACAGTGATTTGTCATTTTACAGGATTGACTATAACCTCCCATTCCTGTTTAATAATTTTGTCCATAACCAGAATCTTCTACAAAAAGATATAACGATGATTAATATATAACACTTAATTTAGCTAAAACTAAAAAAAGATGTTACAAGGAGAGAGCATGAGCCAGAGCAGCCATAATATTTGAGAATCAAATGACAAAACCACGTCATTTACGAAAGACAGAACCATGAAGTGACTTTATGGATACATATGGCTTCAAATAGCAATCTGACCAGTAGCCAGTCTGAACTTTGCTTAGATAAGTTACTTAAGGGAAAAAACATAAGCATCATAAAATTATATGGTCTGTGAGTATTATTTTGTTAAAGAAAATCTTGAGTAAATGCTTGTGAATTATTTGTTTACCTGTATGAAGTCAGCTGCTTGTTTTTCAGGGCATATCTGAGTTCTTTCAGAATTATATCTCATGTTTGTTTTCCCACAACAGACTCTTCAGACATCCAGTCACCAATAGCGATGTCTCAGTCAGGAGAGAAAGGGAAGGTAAGCAAGTTTCACCACTTTACAGTTTTTACTCCAAACTACTACAATTACTAATTACTACAGTATGACATATCGAGTACACAGCAGGGGTTTCTAATGAGGCAGTGGTGATTAAGACTCATGGTACTTGTAATCTCATGGATACACACTTGCGCAGGCATCCAGAGAGGATATCCTGTATGAATGTAAGTGTTTCATAGCAAGGTTTTATGGGCTGTTGGAATTTGTCAATATTATGCATCATCATCAATCTCACTCTAATACACTCACTTCTACCTATACACCTCATAAGAGGCTGAAAGGCTCAGGGAGGGGTTGGTTAGCAACTTTACTGACTAATAACAACAAGGAGTAAAAAGCAGGAAATTACACAACAAAATGATGTAATAACTATCCTATTTAATTTGAGTTGTTATATATTTTTTATGACTACTTTAATACTTGCTTATTAATTGCACTTTCTGACCCAACTTTTTAACTTTTAAATAATTTAACACATTTTTGTGGTCTACAGTTCCCAGATGCAGCAGGTTATGTAGGGTTTGCCAACCTGCCAAACCAAGTGCACCGGAAATCAGTGAAAAAAGGGTTTGAATTTACCCTGATGGTTGTTGGTGAGTAATAACTCTTTTTTTGTCGGTAGACAGTGTGATTTCTTTGGAGAATAGAAGTTTATTTTCCATTGTCTTTGTTTTTCAGGGGAGTCTGGTTTGGGCAAATCAACACTTATTAACAGCCTGTTTCTCACTGATCTCTACCCTGAACGCTATATCCCTGGTGCTGCAGGTACATTCCCCAGTGTATACACACATGCACGTGCATACGCATGCACAACACACACTGTAATAACAGAGAAATGTCTACTGCAATGCCTCCAGCAGAGCATTATTTCAAGAGGAATGTTGAGAATGCCTTAGTCTCAAAATATGACCCTGCCCTTCTTGTGACTTGACTTAGGTTTAGACTTGTTCTGGCTTTAAAACAATTATCCAGGCCCTCCCTGGTCAGTTTTTGCAGATAAGAAAACACGCAGCCCTTTTAGATGGCAAAACCCAATCCCATGATTTCATTTTTTAAGGCGTTTCCACCTTCTTCTCCAGTCCTGTGGGTTGCGGCAGCTCAGTGGCTTGTGTCAACACATAGCTTAGGCAGGAATTTGTGAATATTAATATTATGAATCCACTTTTATGCCAACCATCAATTATTGTTATACTTCAACTCCACAGAGAAGATTGAGAGGACGGTGCAGATAGAGGCATCAACTGTTGAGATAGAGGAGCGAGGAGTAAAGCTTCGCCTCACTGTGGTCGACACCCCAGGATACGGCGATGCCATCAACAGCCAGGACTGGTGTGTTTATGTGCCGTGAAGGAGTAGGGAGTTATACAACTTCGGAAATGTTTCCTGTCCAGCATGCTCTCTCATCCCTCCGTCCTGTCCACAGCAACTCCCTGTCTCAAGTTTCATTCCAAACTCCTGTTTTCCAACCTTTCCTCCCTGTGCATTCCCTGTGTCTAGAGCTCCCTAAACTGTGTGTGTGTGTGTGTGTGTATGTGTGTGTGTCTGTATGCTAGTTGTGTCAGTAAAACCTCTCTTTCAAAGAACTGTTTCCTCGTTATTGTCCTGGCATTTCTATATTTCTGTTATCTTGGACACAACTGCAAAAGGGCTAAAATAACTGAAAAACACCCCATTTTCATTTTCTGCAGAATTTCTTGTTTGTTATAGTCACAATAATTTGATTACTGATGTAGAAAAATATTAAATCAATCAAACATCTCTTGTACCCTCACTCTGACTAGCTGCAGTACTTGCAGCAGAACTCAAGCATTTAAATCACAGTGTTCTTTAGTTAATTCTTTGAGCTTTTTGTCTACAGACATCTTCATTTCTTGGTGAAACAGTTTTACCTAGATTAATAAGATTAATATAGCGTTGTTTCTCTGTCTGATTTCAGCTTCAAGACCATCATCCAGTACATTGACAATCAGTTCGAGCGATACCTCCACGATGAGAGCGGGCTGAACCGAAGACATATAGTGGACAACAGAGTGCACTGCTGCTTCTACTTCATATCTCCATTTGGGCACGGGTAATCAAACATACGCTTGACAAAGACACCAACAGTGAGCTTTTCTCTTCCTGTCTGTGGTTAACTCTGGGCTATTCAAGTCCATTCATGTTTTTTAAAAGAATAAGTTAGAAGTACAGTAGTGTGTGTGTTTTTAAAATCATTGTTTTTTTTTGGGTTTTTTTTAACTTTGAATGCCTACACCAACAAAACTTTCTCATTGTGGGTGTTTCAAATCACTTTCATTTGTCAGTGAATTTATCATTATTAGCTATTGTTACAGCATGAACATTTTATAGCTAGCATTGGTTACTAAGTTTGGATAGTTAGCCTGAACTAGAGAAAACAAAGTAATTGTAGAGCTTCTACTGTGGCGAAATGGTGTTGACTTCAATCCACATCTGTTTATAAGTTAATGTAATTAATAAACCGGGCAGTATCACACGACTTCTGCTTTGTCTCCAGCCGCCTTATTATTATTTATATAATTTCATGTAAGATAATCAAGTGCTGTTGCTTCTGATTCCTCACCTGTAGTTTTTCACTTTTGATCTTTTTTCTCCTCCATC
This sequence comes from Datnioides undecimradiatus, assembly GCA_008933995.1. Classification (NCBI taxonomy): domain Eukaryota; kingdom Metazoa; phylum Chordata; class Actinopteri; order Lobotiformes; family Datnioididae; genus Datnioides; species Datnioides undecimradiatus. The sequence goes on from WARS01000015.1 coordinate 9,461,806, forward strand.
ATCTGCTGTCCCTTTTTTCCCTGTATCCTAATTGTTCTGTATATTTTTATGATGTTTTTCTTTGCCAGTCTGAAGCCTTTGGATGTGGAGTTTATGAAGGCCATCCACAGCAAAGTCAACATAGTCCCAGTCATTGCCAAGGCTGATACACTGACACTGAGGGAGAGGGATCGCCTGAAGAGAAGGGTGGGTTTTATTGTCGTACACACATTCACACATACGCACACACACATGTGATTTGATTCTTGGCACAAGGGAAAAGCTGGAATGTCTATGCACTTGTCAGGATGTTTGGGACTTTAGTGCTTGTTTTTGTCCCATCACAGATGTATGGTTTTGCCATTAGAAAGTGGATTGTTAACTGATTCAGAAATGAAGGCAAAATCACACATCCACCCTTACATGCAGCCTGGTATGTCAGACTGGCTCATTTGAAAAGGTAAACGTGTATCGCCTCATGGAGTTGCAGTGATGTATAGCTTACATTTTGTGTTTTTGATGGCACTGCCAGATTGTTCAAAAGTATAGGGAGGGACATCCTAGGGAGGAAGCAGGAGGAGGGACAAATGTAGGAAAAATGTGTTGTATATAATATAAAGGGGCCGTATCTCATCCAGCCATAACCCATCCCAGATACTTCCTGTTGGAAGTGACCCAAGTGTGTGCCTCCTTGCACGCTCCTCAGCTTCCTTCTGTCCAGAGGGGAAGGACGCAGTAGTGCAATACAACACATACACACATCTCTGCAACGTGTTCAGCTGATAACCTCTAATGCAAGATGAGTTAATAGGATTTTCCTGCTTCTGTTTTACACCCTGCCTCTCCCTGCCGCTCCTTTCCCTCCCCCTCACCTCATCTCAAATGAGTAACTATTTTAATATTCTATTAACGATTAAATTCCTCCAGTGTTTAAAATGTTGAGGATTTGTCACTTTTCTCTTTTTTTATAGCATCATTATTGGGATACATTTGGGCTTTGAATCGATTTCTACAATTAATTATATTAAACAAAAGGAATCACAATGGGCCTGAGGAACCTTTGGTGGGTACTTTTTCTGTTTAATTGAGAAAGTAATTTTCAGACTAACTGAAAATGAAAAGTAAACATTAGTTGCAGTTCTAGTCTAGGAAAAAAATTGGGCAGTGTGCGCATTGTTGTTGCAAATTGCTTTTTTCAACTCGGCCCCCTTCACTGTGATTTTAATTTGAAGTCAGCCTGTCTCCCCACCTGCCCGTTCATGCCCAGACCTCCCACCCGCCTCTCATTCAGGTCTCGGAGCCGGTGGTCTGGCAGGACGTCAGGCTGACCGGAGTCCAGCTCAGCTCTGTTCTCTTCAGCAGCAAGTCAGCTTTGTTCACGGTTCCCACAGTCGGATGGCTCAACATTGCTGATGCAGCATATTAGGGAGACTGGGTCACAGTTTCAGGATACAGCCAGCATTTTTCCTCAAATTTCACAAGACAACAGTATTTACAAGAAAATACAGAAGAAGTTTTCACTCTTATGTAAGCTCTCCCAGCAGCATCAAAGGTGAAATTCCTTAATTGCTTGTCCTTAAGGGACCTAACAAGTTGAATTGTGCTCTGTAGAGTTGTTTTGTTTTGTGACCTTCCTCAAACCTTCTGAGTGTTCCTCTGGCACTTAAGATGAACAAAACCATGTTTCCTGCCACCACCGACCCCCGCCCCAAACTACCAAAAAAAAAAAAAGCTTTCTGATTTCTTGATTACAGTTTTAATTGCTCTTGGTTAGTTTTGTTTTGTTTAAATTTTGCTTTTCATTCAATTCACTGTTAGACTTAATATATTGTCAAGTGTAGCCAGTACCAGCGGAGTGGGAGATGATTAAAAAGTGGGGCAGTATCAATATCACCCTGATCTAAAATGTTTGCTGCTGAACTGTCTGGCAGTTTGTTCACATGCTTCACTAAATGTCCCCTCAACAGACATTTCCCACTGTAGACTAAGAGGCAATTAGCTCCTGGGCTCAACAAAATGGACAAACTCACGCACATAAGCCCGCACACACAAATACACATGCACATATACCCACACACACTACCTAAATTCATATTTACTGAGGCTATGAATAAAGAAAATATGTTCATTCCTAAGCCGCATTTAAACATGTCTTTTTCATACTGTTAACTCACAGAAAAGTTTTATTTAGTTTACATCTAATGATTGTGAGTTCCTGCACAAGCCATTATTGTCAGGAAGTACAGCTGGTTAATTAAGCTATCTGCTCCACATTTAGAAATGGTATCCTATGTCCCTGAGGAGGGCATATTATCTCCCATTTTAAGCGTACACAACTGGCATCTTCATCTCTGTTGTAAAAGAAAGAATGCTCCAATGCAGATCTGTTTAGTGTACTTCAAATCTACACAGTATCCCTGATTATATTCAGCTGGCTGCAATTTTAGGAATTTTCAGTGGATAAAAAAAGTTTAAACATGCTTATTAAATTGCTAGGTTTTAAAATGTAAAGATAGAAATAACAACATAGTATATGTAGGCCTTGTGCCACCTTTAAGTGATCTAATAACAAACATAAATCCAAAGAAAAACACAAATGGCAGGTGTCTGCCATTCATCTACAGGCATGATACTAAAGGTTGAATTTTTTTTTCTTGTGATATTTGTGTATTATATAGTCACATTGAAGCGGTAACCAATTTGCTGAAGATGTGTATTGATTTTCCTCTTATTAAATTCACATTTGAAATATTGAACAAGGAAGTTTTTCAAAGCTGAAGAGCAGGCTGTGTAAAAGTTAAACACAACGTACACAGACAAGTGAAAACTGCATGCTTTGTAGCTACAGAGGCAGTCCTTTCCCTCCACCATTAGTCCAAATTATATAAGTGTCATATCACTAAACAGGTTCCTTATCTTATTTTCACCTACTACATTTAAATTATTTCAGGGCTTTTAGAAAAAATATGGGGTGACATCTGAATGCACTCTTGGATTTCCTGACTCTGGTTTCTTGTGTGTATGTAACCGTAATCATTGTAAATGGTAAACGTCATAGTAATGCTCATTTGTCTCTCTATCTGTCTCTCAGGAGAACAAACATATCTGGCTGAAGTATTTGTTGGTTTGATCAGATTAGTTGAAGTGGCTCTTAGGTATACGTGCCTGAGTCCTGCCATACAGTCCAGCACAGTGTAGCGGAGCACCAGGCTTTCCTTTGAGGTCAGTGTGCCTGCAGCCAAGAACCTGCCATGAAGCAGAGTGCCGGAGAATGATTGATAACCCCCAGCATTTCTCCCACAGTATTTATTAGTTTGTTTTTTTGCAGGGTACTTTCTCACCATTTGTCTCTCTGTAAATGGGCCCCCCCCACACACACACACACACCCCTCTCATGGCTCATCCAGTGCTTTCTCCTATTATTAGGGGGAAACAGCTTGTACAGAACAATATAAGTTTCCTGCAATGTGTCAAGACAATTCCATTGACAAGACATAACCAGCTGCCCTGAGCAGCTCAGGATCAACAACAAAGTTAACAAACTTCCAATTTTTCAGCTTTCATCATCTCTTTAGTTCTGCTTAACTCTTGCCCAGTCCTTCCTCTGCTGGCAGTGCCTTACTCAGCTGCCTCTTACTTTCTTCCTCTCCCTCTTTGTGTCCTCTTTTTTTTTTTTTTTTTTTAATTTGCTTTAATGCCAATTTCCTTCAGTGGGGTCACTGTGGTCTCCAGCTCATAAGTTGCCCTGGGGAGGGTATATTGAGGGACTGATCCTCTCAGTCTGGGACCTTTACAGTCATATCCTGTGCAGGGCTTTATTCTCAAACTGCTTTACTGGTTGTTTTCTGTTTGAACATGGAGGACGGTACATAGCTGGCTTAGACTGGAATCATAATGAAAGCAAAACAGTGAAAAGGGGCTACTTTTGTCTGAGCAGAAGAGTGCTCTTTATGTGTGTCTAACTCTATAGCTAATAGCTTTATTTTTTCTGACTTCGTATTAACTAAAATTAATAATTGAGAAAATCAGGTATTGATGAATCACTAATAGATTTTTAGTTGCACCCTTACTTTCATTTTGTAAGACTATTGTTGGGATGAAATTTAATGTCTGTGTGCAACAGGTGGTGTTCAAATGAGTACAAGATGAAAAACTTGCAGAGATCTAACATCCTGTGAAGGTTTTGCATATTGTTTTTTTTCTTTTGTCATAATGCAACCACAGACTGTGTCTTGAGGCTTGGTGCATTGAGGTGGGAAAGTGGTTTTCACATGCAGACATCCGTGACGTCATCTGCCCATCACCAAAAACCAAAAACACCCCACTCTTCTGTTTTGTTTTGTTTTTTTGTTTGTTTAAACGGCCAGCAAATTAAAGCCAATGAAATATAAAAAAATATAAAAAAACACGCTAGAATGTTTCTCTTTCTGATTGGCTAAGCTGTAATAAAAGTTACATTAAATCTTTTTAATCATATTAAAGGGTTAGCACAAGCCAATCAGATGCATTGTTGACAGAGGCTTCATCACCAGCATGAGGCATGAGGGATTTTTTGTTTTGTATGAAGACTAAAGGCTGCTCTTATGAGACAGAGGTCAGTGAGAGCTAGAAAACCTGGTTCCTCTTCTGTTCTCGCACAAGGCAGCAGACAATAGCTCACATCTCTTGTCACCTCCTGGATCTTCCTTATCTCCTCCTCTCTTTTCTTCTCTAAACCAACCTCTTTTCCTTGCCGTCCATCTTTGCTCACTGTCTCCTGTGCAGAACCTTCCCTCCCTCATGTTTTGTCCCCTCGGCTGCCATATTTCACCCCTGGCCGAGGCACTGTCACTGTTTTCCCTTCATTGTCTGTCGTCTCCTACAGCCTCTCCTCCATTCTCCTGCTGTGTGAACCAGCTTTACTGCCCCACTGGGACATATTATCATTGCTGGACTGCTCGTTCTGGCGGTATTGTCATCAGGTTGTCTTAAATGGCAATAGCAGAAAGTGAAACAGTTTTTTGTGCACCTCTAAAGGTCACCCTTTAGTGGTCCAATGAGTTGAAACAGAAAAGGAAATTTGAGGCGGGTACAGGTTACTGATTAATGATGTGAGGTTTCATGTTTAACTCCATTTCTAATATTTTTTCTTCTACATGTCTAGGCTGGAACCCCATGAGTAAAGGCTGAGTGGTGATTACGTCATTCCTACCTCACTACTCCTGCGTGTGTGTGTTTGTGTGTAAGTGTATGACCCCCCTGGTCAGCTTGTGCCCAGGTCCTTTTTCCTGCCTGTGTTTCAAACACGCGGACATATTTATTTTTCTGCCCTCCAGCAGTCATTGTGCCGGGGTATGCTCCACGTCTCTGCAGATTTTAAAACAATAAATATGCGTTTTTCCTCATGGAGCGCACAGCTCTATTACACCCAGTCATCTGTTCTCAAGTGAAGAAAGTACAGTGTGAAAACAGCAGGTTTCCTTGACCGGGGGCCAACCTGAAAAGATGGTTTCCGGGCTTTGCGTGCTGCTAATGAGTCACTTTTTGCCGTTGAGACCCTTTTGATTACCAGACCAAGTCACAAAACCCGCTGTGTGTTCAAATCCTAAACTCACACTGTCCCCTTCTGAATCTCACTTAGATACAGGATTACATGAATAGCTTGATTGTTTCTCCCCATGCTCTTTGATCAGGGTGAGGGGTGGGTGGTCTTAACTACACTAAGACGCGCACAAACAATAGGAGTGTGTGTGCGTGTGTGTGTGAGAGAGTCTGCTGTGTGAGTGCGTTGAGCACTGTTACTCATATGATGCCTGCACGTTACCATGGTTGTGGTAACTTCCTTTGTATTTTCCATCAGTGCCTCCTGTTAAAACAAGTCAGTCTATTCTAGTCTGGACCATCCACTCAGTATCAGACTCTGACTGAAGATATCTGGAATGTGTTTCTGTACATGCATGCAAGTGTCTTTAATCCTGTTAACAGAAAGGTATTGTTTTTCCTGGTGCTGCTGTGTGTCAGAGTCTGAGCTGCATGTTCAATTTTAGAGTGAGATGGTATTGAGATGGTATTGAACACACGGACAGCTTTGCTCTGCTGATGGTATGAAGGTTATCGTCCTTCTCTACAAAGCTCCACACATATAACACACAAACTGTTTTCCTTCTAAGGACACCAGATTATACCAGTTCACAAAGTGAGGCAACAGTTAGCTCTGTGTGTGTGTGTGTGTGTGTGTGTGTGTGTGTGTGTGTGTGTGTGTGTGTGTGCGCGCGTGCGTGCGTGTAGGTGGTTGGTATGAGGTCTAAATCCTTTTGACCACCTCCCCCAGATCAGGTATTGTTGGGGCTCCATCCCCTCCTCAGACTCCCTGCAGGCAGAAGGGAGCCGGCTAGTTGAAAGGCGTTTCCTGGCAAGGCATAAGCGCTTGTCCTGTTGTGTCTTAAGGTTTGCAAATTAAGTTTGGTAAAAGAATGACAGTAGGAATCTAGCAAGGAATCAGCTTTTTGCTGTTCATGCAGCCAGACTTCTGTTGTTTGTCTTGTAGGGTATGTCATATGCGTCATCCAAAATATTCATTACAGTAACGCACAACTCGATCCTCTTAATTTTGTATAAATATTGTCAGTAGATTTACTCAAGAGCAACATTAATTCCTCATGTGAGGAAGTATTTTGAATAGAAACGTTTTGTTTTGTTGGCGGAGCAATCCTCTTCTTTAATTTATAGACACAGTGCAGTCTGCACTTGAAACTTTAAAGGCTTTCTACCTTACTTGATTTACAACTGGAGATGCCAGTACTCGTCACAGTAAAAATGAGCTTATCCTTTATTTTATTTGGGAAGAAGCCATAGTTTTTGTTTTACCATAACTCACATTTTACTTATTTTTTTGGCAGGAATTCATCAGATCCACTGATGCTTCAGTTTTCTCAGTTTTCTGACCTGAGGCAGACTGAATTTTGAGCTGCAGCAGGACAGTTCTGCTGATGTAAACAGCAAATATAAAGCTTTAATATATGTAGTTTGAGATTCTACCACTAAAAGAAATTACTATGTCAGTAAGTTGCTCTGCTCCAAAACAATATCAAAACCAAATTTCTGCATGAACATGAAGTAATAAGATTTTCACATGGAGTATTTGTTCAGTGGGTATGATAAGCCACTCAGATGTAACTGATAAATCTTATTTTGTTTTACAGTTAGTCCAAAAATGGTCTAAATGAGGCAGCGCTTAATAAAATAAATCACTTTTTTGTGTGTAAAAAAAGCACATCTGCAATTTTTGCTTTACTTAATAATTAATGTTTTATTGCATAATGCGTAATTATTTGTGATGATGTCAGCTGAGGTGGACGTTTCAGATGATGCCCCGCCTACACCACAAAACACTGTGGAAACGTGTGTCTGCAGTTTATTGGCTAATGATGAAAATATCCAGCATTTAAGAAATCTGAAGCAATCAGGCAAAGATGTAATCAAGGAAATGGGAATAACACCATGTGCAGCATAAGTGTGTCACTGGAACAGTGTTTGATTCTGAAGATAATGTAGTGAAATATCCTTCAAATGCTAGTTTGGGAAGCTTACCTCGTTTTTATTTTCTTCTCTTTCATGCAAAATGATCAAAACCTTGACCAAAACGTTTTTTGACCTTTGAATAGACCCCTGTAGTTACATGTCAACTCATGTTAACTCTTTCCTCAGATGAACATAGACTTCTGTGCAAATGAAAAAGATTTAGAGATGGTGCAACGTAAGTTTGTTGTTTTAGTCAAAAATATGTAAACATATATACAGACATACAGGAATCACATATGGGGCAGGTGACATTAAGAAAAATGGATTTAAGACTCACCATTACCAGGATTTTCCTTTTAATAAACTGTGCAGTCTTGGAAAGAACGGGCCTCTGTCCCTCAAGGTGTTTTCTCAGTGTGAAGCAAGGTTTGAAAGTGAGTGAAGGCTGATCCGATATACTGCATCTAATGGCAGTGATGCACCGTTTCATTCCCATGGTCACTCTGAAAAACTGGCAGGCAGCTGCGAGGTTACATAAACGTTACATAAAAGTACTGCTGGTCTGGTTCCTTTGAGTTCCTTTGAGTACTCTTCTCAATCAGGGTTGATTTACATTGAGGTGCAGTGCGATTGTTTGATTTTGTCAATTTTGTTTCTCTCTGCTTTGTTGATTTTTCAAGAATGCTCTGTTACTCAGTACATGTTTCTACTTTCAAGTATAGTTTATATTTTATTTGAATAGATACAAACATGATGCCGGGCCAGAGGAGGCTCCGGTCTGTTCCCAACTGTCAAACTCTAATTGTGTGTGTGTGTGTGTGTGTGTGTGTGTGTGTTTGTGTGTTTGTGCAGGCGGTTACCTGTTAAATGCCCAGACTGCTGTGTTCACCACAATCCCCTGTTTTGTTTCTTTGGTCTTTTGTTTGGCGAGCTATTTGTTTTCATCCAATCTTGCTTGTCCAGGATTCATTTCTCATTGCTTATCATGTGTTTGAGTCATTCATATTTTTGTGGGTTTGCTTGTGAGAATGAACAAATCACGAAAATATTATTCCCTCGTCAGGTTGACGTGATGAAATGGTTGATCCCTGTAATGATGGGTTAGTGCTCAGTTTCATTATGATTGGAGGTTTTGGTTATACCTGCTGTGCAGTTGCAGAAAAACTGCTTAGTCATGTCTCCCACGACTTTAGCCTGTGTAATTACATCTATGTATAGACCTGTGGGTATGCTATATTTGGGCTACACATAACCATAACATTATATTTAATACTGCTATTCCTAGAACTGAATGAGGCCGCCTTTACACTGGAAATACATGTCTGGTATGATTCACTTGCAGCTTGTCTCATTTTTAACCCATTTTCTAACTGGACGGCATCAGCCACCACCCTCACACTTATCTTAACTGACGCAACATGACGGAATATTTCCACAAACAACAATGCTCCATATTCAAGGCTTTGAGTCAGAAATGTTAGGCGATAAATCTTTGGCTTCCTTTTCTAATTAATACCAAGGTAGAGTCTTGTGTGGCATTGTTTGTCCGCTGCCCTGACAGCGTTGAGTGGATCTGAACGGCCAACCATAACAGCACAGGGACGAGTGGGGGGTGGGGATCGTATTATAGCTGGACAGGATGGTCATAAAATCAAAATGGCTCCCACTGCCAACTTCTCTGTGCCAATGAAAATACACAACTGGGAGGAGGAGAAGGAGGAGTGACTGGTGTAACATTAGGGATTGAGGCCTACATTGTGTACAGTAAATCAGCAGGAGACAACAGGGATTTGGAGCAGGCTGTGATTTTGACATCTGGTGATCCCTGAGAGGTCTTGATTATAGGTGTCAGGCAGTACTAAGCACATGTTACAGAACAGAATAATTCAGGTAAACAACCATTTTGCAGCTTTTGGCTTAGCAAGGTCTGGAAACAGATGATGGCAGACAACGGACTCGTGTTAGTGCGATGAGCACATATTGTATCAAGATATTTAATAGCAGTTTGCTTTCTAAAATATGTTGCTGTGTCTCTGCTGGTTGTTCAGCTCCCTGGCTGATCAGGGGTCTTTCAGTCTAATTTTTCTTGTTTTATTGCGTTTTTGTCAAAATTCTGTTTGTCTTATCAACTTGTGTGTCTGGATTTGTTGTTAGTTTTAATTTTTTCCGGCCATTGTGTCATTCGTGTTTATTTTCCCACCCAGTGCAGACTTTCCCAAAATTCTTTACGCTCTGTTCCAGCAGAATGATGTTTATCCAGCCTCCATGTTTGACGGATCTGTAAATCGTGTGTGTGTGTGTGTGTGTGTGTGTGTGAGTAAATGAAGGAAAAAGAGGCTCTGGACCTATGTCACGCTCTCCTCTGAGTCCTGCAAAGCCTGTTTGTTTTTAGATCTGCCCCACAACAATACCCGAGTCTCACCATACACACACTATCTCTCACACACTGCGCACAGAGAAAACAAGCGACATAACAACGGCTCAAACAGGAGCTGCGCTCTGTAGGAAAACCTGTGCTCACTTCCCAGGCTCCTGGCTGCCTGACCACTGTCCTATTATACACTGTGGTACATGAAAGTCCCCAAAAAGTCAGGAAAACAACACTTGACATTTTTTGGCTCCATTACATAAGACTGCATTGTGGATTTAAAAATTCTGCTCGGGGGAAAACAAAAGAAAAATGCAGCTTTGATGTTTAGAATAATAAATACTGACATCTGTCCCTGAGGTAGCAGGGAAGAAAGCTCCTTTGTTTCAACTTGTTTCTTCACCGGTTTGCCTCTAAAGAAAGGAGGGTGAGAACTTTGTTCTCACTCTTTCAGAACTTATGCACACACACATACACATAGATGGTTATTGTTTTTCACCTGTCTACCCTTTCTGTCTCACCCCTCTTTTTCTCCATGGGGGGCTTTAATTAAAATGTGTTGCTGCAACAACAGGTAGTCACTCATACCCTCCTATTAGTCTATAGAGCTGTGTTACTTTCAGTTTGTGGGTCAGAATGGCAGCTGCTTGTTTTATTTTTACATTAACACTCACAATTCATAGTGAATGCTCACATTTTGTGTATGTACACAGTATATATTTTGATAAATTAGATAAGCCTGTCCCCTGCTGGATTCTGCTCCTGCCTTAATGTGCCATTATCTTGTATTATAAGTAAAGCACAGTACAAGTAGAATACAGTAGGTACATCATATGGATTAGACTCTAATCATTAGAGACCTTTAAAGACTAGAATCCTTAATGAGCATCTAAGGATGTTATGGCGTTTTAAAATTTGGTGACTTTCTAGATCTGTTGTTTCTGGACTGTTTGAACACTGATTTATAATAGAGCATCACTCGGTTCCTGGTGTCTGCAGTGTCACCTCGGCAGGGCTTGAAGACTCAGGGTTTCCCTGTGCAGTATGACATGTCAGGAGGTCACAATGAGGTCATGACCCTGCCGGGTCACCCTGTGTTTCTCTCGTTTCCACCCTGTCAGATCCTGGATGAGATTGCGGAGCACGGGATCAAAATTTATCAGCTACCTGATGCCGACTCTGATGAGGACGAGGAGTTCAAAGAGCAGACCAGAGTCCTGAAGGTGAGAGCGGGACACACAGTTGATGTCAACTACGTCAGCAGCTGCTGGTTTAGTAACAGATATCATTGTCTTCCCATTCATTCTTGCTTCCCCTCACTTTATCCCTTTCCTTCTGATACCTTTTCCATATCTCACATCCACTGACCTTTTATCTGTCTTTCCCAGGCAAGCATTCCCTTTGCTGTGATTGGCTCCAACCAGCTGATTGAGGTGAAGGGGAAGAAGATCCGTGGTCGCCTGTACCCCTGGGGAGTTGTTGAAGTGGAGAACCCTGAGCACAATGACTTCCTCAAACTACGCACCATGCTTGTGTGAGTCTCCCTGCCAATAGAACTGCTTAGTTAATCAGATTTTGGGAAGGAAAGTCTTTCAGGACCTTCTTCCTCATTAAGCTGGTTGTAGTTTATATTGAAGCTCTACTGCCTCCTAGTGTGTGAATAAAGGATTGCATGTCTGATTGTCGCAGGACCCACATGCAAGACCTCCAGGAGGTAACTCAGGATCTGCATTATGAGAACTTCCGCTCAGAGAGACTGAAGAGAGCGGGCAGGTAAGATGCTAATTCACCTCACTTGAAAAGGATGAGCTCCTCCATTTCTCAACGTAGTGTTTTATTTAAATAAATGTCTTTTTTTTCTCTGCAGGGCTGTCGATGAGGAGGTGATGGATAAGGATCAGATCCTGCTACAGAAAGAGGCTGAGGTAAAAATAAACATGCACAGCTGCACGCAAACTGCCTTCTTTTTCCACGTGTCATTTACTTTATATAAGGCAACAGCATTCAAAGGAATGGACTGGTGCTATTGCACCCCAGTAAAACTTGTGTGTAAGTTAAAAATCACATTCCTGACACTTTTGCAGTTTCTGCGAGTGGCACAGTCATTTTTAAATGCATTTATCTGTCTTCCTGACACCCATTTGTTTCAGTTCTTTTGAGTAAACATGTCATCAGGTTATAACCTGTTTTCTGATTGCTCTTGATTGGCCTGTTTATGTTGCTCCTGCTTTACAATATAGTGAGCGGGCGTGGTGCAATCAGAACTGTTTGTAAACAATGTGCCCAGGCAGGATATGCCATCATCTCCTGCCTGGATGTCCTGGCCAAGTTTTATGGTGGGAATGACTTCAGTGGTGTGAAAAACCTGAAACACAAAGATGGAGAGATACTGGTACATTTGTATGCATGTTTTCAGGGGGTTGGATGAGGGGAAATATTACAGTAACTGATGTTATTTTAATGAGCTGAACAAATTACGGCCTTAACATAAAATCTTCCCCAGGAATTTTTTTGTTAAATCTATGTTGGCGTTTAAATAATGATCATATTAGGTTATTGTTGATTTTCAAGGTAAATCACCTGAAAGGCACCTCACAATTTATTTATTTCACTTTTCCTTTACCTTAAATGTTGTCTGTAGAATAGTGCAGCTTTTATCCTTCTAGTTGTCTAAAAAACAAATCCATCAGTGTAGGCCGGTGCACCAGACTTGGTATACAGTGTAAATACTAAATATATTGATAAATACACATATGGATATGCAGAATGAATGTAAATGGTCATGATTTTTCAAATACATAAGTCGAAAGAGAATAGAAAATGATACACAGCTTCGAAAAGAAAAAAAACATCATTTGAAGTTCACCTCTCAGCCACAAGATGGCGATAGATTAAAGAAAGCCACGTTAGAGTTTATTGTCTGACAGTGTGACACAGGATGGTTTTAAATAAGGAGCTTTACATCCTCATTATTGTCCTTTCAGATCATTCTTTTATTTATGGGCCCATTATCACCATAAACATTTATATAACCATTGCTCATTATTCATTCATTGTTTGACATCGATTTTATGCTTCGTTCATTTTTAAATGCTTTCTTCAAAGGTTATTACAGCCACTGTACTTATATGACTATACATTGCATTATTATACATTTAGGCATATTGATTCACGCATCATTTAATGGAATAATGACCATCTGCAAACCTCTGTTTACTTTGCTTATCAATGTTAAAGAAAACCTCAAAGTATGACAACTTAAAACTATTTCTGCTGGTCCGGCTCTGCTGAGAATCTCTGTTTTTGATGGTGTCTTTTGACGTTAAGTGTATGAATTTTGACTTTCCTGGTGATGGTGCTGTCTGGTTGGTCACTTGTTTCCTGATTGCTCTCATCTTGCCTCTCTCTTCTCTGTGGACTGCATTTCTTTTCTTTGTTTGGTCAGTCATTGAGGTAATTGTTGCTTAGTGTTGGAACATGATTAAAACCTTCAGACTTAATGATGAAGTTTTCCTTTATAGGTACAGAGCAAAATTCCAAGTTAAATAATTAGTAAATTAACCCATTTGATTATTTCTTACTTGGTGAATAGTTTATGGTGTTTTTACAGGACAATGATTGTATACTAATAGGCAGGTCATAAGAGCGGCGTTACTGTAAGAAAGGATATGAAAACATATTAGGCTTCAGCCTTTCACCTCATGTTGAATATGAAGAAAGTTGGATCAGCAGACATAGATATTCCTGTCTTCTTCTCCTTCTTATTTTGAGTGACTACCCTTATTCATCTCTTGGATCTCATGGTCACGCATGCCATTCAATTTAGTGAGATGGAGCTTTTTAACTTATTGATATGAATGATTGATGTGGTTTTATTGTTCTTCTTTCTCTGTAGCTGAGACGCATGCAGGAGATGATCGCTCAGATGCAGGCACAGATGAAGATGAAATCAGACGAGTGAAAGGGTTGGAGCTGAAACGGAGCATGGTGATCCCAACCCCCTACACACACACACCCACACACCTACACACACATGCAGACGCCCATACACAGATACATGGTCCTTCTCTGAATCCATCCCTGCCTGCTGCCAATCTGCAGATCCACCAGGGGTCCAAGTATCCAGGATCACATCATCTTCATCTGCACACCACCATCACTTCTTCTTCCTCTTCCCTCCAAACATCCATCCATCACTGATCAGGAGCTCACCACTGATGTTTTGTTGTTTTTCATTATCTTGTCAAAACTCTAAAACTAAAAATCCACATGTAATGGGTGGGCGGGTGGGAGGGTACGGGTTTGCTGAGTGGAACTGGGTGAAATTTAAAAAGTGCAAAAACAGGAAAACTTTTCAGTACTGGATGATTGTGATTGACATGTCAGTTATTTAGTCTTTGATCTTAATCATGTTCCACAGAGCTGCCAGTGACAACGGTACTAAGATGTCTCACCATCACAGTGACATGTTTACAAATTGTGTATTTTAAGTCCAAGCTTCAGATGGTGTTGTTTTTTGTTTTGCTGATTTTGCTATGAGGTTAAAACCTTTGAACATATTTTAAATCTGTGTGCTTCTCATGTTTTCTGATGGCTCATTATTAATTACCACAGTCTGATAATGCAATAACTATAAATATTACCACAGTGAATGGTAAGTGTGGTTATGAATGAGGTACACTGTCCTTCTTGAGAACAAATGATGCCCATTTTGTCTGGTTTTCTGCAAAAAAAAAATCTTTGTCCTTAATTTTGTTAAACTAGAAACAACTTTGCTGCCAACACTACAAATGTAATTGTAGGCATTTGTTTGGCTGAAAAAGCTACTCTATGCCAGTAGTTGAAATAATAGCACTTAGTTATAATGAGAAACATCAAGCCTTTAGGATCACGTTACAGTTGAATAAAAGTGCTATGTTGTTAATATTTTTGTATTTGTCATTAAGAGAGAGCATGATCCTAATGTCAGTGCCAAACTACAGAATGAAAACTAATCAAACTTGTCAGTCCAGTAACTTAATATGTGTCCATATTTACTTTAATGATGTAATTTAATGTGTAAAATGGTCTGTTGGTACACTACACATGCAGTCTGTCCATCATACTGTATTTGGGCTTTCTCATTTAAAAATCAAATACTCTAATATTTAACTGTTATGTGTGTGAACTCCATCCAGCCCTGTGAGCAGCAGACCTAAACATCTTAACGCTTCTTCTAACTACTGTCATTCATGTGCCACTGGTCATTATTTTGTTTTTCTGTCTTTTGCACTCATATGCAAATGTGTTTGTTGAATTTAATGAAACAATTAGTAGTTCTTAACCATGTCAGTAAAGTCTTGTTTGTAGACATCAACATTTTTTGTATTTCTCTCCAAAATAAAATTTGTTTAAAGAAAAAGTTCACATTTCGTTGATTCTGCATTCAGTTATGAATTACTTTTTTTTTAATATTGTTTGTCTTAGAGTTGTATCTCTAATGAATTATTATAACCAATTTATTAGAGTTATCCAGTTTCTAAGGTAAAGAAAAATGTTGCTGTTATGTGCCTTCTTCCTTCTATTTTTTGTAATAACACCAGTTTATTAAAAGTAAACAGTTGAAAATAAGCCTGTGTGACACATGATCGCTGTGACTTCTTCATACAATGTCTGACTACATTTGTTCCTGGTGGTTTTGACTTGATGTTTACAGAAGCTGGTTGAATAATCATTTAATTGATTTCACTTATTTTTTAAAACAGACTCTTTATTTATACGTGTGATCTTATATTGAGTAAGATAGTTCATGTATACTTGTCAGAGCAAAGTGCTGACATGTTTTTATTTATGTTCAGTCAGGCAGATACTGGAGAGTCTTAAATGAAGAACTCCTCTGACATCAGTGCGGTTGGTTCGGACCTTAACCGCCTCATGGCATCCTGTGGGGACCCCTGCTTGTAGATGACTCTGCAGTGACTGGCTGAGTGTGTGAGAAGGAGGAGGGGCTTTCATCTGTCAGCTCAGCCCGCCCTCCCGCCGTCTCTCCGGGGTTTGGAGGCGAGGCGAGGAGAGGGACCGCTTTCTGTGAGCCGACGCATCGGTAAAAATCGAGGGAGGAGAGCAGTCAACATGACGACCAACATCAGGTACAAAAGCCGGATCCCGGTGAAAACAGGTGAGCGTGGTTTCTGGATTTGCATTTACAGCAGTCTCAGATTTATTGAGAATCAATGCAGTGACCGCTTCATGTTTCTGTCCCTCTGGGCGTCGCTCTGCATCCCTGCACCTGCGCCCCCTCCTCGTCCATCCTGTAATGGCAAATAGAGGATAGCACGGAGGTAAGCGACATCATTTTTATCATATATTGTGTTTATGTAAGGAAGGACTGTAATTATAGAGTGTTCAGAATATAACCTTGCACTTGTGCGGCCTTGGCTGCAGCAGCATTTAAGATGTTTACATTTCAGTTCACACATTTAAGCTTTTTTTTCTCTTGATATGCGCGTTTGTCTGACAGTTTTATGAACGCAAGATGCTCTGAGGGCAGCCATGCCATCACAGGCTGAGCTGTGAGCACCAGACTGACAGGCGGAGGGGAGGGGGCTTAGGTTTCATTTTTAGACGCATATGTGGAGCAGGCCGGCGTCACAAGGGGCGAGCAGCCAACATGGTACTCACTCGGCAGCATCCTTCCTCTCCATCCTCTCCTCCCTCTCTCTCTGCTGCTTTGCACAATTATTAGCGATAATCGGCCAATAAACTGACCAGATTGTCAATGTTACATCAGCGCTGACTCGCGATTACAGCCGCTGTTGCTGGCTGACTTTAGTAAACCCTTCCTGACCATTGTTCAGCTCAGAAACACAGCTGCTACATGAGCCTGCAGGGGAGGTCGCATCTCTGATGACCCTGGCCCTTCCTCCTCCTCCTCCCCCACTTTCTCTCGGCATATACGTAGTGTCTGATGACAGTAGTATGAGAGTGTAGTGCACGTGCTGGGTGTGCTTAGATGATGCAGCGAACCAAAAGTCTGAATATTTGAGATGTAAAAATTATAAAAAGAGGAATGACTTATTAACAGGCACCGAAAATCAGGTCACTACAGAATTGTACATTTTCTGTATAATTTGTTATTGAATCATTATTACTGATGAGCCAAAGTATTAGCAGGATTTTGATGTTGCAGTTTCTCATTGTGATGGCAGTTTTGACAGGTTTGATACACTGGTGGATAATTAATTAAACCAGTCATAGGTTTGAATGTAGAAGTAAGTAGTAACAATAGCTGTCAAAAAGGTAGTGGAGTACAAAGTGCAACATAACACATAACAAGTTAAAAATGCCTAAGAACTGTACTTAAATACAATAGATACTGGGCAAGATGGTCTTGGAAAAATGTAATACAGGGTTTAAAGCATAAAAGTTAACATCTACTTATCACTTTATTTTATATTTGGTTTTGCTTCAATTCTCCTATTTGCCCATTATTAAGTCTCCTAGTTGTCCTCAGTCGTTCTCTACCCCCCTCACTGCAGGCAGATATAAGCTGGTCAGGTTGCAGACAGATTTACCCTCTCCCAGAAATTCACAGTTGGACCAGATCCAGCTGCTGCAATGATTGTGATCACATGCTATCACCACCACAACACACACACACGAGCTTATGACTAGATTGCTGAAAACCCTGGATTAGTATGATTGTTGCAGAGTGGGGTATTTGCAGGTGTAGCATTTCCACTTTGTGCAGAAACAGTTAAAAATGACCTAAAATCAGAGCAGCTGTTGCTTTCCTTGTATAAATATTCATCCACTCGTATCATGATTCACTCATGCTCAGTATTTGGATTACTACACAGTTTTTACACCTTGTGAGTTCCTTACTCCCACACACTCCACTGAATCTGACCCTGTTGGGCACTTTGAGGAAAATATCTCATCCAGGGCTGCGGAGGAGGAAGAGCTGGAAGAAAACAAATGGTGCTCAGTGTGACTGACTGAATGCTGAGATCATAACTGATAATCAATCCTAAATCAATATTTTCAAAACAGTCCCCTCCCGTCTCTTCTTCCTCTTTCCACGTCTCACTCCTTCACTTCGCCCTGAACATTCCCGTCACTTCCTTCACTGTGATATTACGTTGCCAGGCAACAGTCTTTTTTAAGCCTTTTTCATCACTTCTGTGATACGAAGGAGTGGACGACGCCATCTGACCTACCCACAATCCCGAGTGCTGATTATTCTGCGTGTGGGTGGATATTCACTGAACATTTGTTCATCACTGAAAGATATAAAATCACAATCACAGTTTTTATTTAACAGATTTGTGGGATAAGTCACCTTGATATAGCGAAGAACAGGGACCAAATGAAGTATGTGCCACACTCAGATTAATATATAGAATATAACTGTAAAGACATCCTATCCTGCCTGATCAAATATAAATGTTTTGATGCAACTTTTAAGAATCATAGAAGTTCATATTTCCATTTTCTGGAGCCTTTATTGTCCAAACTGGCTCAATATTTCACATTTAATGTTTAATCTGGACCTTGGGAACAGCAGTTGGCAAAACAATCTCACCACAAGGTGCATTAGTAGCTGTCACCATCAGGTTTTGGTGACAGAATTAAATATCAATAACATTACAGCTGCAAATTGCAAGTATGTCAGATCACACAGGCAAAAGCCACAAGCACAAATTTCTAGAGCAAACCAGAATACAACACAGCCACACACTTCTTATTTATTTATATTGTATGTTTGGCACTTTATTTACTCTCATTGAGTCACTGTAACTTCTGCTGAATATCAGTCAGTGGAGCCACAAGTGACAGTTATAGGATAATGGTGTGTTTGCAGAGTACAACAGCAGCAAAAGTAGCCCTAAGCTACAGGTCACACAAAACAAAGTAACTCTTGAGTGTGTTAGACTGAGAGAGTGTCTGTGTTATATCTCTTGAATTCAATTTGTTGTTGCAACAGGGAAGAATCTGGTTTTTTTTTTCTCTGATGTTTGTCTGCATTGGAAAATCCTCTGTTGTTTCTCCTGCTGGTTATTGGAAAAAAAAATGGCCTTTTTCCAATCTACATCAAGCATCTAAGAGGAGTTTATTGTGTGTGTTGTTGTATGGATGGAAATCAATAATTTAGAAAAAAAAAAACATTTGCGTTGCCAGTTGTGGAAAATTGTGGCTGCTGTTTATCCTCTTCTTTTCTTTGTCTTTCAATCCTGTTGCACTCAGATCATCTAAAAAGGTGTGCAGAGCATTTAGATCCAAATCCCATTGTTAACACTTTATAAACACTCATAAATAAAGAGTAGTTTATTATTAACGTTTATAATTACATATGATATAGCAATTTTTGCTTGTGCTGTAAGAAGTAAGAAATCTGTATTACTGACATAAGAACAGTATAATTGCAGACTTGTATAATGAGAGAATTAGACACTTACTTTATTAAAGACTTAATCTTGAACTTTACTCTTAATGACTCAGCAGACAGCAATTTCTCACAAGCTGCCACACCAAATGTTCAGTTTGTGTTGTAATTTTGAGGAAGTATGTCAGCAATGATGTGTCAGACATGTCGTGTCTGTCCAATTCAAACAAGTCAGCCGTCATTTTACTTCCCGCACAGTTCAGCAAACAGTTGTTGGTCAGATGCATTAGCCCATGTGCATGTGTGTCAGCTCACTTCAGATACACTCAGCTCTCTCTCGCCCCTCACTCTTACTCCATTACTCCACCCTCCCCTCACTCTGTAAAGACACACACTCTCGCTGCCACAGATGGGACCCTCACCAGCTCCCAGTGAGGACCAGCTGTAGACCGGGAACAGGCGTACCTCTGGGGGTTGGGTGGGGTGTTGAAACTGGGATTTGAACCCCCTGCAGCTCTGCATTTTTAGAAGAAAACAGTAGCTGTAAAGAGTGAACAGGAGTGTAGCCAAGAAGTTTTTTGATGATAAACTATTTAATTAATTAATTTCCAGGTTTTTACTTTTTTTCCTCTTTAGGTAGTTTTACAGTTGGAAACCCAAAATCTAGCCTGACACTTTAAAAAAAATGGTATCTTCTTTCAACTTTAAGACAGACTTCTGTGAGTTTTTAACAATGTCTGACCTGCGTTTGCACAGCATCTGTTTGAAATGACTGACCCACTGAAGGCTTCTGGCGACCCAAGATACTTTTTACAGCAACAGACTCCAAATGTAGTAAAAAAAACCCAAAACGCATACAAAAACACTAAAGAGTCTGCAGCCATTAAATACTGCACCTTGAGCTAAATGCTTTTGACCTCATGAGGATGCTTGATATGTCAGTAGAAGTACCAGGTCTCCTGCCGATGCATCTAATAGTAGGATTATTTCTCCGGCATAAATGATAAATGCCAGCAGAAGATTTCATGGCAATAATCCAAGTAATAAAGTAATAATAATAATCGTCAATGGTTTGTCTAAAAATGCTAATTAGACCTGATTATGCTATATGCTATATAATCCTGCAGTATGTTCACATAGCATATAAGATAATAACCTACTTTACTGAAATCATGTAGGATAAAGCAGCCTCTGTCCTCTGTGTGTCTGTGAGAGTTTCTGTCTCTACATGTTTTCTTTGGACTGTTTTTCCTCTCTGACAGTTGATGTCCCTGTTCTTGTTCGGATGTTTGAGGAGTTACACATACTCTCATTCTGTCATGCCGCAAACATGCGTGTAATACCAGTGATCCAGTAGAGCATGTGTGGTGCTTGTGTTTGTCCTGCACCTGAAGCAATTCACCTCCCTTTCTTCTCTTCCTCCCCAGCTTTTATACATAACAGCGCAGTGCCCGTCATGCCTCGGCTCCGCGTTTCAAGAAGCTTTTATAGAGTAACTTCAGGCTGACCCAGATGGCGAGATTCCTTTAAAAAATCTTGTCAAGTATTTCAGCAGCCTTGATATATTTGGGATTACAAGTTCTTTGGAAACAGGGATCAGGAGTCTGAGCAGTAATCCAATGAAACAAATGAAGAGAATTAGGATTATTTCATAACTGTTCTCTCTGCATCTGAATGATCGTTTAATCAATATTACACAAAGATCATTAGAAAACAGTGAATCTTACATTTAATCCTATTTAAGCTTAACATTCTCATTATTTCATGTTTTTCATAAGCTTGAAAGTTTATTCTTCTCCTGAAATAAACTGATGCAAAACAATCTCACCACGAGGCTTCATCATATATATCACAGGGTCATCAGCAGCATATGGAGATTTCTCAGTATTTTGAGGACCTCAACATGTCTCATCCAAGTTATTTAAAAATAAGGCTTAACATGTTGCAGACTTTGGAAACTGACAGCTGACAGAAAAGGTGCATTATGACTGATACACTCATTGAATGTATTTCCACATGAAAACCACATTGCCACACCACTACTCAAACTAACACACAAACTGACAACTATCTATATATTTAATGCAAATAATCAATTAATAAATAAAAGTTAATGAATAGAGGTTACGTTTTTTCTACTCTACTATTTTTTGCCAAACTTGAAATCTGAGGAAAAAACCAAAACCAGTAACACGTTTGTTCATCTCCTGATCCTCTGGCTTCCCTGCTCTGATGAAGCCGGCTCGATTCCACTGAAGACATTTATCTTTCAAAACAGGTCACGTATCTAAAACAGCTCAAACTAGGATAAAAGTGGTGCATTCGTTGGGGACTATTTTATTCTGTTGAATGATACACATTTGGTGTACTATGTGAGTGTTTTTGCTGGGAGGACGGTGTGTTTCTGAGTAAACTACACTCAGTGTGTTCATGATAACGAGGAACTCTTGTGTAACAGTGTGGCTCACTTGTGGGTTTTAATAGTTTGTAGACAACAATCAGCTCTGTGGCACAGAGAAAGAAGATATATCAGGTTTTACTTTTGCAGACACTTGTTAGTCTGATCAAATCACCACCGATTTGATTTTGTCCTCTAAGTTAGTCAAAAGTGGTCCCTTCCATTTTTGTTTTGCACCCTTCCAACCTTGCTGAACATGTTTCCTGACGACATTTAGCTGAATGAATCTTTCTTCTAAATGTTGAGGGATTCTGTGTGTTTATAATAACACTCAAGTGTCTTTTGTCATTGAATAGTTGGTTGCTAAAACTGGGATAGTGCCAAGTGTCCTTCACTGAAGCAATTTTATTGTAGCCTGAGCAATTACATGCTGTCAGATTAGCATGTTAAAGAGCCAAGTGCATGCAGGGTTTTGCATCTCCAAAGAGAGAAAACAGAAGAGAGGAGAGGAGGCTGGGGCCTTGGGTCCATTTATGTTGTTCTTATAGCCCCCTACCACATTCTGACTCACTCTCCCTCACCCCTCTTATCTTTCCTTCCTACCCTCTGTTGCCTCTCTTACTGGTCATCGGGCAACGATTTAGTTAAAGCAATCAGGGTTAATGGTGTGAAAGTGTCAGCTGGATGGCTGGGAGATGCAGAGAAGTCATCAGTGAAGGTCACTGCTCTTTACTGCTGCATCACAGGCCGTCTGGCTTGTCGCCGAGAACACACCACACAGTTTTAAGCCCAATTTAACACAATTTGACTGAGAGGACTGAATTTAAAGACAATTGTTTATCTGCAGTGGTCTGAATATACATGTTTCTGCAGTCATGCAATGATACCTATATTTGAAAAGGTTATTCCAGTCCACTTTTGTACACTGACCTGCACAAAGTAGGACTCATCACCATACATGCATACTTTATCTTGCACAAACAATCTGAAGTTCTCCTGTAGTTTGAACAATTTAATGACAGAAACCCTCATACCGGTGTGTGCGTCTGTGACTGTAAACTGAAAAAGTCAGTTGTTAAACAGTTTAAAAAGGCTTCTGTGCATCCATGATGTGGTGTCTAATCACTGAAGCCTCTTGAAAGCGCCTGGCAGCAGGGAATGATGGGCATGCTGTTGGATCAGACTCATTTGGATCAAGTTTTGGGTTTTTTGTGTGTGTGTGGGTGTGTGTGTACAGTTAACTGCTGGGGCTTTTTGAGAGTTTCTTCCTTTAAGGTCACTAGAGGAAGAAGCTGAGTGCTGCCTGCTGACTGAGGGGCTGATCTCCAGATCTCTGCCTCTGCAGAATCATCCAACATATTGACTGACAAACAAACGAACAAACAGAGTCATTGTGCATTTATACACTGAAATAACAAGTTTCTTCTCATGCTTATTGTAAAGGGGAAAAAATAATGTAAAACTTTAAAGCACCATTTGGGAGTTTATATGTTGTCTTGAAGAGGATTCTGTGCATTTTCCCAAGCTCTTCAAACATGTTGTCCAAATGAGAGGCAGAGCACTGTCAGCAGCTAGTGCAGACTTGATTAGGGGTTTATTTAGTAAAGTAAAAAGAAAGTAGCTCAGTACAAGTAAGCAGGTTGTCTGTATTTATAAGTACACTTTTCACAGAAGTAGATAAAAGGTACATTTTGTGCCATTTATTTATTTCACTCATTTATTTTGCAAAAATGGAACAAGTGAACAAACCACAAAATGTGGAGTTGCACGCGCATGTGAGAGTCAGTCTGAAGATGCTTTTAAAGTTCCCCTCTTGCAGACTGCAGCCCAGCTTCCTGACTAATAGTTTGTCCTTTAATGTCCATCTGCACCTGCTGCACTACCTTTCCTCTCAGCCTGTGTTTGATCAGCTGGAAGAGGCTGGAGAGTCGACACTGAGCCGCAGCTTTGGAAAACTTAGTCCCTCCTAAACAGCAGTGACGAGTCTGTGGAGCTTTTATACAGTTTTCCCTAATAATATACAATAACAGCTGCATAACAGCAGCAATGACTGTTGCTTGAGAGTTTACATTTCCTTTATCCAGATGTTGAGGGAGTGATAAACTGAGGTGGATAAACTCTGCATATCTTTTTACGAGTTTGACTGTGTGTCTGTGTGTGTGAGAGAGAGGTGGAAAATGAGAGAATCTATCTGCTGATTGGTTATTTTTAACGTATTTTTTATTGTGGTTTTCCCATTTTACAAGTGGAAGGACACAGAAAATTGAAAAAGACAGAAAGAGAAAGTTGTCTGTATTAAACAATATATAAATGAATGGACTTGAACAGGGCCTATAATTCAAAATAGATTCAATCAGTGTTGGAAAGGCACACAGATATCTGAAACAGTTTTTAATATTTCAGGATTAAATGTGTGACCATTTGATTTTTGTGATCACTTATAACATGGAGAATCTCATTATTTACAATCAAGTCATGTCAGAATAATGAGAAATTGCTAAGAGCAAGTCTTGTAGTTTCCTTAGAGAACAATCCAAATACTTTCAGCCACAATGAGTGGTATCTGTGGACATCTTTAAAGAGTGTGAAATAGCATCTAGAGATTTTAATCCACCTATGTGATCTAAATAGCCAGTTATTCCAAATCTCATCTTGTACCTCAAGATATTAATCAGGGGATTTTCTTTCACAAGAGTTTACCTGAGAGGTAAAAATCACCAACAAAACGTGACATCAGGTGTCTATAGTGGTCTAAGTGATGAGAGAAATGAACATAATGTTGAATTTGCTAGCAAGAAAACGAGTTTGACTGGTTAAGATTATATTTAGTCTGTATGTATGTATATGGAATAAAGCGACAGCTGGCCACTGAGAAAGTCTGGAGGTGGGGGTGTTTTAGCCGAGGGGGGGCTATTGTAATACCATTACAAGACATCTGTTCCTTTCTTCTGTTCAGATTGACCCTACCACCCCCAACCACACTCACAAACACACTCACGCTCTCTTTCATGTGTCCCTACATTGACCTAAACTCCTCATCTAACATCACAGCTATCATAGTTTGCATCAGCACCACCAAGGCTGAGAAATCCAAGATTGTTTCTTCAGTAGGTTCCGACCATTAACTTAATTTTATCTGAGTTGACTCGTCTGTCTCCCTCCTGTGGTGTGGAGTCAGACTGTAACATCCTGTACGTGGCATCGCCGTGGGGTGTGCCCACTTTGGGAAAGAAAATCAGAAAAAAAGAAAGATCTTTTATTTCAAAGTCCACAGTCCACATCATGTATGAGTCGGACACACCCACACACGCACACACACACCACTGTCACATCTGGAAGCAATCGGCTGCAACCTCTGCCATGAAATGTACCTCATTCACCTCTATACGAAGGCACGCACGCACACACACACACACACACACACACACACACAAACACACACACACAAACACACTGAAGTAACCAGAGGAGACGACATAGTGACTGATCTCCTTTAAGTCCTATTCATTACAGTCTAGACCAGTTTTAACCAAACGTTTTTAAGCCATGACACTCCTCCATGCCCACCCTTACAACATGCATATATGTATACACTTCTCAGAGACAAATGACTCTGTGGACATCTGCTATAAGAACTTATCTTAATGACCCTTAAAAACAAATTGATTGGTTGATGTAAAACATGTCACATATGCATAAAAAAAAAAACAAGGACATTTCCCATAATGTTGAACTATCCAAGCACATACATAAATACATGCCTGAAAACAGAATTTTGAGGTTTCATGTTTCTATGTAGTGTCGCAGATACATATTAGATACATATCGTAAACAATAAATAATGCTTTGATTGTTATGTTTCTTTTGGGGAGAGAGGGTCAAAGTGACATCCAGTTTGTTTCAACGTGAATATATCTGTTAACCAAACCCCTCTCTAATGCAGAGTCACTGTCCAAAGTGACTGTGTGCCTGTATGAGAAGACGTCCCTCAAGGTGAATCGCTATAATTTCTGTTGTACAGCAGACACTGGGTTCACACGTTGTTATTAAAAGATAATGCTAAATGCAAAAAGTAGAGTGATAGTGTCACCAGTAGAGGACACTTGTGTAGTCAGCGTAAACTATGTTTCCATGACCAACGACAACTTTACGGAGCAGCATTACTGCTGCTTGTGAGTTGTTAGCAGTTTCAGAGACAATCGCCTTTAAATGTCTCGGATGGTTTCATTTAAATTCAAAGTATTTGAGGTGAAATTTTCTAATATTTACACAAAAATGTGAAAACAAAAATACAAGTTTGTATATCAAAGCTTTTTGTTTTCCCCTCGACTGACTGACACAACCCCTCAGGTTTATCTTGTGACCTTTTTGACGGCCCGGAGCCCTTTGTTGGGAATGAATTAAACGTTATTAATCTAAAGAGTGTGTCTTTCACCACAGAAAGCCATCTTAATGTAGTGAAAAAGTAATAAATATATACACTGCCCACAAAAAGACACTCCCCATGACACAACTGGTCGATCTACAGCAGCCTAACACACACACATACACACACACACACACACACACACACACACACACAAATATAAATACACACATCATTCACTGAACATCATTTGGATTGACAAGTTAATTTACTTGATAATCTCACTCGACAGGTCTGCACTAGCACATTTTGTGTCTGTATCTGTTGTTTGTGTCTGAGCCTGACTGCAGCTTTTGTCACCGTCAAGTTCAAACTAGTTTTTCTGTTTCACATCTTTCAGCACTGAGATCAACAGAACATCTACACTTTCTGTCTGTTCCTTCTTGCTCTGCCTCTCTTTGCAAGCTGGTGGTCATTTCTCTCAGGGCAGAGTTTTATTTTTCAACTGTCGCGGCTGGGGGAGGGCACACTGACTGAATGAATGAGTTTCTTTTAGACCTTCACTTCTTCCATCCCTCCCTTGTTTCCTCCCTCAAATTGCCACCTTTCTCTTACTCCCTCTCGGTCTCCCTCCCTCTTAGTGAGAATTCCTGCGTACCTGTCTGAACAGGGAGAGTTGGACCGCTGTAGGGCAGGAAAGAAAGAAAGAAAGAAAGACAGAAAGAAAGACAGAAGGCAGGGAAAAAAGCAAAGAAAGGGAATCAATAGAGGGAAAGTGGGAGGAACGACAGGCCCATATTTAAAGAGCACAAACAGGAAAGAGGTGTGATAGAGACAATTTGGGAACGGACAGAGACCAAGAAAAAAGTTTATCAAAGGGCTCAAGGCTTCAGATTTGCTTTTTCCTGTTCCCTGCTGAGCTGTTTTTCAACTTTCTGAGACCCGTGGCTATTTTGGTCTGTCAGTGTCGGAGCGGTTTGGGATGGATGCCATCATGCTGCAAGAACAACTGGTGGAACGGCTGCTGTGCCCACGAGTGAGAACAGCCAGGCAGAAGGTAAAAAGTTGTATTTCTGGGAACAAATGGGTGAACGATATCAGGAAACTTTGAAAATACAAGTAAAAATGAAGACACTGACTTCAGGATTGCTTTATACATGTTATTGCAACAAGCCTCAACACCTGTGGACTCACTGCCAGCAACTTCTCTGTTGAGGTGACAGATTTACTGCTGAGATGATTCGTCTTTTAATTACATATTTTTATGATGACTCATTAATTTATCTCCTGCTTTCCTCATACTCACTCCTCTGGGTCTCTGGCAAGTGTCATTGCCATGCACTATTTGCACTGTCTGTGTTTTTTTTGTGTGTGTCTGTCTGTGAGTGTGTGTTTTTCATTAATCCGATCCTCACCCGAGGGGGCTGTCGGAAATGCCCATGACAAGTTATGACAGCGTATAAGGACGCTGGCTGTGTGCTTGGCTCGTGTGTCTGCAAAGTAGAAAAAAGAGCTTTTCAGGTCTGTTGAATGTAGCTTCTGTCTGTGTGTGAATGTGCTCGACGGGCCTTGAGTGCGCATTTATATCTACACATGGCAGCACGTACTGTAGGGTGAGGATGACGCTGTGCCAGATGCAGCAGAGAAAACCTGCTGTACTGAGAGCTACTGTCTGACACAGAGAGAGGGAGAGAGACTGGTATCCTGTGGTTCTCTTTGTGTGTTTCTGTGAGCGTTTTAGTGGAAAATCTGAGACGCTGGTTATTCTCAGCTGCTCAGGGAGGAATGCAGTGCACGTGTTTTTCCATGCAGTTGTAGATTTTCTGTATTGTAGACGCCGTCTGTCTGTTGTGGTCGTTTTATTTGCATGGGACGCTGCCAATTACACTGTGTTTTCACGTTGGAAACCCTCTGTGCTCTCTTACAGATATTTGGTGTCTGCAGCTATTTTTCTGCTGGTTTTGATGCTATAGCAGAGTGGAGGCCAAACGTAGATTGTGACATTGGTCAAAAGGCACAATATTGATTAGTAGCTGTTTCGATAGTCAAGTATCAGTTTGAATAAAATTACTTCACAAGAAAAAAATTACTAATGATTTGGTATAATTTAAGTAAATGTAATAATACTAATAATAATAATATGTAATGTAATAATAATAATAAAGTACAGTATCTACATGCAGTACATGTCCTTAGTTACCTTTCACCACTGGTCTTTAGTAAAGCAATAGTAAAAACACTACAGTATTTAATAATCGATTATCAAAATAGTCAAAACTTTTCTGTCAACCAACCTTTTCATTAACTGACGTATTGTTTCAGCTCTACAGTAACAGACAGGACAAGGTGCAGTTGGAGCCTTATGTTAACACCTCCATCTTCTTCTTCCTCTTCTTTTTCTTTGTGTCCTTTTTGTTTTGTGTCTCAGGAGAAGCAGTATGTGGGTTTTGCAACTCTGCCCAACCAGGTCCACAGGAAGTCTGTGAAGAAAGGTTTTGATTTCACGCTGATGGTGGCAGGTTAGTGCCGGGTTAAATATGCAAACATCACAGGTGTAGCTTCAGGATTTAGTTCAGATTAGGCTCATATACATTTTGACTCTGTGTGTGTGTGTGTCCTGAAGGAGAGTCTGGTATGGGTAAATCCACCCTGGTCAACAGCTTGTTCCTCACAGACCTATACAAAGACAGGAAGTTACTGAATGCTGAGGGTGAGTCTTCATGCTATTTATTATCTGTCTGTATCTGTTATGGTTGAATGCAGCGCTCGATTGTTCTTAAAAGCTCTCTGAGGTCTGGTGTTTTAAATCAGGTCATGCAGTTACAGTGAAGAGGCCCAGTTTAGTTTTTCAATTTCTTATAGATTAACTGTTTATATGCATTATATACTGTAGGGTTTTGACTTGAGAAGGTTTCTACATTATCCCTACTGTTTTAGCTGCTTCACCTCATTTTCCTCCTCATCACCATCTTCTCCTCTGCAGAGCGCATTAACCAAACCGTGGAGATCATCAAACACACTGTAGACATCGAGGAGAAAGGAGTCAAGCTCAAGCTGACTATTGTAGACACGCCAGGGTTTGGAGACGCCGTCAACAACAATGAGTGGTGAGCTGGAAGACCTGCTGGTCTGACATGCACCTGATTCAGCCTGCTTGCTTGAATTCACAGAGCCTGGAGGAGGTGCTAATTGTGTGTGTGTGTGTGTGTGTGTGTGTGTGTGTGTGTGTGTGTGTGTCAGCTGGAAACCAATCACCGACTACATAGATCAGCAGTTTGAGCAATACTTCAGGGATGAGAGCGGGCTGAACAGAAAGAACATCCAGGACAACAGAGTCCACTGCTGCCTCTACTTCATCCCTCCATTTGGTCATGGGTAATAACACACTTCAGCACATACTGACAATGACTAGAAATGCAGGGAAACAACTCAACAACATGTTTTCTACACGGACTAGTCACCTTAAAACTTTTTTAATGTGGACTTTACTCGCTTCATCCTCTGTGCTCCCTCTGGGTTTCTCTCCACAGACTTCGTCCGGTGGATGTTGAGTTCATGAAGGCTCTGCATGAAAAAGTTAATATAATTCCACTTATTGCAAAAGCTGACTGCCTCACACCCAATGAGATAAAAAAGCTCAAAGACAGAGTGAGTCTCCATACTGCTCCGCAGTGAATTCAGCGTTTCACTGAAAGCAGGTTGATCATTCAAACAACTATCCTGTTTTGTCTTTGTGTGGGGAAATGTGTGTGTTCAGATACGAGAGGAAATAGACAAGTTTGGGATTAAAGTGTACCAGTTCCCAGAATGTGACTCCGATGAGGATGAAGAGTTTAAGCAACTTGACAAGGAGCTGAAGGTGAGTCTGATCAGTCAGGTACCTGTTGCAGTGTCCAGGTAATTCAGTGACTCGCTGTTAGTGGGGCTAACTGAACCTTTGGCTGCAGACTGGAGTCATTTCACTTATCTGGTGTGTATTTTCTCTCAGGATGGTGAGCCAGGGTTTTACAGCTACTGAGCTCAAGAGTTCCCTTAACAAACCTTCTAACACAAACAAAATGATAAAGCACCAAATGTAGCCTCTAATTTTATTATTATTTTTCACATTTTATTTGTTCAGCTGTGAGGTTATCTCTTATTATCCATCACACAGCTCTAGATGCTGTTTTCAGGTTCTTGCATGAGTCCTTTTTCATTTATTCATTTGTTTTTCATTTGTTTGCTTAGCTGAAGAGTTGTCAAATATTCATGCATACTGAGTCTTAAAATACTGGATAACTAGATACACTTCTGCCAGTGGCTGAAAATCCCAACTGCTCCAAAAAAATACATAAAACATGACTTCGGTGCTCTCAAAAGTAGCTCCAGGTATCTGCCTCTAAATCTTCTTCTACCACTCAAATGCAGTGGTGCTGAACAGAGTTTTACTTTGACTCATACCAATAAAACGTCACATTTGAAAGACATAACAGCAACATGTATTTCCAGAAACAGTGAATCTACAGTCTACTGATGGGCTGGGAAAACCTGTCCAAGGAAAAAAATAAACAACAAACAGTTTTATTTTAATGTGTCTCAACGATCACGGTCATGATTCTCTTGAGCTGCTCAGTGGCCTTTTGTGAATGTGCATAACTCTGTGAAGATGCACTGGGACACAGCATTCTCAGTCAGCTTTCTCTGGTTAAATTAGGGTTTAAAAAACAATGTATCTGTGTACAGGAGTGCACCCCGTTCGCTGTGATCGGCAGTAACACTGTGGTGGAAGCCCGAGGGCAGAGAGTGAGAGGGAGACTGTACCCCTGGGGCATTGTTGAAGGTATGTTCACAAGTTATTGACCTGCATGCAAATATGACACAGTCTGAACATCATAACATGGATTATTTATTTATTTATGTCTTTTCTCAGTGGAAAACCAGTCACATTGCGACTTTGTGAAATTGAGGAACATGCTGATTCGTTCTCACATGCACGACCTCAAAGATGTAACCTGCGACGTCCACTATGAAAACTACAGGGCGCAGTGCATACAGGAGATGACCAGGTGTGTGTGAAAACAGCTGAGAAATAAGGTTTTTTAACATGGTGTTTACAGATTTCAGTACAGTTTCTGCTTAACCTTCTCTTCTCCTTTCCCTCCTCCTCCTTCTTCTTCTCCTCCTCAGTAAACTGGCTCAGGATAACCGTATGGAGAGTCCCATCCCCATCCTGCCACTCTCCACTCCGGATGTGGAGACTGAGAAACTCATCAAAATGAAAGACGAGGAGGTACAAAGTGACTTCTGCTGTTTCTCTAAATGAGGAGTGTTTTGATTTCTGTTTAGAGGATGGGCCCTTTTTCATAAATGCATCCTAGACAAGTCACATGTCTTCACTCTGACTCAAGTGACAACATCATGCAATGATATTAGTCCCTGCTCCATCTGTAGTCTACACCAGTCTACATCAGCATAAGATTCAAAAGCCACTTTTAGCATCACATGAATGCTTAATGCTTCATCTGTGGTGTTTGTGATGAAATACTGTTAACTGCAAACCCTCCTCTGTGTCTGCAGCTGAAGAGGATGCAGGAGATGCTGAATAAGATGCAGCAGCAGATGCATGACAAAGAACAGTGATGTTGCCTGGAGCAGAGCTTGGCCACAGCGCCGCCTGCTGTTTCTCTTCTGAACAACAGGGAGACCTTCAGACGTTGAACATGGAAATCATGTGTTAGTGGCAACTCTGGCTGTACATTTATCCTCGGTTTGGTGCTTTGTATAGTTTGTCTGCCTGGAAGGTTGTTTGTCAGAGGGTTTCTTTTTTTCTGAAACTATTTGTTTGCCCACTTGAGCCCCTTGCTGTGGTTTAACAGTCTTAACATATATATTATAAATGCGTAATTTAAATTACTACTCAGTGTATCTAATTTATAAATGCAATGCTAAACTTCTTGACTATTTTGCCAGGGTATGACCATGTGTGCTACAAGATGTTTTGTAAAGAGATTTAGTTTGTTGGTGATGTTTAAATCTGAACATGGATATCGTTTTTTATTATATGTTTGTTAGTGTGTGTGTTTGTTTGGGTGTGTGAGTGTTTGTATTACATGAGATTTTTCTCATATCACCAGGTATCCGTCCATTAAACTCTAATTTGTCCTTCATTTTGTTAAAATCCAACTTTTGCTCTTATTAATTTGCTCTCTGATCCTTATAAATATCTTCCCATGACATTTTTTCTTAAATATGACAAGTCAAAATATCCTCTCCTAGCATTTTTTTTTATATATGCTGGCTGGGCTGAAAATGCACTTATTGCCAGTGGCTAACTGTGAATGGAGAGCCTTTGACATGATGAGGGGGTTGGTGTAGTACAAGCGTGCATGGGCAAGCATGCTGCCATCACTCATATTCGCCAAACGCTCTGGGTCTATTTTTATTATGCTTCATAGCTGATGCCCTTTGCTTGTATTAAAATGTATCATGACCTACAGTACGCTTTGCTGCCATCATGGGAGGGTAAAACTCGATCAACAATGAGAAGTAAATACTGTGTTTATGCTTCTGTTTTCTCTCCTTAGGAGTAAGTTGCTGCATTTCACCTGTGTAAATGTATATCCTGCGTGTGAGTGAGGATTGCTTGAGTGTGTGTGCGTATGTGTAGGCTGATGCTGAGGAACAGTACATATTTTGCCTGAAGGCTGTGAGCTCAGCCTGTGCCCCATTTATAAAGGTGTGACAAATAAACTCTTGTTTCTCGTTAGTCTGACTTCACTGCGCCTGCATTGTGCCTCTGAAGGTTACACAGCTGTACATTAAGGTCCAGCGAACGCAGAACATCCTCTGTCACTTCCGGCTGTTGGGGTCTGAACAGGACAGCTCTGTGGGAACATTATCTGCTGATTAATGTTTATCTCCTGCAGCCATTCTTCCTCTGCACTGCACACAGAATCCTCTCCCTGCCAGTCAGAGGACATACATTAGTATGAATGATAGACACGTATTATCTGTTGTGTACAAATGACTCATGTAATGTACAAATATTCTGTTACAAGTAAAATTACTGAAAATTACAAATTATTAGCATCCAGACATATTTAAAGTACAAGCATTCATCATGCATAATGATCCATTTCAGGCTAATGCATATGAGTATTATTATTGATGCATTAATACTGACACTGACATTCTAGGTATTTTCAGATTTTGCCCCTGAGATTCTATAAAGTTTTTTCTTAACCTATAATAATTCACCATAATATATACAAAATATCCCATTCTTAATGTGTTGATTATATTTTGACGAACTCCAAATTTGCAAACTGACTTAAGTTGTTAAACGAATGCATGGGAGTCAACATAATATTTGGCTGTTAATAGTGGCTTAGAAGTATGAATTAGTAGAAATTAGTACAGCACTTAGTTATAATCCATTATTTACACGTGTGCTTGCTTGAGACAAATTTTTTTCACATTTTTTGCATGTTCAGCTAAGATGAAAACTAAATTAATAACTGCAGATGTACCAACTGAACAGTCTCTAGTTTACACTGAATTAGAAGAATATCAAATAGCTTCCTAGAAAATCATCAGAAATGAAGAAACCCCTAAAATAAAGAGTAATGTGTATACTTTGCATGTCCTATTAGACATTGTGCTTGTGCGTGTGTGTGTAGTTTACGTGTGTGAGTGTGTTCATATTTGACAGTGGTCTTTATCAGTGACTGTCAGCTGGCCATAACACACACACACTTGGCTTCAACTGTAAGAAACGCAGTCGCCTCCTGAAGACGCCAAGAATTGAAGGTAAATGACTTTTCTCACACTTTGTTCAGACTTTTTGGTTCAGTTATTGTTTTTTTAAAACTTTCCTGACAGCCAAACAGGATTTCCTGACCCAGCGCTTCAACTTTTAACAAACAAAATATTTTATTTTATTTTAGATGTGTTAAATGAGTCAGACAAACATCATTATGCCTTTATCTGATTTTTAAGTGATCTTATAGTTCTGACATTAAGGTCTGAGATTGTTCACAGTAGTGGTGAAATGTAACTAACTGCTGTACTTGAGACCAAATTTGAGGCAGTTGTACCATGTGCAAGTCTCTTTATTTTCTATTTCATCAACATCGCAACATTTTACTTTTTACTTCACTACACTTAGTAGCTTTATAAATTAAGATTTCTATATGCAAATTATAAGGTCTTCTTATAAGACAAGAGCTTTTTTAATAAATGAAACCAACAAACAATATGCACAGTTAGAGCTAAAACCAATGATTGAAACCAATGATTCATCTGATTCAAGCTTCACAAATTTAGTATTGAATTTTTTTCATAATTGATCATCAGTCACAGTCTTATGTTAAATAGTTTGCATACACTTCCAGTCCAAACAAAATTGTGGACACATCATCACTCACTGTATTTAGCTATATACTGTAAGACTGGTCCTAAACTAGTGGTAAACTAGTTTTAGATTATTCAGATGTAAATCAAATGTAATAGTACATACTTAATTATATGAAACCTGTTTATAATTCATCATAAATAGAGTGTGATATTCATTAAAGACAAATTGCACAAACCATGTATGGTTATACACAAACAGGCTGCAGTGGTTGTATATTTATAGAAAATAATTCAAAAGCTTGCACCTTTGAATGAGGCAATAATACAGTCCACAAACTTCTCGGACGTTAATTTAAACACTGTGAAGTTTCACAAAGGTGATGATCACTGCAGTATCTGTCATCGGTTTGGAATAAATGTGTTTATGTGACATAAAACATGTATATTCCCTCCAGTCAAAGCTGAATGATTCCTTTATTTTAGTACCGAAACCATAGTAAACAGACAGTAAATTTTAATGTGATATTTTCTGTAATGTTAGTGTTCCAGCCACTTAATATTTGATACAAACATTTATTTTAGCTGTTGAGAGACAGCGAGAAAGGCTGCTTATGGTTTCCTATTAAAGTGAAAGCAGTTATGACACGTAACTCACTTAAAGGTCTCATGTCTTTATCTCTCTCCTATCCTCTCTCCAGAGATTAGAAAATATGAGGGGGCTTCTGCTCCTGTGTCTGCTCCTCTCATTTGGAGGTCAAAGGTCATCAGCATGTCCCCACCTTTGCTCCTGTCATGGTAATCAGGTGAATTGCAGCAGCAGGTCTCTCACGTCCTCTTCACTGCCCACCAGTTTCCCTGCCTGGACCACTGAGCTGCATCTCCACAACAACCACCTCACCAGCCTTCCCAACGGATTCCTGGATGGTTTAAACTCCCTGCACTCTGTCTCTCTTCATGGTAACCCCTGGGTTTGTGACTGTGGTGTGCTTTACCTGCGAGCCTGGCTCCTGCATCAGCCTGCAAGCCTCAAGTCATATCTCGGCGTCAACTGCAGCTCCCCTCCCAGCCTCAGAGGAAGACTGGTGGTGTATTTGACTGAGCAGGAGGTGCTGGATTCCTGCCACTACTGGTACTGTGACCTGGCTTTGGCCTCGGAGGTGTGCCTGTTTGTGTTTGTTGTGGTGCAGGCCGCTCTGCTGGTGGCTCTTATTGTGTTCCTAAGGCGGTTTGAGAGGCTCTCCAAAGAGGCGAGGAGAACCACAGAGGAGAGCTTTACAGCTGGGGAAGGTCTGCGGGAGAACACTTACAGCAGCATCTGAGATGATAAAAAAAGGAAAAGGGGCTGTTTATAATTTGCACACAGGAGAGAAAATGTCTCCTACAGGCTTTTGTTTTCAAACTATTGTTTCAAACTATTGTTTCAAATATATTTTTAAGCATTTTCAAGCGACAAATTAAATTAAAAATCAGAATAAATGAGTAAAGTAACAGTAACAGTAACAATAAGGTACGGGGCACAAGTGGAGAGATTTGATAAGTATGAAAATAATGTGAGTCAAGTGCTACATTACCAGATCTCAACTGAGCACCAATTTGGACAGTGAAGCTGGTACATCATGTTGTTTTGCCCCTCATCTGTCACCGACCTCTGTGTTGTATTATTTGAGAGTAAATTATCCTGTATCAATATTCAGGATGATATTTATTTGACAATGTTTTGCATTGAAAATATGTTTGAAAAGACCCCCTAAATTTGGTGGTGCCGCCTGTAGGGAAATGCATGTAAACTATTACAAATAAATCATTTTACACTGTATTTTTTTAACTTATCAGCCAAATGTTGATAGCAACATACCTTTGTTACCTAGTTGTACTCATCATATTGAACATCTGATCTGTGGCTCCACTGACCTGCCCCCTGTCCTCTGCTGCCACTTATTATCATTATTATATTATTATCATTATTGTAACAGTAGCCATAGTTAGGACTCTGCTGCTCTACAATTCTGTCAATATCATCTTTATGTACGCCTGTACCTCTAACTGTGATGTGTATTTTTTCTCTCTTTACCTTCCTCTCTCTCTCTCTCTCTCTCTTTCCCCCCAACCGGTCAGGGCAGATGTCCACCTAGAGCCAGGATCTGCCCAAGGTTTCTGTCTGTTAAAAGGAAGTTTTTCCTTGCCATTGTCGCCAAGAGCTTGCTCATGGTGGAACTGTTGGGTGTAATTAATAGTAATGAGTGTGGTCTAGACCCACTCTGTTTGTAAAGTGCCCTGAGATGACTTTGGTTGTGAATTGGTGCTATATAAATAAAATTGAATTGAACTGAATTATATTTGCTCCTCATAAACCTTTCATTGAGAGATGATAGTGATCACATTAACGAAAAAAAAAATCTACCTAAAGATTAACATTTTGTCAGTGCAGACAGGCTCTATTTTGTCAAAATGTCAAAAATGTTGGCCTCTATCAAATCCAATGAGGTTGAAATATTGCATTTCAACAACAGTTTTTCAAAAGTTGCTTTATTTAGTTACATGAGCAATTGAAATAATCGAAACTGAAGACTTAATGATATATGGTTATGCCTTAGGTACCTCTGGAATTACTGATAAGGTATTTATATGTGTGGTGATATCTGACAATTTTATATGTTTATCCAATTTAATTATATTTTAACATTTATTTCAGATGTAGTAGGTTACCATTTTCAGTTTATATCTTGTGAAATGTGTTAATTGATTGTGCCATTGTACCATGCTAATGTTAGTACCACATACAATTTTAGATATTCCTGGAACTTCATTTTGATCTGTTGAACATAAAACAAATGTTGAAGGTGTGATTAAAATTGACAATAATGGCAATATTGTGTATTCCCTATTTTTTTTAAAAGGTATTCCCTAGGCACCATGAAATTAGCAAATAAAATAAAAGGGGAAAAGGAGCTATTTTCTCAAATTTGTTTTAAAGATGGAAAGATGTTGAGTAATGAGTTGATATTTCGATCTTTGACCATAAATTAGCTGATTTATTTGAACTGACTCATTTTATGAAATATATATCAGCAGCTTTACAACATGCAAAACGAATTTATGAATAGGTTATAATCCACAAACAGCGCAGAGTCTGTAAACACCAAACACTCGTCAGGGATTACGTTTTTTGTCGTGCGTATCTCTGAAGCGGAACCTTTCTGCGGGGACAATGATTCGGCGGCGGGCAGTTTTACCTGATGGACTCTCATATGTTTACACGTGAGGTTTCTGCAGGACTGTGGTATCAAACGTCAAGTGCTTAAATCTCCAATGCCATTAGTTGAACCGTTGAAATAAAAAGGTTTGTATTTTACAATATTTATGACGATTTATTTATACAATCAATTTATACAATCTATATCGTAATAGATAAGCTACAGTTAGCTTGTTAGCTTTTAGTTAACTGGCCACATTAGTTCTCACTGGTTGTGAGCTATTTCGTCGTGTTAAACACTACAAGTTATCAAGTATATCAGTTGTTTTGTATACATTGTTTGTTATTTATTAATTTACAGGTATCAGTTTAAAATGGGGAAATTAAGGAAGAAACACAACTGGAAGGGAAGACAACAAAGTGACTCTCAACAACCAGCAGATGAGAAGACAGAGATTGTGGTCGAACTGCAAGGTATGAATTCATAGTTGAAAACCATAAACTAGCGAGACTGTTTGCTATATCGTCACTTAAGTTTGTTTTGTGTTTGGCTTGTAACAGTTTCTGTACTTTGTTTCCATCAGATGGGGGCAGGCTAAAAGGTGTAGACGAGAGCAACGCTTTGGTCCTCCCAGCCAGCAAAAGCAAGAAGAAGAAAGTGTCAGTGGCACCTGCCTCGACCAAAAAGCCCCTCACCAAGAAGCAGAGGAAGGAGCTGCAGAAGGTCCTAGAGCGTAAGGAGAAGAAAGCCCAGGTTAGAGACAGTTTGATACTCCAGGTTCATTCAAAGCTGTGTAGCTGAGGAAAGGTGTTTCTCTAACCAGGTTTTTACAAAGAGTATTTTTTAACATTCTTCCCAGTCTGAAATGTCACACTTTGCTGTCCTTTTCTGCTGTTTTTCACTCTTAATTGAGCACCTTTGGCTTTTGGTGCGTCAATCAGACAAATAAGCATTGTTAACACTTCACCTTTGACTCTATGAAAGGATGTAATACACATTTGACCTCTTTTTGAAAATTTTATAGATTAGGTGATCCCTTGCAAAAACAGTAAAGTGTCCAGAGTTTCTGAAATTCAAAGCAATTGTTAATTTTAAGCCTAGTGATGTTATAGTAGTGATGCATAAAACACAGATATCTTTTTAACTCAACTGTCCATAACTGAAAGCCAAACGTTGGCTTTTACTGTCTGGTCAGATGTGTGATTGTGTTTGTTTTTCTTTGATCAGATGGTCCCTAATTTAAATTAATTTTAGGAGCTTTTAACAAACAGCAGAGAAGCATCAATGGCGGTACCAAAACTGAGGTGTCATTATTGCTGCTACTACTGAAGATTTATTTTCATGCCAAGTCACTGACATGGGATAAAACAACTTAATTTCTACTTACTTATTAACACTAACAGATCATAAGATAATCAGGTGTATTGGACATAAGTTGTTAAACATTTGGTAACTCTGTTCACAAAACTGTTTTTAGACTTTTTAGTGTAACAGACAAGTTTCCACACCTTTTACCTGTTCTGCTGTCTGTCCTGTCCAGAGAGCAGACATCCTAACCAAACTGGCCGAGGTGCAGCTACCAGAGTCTGAACTGAAGCTGCTGTACACCACATCTAAACTGGGAACAGGAGACAAACTTTACCAGACAAAACAGTAAGAGCTCCAATGCAACATCTTATTCACTAAAATGACCGTCTTATTGGAAGATATGGGGAAGATGAAGTCAGTGGTCTAATGTTGGGTTATGGGTTATTTCCAGGACATCAGATGAAATAAAAGATGGAGAATCAGGGCCAAAGATCAGCAGTCTCAGCGGAGCGAACAGAAAAAGAAAATGGAAAGATGAAGAGGACGAACAAGAGGAAGAGAAGGCTGAAGAAAGCAGTGATCTGGACACCTCGTCTGATGATGATGATGATGATGATGAGCTGGAGAAGGAAGATAAAGAATCAACTGAAACCACAGAAATAACTGAATCCAAGGAAACCAGCTCTCCCTGTCTGGGGAACAAACAGGAAGTGAAGGAAGAACAAAACAAAACTGAACAAGATGAAAAGAATGAGAAGAAGATTTCAAATCAGGACAAAGAGCCAAACAAGAAGCCGTCACAGCCGGCTGTTTTTGTTCCTGTTGACAGATCACCACAAATTCAGGTGCGTGTCCATGTGCATGTGTGAATGTGCGCTCAATGTACAACTATAGGCGACAGACTAAATCTATAAACTATATGCACTCCATTCAGATTGGTACATGTTTATTTTTTTGTGCTTGTTTTAAATCGATTTCAATTTGTTGCTGTAGGAGGCTCGTCTGAAACTGCCCGTGCTGGCAGAGGAGCAGGTCATCATGGAGGCAGTGAGAGAAAATCCCTGCGTCGTCATCTGTGGCGAAACAGGAAGTGGAAAGACTACTCAAGTGCCTCAGTTTCTGTATGAAGCCGGCTATGCCAAGTAGGTTATCCTCTTTACGGTACAGTCCTATAATCTCACACTTGATATTTATCCATAAAAATAGCTTATATGTCACATCATGTGGTTTCCATCATCTTCGTCACTGTGTTTTTGTCTTCAGTGGCAGTGGAATGATTGGTATCACAGAGCCGAGAAGAGTCGCAGCGGTCAGCATGTCTCACCGAGTGGCCAAAGAGATGAACCTGTCCACACAGTAAGAAATATTCAGTTAGTCTAATTAATCAAAACATTTAGAGTAAAGTCATCTCAAATCCACAAACTTGGAAGATATGGAGACTGTTTTGTTTTTGAAACATCTTTGTGACAAGCTTGAGAATGTAAATTTTGCTTATTGTGTTTGTGTGTTTTTAGGGTGGTGTCATACCAGATTCGATATGAAGGGAATGTGACCAGCGATACTAGGATCAAGTTCATGACAGACGGTGTTCTGCTGAAGGAGATTCAGAAGGTATCATCTGTACTCCACACTGAGTATTAACGTATGATAGACTCTTGCCCTGAAAGTAAGCAGTTGGGAAACATACTTCAGCTGTCCCTCATGACCAGCAAAGTCAGTCAGAGAGAAGTGAAGTGTTTTGTGTTTGAAGATCACTCAGCAGACACAGACATTGCCAGAGTTGATTGCCAATTTGACTGAAATCATCAATAATGGTTTAAGTAACACAATGCATTTTATCTGTATGAACATTAATTGTGTCTTAATGTTTCTGCAGTTTTTTCAGTGTCTCTGTTTTGTCTCACAGGATTTCCTTCTTCAGCGGTACAGTGTGATAATTATAGACGAGGCTCATGAACGGAGCGTGTACACCGACATCCTCATCGGACTCTTGTCTCGCATCGTCCCGCTCAGAAACAAAGTAATAGACTCCACTGTGTTTCATGTCTGTGGTATAAAAAGTCACAGCAGATGAAATGAATTAACTTGCGCATTAATTTTGAACGCAATCTCCATTTTGCTACCCTGTGCCCACTTTTCACGTCTCTATAGAAAGGTATTCCCATGAAGCTGATCGTCATGTCAGCTACTCTACGAGTAGAGGACTTCACAGAAAACACAAAGCTGTTTCGGACACCGCCACCAGTCATCAAGGTGGACGCCCGCCAGTTCCCCGTCACTATACATTTCAACAAACGAACCCCACTGGAGGATTACACTGGAGAAGTTTTCCACAAAACCTGCAAGATCCATCGGATGCTGCCTCCAGGTGCACATATACACACTCATTTCTCTGAATTTGTATGTTTTAATATTAAGGGGTGTTGCTTATGTTTTTTATGTTTTACTCTTTTTAAATCAATTGTTACCAGTTTTTCTTCATCAACTGTAGGAGCAGGTGTCTAATTGTTGGTTAATATTTGTCAGGGTACTTAGTCAAAATGTGAGCTGAACATGTATGCAGGGTAATTACAGGGTACGCTGCATTAAGTAAGCAGGACAAACTGACACCATGTCTCTGTTGTTCAGGTGGTATCCTGGTGTTCCTCACTGGTCAGGCAGAGGTTCACAGTCTGTGCAGAAGACTGAGAAAAGCTTTCCCCTTCAGGAAGGGAAACACAGCCACTGGTGAGAGTAACATACACCTGTTTGTTCCCCTCATGTTTCGTAAGCAGAGAGTATGTTTTTGTATATTTACATGTTCTTCTGCTCAGGTGAAGACGAGGAAACTGACACCGCGGAGGCCATGAGGAAGTTTAAAAAAGCCAGAAAGAAGAAGACTGTTGTAAGTAAAATGCCACTAAAAGCCAATGAATTTAAGACATTTTTGGGTGTTTTGTCAGTGCAGTGCGAAGAAAGATATTTCTTGTGTTCAAGTTTTAAGAGCGTTACTTCTGTCTCCAGTCACTGCCCCGAATTGACCTGGATAACTACTCTGCCCTCCCGGTGGATGAAGGTGACGAGGACAGAGAGGCCGGGATCGGTGACGAGGAAGATGAAGGCTCTGACCTGGAAATCGGAGACGATCCTACCAACGAAGGCAAGCTACTCCAAATGAATGATCCCTTATGTCCAGTTGGATGTATTTGAGACGAGTGTCCTTATTATTTCTGTTCTGTGTGTTTACCTCTGTAGAGGAGAAGGCAGATCCCTCTATTCCTCTCTATGTTCTCCCACTGTACTCTCTGCTGGCACCTGAACAACAGGCTAAGGTGAGATTAACATCTCATGTCAAATGATAATAAGTGGGGTTGTAATTACAATAAAAAAGTATTCTTAAGGATTTTCACATTGTTACACGTGTAGAGGTATCTGCAGTTCACAGGTTCATATATTTCCTGGTATTCTGCCCTGCCTGGTTACAGTGAAAGATTTGAACCTAGCTAGCTGCAGCCATCATGGACATCCACTGGTCTGCTGACGTTGTGAAAATAATGCTAATACAGAACAGCTGAATGGGAAAGGGGCGTCTCTTTGAAACGTGACCTTGGTGCACATGTGGGTTTATTTTCATTGCATAATAATAATATTAATCTTAAAGAGCTTAACATGAAGCACCAGCTTCAAAATGAAAAACGAATTCTTTTAGAGCAGTACAAAAAAACCAAATACACATAGCATTAAAACCTTTTGGCTCTTGTAACCCAAAGCACCTTGGTTTGTAAATGAAGAGGAAAAAACATAGTCACTGAACTAACCGTGAAAGTCAGAATGAAACAGCATTATCTGTGAGATCTTAACTTGATAATTATTGTAAAAATGTGATTTTAGAACAGGATATATATTACTAAAATATTCCTTTAAATGATAATGGATGTTGAGATCTTTAAAGTGGGAATTGTTCAGGTTCTATAAAAGCCGCCTACAATAAATTAATAAGTTAATCTTTACAAATACAATAAAGAAAATATTTTGCATATTTTATGCCGTCAACTGTTAAAAATGAATACTTTGGTGTGAAGGAGTAGCCTACAAGGTGTAACCTTAACCACTATGAGCTGCTAGTTATTTCTAATTTCTAGGTATGTTTATGTTTGCTATTGTGTGAATCAGACTTATTTCCTAGACGGGTTTAAAAAATCTATCAATAATAAGATTAAAGCTGAAACACTTGACTTTGTTGTTTTCCAGCTTAAGAGTCCACATCATGATGCAGAACAA
Organism: Datnioides undecimradiatus; assembly: GCA_008933995.1. NCBI lineage: Eukaryota > Metazoa > Chordata > Actinopteri > Lobotiformes > Datnioididae > Datnioides > Datnioides undecimradiatus. Next base: position 9,504,877 of record WARS01000015.1, read on the forward strand.
TACAGGTAATAAATGTCTTGATGTGTGACTGCAGGTGTTCAGGCCTCCTCCACCTGGCACCCGTCTGTGTGTGGTAGCCACCAACGTGGCCGAGACGTCCCTGACCATCCCTGGCATCAAGTACGTGGTCGACTGCGGTCGAGTTAAGAAACGTTTCTATGACCGAGTGACTGGAGTTTCATCCTTCAAGGTTACGTGGACCTCACAGGCCTCAGCAAATCAGAGGGCAGGTAGAGCAGGACGAACAGAGCCAGGACACTGCTACAGGTGAGGACTTTGACTGTGTGACAGTGTAAACAACCAGTTGTTTTCTTTAAGTTCAAAGATAATTGTCTTCTGTTCCTGTCTGCAGGTTGTACTCGTCTGCAGTATTTGGGGACTTTAGTTTGTTCTCAGAGGCTGAAATCACTCGCAGACCTGTGGAGGATCTGGTTTTACAGATGAAGGACCTCAACATAGATAAGGTCAGAACTAAAAGGCTGAGTCAAACTTACCAGCCGGTTTATGAGTGAAATGCTGCTGCATGACAGCAAGAAAGAGTCCGCTCATAAAAACTGGTGTTATGTTTTTCTGTTTGTGCAGGTGGTCAATTTTCCATTTCCCACGTCTCCCTCTGCCGAGGCTCTTATTGCAGCAGAGCAGTTATTAGTCTCATTGGGAGCTCTGAAAGAGCCACCTCACGCTGGAAGGTGACTAACTGTCTGGTGCATTACCCTTTTTTTAGTATTAAAAAGAGGGTAATGTGACTTAAATGGATTACATGATTATTTATTAGAACAGATGGTTAGTGTTGACCAATACTTGTTTGTGTTTACACCTCAGTGAATACAAATGTCATATCAGAGAAATGGGATTATTTTAACTAAGGGTGGGACTCGATTAAAAAAATTAATCTAATTAATTAGAGGCTTTGTAATTAATTAATCTCTATTAATCGCATTTTAATCACATAACAATATTTGCCCCAAAAAGCAACATTTTTTTAATTTAAATGGATTTTAGTGGACGACTGAATCAAATAATAGACACAGACATGAATATTGTAAACTCAAGCTCTTTTAATGTCTGGAAAAATGCATTTAATTGCATTTCAATTCAAAACAGTAGAAAAAGAAATAGAAAATATCCCTGGCCAAAACTGAACAGACCTAAAGTTCAAGTGCCATTTTAAGTACTTTAAGTACTTTTTCAGAACAGTATTGACTTTAATAACTATAACACTTACTAATTTTGGTCCTGAAGCCAGTCATTTGATCGAGTTTGGGCTGCTGACACCTCTTCTTCGTACTCGGACCGGGACTGCTCGCACTAACAGCACCGGTTTCTGTGCTCGCTGCAACATGCTTTGCATTTAGACGGCACCGCAGGGTTGAAGTGCATCAGTCCTAGCAACGCACTTTCATCCGATTCCTCCTTTTTGGTACCCGTTAGCCGAGCTCTGATGTGTGCATCAGTGTAATCGGTGTACTCGGAAATTGTGCACTGACAAACGTTCCGTGTTGTTTGGAATGCAAACTGCGATTAAATGCGTTAATTTTTTTGTAATTAATTAATCTTAATTAATACGTTAAAGACCCACCCCTAATTTTAACACATACAATTTATCAAAAGCAGCAGAAAAATATTTTTTTGTCCATTTATCTGGGCATTTAATAATACAACAAAGATTTTTGAATACTGATTTTAATTTATTTATGTTAATTTTTTTTTTCATAAGGGTGAAGGAAATGGAGCAGGCGAGGCTAAGCTGTCCCATCACTCCTCTGGGAAGAGCAATGGCTTCATTTCCTGTGGCACCGCGTTATGCTAAAATGTTAGCTCTTGGTAAGCAGCAGGATTGCCTACCATACATCATTGCTGTGGTGGCGGCCATGACAGTCCGGGAGATCTTCGAAGACCTTGACAGGTAAGGATGTGTGTGAATGGGATGTAGAAACACCTTCAGATCTTTGTGGTTTTCCCATTCTGTTTAATACTTGCAACACTTGTCTGTTTCTCTGAAGACCTGCTGGGAGTGAAGATGAGAGCTCCAAGCTCACCCAGCGTCGAGCTCGGCTGACCCAAATGAGGAGGTTGTGGGCTGGGCAAGGAGCCTCACTCCAGCTGGGAGACCTCATGGTCATGCTGGGTGAGTTTAATTTTTGTTCCAAGTTACACTCCTGGACAGTGTCTAGCTATAGACAGCCGCTGATTCTGTCATATGTTGACCTTTAAAGGTCTCGTGTCATGGCTTCAAAAACCAAATGTCGTTCCAGGTTTTGGCATGGAGCAGGATTTCAGGGAGACTTTAACATCAGGCAGAGCTTGATTTACAGGGTCTTTACAACTTTTGCAGGCGGAATAAAGAGTAGAATTTTAGCGAAAGATTGTTTTTACCATTCACCCACTCATTCAGAATGTTGCACATGTCTCCTTGTGACTACAGGGGCTGTGGGTGCTTGTGAATTTGCTGGTTGTACTCCCAAGTTTTGTGAAGAGAATGGCCTGAGGTATAAAGCCATGGTGGAGATCAGGAGGCTCAGGGGACAGCTTACCAATGCAGGTATAATCACGCACACACATGTTGTAAACCTTACGCATAATACGCTGCAGAAACAAAACAGAGGATCATTCATGTCTTCTCATATCAGTGAACGCAGTGTGTCCAGAGGTGGAAACATTTGTAAATCCCAAGATGACTCCACCGACAGAGCATCAGGTGGTTTGCTTGCGGCAGATTGTTTTGGCCGGACTGGGAGACCATCTTGCAAGACGTGTACAGGCAGAAGATGTACTGGATCCAAAATGGAAGAATGGATACAAGGCAAGTTGCTCTGAAGACTGTTTTTGTGATTGAAGAGCTCTATCTCTCTCCTTCAGCTCCTCACCTTTATCTGTTTTTGGTCTTAGACACCTCTCATGGATGAGCCGGTGTTCATCCATCCCTCCTCCGCTCTCTTTAAAACACTGCCGGAGTTTGTTGTCTATCAGGAGATCATGGAAACCACCAAGATGTACATGAAAGGTAAGGTTCTTGTTATAGTTTTAGATGTGCAGTGACAGTTTAGTAGCTGGCCTCCTGTTTCAGACAAATGAGAAGATACCAGCTTTGATGTTGTTTTGACTAAAATGTGCTGACTCGATTTTCATCGGCTGATCATAATTGAGAGTTTTTGCCAAAGCTTGGCTTCTGCAGTACACATTGGCGAGCAAGTGACTCTGTGTTGTTTTGCTCACTTTATAATTTTACAGTTTCAGAAAATCCTGTCAACAAACCAGATTTCTATACTACCAAATATCAGGACAATATTGAACTGGACTGTTGTTCCTCTTGAAATCTGATTTGCAGGCTGATGGTTTCACCTGGTGAAACGTCCTCTCTTGTCTCTGTCAGGTGTGTCAGCAGTAGAAGCAGAGTGGATTCCCAAGCTTCTGCCTCAGTATTGTCATTTTGGCTCCCCTCTGGAGTCACCATCGCCTTGGTTCTGTTTGTCCACCGGCACCATCAGATGCCACCGCTCAAGCACCTTCTGTAAGTTTTCTACAGTTGAGTGCCATGGCTGTGTTTGTGCCTACATCTGTGTAATCGTTGTGTCTCTTCTGCAGTTCGCGTAGGATGGCAGCTGCCAGCAGTGGAGATGGAATATCCGGATGGCCTGGAGCGTTACAAACTGTTTTCCAGGTTTCTGCTTGAAGGGCAGGTAACAAAACCTGAAAGTTCTCTGTTTTAGTTGGGCATGAAAGCTCAAGCCTGTTCAGTCCTTAACCGCCCTACTGCTAGAGGTCAAAACAAAGCTGATAATCTCTTCCCTTTCTTTACTTTTACTTTACTTTACTTTATTGTCATTTCATCATCAAGTGCAAAACGAAATACGTACTCAGGGCCAGCAGCATACATTTCATATTCATTTTAAAATATACATTGTAATAAACAAGTATTAACCATTACATTCAATACAGTAAGTACAGTTGCACAATAACTACTACAGCCAACATGACATCAAAACCAAGATGACTCCACCGACAGAGCATCAGGTGGTTTGCTTGCGGCAGATTGTTTTGGCCGGACTGGGAGACCATCTTGCAAGACGTGTACAGGCAGAAGATGTACTGGATCCAAAATGGAAGAACATATGACAAACAACAATCCAAAAACAATATTAAAATTCCAGAAAAAAAAGTCTAATATTTACATATTGTGTGAATGAAGTTATAGGTGACATACTGACATTGACAGTCTGATTCTAAAAACTTTGCTTAAACTCTAATAAATGCTGTAAAATGTATGATGATACATGACCAGACCTTTTACCAAGACCATACTATGACCAAGCCTTTTCTCGTTTACAGGTTTGTCTTAAACTAAAGAAACATGCTGGCCACCTACTCTCAAACCCCTCCATCATGCTCAAAACCTGGGCAAAGTAAGTTACACACATGCTTGTCTGCCCTATTGTAGTGTTTGTGTTTTTTATAAATCATTAAATGATTAGTTTTAAGAAAGAACTTTTCACTTTTTATCATGTGTTTGCACCTTTAGGCTGCAGCCAAGGACAGAGGCTTTACTGGGAACCCTCGTGTCAAAGAAAGTTGACTGCAGAGATGCTCTCCTCTCTGTCTGGAAAACTGAAGATAAATGTGAGGACTTCATGGTCTTGGCATGTAATGCTTCATTCTGATTTGATTGACTTTTTTATAATTCAATTTTGTCATATTTTGTGTTTTTCTCCACCTACAGTTCTGCTGTCTGCATACTGCCAGTGGTTACCTGAAGCCATGCATCAAGAAGTAGCCAAAAGTTGGCCTCCAGTATAAAGGCTTGCATCTGTGAAGAAGGCAGAAAAGCCCAGTGTTGACCTACAGATCATTTGAACTCCCTTCATCACCATCACCACAACTTTTTTAAATATTCTCTCAAAGTGAATCTATAATACCACAACACTGTCTTGTCTCAGTTTTGTGTTTTATATACTCTTTCTATGGCTTGTACAGTCTTTTTTCAACCAGAAAATATTTCAATAGTGGCTCTATACCGACTTTTAACTTGTTATTACTGTACTGCTGTTATATGTGTCTGATTTGGTCTTCATAAGACTCATTAAAAGTGTGTGGTTCTGAATAGGACTAGTGTGTGATTTATTAATGTTATATGTAAACGATGACTGAGAAATATTAGTCAGTATTAATTTAGTTTATTAGTCAGTATTAATAAGCCTGTGATCACAGACGAAATAACTGTCATCGGCCGCGTAGATAAAATATTTAACGTAAGTTGCTGTTCTAATAAGTTGTTTTCTCAATGCAGAATCCCCTCTGAATTTCCAGGGATCATTCAAAAAAGCCCCCCCCCCCAAAAAGACAATGCTCATTCAGAAAAGACTATGATTGGCTAACTTGGACTATGTCGTCATCTCCTACTGTCAGTACGTGCACTTCCGGAAGAAGCGGAAGACAACACTGGAAACCCACAGCTCATATGTAAATTTTCACATAAGAAAACAGAAACAGACATTATTGATTTGAGTTGTCCGACGACCAAAGACATAAACTGTCGACATGGTGAGTAACATTCTCATTTTCTCCAACGTTGGCAGTGATATGTTACCAACAAATCGTACTTGGAGCAGTTTAAGCTAGCGAGCGGCTAACAACAACACGGCAATAGCCGAAAGATGCCTTGTCACGATGGGATTGAAGTCCTAAGTGGATAATAACAATTCAGGTAAATGCCTTAAGTATGTGTGTTTTATTAACATGGTTTCGTTTGTTCAACAGTTTTCTTTCCATGTGTTTGACCACCCGATGCCCCGGGGATTTCAGAACCGTTTCTCCACTCAGTACCGCTGCTACTCGGTGTCCATGCTGGCAGGTCCTAACGACCGCTCTGACGTGGAAAAAGGAGGCAAAAGTAAGCATTGCTGTCGCAAAGCCTGCTGATACACAAGCACACGCATGCACTCAGTTAGAACTGTTTTTGGCATCTTTTGTAAAATCTCCACATTTCTGCTGTAAAGATGTATATTACAAAGATAGTGTATATATTTATGGATGGCTGTTGTGGAGTCTTTAATTGCATGTACTAGCCTAAATTATAGCTTATAACCAAACAGGTGTCTGCTTTCATACTTGAAAGTATTTTTCTTTCAATGATCTGCAAGAAAATTTAGTTAAAGCGCAGACAGGTTGTAAAGTCACTAGAAAAACACAACCAACTCTATTACAGAGTCATCCCTGCTTTCTAGAGTTGTCTAGCCTTTCGTTGAGCTAACTTAAACCCTTATAAAGATGTCTGTGGCTTTAGTTTTGACAGTACACGCCCTTTCTCATTCAAAGATATCTTTTGTTAAAATCAACCACAGTGTTAAACAATTCATTAAGTTTTAGCAGAGTTTCTCTGTGTTTTGCCTTTTTGGTCAGAAGATATTTCCCTTGCTATATGACTCTTTGAAAATGTTGCATCATATACCAGTTTTTTGTAAGGACCAAACTGATAAACTCTCACTTAATTAGTTCTTAATTATTTTATCTCTTTATTAGATTAGAAGACAGATGCGTAGTGTACATTAGTTGTTTGATAGCAGCAATTAACTTCTCATTTTCTGTCTTAGTGATTCTAGTAAATGAGGAGGTGAAATAAGCTGAAAAGTCACACATTTTTAAAATTCACTCATACCTGCACCCTCAGTGTTTAAGAATTTTTGATGTTTACTTGATCTCGTTTGTTGATCTTACTGTCTCAACTAATTAACCTTTCTTTTTCAGTAATAATGCCACCTTCAGCTCTCGACCAGCTCAGTAAGTGAGAGTTAAATTAAGCACTTCTTCATTATAACGGCCCTGTGTGAGTCGTGCATGATTTTAACCTTTCTCCTTCTTCCTCCTGTGCAGGCAGGCTCAACATCACTTACCCTATGCTGTTTAAGCTGACCAACAAGAACTCTGACAGAATGACACACTGTGGTGTTCTTGAGTTTGTGGCTGACGAGGGAATCTGCTACCTGCCACACTGGGTGAGAAACAGGAACAAGTTTAATGTATCAGAGAGACTGATATTTTTATGTCTTATTCAGATAGTTCCAAAGTAAAATTCAGGTTTAAGAATCTATAAAAGTAAAAGAAAAAATGTTTTATAATTTAAAAAAAAAAACTTCTGATGGATGTGATTTTGAGTGACTGAGAAAGATTAAACCTGGTGTCTTTATGGCACCTGAAATATTTTTTGCTAATAAATTCTTTTAAAGCTGCTTTGTTAGTATTTTTACAAGTATTTGCTTTACTTTGTCTGCTGCAGATGATGCAGAATCTCCTGCTGGAGGAAGGTGGTCTGGTTCAAGTGGAAAGTGTTAACCTTATGGTGGCCACTTACTCAAAGTTCCAGCCACAGAGCCCTGACTTCTTGGACATTACAAACCCCAAGGCGGTGTAAGAAATATCAGTTAAATTTACCTTTTTAAAATATTTTTGTGTAACTTATATGATTAACTAAGTTTCCACTCTATAACAGGCTGGAGAATGCATTGAGGAACTTTGCATGCTTGACAACTGGGGATGTGATAGCTATCAACTACAATGAAAAGGTGAGTCATTTTGTTCCAGGTCGGAATAATGTTAGTATCTTTTTGTCTTTGTCTTTTTTCACTAAATAGAGGACCAGAGCTAAAGGAATGTGTGTGTTTGTTTCAGATATATGAGCTGCGAGTAATGGAGACCAAACCAGATAAAGCAGTATCAATCATCGAGTGTGACATGAATGTAAGACTCAGTAAATGATCACAGACAACACTGAATCATGCTGTAGTATCTTCCACTTTAAAAGTGTTATTGCTCTTTTTCTCAGGTGGATTTTGATGCTCCCTTGGGTTACAAGGAGCCTGAACGAAGACACCATCACCAGGAAGAACCAACAGTAAGGACTATGGCCTGAAGGTTTCTGTGCATTCGTGCTCTGCACACTTTGATAAAAACATTTTTTCTTCTCAGGAAGAGGAAGGAGATCCCAGCAGTTATGCTGACATGGACATGGGATTCAGAGTGAGTAAATGTTTTAGGTTTGAGACAATTACATGTCCTCATTGCTGATTACTATGATCATTTAAACTAATATGATCTGTTTCTTCTTCTCAGGCTTTCACCGGCTCTGGTAATCGTTTGGATGGCAAAACAAAAGGCATTGAGCCCAGCCCTGCCCCTCTCTGCCCAAGTGACATCAAAAGGTAAAGAAATATTAAGTATTTCATACATGAACACATAAAGTGGTCTAAAAATGAAATATTGTAACACACTGGTTTTACTATTCAACATAACTGCAACATTATGAGGTCCCTCTTATAAGGTTTTTTGTTTTTGTTTGTTTCAAGCCTTTGTAGGCAGTAGAGGGTAGAGAGAGAAAGATGGCATGTGACATGAAACCAATGTCCATTGCTGTTCTAGGACTGGGGATGTTGTATTAAAGTCCCTTTGAAAATCTTATTCAGCATTTCTTTAACAGGACTTGATTGTAGGTAGCTTGGTGATCTTAAATTGGACATACAATGTGACACATTGAGGCACAGAAGATTGTGTCGTAGACACTTACAAAGAGCTGTTGCTGCCAAACCACGACTGTGTTCATAACCCACTGATCTTCCATCTTTGGGATTGTCCAGGCCCCATGTCATGTTGTGGTGTCACATAACATTGTCACGTAGCCTTTTGGCAGATGTAAAATGTGGAGACTGTTAGTTTCACCTGCTTTGTCTTTATTTGACCACACATCATTGAACATTAAATCATCCTACCATTGTGAAGTCATAAGTGCAAATTGCTGATCTTAAACCAATATTTCATCACACAGAGGCATCCCCAACTATGACTTCAAAGTTGGCAGGATCACATTCATCAGGAACTCAAGGCCTCAGCCCAGGAAGTTTGTGGATGATGTAAGAAATGTGAAGCATTTTATCTCACTACGTGTATGAACAGTTTCGCACACTCAGTCCAACCTTTGTCGACAGCATTTGAACCAAACAATTTTACTGTGACTCATTCTACACATATATATTGTATTCCTAAAATGTTGTTTTCATTTTCTTAAACAGCACTCATGCTGTAATTCTCATGTTCAGCTCCTATTAAATCTCTTTTTAATCCCTTCAGGATGACGCCATGAACAGGTTCATCGCTTTCTCTGGACAAGGACAGTCACTACGCAAGAAGGGCAGAAAGCCTTGAAGGATTTCAAGTGGAGGGACTGTCTAATGTGCACAGACTCACCATATCTATTGTGTCCTTCAACAGCAAAGTAAAGAAGCTGGCCTTGAGATGCATTGGTTTTGTCTCTCAATATTGTTTGAAGTGAGAGTTTTGCTGTTGTGTTAGGATTATATGTAATTACAACTTGACAGTAATATTTTGCTCACCAAACTCTGAGCTGTTTAAAATGCTGTTAGTTGTAATTTGGTATTGACAAGTCCAGGTTGACCGATTTCAGCCAGGAATAATAAATTATATCACTGCACCATCAACACAAAGATGTGCAAAATGTAAATAGCTTTGACTTAAAAAATAAATACCCCCCCCCTTTTCCCACCACTGTTGCATTTTTACAATTCAGTTAAAATATGCTGTTATTCAGTATCCCATTTGTATGATAAAAATGGGAGCAATAATATCTCAACATTTATGTTTGATTTTTTTTCTGACCTATAGGAATACTTTCTAAGTTTTTCTTTCCTTTTCCTGGTTTATTTATAGATAAATAAAGTGGACTGTGTTTTGAAATTAATTCATTGTGGCAAGTTATATTTATAAGACCTAAGCATGTGCATTAACTACCAAATGAGTGCAACATAACAGGATGTATCTAAATCACATTAATGGGCCCATTTATTTAGGAATAAAGTAAATGGTTGGTTGTCAGGCTTAAATTAGAACAAGTGTAATGTCAGGGATAAAAGATACAAAGGGTAAGTATTTAAAAGTGTAACACAAGTAGATGATGGAAACGGACATACAAGATGAAATGTTAAAAATACAGTTTCTCACAGTTGTAGCTTTGTTTTTGATTGAGATACGTATTCTAGTTTTAGAGTCTTTTCAAAGTAAGTGCTTCGTGCTTTTAATGTGAAATAAAAGTGAACCGGAAGTATTGTTTCTGTTCCAGTTAGCGCAGATAGCAATGGACCAGACTGTAAGAACATCATGGAGGGTAATGTATCTGAAAAATATACTGTGAATTACTTTCTAAGCTAAATGTCCCGTTTTCAGTGGATCTCCGTTGGTATTTATTGTGCAGATAAAGAGTGAGGAGTGTTAACTCTTAGCCAAACAGTTAGCAAGGTAATAAGCTGCCAATGCTAACTTACTGTAGCAACCTCAGCGAGGAATAAGTAATGTCAGAGACACCAGGAGGTTTTCACAGAAACAACTAGTTTCTGATCTGATTCATGATTTGCTTTAAAATCTAGCTTTGAAAGTAACGTTTAAACACTAGCTACATATAAAACTAACATTTACTGTAATCCCAGGTCAGCTACTGTGCAACCTGACTTGCGTCTAAACCATAGCGACCTCAGGGAGGTGCTGTCAGGCAATATATTTGGGTTTTTTTCGCTCTTCTTATTGAAAGTGTTCTTATTCAAAGCAAGTATACACTTCCCTGCATATGACACAATTGTTTTTCAGTATTAACGTTCAAAATAAATGTATTGTTAGTGGACAATTCATTCATTCTCATGTGTGCGAACCAAAAGCTTGCACATGTGATGCACTTCATTCAATTAATTCATTTGCATGAAATTGTTTAGAGTTCATTGAAGGCAAACTTTTATTTTTTCTTATTCTCTATTGTTTCTGTTTTTAAAGGCCTGTTCACGTTACTTTTTCCCTGTTTCATTGTCTGAATTACTTATTGTTATTCACTTACGTAATAATAATAGCCTCCACAATTGTTACACACTCCCCCTTTCATACATTCTTATAGTCATTTTGTGGTCTTTGGATCATGTGAGATGTAACTATGGAAGTTGAAACAGTACAGGGTTAAAATATAATATATGCACGTTGGTTGGGTGATTTCAGATTTCTTTTTCTTCTGTTAATACAGACACCTCGGGCCTGTGACGACTATTGGAATGAGTTCAGACATTGCAAAAGCTTGTGGAATCGTTTTCACCATTATTACACATATGGTACCTCCCCATCCTGCCAGCAGTGGAAGGAGGACTACTATAACTGCAAAGAGTGGGAGAAACACAAAGACTTGGCAGCTAAGGTACAACTGATGGAAGTCATTGTTTGAAAACCTAAAGTTGCACTCTCTCTGATATTATCCATCCTGTCTGAATGTCCTAAATAATACATATAAACACTTTGAAAAAAATATTTTTTGAGAATGGAACTGGCCAGTTAATATGTGTTGTATCTGTTTTGCAGGAAGCTCTGCAAATGAGTGAGAGGAACAGAGTGGCAGAGCAGAGAAAGTTCACCCCTGTGTGGAATCTAAGGCAAGACCCTCCCAGAGACTGGCACTTACCCCTGAACCAGGAAAAGCCTCAGGACTCCTGAGCTGTCATGATTAACCTGCTGTGGCCGAAACAAAGTAAAATGAGGATTACAGTCATTAAATGGACCTAATATTATTTTATCAATAAATATTTAAGAGTGACATGCTGAAGACATTGGTCATCATTCACTACCATCTTAGTCAAATGCAATGAGCTGTTGTGTGAAAACAGATACAGTGCCCTCCAGAATTATTGGCACTCAAAAATGAGCAAAATTAATGAAATTTTAAAAACAACTTTATTGTTAATCAGGATATTTTATTCAAAATATTCACAAAGTCTAATTTTTATGTGTTCCACAATTATTGGCACCCCTTCATTTAATATTTTGTGCATAGAGCAAAAAAAATCTGAAATTCAGCCTCTGAGACAAACAGCCCGCGGCTGTACACTATAGATACGACCTAGAATCTGACTGTGAACAGTCAGATTAAATAAACTGGGATAAAATGATCTCTAGATACGTTTGGCAAGGAGGGACACCGAGAATTAGATATAGAGCCCTACAATTACCGAAGAAAGGGGGAGGTTGCCATGTCTAAAGAGTTACTACTAGCCTGCGCATTCAAAAACACTGTTGAATCTTTGTGATCCCAGTTATGTAGCACGCTGGAAAGTTATTGATATTAGTACACATGACACAATCCCAGCTCAGGCAATAATTTGTGATAATAAGTTGAGGAAGACATTGAGAGAAGAGACAAATCCCTGGTTGGGTATCTCTCTCGGGACATGGACTGAAATCGTAATTAGACATAAACTGACAGGACAGTGTAAACTATTGAGATGGATCTCATACGGACAGACAATAGATTTAAAAATTGGCAAGGAGGGCCAAGGATGTACTGGGAGCTTCTCAAAAATAAGGCAGTTGGGAGTTTTCAGGAGGTTAACGATCAATATGGGCTAAGTGATCACGATTACAGATATTTGCAATTACGACATTATATAGGACAAGACGTTATTAAAAAGGATCTAGATATATCTAAATCAGTAATTAGAGAGGTATATGAGTCACAGTTGAACTGGAAAGTTGCCTCCAAGCTGTACACAGGACTGGAGAATTGAAAAGGCCACACAACAGTTTACATAAAAGAGAAGTGGGATAAGGAAGCAAACATTAGGATTTCATGGAACACTAGGAGGAGATCAATGAACAGCATTGGAAAACCACTTGTGCACTGTCTTGCAGGGAACATGGCTGTAACCCACGACCCGAAGGTTCTTCTAGTTAGTTAACAGTAAGTTTAGTTATGGTAGGAGGAATGGAAAACACAGATTTTGAAAAAGCAAAGAGAAGAAGATGGGAATGTTCGTTGTGTAAATAAAGCATTGGAAATGTGCTCAATACTAAAAAAATAAATCTTACTTGAAGCTGCACTGGTGAAGTAGCAGTTGTAGTGTGTATTTGTCCAAGGTAGTAATGATATCTGACATGAATTTGGAGTCAGTTGGACATGGAAGTTATTGAAGAATAATGATATTTTTAAATACAAAATAATATAAAATAATGGATAACACATTTCCTCAAGAAGACCAAAAAGCATGAAGCATAAAGAGATTTATTTCAAATAATGTTTAATGACCCAGGCAAATGTTTCTAGATGTGAATATATTGATAGTGACAATAAATTATTAAACAGTACACACAATACAAAAGTAGCTTCTCCAAAACAATAGAAAATACACATAAATATTAACTTACAAAAAGTACAAAACATCTAAAACCCAGTCATAGAAAGAAGTTTGTTAAGTAGATAAGCTTTGCAGTCTCCAAGCCGTTTAATGCTAAACAGCCCCCATTCATTTTTCACTATAAAATCAATATTCAGACAATGTACAAGCTATATACATGCTGGGCTAAAACTGCAAAAATGCAAAATCTGAACCAGCAGATATGTTTTGTGTTTTGGATTAAGGTCTGCAGCCACTCAAGCACCAAAGTAATCATTCAAATTGAATAAGCCAACACAACCTCACATCTAAAAGACACAAAACTGCAAAATAAATGTTTATGTTGAGAGGAGCTTTCTTTTGGATATGTGCTACTGACCTGAAGTCAAGCATGGCAACTTCCTCCATTAAACCAGCAATATAGCAGCAATAGTTCCTATTTTTCCTGCCTAAATCTCCAGTTTATTGGACGAAATGCTGAGAGAACACATGAATTTGAGTGCATGAAAAGGCAAAAATGGGTTTATCCTGTGTTTCTGTCCATACAGTTTATAATGTCAGATTAAAAGAAAAAGAGGAAGGGCACTGAGCATAAAAAACTCAGGACTGAGGTCCCTGTCGTGCATCTCTGGAGAAGTGGTGCTGCTGGTGTAAAACTTCAGTTTGGACTGAGATCAACAGATGAACAGAACCTGAGTCCCGGGGATCTCCCCGACTTTCTTTTCAGTGACAAGCATGTGTGCATTCACTGTTTTTTAAAACTGTGTTAATGCTCATACAACAACATCTTTGTGCTTTCTGTAACTTTACACTGGGTTTGCCTTCATTTTGCCACTGAGCCAGTCAATGTAATTTGTGACGCGGGTGTAGACGCCAGGCTTATCCTTCTGCCCGCACCCGTCACCCCAGCTGATCACACCCATCAGAGTCATCTTGCCATTGTTTCGACAGACGAGCGGACCACCGGAGTCTCCCTGTGGGTGAAGTTCAAGAAGCAAAATGGAGAGGGAGAAAAAATGATTTCATGTCATACAAGGAGTAATTATTAAAGAAAAGGTTAAATGGTAGAATCAAGCATTCTCACCTTGCAGGCATCATCCAGGCCTCGGGTGTCACCTGCACACAGCATGTTGGAAGTAACTGTGTGCCCAGACAGCACATCTGGCACACAGCGCTCTTTGGGCCACAGACGAACATACCTTTGAGCTGACCTTGAGACAGTGTTACGGGAGATAAGGGAGTTCTGCTGTAAAAAAGCGGAGAGTCTGAGGGGAATAAGAGATGACATTAGGAGGACAAATGGCAAGATAGATGAGGTTGAAGGGCAGATCATGGAGCATAGTGGCGTTCAGTCAGTAAAGGTGACATATGGGACATTAATGGTAAATGTGGGCATAAATATCTCAGGTACTAATTTCTTCATATTTAGAATATTTCCTCAGTTTGAGTACATTATGCCAGGTCTGTTTTTTCTTTGAACTTTTGGACACATGGATGGTGCCAGAATTGGCCAAGAGGGCCCCCTGCCTGTAAAGTCCAGGGGCTGTCTCTTAGAGCTGAGCCAAATTGGGACACAGAAGAGGGGTGGCCATATTGATATCAAGCTATCGAGTTTGTTTTGAGAAATTAACAGTATCAGAATGGGGGTTTTATAGAAAGTTATTTGACATGATGGCAGCAGAGGTGGAAACTGTTCTAATAGGAGGAGGTGATCTCAACCAGAGACTTAACCCACAACTAGATTCATCAGCAAGAGTCACAAAAAAAAGTGTAATTAGCAACAAGACTCCCCCATGTACAATGACAATAAAGGACTATTCTATTCTATTCTGATGTCCGAGTTGGGTATCCTGGATATATGGTGAGAACTGAACGGCATTAGGAAAGACTACACTTTCTATTCATCACCACACTCAGTATATTCAAGGATAGATTATTTTTTGATGTACAGTAAGGATCAGCATAGAGTAGAGAGCTGTGAAATTGGAGTAATGGATCTGTCTGACCATAGCCCAGTATACTTAACTGTATGCATGGGTAAGGTAGAGAAAACGACACTTTGGAGACCTAATTCAAATTTATTTAAGCTTCCTGGCAGAGGCTGTTTGGTTATTATTGTATCTCTGCTGGTATCTTATTGTGCCCATGATACATCTATTCAGACAAGATGCCCACGACCTTTAGAATTAAAACACCTGCACATCAGTAAGGTTTGTCAATTTTTAGGTGCTTTAGTTTGTTTTTGTTTACAGCAGACCATGACAACCCTCCCAAACATTTTGTTGTGATGTTGGTGTCTTCTGGTGGTAGTTTAGGCGACTTTTTGATACCAGGACCCATTAAACCTCTCTGTTGTGATACTTGATGATTCTTAGCCAGTCTAACCATCCTCCACATGGTCTGTGGGGTCAGTGTACACGTGTCCTCTTTCAGGCTTTCTCTTAACTTCTCTTATGACTTTAAACAACTAATTAAACTAACTTATTGTCTTGAGGGTGGAAATTGGTGCTTTATTTCCTAATATCCACTTTTTATTGCACATCATCACTATGTTCCCCAAAGGGACGAATGACTAAGAAAAATTCAAATTTATTTAAGAAAAATTCTTAGTCATGGGTTTTTTAAGCTTGGGTCACTTCTTATTTACTCACCAGTGGAAGAGTTGACCAGTTCAATGTTCCCCAACAAACAAGTGTTTGTAAAAATATCTCATTTGATTAGAAATATACCTCAGATTAAAAATGTTTCAAGGAGTGCCGCATGTTTGGGGGGGGGGGATATTTAATGTGAATTTTTTGTCTCTGATTTCTGTGAATATTTTGAGTTAAGGGTTGGGAGGATAAACAGCAACACAGCCGTCTTTTGCTTGTGTTCACTGAGAGTGGCAGTAATTCAGGAGGGCACAATATGTGTTATTGAAGTAATGACAGCATCTAGTGGTGAATGACAAGGATTACAGTATTTATTGAACAAGTCAATAACAACACACAATCTCTTATTTTTGGCTAGTCATAAATAATTAATTCTCTAAAAGTCAGTTAAAGCACAGAGTCTGACTGAACTCTCAGACTCACTCTGAATGAGTTTTAATAGTAACTGCCTTGTTTGTGTAAGCATAGGGCAATACTGGGTCATTATAGAAAAGATACTTTAAAAGATTACAGCAATGTAATGAAGGATTAGTTGAGCATTGTTTTGATGTTGGTTGATCTTGTACACTGATTGTTCACAGAGGAATCAGGAGAATAAGACTGAACATTTCTCAGCAACATCCTGTGAATTGTCTTTAACCTTGGCAAATGTACCGTTTTTGATGCTGGAGATGCTCATTTGTGATTGTAATGTGTAATAAATTTTAACTTATTAATGACAGCTTACACAGTTTTAACCCACACAGTATTGGCAGTTTTATGTTTCACCTTTATAAACACAAAATGTTTAGAATGAATAACAAATTAGCCCAATAAAAAAGTACATTTTATTTTCTTCCATTGTCTTTTATACAGAGATATGAATGTCGGGGAAAAAAACAATTCAGAGTATAATTTTAATGGATGTTGTTGATACAGAAATGAAACAACTGAGAGGACTGTACATTTCTCATTTATGCAAAATGTCATTCACATCTACACATGCAGGCTGTTTAAAGGCTGCATACTGGCTTACTGATTCATACACAAACAAGGACACACACTAACTAAATGACAATACGTACAGGCTTCGCCCCCAGCTGTTCCCTGTCCATTACTGTGTGTAAACCTTAGTAATGTCATTGTATTTCCCATCAGGAGCATCATGCTCAGGTTTTGGCGGCGTGTATGCAGGACCTTCATGACTGAGAGGAAACAGGAGGGGATCTGGCTTCAGTGCTGCCTCGTAGAGCTCCTCAGACTCTAACTTCAGTTCCTCCAAAGCTTCCCTCTGTGCTTCTAGAGCAAGTTCAATCGCCTGCATTTCAGCCATGTGCTGCTCCTGCAGGAACAAAGACCCATGACCCCATCAAATCTAGCTCGTTAAGTGCACATAGTAGTGCTGGGGTCAAAGCACTTTCTATAAAAGCTTAAGTGATGGAGGTGTGACAAGTAAGTGGTCACCTGTTTGAATCGACTCCATTCCTTCAGCAGCAGGGCTCGACCCTCACTTTCTTCAAATGACAACCTTGATGGAGATCGTTGCCTTTGTAAGAGAACAAAGGACAACTTTTAGCACTTCAGCACACACCACAAAAGCAAAGAACAAAAGGGAAGAGCAAGTCAAAGAAAGGCACATGATAAATAAAAGCATGTCTACTAAATAAATTGAACTTTATCATTTTGACATTGAGAAAGTATTACTCTGTGTTTTGTAGGCCTTTGTGTTTTTAATTTACTTTTTAAAACAGCCAGAGACTCTGTTGTGATCCTGTTCAACTGTGGTAAGTTATATCCATCCTAAACCTCTTTCTTTGAAGGAATTATTGCTTGACTGTAGATCAGTTCAGATGAAGTGACTATGGTTATGTTAATTCTAAAAGCTCCAAATAAACTAGTTCCTACACATCAGATTATAATCTAACTCTTGATTGATTTGAAGTCTGATTCAAACTGAATCATCTGAGAAAACATCTGGTTCTGGTCTGGTCCCTCAGTTTGGGTTGTCACCTGTCCACTGGGAATTAAAACCCAATTTACACCACAGATCAAGGGAGCAGAAACAGAGAAAGCTGTTGATTGATTCTACTGCTTCCCCTGCTGCTAATTATATCTGGTGCAACAGTGGTTTTCTGTCAGTTCCACAGCCACCAAGTGAGAGTATATTTATTTCCCAGCCTAAGTGCAACAAAGCATCACGACATAAAGTAAAAAAAATCTTTTTAAGTCAGTGAAAAATAAGACCAATCAAACAAGATGCAAGATATTCAGTACTACATTCTAATTCAGGGGTCACCAACGCGGTGCCCACGGGCACAAGGTCGCCCGCAGCAATCACGTGAGTCGCCCGCCGGCCTGTTCTAAAAATAGCACTAGCCCAGGGGTCGCCAACACGTCGCCCAGTATCTCGCCAAGGGGTCAATAATATAATAAGACAAATTTGATTTGTCACTTGGTAAAACCGGTCTAAATTTCCATCCAATCATAATTATAGGTGCCCTGCCCCCTGCCCGAGATGAAACGACTGCTTGTCAACTAGCTGTCAATCAAACATTTGCGCTGTGCTGCTGTCAGTCACTGGAGCAGGGCGGGGGAGGGGCAGACTGACCAGGTGCCACCGTGCCAGGCAGTTAGCGGGCTAGCCTGGCAACAATGACAGCAGCAGAGTTCAGAAACAGCCCTTAACTGATGGCAGGATCATTAAAGAGGCTCTGACCGCTGTGGCGGAATCATTAGTCCGGGACCATAAAATTAAGACGGAGAGTCTGTCCGCTATTGGTGTCCAGCTTGGTGTGAACACTGTGCCGCGGAGGGTGTGAGCGCTGTCTGCGGATGTGGTCAGACAGCTGGAGTCGGACCTGAACAGGTGCTCCTGGTTTTCACTCCAGTGTGATGAGTCTGTGGCCTCCAGTGATATAGCACTGTTTTCATACGGATGCTGTTTGCACAAATGAACATACTGGTGTATGTTATTTAGTTTTTTGATACAGTATTCCATTTCATAATTTTTTAGATAGAACATAGAAATAGAATACAACATGCACATGCTTATGAATTTAAGTTGTTGTACACAATATGTGTTCTGTATTATCATTTTTGAATGTGTTATATGCAAAACAAGCATATTCACTTGTTCTATATGAAAATTAGTGAATAAATGTTACTAAACATGAGTAGCTCTCCGGCACTTTCATTGTGTAAAAGTAGCTCACAGAATATAAAAGGTTGGAGACCCCTGTTCTAATTCTTTGTCTTTCATACTAAAGTGTGGACAACAGTCAAATAAGCTTCACCTTGTTTCATCCAAGCATTTGGTTGGAACGATTACATCCTCTATTGGGATAAGCTCAGGTGGAACCTTCTCCAGCCGTTTCAGCTTTTTCTTCAGCCTCTCTTTCAACAACTGCTCTCTTCTTGGGTCCACTTTTTTCTTCTTTTTGGGCTCCGCTCTAAAACAGAAAGCACACCCATGTGAGTTAATCACAAGTTTGACATTTTGAAATAGGTTAGGTAATTAAGATAGATAAAGTGTTGTGCACTCATAGATCCAGAAAACAACCTGTGTTAAAATGTAACTGGTTTTCTGTGTTAATCTGGTAACAATAATTTTGCAATGGCTGAGGTAATTTATTTGTCATTCACTGGTCTTTAATTTTCAAATGTGAGAAAAAAATATGAAATCGCTAAAAGTGGATTTTGACACAAGCTTGAGACAGAGAGACTACTTAAGATCTGTCTGTGTTTTAGTAAGACATATCCCAAACAAATGTGCAATTAGTCAAAACAAGTTGTTGTTTAAGAGGACCTCAGTGGAGCAGATGTCTTCAGCGTCATCACTGGTGCTGCAAACCATGGACTACGCAAAGCATGGCGATGGTCTCCCAACAGGAGCCTGCAAAACAACACAACAAAAGAGAAAGACTAAAGGTCAAGCCACACCACCTGTTGAGCCCCTGTGTGGGCAGAACTGTTTCAAAACCATCTCTACACTGAATAACCTTAGCTATGTTAGCTAGAGGTAGTCTGCGCCTTTTTAGCAAACAGGGAGTTCACTTCGTATTATAAACCTCTCACCTTGACGGAGCGGTCTGTCGGGTTAAAACGCTGCAGACACAACGCGATAAAGCCACAGACATGTTGCCTCTGTGGAATGTTTCACATTAAACTCGCAATCCGGCTCACAATAACAGAAACGTTCACATGCAGTTACTTATCACATCTCTTGTCCCCTTGCGCCAGTGACAGAACAGACGTGGCGCGTGAAGATGACGTAGCTGAACACTCGCACTGAGAGTTTTGTGGTCGCATTTTCGAGTATTTTGTTTGCGTAAATTATTAAAGAAATTGATAAATACAACATTTATCGCAGATATAATCAATTATTCATACACAAAGACTTTAAAATGCGTTTTAAGATAATTAATATTTTCCCAATTTAAATTTATATGTGGCACTTTTTGTCGAATCTTATTATGTGAGTGAAAAGTTACTGGCTGCATTAATTTAGGGGAAAGGTCGCTGCTGTGCCCCGTTTTTATATTCACCACCGACTGATTCAGAGTCGCCACAAGAACATATCAGCAGACCAGTTTGATCCTTATACTAGTGGTTTGTTGAATCCGCATCATGGCGCTTCTCAGAGGTAAACAAACAGCAAGTCAGTAAAGTTTGAATGCATGCTGGTAGGCTGTAGCTGGAATCATTTGAAATGTTTTGTAATAGGGCGAATTTTTATTTTTATTTTTTACTATTTGTATTTTACTGTTGCATTATTATTGGCCTGAAATGAATGTACAGTATTGTAAATTAGAATCTATGTAAATGTAAAAGTAAGCAGCGATTTATGACGTCTTACGTCTGCAAATTAGGCGAAAGGTGACAGGACGGTGCCGTGATCATCAGCAGCTGTGTCTCTATTACACCTGACCCGTCGGTCATATTTAAGTTCAAAATTGCTCAAACACTGCTTAACGAACACGTCACTAGTGGTACAAACCTGAATGCTGTGATTGTGAAGAGACAATCAGTGGTGAACACGTACAATCATTTTTATTTCGTGGTATGTTTCTACAGTTTTTACATTTCATTCCACTTTCTAGTTTTACTTTACTAAGTGTCTCAGGGTACTTTTCTGAGATCTGCTGTTACAAAAAGTTACTTTTCAAAGAACGCTTTTACATTCAAACCATATTATCAGACCTGATATACTGTCAGTTCAATGTACAATTCTGGTTGTAGAACTTTAAGTATGGTAATGAGGCTTTACTTTTACTTTTTTACTTTAAATCTGAATAATTTTTTCCTTCTGTTTGAGGTTTACACATGAAGCTAGTTGTAAATTAAAAAAAAAGACTTAAACTGTTATTAAAAACAAACTATTTGTCTTTATACAGTTTGTTTGGAAGACACATGTTGACCAACAGCTTTAATTTGCTGATTAAAAAAAATGCACCACAAGCCTGATCCTCAAAGATTGACACTCATAATCCATAATCCTTAAACATTAGTCAAATATGCAGTATATGCATAGTATAGGCAGAGGTAATATTTTAGGAAAGAGGTATATACACATCTTGAGACTAGAGTACATCATTAGTTGCTTATCCAGCCCAATTTGATCCATCTAAAGTTAGTTTTCCCTTTATACTGAATCTTTATCCTCTGCATTTTAATGCACTTCCTTTGTCAGTCATCTCTAAGGTGTGCACCACCCAGTATCTCCTCATGCTGTGATCTGGATGTGGCTCAGTTGTGCATGGTGTGAAGTCATTCTCACTGTACTGAAATGCTGTTTCTCCGCAGGTGTATTTATTGTAGCTGCCAAGCGCACTCCGTTTGGAACCTATGGTGGTGTGTTAAAGGATCACAGTGCAACAGACTTGGCTGAGCATGCAGCCAAAGCGGCCCTTGCTGCAGGTGGTGTAGCACCAGAACTTGTAAACAGTGTCATCATGGGAAATGTCATGCAGGTATCCAAAATCAGATCAACAGACACAATTAACAGATTGTAACTACTAGTTTGTTCTTAGCCTTCTCATTTCTCTTTATTTACACCGCCTATTTTCAGAGTTCAGCTGATGCACCCTATATTGCTCGTCATGTTGGTCTCAGGTGTGGTGTTCCCATCCCAGTACCTGCTCTCACTGTGAACAGACTGTGTGGATCTGGTTTCCAGTCCATCATCAGTGGTGCTCAGGTAAGTACTCTGTCAATAATATAAATATCTAATAACCATGGTGTTGTACATCTAATGTGCACACAGGTACACCTGTACAGTCTAATGAAATGCAATACAAGTGTTCTATACTATAATGGCTGTGTCAGTTAAATTACATCTTTCAGCACTGAGGACATGATTGGTGGTTGCTGCATTATATTATCTAAAAGTGTAACTCTTTAACTATGACCTCAGTAAAAATATACTTTCATTTACACATTTCCAACAATACACAGTATGTAATTGTTGTACTGAAATGCACTGGATGGTACTGAAATGCACTGGATTGTTAAAGAGTGGCCACTGAGTGTATATGTGTAAAGGTCTGGAGATATGTCAAACAGAACATGATCTATGCATTTGTAAAATACAATGTTTCACATACATCAGTTAAATGTTATGTGTCTTTGGTTGTGTCTACTTCAAAACAAAACCCTTTGACCTTTTGTGTCTGTAGGAGATTTGCCTCAGAGACTCAGAGGTGGTCCTCTGTGGAGGCTCAGAGAGCATGAGCCAGGCCCCATATGCTGTTCGCAACATCCGATTTGGTACAAAGTTTGGATTTGATCTCAAGGTTGGTCTCTGGTTGATTCTTTCTTTTCTTTTTAATCCCGAAACACATCTGAACATATGGACATATGGAAGAGAAAATATTCAGAAACAGAAGTCATTATATATTTTTTAAATAAATGACAGCAGAGGTGTTAAGTGTGTGGGGAACCAACTTTTTTCTTTAGAATTAGATCTTTGAGGGATTTAATTCCCTGGACCATAAAAGAGATAAAGCGAGTAGTATTCATGTTGCAGGTTACTCACAAATATAAATGAAGACAACTTCTTATCAAACCCAAGAAACTTTTGACACAAATATAAATGCTTTTCTCATCTAACTGGCAGCTAGAGGACACCTTGTGGGCGGGTCTGACTGACCTGCATGTTAAAATCCCAATGGGCATCACAGCAGAAAACCTGGCAGAGAAATACCAGATCACACGTGAAGACTGTGACAACTATGCATACCAGACCCAACAGAGGTGGAAAGCAGGTGAGAGGGGCTTCATCGAATGATCAAATGTTGGTATCCTTGCTAGTAACTTTGCTGCTCAGTTAAATTGGAGCTTTCTATTCACAGCTCACGAGGCCGGTTACTACACAGCAGAAATTGCTCCCATTGATGTAAAAGCAAAGAAAGGAAAGGTGTCCATGGCTCAGGACGAACACCCTCGTCCACAGACCACGCTGGAACAGATGGCCAAACTGGCTCCTGTCTTCAAGAAGGGAGGGACAGTTACTGCTGCCAACGCGTCGGTAAGTTTACGCCTGAGGTGTTGACTCCTCATCATAATGTGAGATGATCTGTTTATTTTTAATCATTCTAGTGAAGTCTGTTTTATTCAAATAGAAATGTTTAATATTTTATTTTCAAAATGTTCAATTGCCAACATGAAAAATGGAAACATTATTATTTTTCAAGAGTTACAACTTGTGCAAGTGTCACTTAGAGTTAAGTGGAACACAATCAAATATTATTTTTAATGGAAATGCTGTGCAACTGTTACCTTTACTACGAGAAGTAGCCACTATGACTTAATGTACTGTCTTGATCTTCAGGGTGTATCTGATGGTGCTGCTGCTGTAGTAATTGCAAGTGAAGATGCGCTAAATGAACACAAACTGACTCCACTGGCCAGAATCGTGGCCTATCATGTCTCAGGCTGTGACCCAAGCATTATGGGAATCGGTAAGTGATATCACTGTTATGATGTAATTCAAGCTCTTTTCAGTATAAGCTTTACATTAATTGTTGTGTTGTTGGTAACATGGCTTCTTAGAGTAAATATTTCTGATGGGTTTGTTTTTTTTAAATCATTTTAGGCCCTGTTCCAGCAATCACAGAAGTTCTTAAAAAATCTGGACTGACTATCAACGACATGGATCTTGTGGAGGTGTGTTACCAGTGAAAACACCATCTAGGACTTATAAATACAAGTACAGCAATATATAAAAAGCTAAAAGTAAAAAAGGTATAATGATGATGGAGCAAGTTTTACCAACTTTGTTACATTTTAGTACTTTAGTACATTGGCTCAAGCCCCTTCCAAAGGCTCACAAGGAGAATTGGAATTTTTCATGACACGAAAAACCACCTTTAACTATGACCTCAGTTTGAAACATTTAATTTAATGTACAAATTTACAACAATTTCACCAAAAACA
Source organism: Datnioides undecimradiatus (assembly GCA_008933995.1). Lineage (NCBI taxonomy): Eukaryota > Metazoa > Chordata > Actinopteri > Lobotiformes > Datnioididae > Datnioides > Datnioides undecimradiatus. The sequence goes on from WARS01000015.1 coordinate 9,529,136, forward strand.
TTATAAGCTCCAAAGTCTACCACATTTGAAATGTGACTACACACTCCCACTAGATGCTTTTGTAGGGGTCACGATCAGAAGATTTACGGTTTTAAAAATGTGTGTTTTATAAATTTACATGTTTTATACATACATATATCCACCATGTAACTAAGACCTATAGGTGTCAAGTGAATGCAGTGCAATAAAGAGTACAATATTACCCTCTTCCACCTTAAATGAGGTGGAATAGAAGTATAAAGTGGCTTAAAAATGGAAATACATTATTAAAATACCTCAAAATTACACTTAAATACAGTTGTTGAGTAAATTTACTTTCTTCTAAAACTGCATGTTTGTTTAGGTTTATTCAGGTAGTTATTACTTGGTAATGTCCTAAATTTTCTTTGCACAGGTAAATGAGGCTTTTGCCCCTCAGTACCTGGCTGTTGCTAAGGCTCTTGGTTTGGATCCAGAGAAAAGTAACGTTAATGGTGGAGCAATTGCCATTGGACATCCTCTTGGTGCTTCAGGAACCCGCATCACTGCCCACTTGGTTCATGAGCTCAGGTAGCCAACATGTGCAATATGTCAGGGATAAAGTCTCTGCACATTAAATAGATTTAATGAGCTTTTTTTCCCACAGGCGACGAGGAGGCAAGTATGCTGTTGGCTCTGCCTGCATTGGTGGTGGTCAGGGCATCGCCATCATTCTTGAAAAGTATTAACTGAAGAAGCCGAAAAGGAATTCCTGTAGACGTTTGTCCTCATGCAACGCCACCACTCGCAGAACATAAATATCAACAAGCTATAAAGAATTTAAAAAAAAAAAAAGAAACACATTTTGCATGTGTGTAAAATGTTCTTTTAGCATGAGGCACTGCTGCTCAGTGTTCTCCTGGCACACAACCTTGCTCATTTTCTCACATTATTTTTACTGGTTACTCTTTTTACTTCTCTCAGTCTATTTATTCAAAAATATAAAATATAAAAAGCCCAGTGTTGCCTTGGAAGCCCTGTGAAGACAACAAACTAACTCATGTATCTGTGCTCAAACCAGGGTGCAAGAGACTTTATGTATGTGCCTCTAAAATGTAGCATAAAATACAGTTTCTGTTAAGGTTTCAATCAACTCTGACATTAAAATGTTCTCTGTCACTCCAGTATCAGGGATCAGTATTGTCTGAAAATATGTTCGACCTGTGATGGCTCTACTTTGTATTTCTGTGAAAAAAATCTCAATAAATATGATTTTCAAAAAGGGAAGTAAAGTTGTATGTTTTAAGTTTTAATAATCAGCCTGTGACAGCAGCATTTGGATCTTATAGGGAAATAAGATTTGACAAACAGCCAATACTAGTTCTTATTGCAATTCTAGTGGAAGTGTTTGTATTTAATTAAAAAGCATTTAATCATTCTGTTATTTGGTTTTGCCTCTTCACCAAAAAGGTTGGTTACTGCGGAGATTTTTGTTCTTAGACTTTAATTATTTTGTTATATATGCTCAAAATGATTTTAGAAAAACTGCTAACATACAACCATGGTGAATGGACATTAATGCACTTAATGTGAATAATTTCTGTATTCTAAAATACCCATTTGATCCATTTTACACTGTCCTATTGAACAAAGCAGAACATAGAAAAAAAGTTATACTGTTTTTATTGTAGGATTGTTTTTATTAATAAATTAACATATTTTCTAAAAGACAATAAAGCTCTACATCACTGTATCATTGTGTGTCGTTCAGTACAACAGCAGTTTGAATTTGATTTCTAACTTGCATTGAGAATAATGGAGAAATATACGAACGACTACAAAAACCATCACGCCAGTGAACCTTGACGTGATTGCGTCAACGTCACCGTGCAGCGTCCTTATATACGTAACATTCCCGGATGTCGGTCTTTTTTTCATAGCCAAGGTAAGACACCCTTGCCTTCTTTACGCTGTTGGAATAAAATCAGTTTTCATCTGCGTTACAGAATAAAAATACAGTCTGAAAACATCAGGAGATGAATCCGTGGATCTAGAAGATGCCATAGATATCGTTATTACCATGATTTGTCTTAATGTTTTAGTAATAATGATCAGTTTGGTGTATCGGCAGTTCTAGGCCGCCGGCTAGCCTCCGTGCCGCCTGTAACGTTAGCAAGGTGGCTAACAGAAACGTGTTTTTGGAAGTTAGTAGTCAGCGGTGTTTATCCATATAATTTAGCTGTTGCATACTTACGACTTAGTTTAAAACGAAGAGTTGTCATTTTGACAACACAGTTTCCTGGCTAGCCAGTATAGCGGCTCTTCTGTTACCGTTGCTAACTGAGGGCTAACGTTACTGGGCATGCCTCTCCTGCACTGTAGATGGCTGCGGTGTTGAGCATTAAACTAAACTAATTCAATAGCTCATAAAATGGTTCAGGTTTCTGCTGTTTACTAATATACTATGTATGAAGAATGTTGTTTTCTTACAATGTTGTTACATTGTGTGAACAGAGACATTTAATAACCGGTTGTGACGGAACAATTTCTTGATGTTTGGTATTAGAGAATACTACTATGGTGGAGCAGGGATATGCATTGTCCAAAAAAGGCTGCAGTATTATCTTTAATGTCATAAATCAGTTTGAATTTGAATCACCACATTGCTGCAGTTAATATACTAACGTGTTTTTGTTTTTAATTTTCATCTGTCAGATGGCAGAGGGAGACAAGAAATCTGCCAAGAAGAAGCACGGGAGCCGGAACCCAGTTCTGGCCCGGGGTATCGGCCGGTACTCCCGCTCCGTTATGTACGCTCGCAGGGCCATGTACAAATTGAAGAACAAGACCACTGCGACCAAGGTGAGTGCGTATCTGTGATCACTCTACAACATAAATGATAGAATAAGTAGCAGGTCCACATTTTGTCTGTCAACTGTATGTTTTGATAAAATTTGCTCTTTTTTCAGGTGGAGAAAAAGATTAAGGAGAGGCCCAAGGCCACAGTTGTCAAGACTGTTGGAGGAGACAAGAACGGAGGTACTCGTGTTGTCAAGATGCGCAAGATGGTGAGTAATGTGCAAAATGTTTTTCTCCAGGTTTTTTTTTATTACTGTTGTATCTAAAATAGGAACACACCCTTAGAAAAATCTAGAACTTGTACTTGAGCCTGAGGAAATGGCTCTTTGAACAGTGTAATTGGGATTTTTCTATTCATTTCATTACAACTTTAGCGTGGCTAATGGTACTGTAAAACGCCCTCATTGCATCATCATCATTGCGCTTTTAATCAAAAGGCAATGCACATATTTATATGCATGTCTTACACCTTAAAGTGAAAATATTTATATTTTTGTGTATTCCAATTGTAGCCCCGCTACTACCCCACGGAGGATGTCCCTCGTAAACTGAGGAGCCATGGGAAGAAGCCCTTTAGCCAGCACAAGAGGAACCTGCGCGGCTCTATCACCCCAGGAACTGTCCTCATTCTTCTCACTGGTCGCCACCGTGGAAAGGTGAGATCCACTGTGTTCACCTGTCTTGGCATTGTTGTTCCAATGGTTTGGCAGAAGTGACTTGACACACACAGCTAATGCTGAGAAATACTAAACATCTGTATCTAGGTACGAGTTGGATGTTTTGCAGACTGCATTAGAGATTTTCTTTTTTTTTTTGCCTTCATACCATACAGAACATTTTACAGCTACATTATGTCATATTATGTGCAAGTATTGGCCACTTCAATCAGTATCACAATCTGTGATGCAGGTGTCAGCAAAGATATCGCCACCATTGAATTGTTAAAACTTAAAATGTGAATGGGGTCTGTTTCCACTGAATGACAGGTCTTTTTGTTTAGGATTTCCACTTGATGAAACAAAAGTGTTGTGAAATTTTTGTTTGCATCTAATGTCAAATGGAGTGATCCGTTTTTAAAGATAATATGCTGTGTGTGTGTGTGTGCGTATGTGTGTGTGTATATATATATATATATATGTGCACAACACGTATTACATGTACATGTTAGGCTATAAAGTGATTACATCATGCTGATGGTCTGGCTGATTAATCAAAAAGCGAGACCATTAAACAAGCATATTATTATTATTGACAATAAAATCAGTTCATTTCTCATAGTAACAATTAGAGTAGAGTAGTAATCATAGTATTAGTAGTAATGCTGTTTTTATGTTGCAGTTAAACTCTTTGTACCTGTAATAGCTGCATTTTCCAAAATTGTAAAAATGGACTGACCCTGCTGATGCACTCAGATCTAATGCAGAACATGGGGGAATCCTCACCTTTGCATCATCTGATTTGGTCTTTTATTGTTGTGCAGTGCAACACTTAACTGGACACCATTTTAAATCTATTGATACATGCAGTGTCTTTACTGATTGTAATCACAGGGGACTTGTCATCTTTCACAAATGGTTCTGGATAAAACTCTTGAATTGGCAAAATCTCAGTGCTATTTTCCATCACCATCAGTTTTAGATGAAGAGTCATACAACACATGGTATCCATGAGAGCAAAAAAATCCAGGTTCATCCTTATTGTGCATGAAAATAACAAGCGTGCTGGACGCATCACTATAATCACACTCTCAGCACCACAGACATTGTCCCTCCCTCCCACACTCAAATGCTACATGGGCAAGTTATGGAAGCATGCAACTGTGCCCACACACACTTTGAGCAGTGGCTGACCTAAATAACGTTTCTGCTATTAAACTGACAGGCAGAGAGCCTCTTGATAAAACAAGGAGAGTGTGTCAAGTATATTTATTTTTCCTCGTCTAACTCGCTTTGTGTGCACTTCATTGCAGCTTTTTTTTTTTCCTTTACAAATTGCACAAATGACTTACATTTTTATAGCACTTAAGTTGGATAGATCTTCCTCTACCCTCCCATGTTCAGGATGGCAGTAGATACTCTATGTAGTGGTTGGTGCAGTATTTGGTAGCCTTGTGTGCAAAAAGCTCAAACACAGCTCTATACTAATGATTCTTTAAAATTTTTATTTTTTAGCGTGTGGTGTTCCTGAAGCAGCTCTCAAGTGGTCTCCTTCTTGTCACTGGTAAGGATGACTGCTTTGGTTGCTCAATATTTATGCACCAGACACCCTTCCATAATTTATAGTAGCACTGTCCGCAAGACACTGGACAGTTTTACACATCTTTTCTAAACATTTTTTTCTTGTTTGCATACTTGTAGGCCCTCTTGCCCTGAACAGAGTCCCCCTGCGCAGGGCCCACCAGAAGTTTGTCATTGCCACCAACACCAAAATCGACATCTCTGGCATGAAGATCCCCAAAACTCTGAACGATGCCTACTTCAAGAAGAAGAAGCTGAGGAGGCCCCGCCACCAGGAAGGAGAGATCTTTGATACAGAGAAAGAGGTAAACTAACTTGGATGTTATAAAAAAACATAATTCTTGACACATCTTGACCTTTTTCAATGAGGCATGGGCTCAGATTTGATACCTGACTCACTGGCTTTCCCTTCTGTCTCCATGTGCAGAAGTACCAGCTGACAGAGCAGAGGAAGGAGGACCAGAAAGCTGTTGATTCTCAGCTCCTGCCCCTAATCAAGAAGATGCCACAGATGAAAGGGTACCTGCGCTCTTCCTTCTGCCTGTCTAATGGTGTCTACCCACACAAGCTGGTTTTCTAAATGTGTTGTAATAAAGAGTACCACCGTCTCCTGCCCTCTCTTGCCTTGTTTGTACAGAAACTGGTATTTCAGAAACAGGCCATTAACTGGCACTCATCCTAGTGATGTATAAGAATATACACAAAGGACATTCATCTCATGTCATTTACAATTAATAGAATTTTAGTCTTTTGCTGAAAAGCGATCCAAACAACTTAACACTAGTATAATAGGATTTGGGGCTCCAAGTCACATTCATGGTAAACGAAATTACTCGACCATATTGAACTTAACCTGAAAAGGTATTGTAAGAGAATGTCAGCAGATGAGCTTTTTATCCAGTAATTAAAGATAAGATGGCTGAGATGCCAAATAACCCAAAAGGGATAGAAGATGTACAAACCTGGTAACTGCAACATCATCATCCCATGTCATGATTAATACTGTAAAGTATTACGTTTGTGCCAAAAGTCATTCATACATCTTGGAACCAGATGTGTCTGTTCACAGGATTATAAATGTCATGGTTTAATTAGTGTAAAACGAAGCAGTGCAATGAAATGACCACACTAGGCATTGAACCCAGACAGCTTAAAAGCTACACTTTAATTAAAAAATGACATGTCTAATGTAACAAGACAAAAATAAATACAAGTGTTTCATCTCTTTAACATGGCCACATTTTTTTTTTATCCTCAAAAACAGAACAAAGTAGAAAGCAGCACAGAAAAAGGCAGCGGCCTCTTGCCAAGGAATGATAAGTGCCTTTGTCGAGTCAGTCAGTACTGTATGTATGGTCAGCTGATGTCGAGAAAATGTGTTCCTTCAGCCGGACTTGAAGAGCAGAATGGCCACCTGACCCAAGTAGAAGTAAATGAAATGCTTGGTCTCATGAGTCACATAGCTGCCAAAGTTTCTCCCAACGATGCAGTGCCAGGTCGGGTTATATTTCTTGTCAAACTCCTGTGTGGTACAAAGACACATTGTGTTCATCAACCATTTGTGGACAAAGATGTTTGCAGGTATAAATACATGATATTTCAATGTAAGGATACACAGCTTAATGGAGCATAGAGTATGGGAGATGTTCAAGAGAGACGTGACAAACCACCTCTGTTATTTAAGGTTTCAACGCTTACTTCAAAAGTAATTAATTTTCTGTAATGATGTGATTATAGCTGGGGAAGATCTGTGTTTTTACATGCCTTCCAATCAAAATGCATATTTTTCTACTCAAAGCATTCATGTACCACCCTTCCAAGCTAGGACTAATTTATTGCTATGATTCCTAATCATGTTATTGAGTAGAAATACATGAGTAAAGTTCTGCCTATATTGTCAGGCTAGACAAATGTTTGAGAAGTACATAGCCTGAGCTTGAGCTGTGTGATTTATAGTGACAGGATTTGGGCCATTTTGATCATTATACCGGTGAGTAGCCCACTTTTGAGCTAATTAATTTAGTTAATTTAGTTATTCATTAGTGAAATAACGAACTTCTCTGCCCATTTGATACATTTTGTATTTTCTTTGTAACATACTATGTCTCATCATCATGTTGCATCTTTCCCCATATATATATACACACACACACACAAATATACCGAAGTTTTGTCTGTTACTATGAAAATTACACATCATGGTTTGCCACTCCCAACCCTGATCATGAAAGGAGACAAAAATGTGGGCATGTGGCTTCTGCAGAACAATCAATCTAGGACAAACGGGTTTCCTCAGGAAGACTGGAAACAATTGCGAATACCAGGCTGTGTGTCTACCGTGAAGGTTGCACCGAATTGCTGGCAAGTGAGTGGGAAAATGCTTTACATGACAAGTCGCAGTCACATCACAGCAAAAACTCTCCATGCGCAATAATTCTGAGGTTAAAGTTGGATCGTGGAATCACTGTTGGATGCGTCAGTGATGGTTTTACCTTTTTGATGTATGCAGCGATATCTTTCTCGATGTTGTACTTCTCCAGGGCCTGTGTGGCACACTCCACGGCGTCCTGCTGCATGTCCTCCGACATGTCGGCATTTTTGATCACTGCCTTCCTCTCAGACATGGTTGCCCTGGGAAACCAAAACACACCGTGGATTCATCATCTTCACAGGCGCAACACTCACATACTCTCTCTCGCACTCGCACACGCACACACACACACACACACACACACACACACTGCAATCGACTCTAGACCCTGAGGATCCCAACAATCCTCATCATCGATTGATTTAAACGGCACTGTATGGGGAGCGGAAAGGCTCTTGTCGGCCAATAAGGAAAACGAAACGGTTAGAGACGGAGCTATCATTACATAATACCTGACATATAATATCTGAATTAGCCATTTCTACAAGTGTTGCATAACAACTTCTATCAGCGGCAAGCTCACTGGATGCGCGCTCTGCGTAGTTTCTATGGATACGCAAGACATTTGAGATAATCGTCTCAAATTTACCAGAGGTTTCAACAGGAATCTCTGGAAATGAAAGCTCAACTGGAAAAGCACATTTCTGCAACTACCTAGTGCCAGAGAGCGGCGAAAAAAACAACCCTTTTCTGCCTCAACGTGTAGGATAACAAATAAACATAAACATGTCAAAATACGTTTGGCATAAATAGGACTTAACAATATTATAAGTAAGGAGTCCTAGGGTTTTTAACAGGACATCGCCACATGCATATTCAGCGATGAGCTGTTGATTAGCTAACGCGCGATAACTCGCTGATCATTCATCCCGCAAAAAGGAAAAAACAGCGCCGAACAGTAAGCACAAATGTTACGGTTTTGCTGATGCTAAAAAGAGAATAATTAACAGTTCTGTTACTTCCAGCATGCAATTTCCTTAAATTTACCTTCTAGTCTCCCGTGCACTGTTTATCTAGTTTTAAAGAGACGACCGCTCCTGTAGTGACAACTCCCGCGAAGTGGTTGACACAAAAGTAATGTGGGTGTGTAGCGGTAAGAGACTGCTGCCTTGACGTCCTCCCATTGGCTGATATTAATGCAAACGGTGCTGCTATTGGCTCACGCAGGTCTATCTTTCCGGTGTTTCTGACTGCATTTTATTTCAAACCATCATGCTTTGCGACACGATCGTTGCTGGGTAACCATTGTAAATAACTTGCTCACGCCATGCCACATGCCTCAGTGGCGATTTATTATCGCAGATATATGATGAAATTATTTGACATGGTTCTATTTGTTTTGTACATACCATTTGCCATACAAATCATATCTTTCATATTCGCCACTTTAATACCAATTTTGTAGGTGAAGTAATATAAACCGCAACCAACATGGGAAAAAAATGTGACTTTGCAGCACAGCTATTTTAACAAGAACCTGACATCGTAGCATGTGGGCATGAAAAAAAAGTATTCGAAATAAAACCATAATTCAAATAGCTTCACCACAAGAAAAAAAAATCAATATGCTGTTTTAGGTAACTCTTGTCCCACAACAAACATGAGCACTTTAAATAGTACGTTTTCAGGCCAAGTGTGTTGCTAAAAATATAACAGTAAAAACACCAATAAAAAAATGGCTGACTGACTATATGATTCCAACCCTAAAGCCTCAGAATTACATAACTCACCAGTTAATTTTGTACATTGTTAAAACAATGTACAATGACAAAATACCCATCTTGCTGCAGCATCACATTTTTGTGAGACGGTACTGTCTGCAGATAAAAACTACCATAAGCACTTTTTTATTTCCAGACAATTCTAAAAACAAAGTCAACATGTTATCTTTTAACCTATTTATTTTTCATACACACATGAAGTTCATAGCTGGATGTTAAGAGCCCAAGCAAACCCACATAACTCCATTGCATATTTGCAATCATCAACATACCTAAATGAATCAAACTCCTAATCCTACTATTCAAGTTTTGGGTCACATATTCAAATATGTATCAACAAGATACAGTATTTCAGTTACCTAGTTAACTTTACTACTTTTATCTATGGCTTTCAAAAAGTCTGTAGATAAAATGTCTTCACCTAACACACAATCATATTCACACAACCACATAATACAGATTCATCAAATCTGCCAGTGTAACAGTCATATTCACATATCAATTAACAGAGAAACATGTATATTCTCATTTGTCTTAACAAATAATTTTGTCACAACTAAATGTCGACAACCAGAAACTAAGCTCATTTCTACTTAAACAGTTTGCATCACTGTGTGCCTGCACTGGGGGAAAAAATTCCAAAGGTTTTTAAAAATACCATTTCAAACTTCCACGGTAAATGAAACATCCAATTACCATGATACATCGGTGATCATGTGTTTAGTTGTGTCAGAAGATGTATTTGAAGAAAGGTATATATAGTACTGATACTGCTGTTGCCTGCGTGTGTAACAACTATGTGTATAAAAAAACAACTTCATCAAAGCATTAAAGGGCTCAACTGTGAAAATGATTGTGATCTCAATATTCATGATGGACAGACAAACAACTGCAGAAGAAGACAGCCCACATTAAGATCCTTCAACTCAGAATATGGTATAATCCCCTTTGGTATAGCAAATATTAAATAAACGTGATTAAATAAAGAAAATACTGCAGATCTTGATTTATAAACTTGCTTAAAATTGAGCCTAACAGCTGCTGTGTATGAATTACACTTGAGGCAAAAACAACATAAAAATTTGTTGGGCAGAGCATGTGAGGCTTTAGGTTGAACTTAATAGGGATGTTTTCAACTTATGATAGAAAAAAAAAAAGTCTAAAAGAATAATAATTAAAATGACTGTTATAACATACTTGACTGGTATATTAAAAAGTGACACACTAACACACACACATTTGTACACATGCATCTTGTCTTGTTTTCAGGAAAGCTGCTGTGAATACAGATGTAACTGTAAGCTGCCCTTTGGTTCACTCGCTGCGGTCCTTTGGCTCTCTGTATTTGTAGTGGATGTATTCAAAGATGTCTCTTTCACTATCCACCAACAGAGGCTCTCCTGCCACACCTACAACAGATCCATAAACAAGATTAGCTAAAATTAAAAGTTGAAAGCAAGAAGCATTGGTTAGTGATTGACATCTGAAGTTACCCAAGGCTAAAACACAATAAAGCAAGTACATATGTCATATTTGACTGAGACTCACCAGTGACTCCGAGTGGTCGAATGGTGTATTCATTAAGGGTGAAGCCCTTCTCCAGCGCGTGAGCTCTCATGTTTTTATTGAAAATGTCACTTCCAGTGAAATACAGAACTCCACAGTAGTACTGGTCCTTAGGAATTAACCTTTGAGGCAATCAAGAAAAAAGCATTACGGAGCAGGAACAAATGGCTGATTAGAAGAACAAAGACATTAAAAGAGAAATTTAAATTAATGAGAAATGCTAAATTTATTGCTTTTGTGGTACATCCAAATTGTATGTAGAGGCAATGGTTTAACTGAAAGATCACTGATTTGCAAGATGTGCAACATATGTCAAGACAAAGAATCTTCTAGCTATATAGTAAATCTCCACCAAGGCTCAGTCAATGCTCTATTGCATAAATGTGTCGAATTTCTACACTGTAAATGTACAGTGTAATATAATGTATTGCACCTGATATCAATACGCCTGTGAAGGTATTCCTCCTCGTTTTCATCTTCATCATTCTGCTGTAGCTGGCAGACTCCCTAAAAAAAGAAACACCAAACAAACAAAAAAAAGTGCTACGTCATCACAATCATGTGCTTCACGGGTTGGTTCCAGTTAGTAAACCAATCACAGCAAACACAATCAGCACGAGAGGAAATAAGCAGAGGGCTCACCATGAACTTGGTGTCTCCTTTGGACAGAGTGTCAGTCACAAACCCAATGGACTCCAAATGGTCAACCACAGCATGGAGAAGCTTGGGCTAGACATGAAGATGAATGGAACAAAATGAATGCTAAAAATATGAAACAAGTCATGGCAACACAATGCATTTAACACAGGATACAATGGAGAAGAGTTTCACCTGCTTCTCGGTCTCAGAAGTGTAGTTTGGGTGAGTCAGCAAAATATCAATATCACCACTCGATGCTGCACCTGGATATTATGAACATGTGAATTCAATTTCATAATTACCCAAGTCTGGACTTATTTAATGAATATTAACTGTAATAAACTTTAAGGAAAGGTTTTACCTCTCCTGTAGCTTCCACAGATTGTACCAATATATTCTTCATCAATCTTCTTCAACTCTCCAAGGATAAGAGCCTAAACAAAGGACAAAGTATATGACCACACACACCGTGCAAAAACACTCAAAATTACTAATACGAAGAGCACAGAAAAAACATAAATGCTTCATTACCTCCATCTTTTCCATTTCAACTCGTGGAATCCTTTTCTCAAATTCCTCAAAGTATCTGAGGGTAGCAACATTATCCATTAAACACAGCTCACGTATTAATAGCGGACAGCTTTTGGATATATATAAGAGCAGCCAACTTACTTGAGTCCAATCTGTTGATGATGATTTAGCTTGTGCTCAATCTTTTTAAGATCTAAAAACAGCAAAAAATAAAAAACATGGCTCACATGAAGTAACACTCAGTGTAAATGTACATTGTGCACATTTATTGAACATACAGTCTACTGTATGTCAAATAAAATGTAAAGTCATACAGACGAAGAATCAGATAAAACAAAATAACTATGGTGTAAGTTAACTGCTAAACAAACCTTCTAATGTCTTCACCCCTTCCTCGTAAAACTTCCTGGCAGCAGCAGGGCTAAAGTCAAGACACAAGAGATGCAGTTATGTAGTGTGTACATGAACAAACAACTCTCAGAAAATTCCTGCCTCTGTATTGACTGGCCAATGAATTGATCCCCCAGTGCATTTCAGTCAGTCATAATGTATTTCAGTTTAAATGTCCAGATAAAGTATTTAATCAAAGACACTTAAGACATACCCAATGCCAGTAACTCTGGTGAGGAAATTAATGGAAGAACTGGTGTCATCATTTCGAATCTACAATATAAAATTAGATCATGAGTTTGTGTAACGAGTTCAAATTAAGCTAATATTAAAAATATGAACAGCATGTCATCTCCAAGACTTACCTTTTCCAGTTTCCGTAGTTTGCCAGTTTGTAGGAACTCATCAATTTTTTCTGCTATTTTAGCTCCAACACCATCCTGTTCAAATGTGAACACAAGCATGAGGGTGTTGAAAACTGATCTGCAGCAGTTATGTAAGATGTGCAGAGTAGCTGTAGACAAGCATTTTCAGGCTACAGCAGAGGGCATCACAGCAACATGACCACATTAGTGACAGGGAAGACAAATAATGATGGAGGCTATTCCAGTGTCTGGGGGAACCATTACACTGAAATGCACTGCCTAAAAGCAGTAAAGATCATGCAATCAATTTGGATGCAGAGTCAATAAACTGACCAACAAAAACTGTGAAACTCTGAGAGCAGAGAAAAAACATGTATGACGTACTCAAAAGTATGACTCACCATTTTATTTAGTCGACACAAAAGTATGTTTCTGTGATTTTTTAAAAATCATCTACAACAGCATGTTTGAAAATTTAGGACACAATTTTACGAATGTCAATCCTGCTTTCAACCCAAAGTACTTATTTCAAACATATTTTAAACTGAATTCTTTCTTGACTTTAAATATATGACTAAAAATAGATTACTTTATATTATGTATATGGATTTATTGTAAGGATGCACACAGCATTGCTGCATCTCAGCCTGTAGTTGATTCACAACTTTTTACTGGACAAAATTTTCTTATATTTACCGCAAGACATTAAATAACTAACTAGTTAACTAGTTCTTGTCTTCACTAACTTGTTGTTAGTGAAGACAAGAACTAAAGGTGATAAACAAAGTTCGGTGTACATACCAGTTTCTTGGCCTCTTCACCACTTTTTATTTTGTTGGGGTACTTTGAGATAGTAGATGCAGCTTTTCTAGATAGAGAATAAGCAAATGAATTGTAAAAAATAAATACAGAACCTTTGTCACTATTACTTTAACCAAATGTTTACCATGATTACTACTCAAACCTCCCCTTCCCTTTATGACACCAAATGTATAATACACTCAGTGGCCATTTATTTGGTACCTAGTTAAAACAAACAAAGTCTACTGCAATAAATCCTTCCTAAATGAAAGTTGTCATTTATGGTGTTATTTCAACTCTAAGCTTATTTAAGATAATGCATTTAAAAAAAAAATAAAATGCTTACCTAGAATAGTTTTAATACAGAGTGACCTCCATGGCTTCATTGACTGCACTACATTAAGCTAACTGCGCATGATGAACTAGCAATTGAGTGCTTGTTCCCATGCATTGTTTCAACATTATATTTGTCATCATACGTTTTTTTAATGAACACAAATCCACACATCGCTGCTGAGGCTTTAGATGCTTACCTGTATGCATTGTACTTGTGTATTGCCCTGTTAACGTTTTTCTCGTAGTTGGCCAGCTCTGGAAACAGAAGCAGAACATTGTATGGCTTTATGTCTAGGTTACCTTACACGCTGTATAAGGTATGCAGAGCAAGAGACATTTAAATAACAAAGCAGTGAGAGTAAGCATCAGATACGATTTTACTAAGTATTTTTCTTATTGTGGGCAGACCACATCACAGACAAGAGAAAGCCACGGCACCATCAAGCATATTATTACTACAATACATTTCTTATACAGACATATGTGGAGGTTAATGTTGAATGACAACAACCCAGCTGTTACGTTAGCTACTGTTGGCTAAGTTTAGCCGTTTGACCAGTCTTCACGTACCGACAAGGAAGTCTGTTATTCCCTCATTCAGGGATTCCTGTGGTGCTTTCCTCTTGCTCATTGTTGACTTGACAGGCCCTCAAATGTCCGTGGAAAGTTTAAACGGTTTTAAATACATAAACGAAGAGTTACGACCCCTTTATAATCTCGGCTAGCCTCTCACTAGCACGTTAGCTAGCTCAACATGAACAATGACTGAAAGACGTAAAGAGGGTGGTGCGTGCGTAACACGTCACAGACATCCAACGTAAGGACATTTGTAGCGCTAATTTTAAATTAAGTACAATTTCTTTATTATTCAGCAACAGTTTGCATTGCACATTTTAATAAACAAGAATTTGAAAATATATCAAATATACAGTGAATTCACAAAAATATTCATTATTACAAACCAAGGGCCAGTTTAACACAAAGACTGTTAGGGAGCTAAGAGGTTTTACTAACTTGAGTTTACAGTGCATTTACTAATTTCTTCAAGACAAAACTGTATATTACTCAGTAGCACATTTACTGTTTTTAAAGTATCTGATAATAAGTAACCTTAATGTCTGACCCGATCACTCAGTTTATAAAATGGAAATATCAATTTACAAAGAATCACTCATGCCATTAAAATAACCATCTGGTGCTATGTTACATAATGCACATACGAAATGTAAATTAATCTCAATAAAGCAGTGAATTTATGGGACCATCTCCTCCTCTTCCTTTGCTCTCCTCTTCCTCATGTGTTAGGAATCTATTTTTACATAAACTTTGTCCCTGGAGAATATTTTAATGGCCTCCTCAACTTCAGACAGTCTACACTCAAGATGAGCCTGACGTGAGCGAATACTCAGACTGTCTGCTTTCAGAGGCAGTGACAGCAGCTCAGTGACCAGCGAGCAATGGGCTGAGGAAAAAAAATCAGCAACAAATCAGAGGAATATTTAATATGCACATTGTACTTCAAAGTAATGTTTTCATCATTATTGTGATGACATCATTGCACTAAGGACCGAAACAAAGATCCACATACTTTCTTTAAGGGTTTTTAGTGTCTCCTGTTTCTCAGTCTCAGGCATCAGAGTGTGACCAGCTGGAGCTGTAGGATCAGGTGCGTTCCTCCTCCTTTCTTCCTCGTCTTTCTGCCACCGCTTCTTCCTTTCTTCAAGACTGTGTGTGTTTAATTGTCAGTGGAAATAAGAACAGAACATAAGCAAAGGTGTAACAGCCGTAAAATAGTGTCCAAAATGTCAAAACCAACTTGTGGTGATAAATCGCACTGGTTACAGTTCATTATGATTATGACTGTAAGGTAAAGAGGTCAAGTACTGTATGATGTAAGGTAGGATATGTTATAAGAATACTCACTACTGAGGCACCTGTCCTTTGACTGCACTTGGAATAGGCTTATCTCTGAGGTTTGTCAAAGATTGTGACCGTCGCAGCACAGTTTTTCCTGCAGCTCGGGCATTGTGTTTTATGAAGTCTATGGACTGGCCTTGCACCTGTAACTGTATCCACATATAAAAATATATGGAGTAAAAACAAAAAGGAGGAGTGGATAAGAGTTGCAAGCCAGACTCATGTTGTCATCTATTTAACAGAAAGAAATACTGTGAAATCAAATGACTATATCTCTTATTGTGGCTGTATCAATAATAATCACTCACTTGCAAACTCTGTTCTTGTGTAGAGTTGCAGGATGCTGAGCGTTGCAAAGACAGAGGAGATGTTTTAGAGTGTGGTCTTGGTGGGATTGTGGTTCCAGAGTGGGCCTTCAGAAAGTTTTGAGACTGTGGTTTAGCAGTCAGACTAGAAACCTGCACGGTAGAGGCTAAATTAAAGGAAACATTCATAACTCAAGGACTTTATTTTTTTTAAGCAGACATTGTCTTACCTGTAGCTGGGCCATCACCCTGGATGGGACATTCTGATATTTGGAGGAGGTCCAAAGAGCTTTGACTGGTACTGGACGAGACTGTGCTCTCTCAGCCTCCTGCTCTTTACAGCGTCTCTGGATCTCCCTGAGCCGGCGCACATTCTCTTTACCAAAGTCATGTACCCGCTGTTCTAAGGGTAAAAAATTACATAAAGTCAAGGTCTGAATTAGTTTTTAATTTTTCTGCATGCTTTACAGGTTTAAATTGTTTATGATATAAAAAGAGTCTAAATCACAACTAGAAATAAAAAGATACATTGATACCATCCTTCCTGACAAAAAAGGCACACTCTTTTTTTTGCAAAGCACAAATTTACTAAACTGAAAAAAATCAATTGCACTTACTCTGTCTGGGAAAAGGCATGATAGAGACGCTGTCTAGTTTGAGTAGCTCCCCCACTACCCCTCTCTGGCCTCGTTCCAAAATATGGGTAGCATTAGGGCCAATACGTGGACGATTTGCTGGGGTACGAGCACTGTAGCAGCCTGGATACAAAACAGGATCTGGAGCTACTGGCCCTGGGAGCAGGGCCAAGGTTTCATCATGGTTTCCCTCTAACCGGGCACGAGCTGTAGAAACAAAGAAAAACTAATCAAGGTTTCCTCTGGCCAATATTATATGGATTTATCATCTAGACAGATAGATAGACAGAAAAATGTAGATTTTGACTGAGTACACTTCCCAAAATCAATAGAAAATAACAAAGACACGTTTAAGGTCGTTTTTTTTTTAAAAAAACAAAACAAAACCTGAAGCAGGTCGTTTGTAGTACTGAGGAAACAGAGAAGGATCTGGAGGGATCGGCCCAGATATTGATGATGGTCCTTCACACATCTAAAAAAATATATAAAAAGTTACTAAAAGATAAAGAAGAAAGAAACATATTCAAAGTCAAACACAAACACATGTATAACACAATAACAAGGTCAAAGCTTATTGACCAAATCATACAGACTGTCTGAATCAGGCCACGCAGAAGTGTAATTGCATTAACTTTATATCTTTTTAAGTAGTCAAATAGGGTTAAAGTGAGGCTCTACCACAAAAAACATTTTAAAAAATGAATGGATGAAGACATTAGTCAGTTCCAGATATGAATATCATCGGTCACCCGGCGGTGAAACACTGCCGAACAGTCTCTTACAAAGCCATTGATAATTAGCATGTTACAAAGTTAGCTAGCTGATTCTAAACAACGAATCACGTCGACGAATCTCTACCCGAAGACGCATTTAACCAAACATATTTGCAATCGCTTACGTCCAATACAGTAACCGGGCGAATTAGTTTACCTTTAATATCGTCTTGTTTATCAGTTGAGGATTTGGCTCATGCAGACTGATGACGCCAGGGTATCAACACTTGTTTTAGTATCCCTCACCATGGCAACGGCGCAGCCGCACACAGAACTAGACCAGACAGATTGGAGCACTTCCCCCAAAACAGCATCTCTGACTACTATCCGTTTGAATTACACCGAAATAATTGAATTAATTAATTTAATGAGTAGCTAGGTGATTGTTGGGACATTAAGACACAGACACGACGGTAAACTACTAACAGCAGCTTGCAATTAATTGATCACTTAAAACTATTTCGCAATCACCGTTGGTTGAAAGAGAGACTTGCCATGGAATAATTGCTGGTATTAGACAACTACGCCATAGTTATGCGATGGTAATGCAATAATAATATCGACTATCTACTAATATCTTACTCACAGTATTTAATGGGTAGTTTCACGACAAGCAGGCGTTCAATTGTTTTCCTCTGCTTTTGAAGCAGTGAAGTTCTAGCAGGTGTATTTCTGTTGTAATCCTGCTGGTTCTGTAGTGCAATATTCCTGATCCCCTTTCCGGTTTCAAGACCCTCACCTCATTCATTACAACAGACACACCCAAACCCGGACTATGGCCCTATTACTAACTTGATTTCAAACATAACCATTTGATTGCTGGAGTGTACTGGGAAGGTACATTGTACACATTTTGAGATTAAGGTCTGCTTGACAAAGGATCTTCAGGGCAAATGACACAGGGTAATCAGGGACATTAGCTCGAAGTCATTGCCCCCAGTGGTAGTTTAGTTTTAGTACAACAAGATAAACGCAGCATGTCCACAGCTGTCTGCCTCACAGTGGCAGTGGCTGTAGTAATAGAAATAATAAATATATAAACACAATGATATCAATACAGTGCTTGCAATATAATCATATTTTTACACTTTATTTGTTTATGTTGATTGTTCCCCCGAAGAACCATTTGTCTATAAGAATTCAACTTTAAACTGGTCGTGTTACTGTGTTGTTATAAATTACATTGACACTGTTCTTTTAGTGGTTACAAGTAATTACAGAGGATACTAATGTGAAACTCATAGCTGTTTGACTCTTTATACAAAACATAGCGTGTTGGGGAGGTAGCTCGCAGCTTCAGTTATACAATCAGTAATGTAGGAGAATGAAAACTATTGATCAGAGTATCTCCTCTTGTTCACTCTGCAGCTCAGCAGATGGCAGTGACGACTGGAGTGATGTTCTAGGACAGAACATCTACTGTGCACCAAATATTCACCCGGTTACACATGTAAACAATTAGCTAAAAGAAAATAGTTTGACTTTTCAAAAAATATCTTTTTTTATTTTTTTAAATTTTATTTTATTTTATTTGTTTTTGCTCAATGTCAATTACACAACTGCCCCGCCCTCGGCCGGAGGTCTGACTTGCGCATGCCCAGTGCGTTTGTCTCTGCTTTCTCCTTCACTGTTCTCTGCTTCGCCCAACAGCGTTGTTTAACTGAGCACGCTCCGCCCCACAAATAAAGGTAAGAACTATCTGACTTTAAGAAATTATTATTTTCAAAAAGTAGTTGTCTCAGGTCGCTTTTTCTGCATGACGATTTAGCTGTTGTCAATTGTCGCTTGACTTTCAGTGAGATATGAGTCACACATGGGTGGGAGTGCAGCAGCGGGTATGCCAAGGTTTGGCTGCCAGGCCTGTATGAGCCAATAGTTTGCTAAAATTCATCACTGTAAATTACCTGAAAACTTTCGTCAAGGGAATTGTATGTGAAATTAAATATAATGGCAAAAGGGATACATTCTGTGGAAAGATTAGAAACTGGTATATTTTACCACTAAAATGCAACAAACAAAATGTCACAGTTAAGTACAAGCTTTTTTAGTTTGAAAACTTCTGGGTGTGTTGGTTACCACTCAGCAGACGACAACAAACGTCTTACAGACGCACTAACAATGGAAACCAGAGGCGGACGCATCTGTCAAATACTCGTCCACCTATGGGACATGACAAAGTGATGCCATAAATCTTGTTGAAACATCTTATCAGACGAATTTGTTAAGAAGCACAAGGTCCATGAACAGCTCCAGAGGAAGAACCGTTATCTTTTGGCACTGGCACCTTTACGCACGCTATTAAAACATGGTAGTAGTGACCTACAGTGTGTATTTATGAGGAAAATTAAACATCATGGTCAACTTGAAAGCATGAGCGAAAACGAAACTTGTATTACTTTAACTGTTTTTTAAACGGATATTCGTTAATTGTGGAATTTATTTATCTATTTGCCTTTTAAGAAAGAATTTCTCCAAAAATATCATAACTGCCTTAAAACTGAAAAACAAGTCGAAACAGCACGGGATGATTCAGCAAACATATGACCCATATGACCCGAGCCCATGGGCTTCTACGCAGCACCATCAGTCTAACTGTTGTCATCATACACCATGAAACCCACTGTATGAAGCTCTAATGCTGAACTGGTCACACTATGGAACAAGTACCTCATGCACTTTACATTCATGCTATAAATTGTCTCAGTGTAACTTGACTGCACTTGACCTTATCTCACACCCACACATTCCCCCCAGCTATATGCCACACACTTGTTGTGGTTTCACCTTATCTGAAGGTTTGGCCAGTGTTACTGGCTGTTTACCCAATGTGATAGGTTTCTTGTTTAGTGTATGTTCATTAGTGAATGGACCGTGGTCATTAAACTGCTACATTGTTGCGCTTATTCAATTATTTAGCAAATGTTGAAACAATTATTAAAATCATTAGCTGTTTTATAGCAAGACAGATGATTAAAAAACGTCCATTTTCCTGATTTACTTTCAACACACACACTTCACATGTACAAAAACAAGAAGTTGGTAGTTTTTCCACAATTTATCTCAGCACAAATGGAACACTTGATTCATTATTTGATAAGTCATTTTTTCATTATGCTGTATGATTTTTACATTTCATAGACAGGGGAGTTTAGAATTTAAAGAATAACTTCTAGTTTTAGACTCTTCCATTGTTAATAATAATAATTATAGGTAGTTGCTGACCCAGTCAGAATTAAAAGAAGCCTTCTGTATATATGAATCAGAGTGTATGTAACACACTAGCACTCTGTGAGAAGATAAACAGCTCTCTAATCAGTCAACTGGATATAACTGTATCCCAAAAAATGTGTATATTTAACATTCATATCAGCTGTACCTGATAATTAGGAACAGGTCTCAAATAAATGACATAAAATGTCAACAGCAACAGTTTCTATTTGCTCTTTGTTTCTGCTTTTTTGTTGTCAAGTAGTAATTTAAGACTAAATTAAACATTAAGACTAAACTACTGCTACACCAAAAACAGTGTTTACCATGGTAAACTAATGTGGGAAAAATAGGTCACTGGAAAATACAGACTTGATGAAGTTTTTAAAAACTGACCATAAGGATCTTGTTGTTTGTATGGTTGCCATACATTAGTTGTTTATGGGTGTCATTTTGACCTTTGAGCTCTTTCAAGGCTGTCCTCTGGTTGCATCTCATGAGAGTATCAGTGGTATGATTGTGTTTGTGTATAAATACGGTGTGTAGGCAGAGTACAGACAAATAAATCCATATTTATAGGGGTCTCAATAGGCTGAACCTGGAGGAGGACAGGCTGAAACCCAGTCACATGTGTTATAGTGTTAGGTTCACCTGAGCTAAATTTAGAGCCAAGCGTTGAGACTGAGGGATGAAGGCTTGGAGGGGCAGAGACAAAAATGGGCCATGTGGTGGAGGAGGCAAAGGGGTGCAGAGTGGAGGAGTTTTTTTGACGGTTGAAATGACAAAGAAAGTCCGCAAATTTCACTTGGTCAGCAAAATGCATGTCAGCTGGCACACAGTTGCTAAGAGGAATGAAGAGCAACACTGAGACAGCAGAGATGGACAGTATTGTTTTTATGACCAGGTGTTTATGGATATAAAAGATGGAGGTGTAAAGCCCCAGATAATTCTTAATCACTTTCTTACAATGAACGATGGGGTGCATCAAAACCAGGAGTTGTTCTGTCAGAGATCGATCAAATGTGCTTTATGTCAAACTACACTCAGACAGTTCTGATTGAGTTGGATTCATTTTTGAGTGTTTAGTTCACTCCCACTCTTCTCATTGTGTTTTCAGCTGTATCACGCAGCTGTTTTCAGTAGGAAAGATTGAAACAAACCTCACTGTACACCACATGCCCAGCAATCAAACAGCAGGTGGACACAGTGAATAACTAGATGGTGAATATAACTGACCATTTAGCAGGTAAAGATACACACATTCCCTTCAGGAGTTGGTAGAGAATGAGACAAAACTTAAAATGAGTGAATATTGGACATTTATCTGGTGGCCAGAAACACAACTCCAAAAGAATGCTAATGTTGCTAATTTAACATTCAAAAGTTGGATATCACTGTTTAATAGCAAATCCACTAGAGCAACTGAAAAGGTGATGATATTTTAAAGTTTTATTTGTCTTTGTTGCATCAATTTGGCCAAATAAACAATTAAGGATGTTTGCAAAGTTAAGTGTTGACCAAATTTAATTTGAAGCAACACGTCACCTTTGACACATTTAGATCGTGATTACTGTACATTCAGAAATAATTGTGACATTAGCTGCTGTAACCTGCTGTTGATGTACTACTTGTGGACAGACACTTGTGTGATATGCTGTGTCTGCAGTGCACTTGTGTAAGCACAGAGGCCAGATTGTCATTTTGTCCCCTTCATGCAGCTAATCAGTAGTCTTTGTCTGATCCCTCAGTGCACGCAAGGGCCGTGCACAGGTCTTATCATGTTCAAATGCTGTGCACAAAGTACATGTGTTCATCATCTGCTGGCCCATGCACATACTGTACAATGTGATGTAATACTCCAGCCCAGTTCTCTGAATACAAAGGAGACCCTTGAGCTCTGACTGCATGCTGCAACGAAACCTGCCAATATCCAGAGAAGCTGTAGACAAGGCCACACATAAGTGACATGAGTGCACTATTGCTGTCAAACAGTGCAGGACTGCTTGCCAAAGTTTTCCATTGTCCTTCCTTGCACCTCCTTCATCTGAAGAGACATGGAAGAGAAAGGAGTGGGCAGTGTGGTGCTCCAGGACAAGGCAGGAAAAGGCAAGCAGGCAGAGAATAAAGGCCAATGTGTGACATGTCATCACCACGCACCCAAGGGACATGGTGAGTGTGGGGTGTGTGTAGACAGACACAGATGACACATCAGGGTCCCTTGATTGAGCTTTGGCAGCAATGTCATTAATAATCTGATGGCTGACATGGAAATTGTTTTTATGCCCTCCCCCTCCACACACACACACACACACACACACACACACACACACACCCTCTAAGCTCAATCACTAATTCATTAGCTTTAGAGGTTTTAATAGTAAGTGAGTTCTTGTTTCCATCCTCTGCAGAAAAGATGTGACTAGTGAGATTAATAGTGCGCAGAGCAGCAGGAAGAGATCACAGAAAAGAAGAGTCAATAGTAAACATTAAACTGGCTTTAGGCTATAAGTGAATGCAGGGTATTCTAGATGCTCCTGCCGAGTCACCTTGTCAAAATGCCTTCTTCACACACACAAAGAGTGTGCGCATCACTGACCCAGGGGACCCTGATGACTGTCCTAAGTCCGGTGCAGTGCAGTGGTGTGCAGGAGTGGTAGTTGCTGACTAACCAAACCTGCTTCTGCTTAGGTTAGCTCTGCTGCATTGGCTTGCATAGTATTTCTTTACACATCATACATATTGTAATTCTTTTCCTTCCAAGCACAGCATGACCGAGATGTTGTTAGAGTTTAAATATATTGCAGCAACATTTCTCTGCTGGGTAGCTTTGTGATCTCTAAATATTTTTGCTTCTGTACATTTTCTGATCTCTTCCTCCAAGAGAATCAGTCCCATTAGTTTAACAACCTCTGCTGGTTACTAATGGACTGCTTCCAAGCAATCAATAGGGTTCACATGGATGGAGGGGGAGGAGAGAAGCTGGATATTACTAAACAGGCCACCCTTCCAGATGGGGAGGAATTCCCATCTGAATATACAAACACGTATACTGGTCTATACTGTTTATTTGCAAATAGACATTTGGTAGATGCCATCTGCAATGCTTTGCATGTGAATATAGAACTCAGCATATGTTCATGCTGTCAGAAGTGCTCTTTTACTTTCTTTGCTCAGCTTCCACAAAGCTTGTATTTGTTTTTTGTATTTGGATTTAAAGGGGCATTCCACTGATTTTACACAAGAGTTTAGTCTTCATGGGGAGTATGTAATCTGAGCTAACACATATATAATATTATATATCCTGTAGCACGGTTGTCTCAGTTTGGGCTAACATAAAATCTATCGTCCACAATGGAGGAGTATGAAAGATGTGGGTCCTAACCGTAAAATGAAAGACACTATAGTGTTGCATTATGGGAAATGTAGGATCGATCATTTCTGTATCACATCCCATGCCAGGGACTGGGAAAATTGGGACATTTTGGCCACTGCTGCATCAATTTTGACATATTTTAAATAAATCTGTCCCCTGTGAGTTCTCCAAATTTATGGACCTAAATGATTGCATAACAAATGTATCGATTTAATTATACACTGACAGACTGATGCATTCAAGTGTGTATTTGTATGGGTGTTTCATTCTTGTAAAGAAACTTAATGTGTGTTTCTGTGTTGTCAGGCACAATGGCCGTCCCGCCTGCATATTCAGACTTGGGGAAATCTGCCAAAGACATCTTTAACAAAGGCTATGGTAATGCAACAAATTCTCAAAACATATACAACATTATTTCCATAATGTTGTTATTTTGTTTAACTGTTTTGGGCAAAGTTATGCTGCAGCAGCACTGCTATGGAAGTATATTTTGTTTGGTCTGTCACTTTAAATGCAAGTTGTTGCATTTTAGCTGCAGCTGGTGTAAAGCCATGCTGTGCAGGATGCAAAGTTCCCCAAACTAATTTATTTTTCCACCCTTTCCATCTCTTTTGAATTGAATTCCCTAATGTCTTTTCTCCCCAGGCTACGGCGTTCTGAAGCTGGACATTAAGACCAAGTCCCAGAGTGGTGTAGTAAGTACAACTGTTGTCTCTTTCAAACAGATGTGTTTAAGTCTTACGTTAAGGTCTCTTTCTCAGCACTCTGTGGTGCAGATCACATGGCTGAGTCACTGCCTCACAGCTCTTCATGTCAGAATGCGTTTGCTGCTTGACATGTACTCTGTCTAACCTACAGAGTCAGCAGACTAAGTCTACACCTTTGTCTCCCCTCAAGCAGCATGCTGTAACAGGGTGGGGAAAATATGCCACTGGTTGTTTAGTTTGCCCCAGACAAGCTGTGTGTCTGTGTTGCTATAGACCTGTTGCCATGGTAAAACCATAATGAGTGCCATACAGAGTTTCCCCACATGCCACTCCAACCTCATTGAAAACAACATTGTGAAAGTATTCTCTCACAGATTTCTGCTTTCTCTAGCTCTGCTTTTCATTTTCCCAGTGAGTACATGAATTGCCGCGTGTAAACCGTGTGGTTTTCTCTAACTTTCCTCTCTTTTCTCTTTTTTCTGCTCTCTTCTTTGGATGTTCCTGTTAGATGGTAAGAGAGAGCGTGTGTGTATGTAATGATTAGACACAGGTGCACTGCAGGGTAAGCCAGTGGTACCAGTTATGTGTTTGTGTGCAGGCTTTCTGCCAAGTGTTTCTTCGCAGCGGTAGTATTTCTAAGTGACACCATTACCCTCAGCAGCTGCAGCAGTAACAGCACTGTCCGCAAACACACTCACAACAAACCTCTCCCTCACAGTCCTGCCTAGATGCACCGTTCTCCCTCCCAGCTCATTTCTCCATGAGGTGTTGTTCTTCTTTAAGCCTTCTTTAACCAGCCATACAAACCTGAGAGGGATTGTGTGGCAGAGGAAACGCATAGAAGCAATGCTTGTTTACTTTTTTTTATTATTTTCTATCCCTGTATGCTGTCTCACCCTTCTGCCCTGTAGTTTCTGTTAGTTGTGCTCTGATGTGGCGCCGCCAAACACTCTTATCTTGCGTTGTCCTGCAGGAGTTTGCCACCTCCGGTTCCAACAACACCGACACGGGGAAGTCAGGAGGCCACCTGGAGACCAAGTACAAAGTGAAGGAGCTGGGCCTCAACTTCAACCAGAAATGGAACACAGACAATACTCTCACCACAGAAATCACCATGGAGGACCAGGTGGAGTCAAACATACATAATATTTTAACCACTCACCTATTTAGAAAACATCACTATATTCACTTTTGGGTAAAATACAAGCTCACTGACTGTGTCTGTGTCTGTAGCTGGCTAAGGGCCTGAAGCTCACTCTGGACACGTCGTTTGTGCCCAACACTGGGTAAGGGGAATCCTGTTCATGCTAAGTAGTTTTCAATGTCTTTCACTAAATCAGTTCTTATAAATGTATGTTAAAAACATACTGATAATGCAGCACTGCTTTTTAAATGTCCTCCTTTTTTTTTTCCTCTTCTAATCCCTCCTGCAGCAAGAAGAGCGCTAAGCTGAAGACCGGCTACAAGCGTGACTTTCTCAATGTGGGCTGCGACCTGGATTTTGACATGGCCGGCCCCACCGTCCATGCAGCTGCTGTGCTGGGCTACGAGGGCTGGCTGGCTGGCTACCAGATGGCGTTTGACACTGCCAAATCTAAACTGACCCAGAACAACTTTGCCCTTGGATACAAGGCTGGTGATTTCCAGCTTCACACCAATGTGTGAGTCACTGCGTTGCAGTAACGAGAGGCAGGAAGTGGACGTGATAGGTTGGATCAGGGCAGGGGAGAGGAAACATTTCCCTGGGATAAAGCATTAAGTTCAGACTAATATTTGCTGCTGTTGATCTCCACATTTTCTCTGTCTGTTTTGCTGTTGTATTTCAGTAATGATGGCACAGAGTTCGGTGGTTCCATTTACCAAAAGGTGAATAGCAACTTGGAGACAGCGGTCCACCTGGCCTGGACAGCCGGCAGCAACAACACACGCTTTGGAATTGGAGCCAAATACCAGCTGGATAAGGACACCTCCCTGTCTGTAAGAGCTGACCTCAAAACATCAACAGGACAGATCCTAAGTGACAAAATAATCCCTCAGCAGTCGGTTTAATGACTGCAGTGCATAAGGAATTATACATTGTGCATTGAGCTAAACATGCGCACTGACAACACTAATTTGTGTTGTCAGTGCGGATTTATTTGTTTGCCATGTTTACCATCTTACTTTAGCATTACAACCTTTGCTAATTTTAAAAGTATGAAAAATTGAAAACAAAGTGAAATTTTAATCTGAGTATACTGGTAAACAGAAAGCCAGGAGTTCACCGCAATTATCACAAAACCATCCTGAGGGGAATATGAACTTGTGTAACAACCATCATGATAATACATTCAGTAGTTGTCAAGACTAGGACCCTAAAATGTCAACCTGCTGTTGTAGCTACAGGAGGAGTCAGAGGATGAGGAGGAAGTCAGTGCTAGTCCACCTTTGGGAAACATTAATTTTAATTATTCCATGGTGACCTGTCCCATGATTGTTGCGATATGTCATTGTTGACCATAGTGGTGGACTACATTCCGATTAGAGCCACACTGTCAGACTCCCTAAACCCACGCTCACTCTGCATGGCTACCTTTCTAATCTAATGTCCTCTGTAGTTGTTGACCCGATGTATCCATAAATATGATATAAATTGTGTAGCTGCATGCCAGTTTCCATCAATCCACTCTCCTGATGTTCCTGATTATCTCACCTGTTCTCCTTATAGACCAAAGTTGACAATGCCTGCCTCGTTGGAGTTGGATACACACAAACCCTGAGGCCAGGTTAGCAGCTTGCCTATTTTTTTCCTGTAACCACAATCCAAAGAACATAAGCACATTGTTCTGATAAATTATGTGACTCTTTCCCCTTCAGGAGTGAAGCTCACCCTCTCAGGTCTGATTGATGGGAAGAACGTGAACGGTGGTGGACACAAAGTTGGCATGGGTTTTGAGCTGGAGGCGTAAAGAGTCGACAAGAGGACAGACGAGGAGCAAGAAAAGCAACACAGGAAAAGAATAAAGAGCCCAAATGTGACAACACCACAAAGGTCCACTCAGCGACACATAAACACACCTTCCCTCTGAGTCCTGCACACATACGCACACATTCTTTGGCCTTAACCCTGAAATCCCAAGCAGCCTCAAGGACCTCCAGTACTGTAACTTCAAAGCAATCAGGCATTATTTTGTTTTGGTTGTTTTTAAATTTTACATTATGTACAGGCCCGACAACTACATTTTGAGCATCAGAATACAACATCAGCAGATGAATCATGTTCTCTAAATAAAGTGCTACTCATGAAACCTTTGACCTGACAAAGTGCACTTTTGACAAAGCATTTGTGTCATCTTTGAAGTCTTTGAAGCACCTTCTTATTTTGACTATATTATCAGCTCAGTTTGGTTCAGATATACTCTGGGTTTTAGACTTCTAATAAGATTATTTGGGGATGCTTATTTTCGTGGATTGTGTTCTGCTGTATGCTTTTGAGGCTAGAGGGAAGTTTTTTTTATTGACCAGTACAGCGACTGTAATTAGATGCAATAAAAAAGGAGAGAATTGAGCAGAAAAGACAAAGATCGCCTGGTCCTTCTCAAACCGAGTGGACTGACTATAATTTCACCTCAGTGAATAATTTGACCTCAGTGAAACACTCATAAACTGTGGACCTTTAGTTGCGTATCTAATTTTTTTTATGTCCTGTTGGTAAAAGGGCCGATGGCAAGTTGGGACTCCGTGTCACCCTTCCTGTCTTGTCTTGTGTCCTGTACCCTCTCGACCTTTGCCACTACATTTCACTTTATCTGTGCTGTGCTTTGTATAGTAAAGTTAGTTAGGACCTCAAACTGTTTTTGTTGAATTAATGGAATAAAGTATGCTAAACACTATGATCTTTGTGGGGCTGTTTTTATTATTCTGGTTGACATGAAGCAGGTAAAGGAAGAGGAGACCCCACGCCATCATTTTCAAAGAAAACATCTCTTCCGGTACAATAAAATGCTGTATTCACAATATAAAATTCAGCTTTGTTTACAAATTCCTGACTTTCTGACACTGTTCTCTTGGAAAGTCTTAACAGCACAGAGTATATACACAAACAGACAAGATATCACAGATACTTGGCATCTCCCATGTAACATCTCTTCTCATTTTGTATGATCCATATACAGTAAAGGCTTCCTCCATTAGTTTTGGATGAATGTGGGCAGAGCAACTTTGAAGAAACGTGAGAGTAAAATCATGATGCAGCTGCACAATAATGAATTACTGTCGCAATCACATCACGATTCAAATATGATGGAGGTATAGTGAATTACTTGTACGGAAATGTTAAATTTAGCCATTTTTGGTTTTCACAGTTTTGCTACAATCCCTAAATTTGACTCTACTGGACATTTTGTTTCAGCAAAACAAGGAAATGTTTAAAAATTAAAGTTCAATTCAACAGACTGATGTAACAATCATTTTACAGTTATAAACGTCATCCATGTTTAACCTCTTACAAGAATAAAATTAACAATAAAAATAATAGTTCAGTGAGAAACACAAATGGATACACATTTACTTTTAGTTGACAACACACGGTTCAATTCAGAAATAACTTTGGCATATAACTAAAACCCTGTTTTAAAGTATTAACTGTGGGTTGCAGATTTAAGTCACCTTACATTTTGCAAAAATGTAACTAAAAAACAGACTGGAGTCTGAAAACATTAAAACAGTTTTGGCAAAAAGTTATTTACATTCATGGATTTTCTCACGTTTAACTGTGAGACTTGTGATCTGTGAGACTGTAACGCTTTAGGGATAAATGTATGTGGGTATATTCTGGCTGAGGTTTCCTGAATGGTTTGTGTGTTACAATCATCTGATACTATCCATGACAGCAGCTGAATGGTTGATATGTGCACAGTGAAGTGTAATTTATCCCGAAATGTTTGTTAAATTCTCAACTGGGTAATAAATAAGATGCTGGTTTAATAAACTGTTATTTAGAGATAGACTGGCTTCAGTGCATCACCTCTTTTAGAATGTGTGAGGGGAGGTTTACCTTCTCCTTAATCTCAGTAAGCAAATATGTGCCAGAAGCTATTTCACATTGTTCAGCAAACCTAATGTAGTTTGACATCCCATCCAGACAGTGGCAGTAGAGTACCACATACAGGCAAAAAATAAAAAGAAACCCAATTTAGGAGAGGTCACTGGAGAAATTCTGGCCTCCGTGCAGCCATGTCCACTCACTCAACATCTAGGGACAAAAACAAAGGGTGGTGCTTCTTTAATAATCATCAAAAATTAATCAAGCAACACACCACAGCAGGCAGCTGGTACAGGACGAGCGTGACCATGTATGCAAGTACCTCCATACTGTTCTCCGTTTCCTGGATGGTGTCATGCAGCAAACTCTGGAGTCGACTCTCAAACGTCCTGCTCTCCTCCACAAGAAACTCATCGCTGCAGACACACCCAGAGTAATTCATGCAGATGTTACTCAGAATTTTGATAATGGGATATCTGTGTCTATACAGGGTGTGCATTTGTGCTTTGAGATGATAATGACTATCTTAAGGTTTGTAGGAGAGCCTCAGATTTTTTTTTAAACCTGCTTAAGCATAGTAGATGTGTGAAAAATAAAAAAGGAATGATATCATAAGTTCCCACAGTTGCATCTCTGTGTACAACTTTGCCAACATCAGCGTGGGCGATGAAAGCATAAAGTTAATCTCTGAAGTCTTTTTACTATTTACAAAAGCTAAAACTGTATTGTGTGTGTGTGTGTGTGTGTGTGTGTGTGTGTGTGTGTGTGTGTGTGTGTGTGTGTGTGTGTGTGTGTGTGCGCGCGCGCGTGCACGCAAGAGGGCACTCACAACTGCTGCAAGCTGTGTCTGGGGGTCAGTAGAGGCGGGACTGAGGATGGGGTTCGTAATCCATCAGGACTGCCGCTCACTGGGCTGCGGACCTTACTCTACACAAGACAGGACGACTCACTTTATTGTGTTGGTTAAGATAGTACACAGCTTTGTTTAATAGATCTAAGCTTACGGATGACATGTGGCTGGTAACATTATTTGTTGTATTAATCTGTTGTTTTGTGTAAATGATTTAACAAAATTCAAATATCAAAAAAAAAAATACAGTACACAGCACCTACTTGTTGTGAAATGTTGATTATTATTGACTGACGTTTGCAGTTTGGACATCTAGACTAGTTTTACAAAAGTAGATCCAATACAAACGCACAGTAATTTGAGTAATTTTTACTTTTACAGTTTGCTGAATTCATCCAAACAACACTCTGCTATTCTGTGATTATCATTTGTAGCTACTTATTTCCTCCCTGTTATTCAATTAAGTATTAAATGGGCATCCCTAAACAGAGAGAAACATATCGTCACCTTCTTAAAATGATGGCCTAAGTAATTTTTTGACAAAAATGGTTTTTGATTAATAAATATCATATACTCAATATTTTGTTCAGTTTTTTCTGTTTTGTGAAAAAACTTGAAAATATGACTTAGGCCATTATTTTAAGAGGGTGATGATATTGAATCCTTCACATATCCTCACACAGGCGACTTTGAGCAGGTTCCACAGCTCCCTCTGTCGTTTCTCCTGCAGACTCATCAGGACTTGCTCGCTCTCGGCCATCCTCTGGACAACACCCTCCACCTTGGGTAGGAGCTCCATCACACTCTGGCGGCATACTGCTGTCTTACTGCATGACAGACACAAAAATAGTAGAGAAAAACTTTTGGAGGTTGTTGCCAAGACCATGACCTTTATTTCTAGAGTTAAGCATCCAGGTCCTATATATGAATTACTAAGAGACTGGCTTAATTATTAAGAAATCTTCCATTAATAGAAGGATGGGACTTTTTACACTTTGTCATAAGCATCAGTATGTTCTTTGTAAAGTGCTGCAAAGTGAGTAGACCTCTTCTTAGGACCGCATAGGTGCCTTTATATCAGATGGTCTGACCTGTACTTCTTTTGTTTCTTCTGTAGACATTAGTCAGGGCAGATATATTTACTTGTCACTTGTATGTCACTACAGGAAATGGGGTAGAAAATAATATGAATGATTGTCCCTTTCCATTCAAGAGTCCCAGTAACCCATAACAGTGTTAAAATGTGCACAATAGCATGCATTAACATGGTGTTACTGTTATTAAATAATACTTTATTTTACCTCACAGTGGGGAAATTTTATAGCGGGAGCTTTTCCTGCTATAACATATTTGAATGTGTGTTGTGAAAAAGGCGTTTTACGTTTATGATTCCTTTTTTGTGACCTGACTTACACATGTTTGGGTATGCAGAGCCTGTAATTAACGGTCTTCAAAACTCATTTACTTCTTCACCCCACACTCTCTGAACACAATGACATATTGTGTTGGCTTTTCTTCAAATGGTGTGCTCTGTAGATCTCTGTAGGACTATCAAACAACCCTTGTTCAATGTGATGTAGGAGTTATTTTCAAAGTTTAATAAAAATAGCGTGTTTTGTGTGTGAGTAGTACCTTAGGTGAGTGTAAAAGTCTCGGAGCTTCCTCTCGTAGAACTGCACAGCCTGAACCACCAGGCGCACCACCTCCTCACTGTCCCCTGAACACCGCTGGTCTGAGCACGGGGAAGGAAAAGCACAGCCAGAAAGAAATTATAGGAGGTTTATTTTCAAATGAAGATACTGTAACAAATGTTACGTAAGAAATGAGGTGCATGAAATCCAAACCTCTGGGTTTCTCTCGGAGTTTGCGGAACAACTCCATGGCCTTTCCTTCACTGAGGAACAAAGAGGGAGAAAAGAGCAGAATCAAGATCACAAACCAGCTGTTTTTTTAAGTTGTTTTCACACTGAAGGTTGGTTCAGACTTACAGTGTGTCCAGGGCCTCTCCGCTCCTCCACGGCTGCCTCTGCGCATCCACGATGTCTTGCTGCAGTTGCATCATTTCCTCCTCCAGCTCACTCACCTTAGCCTAGAAAGCAAACGTGAATGCTCCTTACACACACACACACACACACACACACACACAACCAAATGCACGAAAACATACTCAACTCTACCTGTCCGCAGCTGACAGCAGTCTGCTCCATCTCCCTCCATACACCCAGGAGCTTCTCTGATGCTAGAAGATGTAAAAAGGCTGCAATTAGTCAGCTGCAAGCTAAATAGTTCAAGACATTCAAGAGCAGAGAGATAAACAGGAAGAACAAATTAAGCTATAAATAATTACACTAAGAGACAGATAAGATGCAGTTCTTGCAGTTCCAGTGTAAACTTCCTGCTATTCAACATGTTTTTGTAACAAAGTACCGATCCCAGTGGCTGTCTGCTCCTGGTATTTGTCCATATCTATGTGAAGGCTGGTGGTGAAGAAGTCCAGCTTGGCCATGAGTCTCTGGTGCATTGACACCATCTCGTTCTTCTGTTTGGACAGTGAGGAGTTGTGCCTTAGCAGGCTCATGCTAAAAGAAAATGGAAAACAGCCGCAGGTCACACAGCTGATGCGTGTTTGCGTTTTGTTTGTGGGCGACGGTATGTGAGTGTGTTGAGTGTATGTCCTACATGGCAGCTTTCTGTCCCTGCTGGAGTCTTTGCCAGTCTTCCTTCAGGGAACGGATGCTGTGCCATGCCTGCCCACAAGTCCTCCTCAGAGGGCTGTAAGCCAGAACATGTTTAGGGTCGGCTTCTATGACAAACACAAACAACAGGAAAGGATGTTGATTGTTTTGTTGCTTTTAAATTGTTTTATGTATCATAGTTTGAAGTCATAAAAGGATCATTTACCCCGCAGTGTTTTCAGTTCAGGAAGAAAAAGTTTATGGTGCTAAACATTGTCCCTTGTGTCTTAAATGATCTTCACTGTGAACTTTAAAGGTGTATAATGTTGATTTTATATCTTTTTTACTTAGTTTATTTGACAAAATCCACAAAAGCAGAACTTTCACTGTAATTCTGCTATGGAGAAACATATAGGCTTTTTCATTCACTCACTACTTTATTTGTCAGACGCTTTTATCTAAAGATTAAGGTAGGAGAAGACAATGCAGCCAAGTGTTATGAGATGTTTTGAGTCTAACTGGACATAGCCGTAGTCAGAAATGTTCGATGACTCAATTAATCATGTTTTTTGGCTGAAGTGTTTGCAGACAACTATAGTTGAAGGTGAAGAAGTGTAGTGATATTGTTTGTTTATTGCTGTGCACTTACGGACAAAGCGGACATTTTCTGGAAGGGTCCGAGGAGAAAACTGAGGTTCATAATTGCACGAGGAGCGATCAAACAGGAAGACGAGAGGCAAGTCAGTCCGTCGCCCATCGATCTCCTACATGATAATGATAATACCATGACTCATTCCGTTATTACATGACCATGAGGACTATTTGGTGAAGAGACTGAGTTTATGGTGTTTATGTTACTTTGTAATCTATGGCGCACTGTGTGGCCAGTCCGTGAGGCTCCAAGGCTAACCCCGCCTCCAGCAGCAGCTCCTGATTGTCTGCGGGGATTTTGGTGTCTTTTTCTATCCTCAGCTGCAAGTCTGCAACAGTCTCATCGTCTGACACAGAGTACGTCAGGATCTTAGCAGACATCATGTTCAGGACATGAACCAGCTGAGAGAGAAGGACGAGCATATTGAAGAGAGGATAAGTAACTATGTGAACAATTCTTCCATCAGAATTCAATCACTCTTATAGGACTTCAGAGTCGATCAGAAAATATGACATTTTGCCTTTAATTAAATTGCATTAGAATAAAAACATGAGAGCCAAAAAACAAAAAGAAAAGACGACATGAAATAAAAAGAGACAAAATGGAACAATGAATGAACAAATCAGTTGATTAACCTTGAGCTGCAGAATGAGTTCCAGCTGGGAGAAACAGTCGCTGGGCGTAGCCTTGGGGTCTTTGCCTCTCTCCTGGGGAGACCACTTTAACATGAGCTGCAGCCACTTCTCCAGTTTCTCCAACAAAAGACTGTCAAGCGCCAACATGGTAACATGTTAAGACTGTGACCATAAGAGTTTAAATGAGCATTTTTGTGAGTGAACTGTGGGTAAATGTCACAGATAAAATCACCTGTTGAGGTTGTTGGGCTGTGGCAGGTGTTTAGAGAAGCAGACCTCCCCTGTTAGGTCCTCATAGACAACAATATCATTGTCCTGCTTCAACTTCAGTTTACTGTGCCTGAAAAAAATGGGTTATAAATTTTTGTCTTTTTGAGAGTATGCAAATGTTTTTTTCCAGGTGTGTTCTTAATTTGAACTGTGAACGCAGCCTGCTATGTACCAGGAACTGAACCTGAGTTTCTACAATAATGGGAGAGAATTTTTCCACCATGTAACCCCAACCTCTGGGGAGTCTCATATCTTTCATTCACATCATATTACCAAGGCACAAGGGTCACTGGCATTATCATAGCCCACATATCCTGCAATTCTTTGGTTTGTACTCCTTGTGCTACAGAGCAGTCACGTAACAATAATATTTACTTGGAATTGCGCTTATCATTGCTTAGCATTCCAACACATCATTGCTGAGCTCATTTAGTTAATAATTCATTTAATAATTCTGATAGTTAAAGAGGTGCAAAATAGCACAAAAATGAGAGATACATCATGCTCAAACTAGTTTTATGAAACATGACTACACTTGCTTCATAATGACTTTTGCCAGATTTGAATAAATCACAAAAGATGGTATTACCAAGGAACAGGCTGCCAGGTTGGTAAGAAAGGGCGAAATCCTGTGATGCATTCAAACACCAAAGTCCCAAAGCTCCAGTAGTCCACAGTGACGGTGTATTTCCGTCTCTCAATGAGCTCCGGAGCCTTAAAGATGGTAGCAAACCATGAGTTAAGCTGTTACTATGCAGAGTATGAGGAGAATATTGTGTATATAAGGTGTTCACATGTTTTCATCACTTACTAAGTACTGAAGCGTTCCCACAAACGAGGTGCAGAGGCTGCTCTGGTCCAACTCTTTGGCATAGCCGAGATCTATAATCTTGTGGATCAACTAAGAACAGGAGGACAGGGAAGAAAAAAGATATCATCAGCAAAAAAATTATCCTATAATTACAAATGGATTGACTTATTTTCTTTCTGTCTTTAATACTTTTGCAGGGATTAAACAAACAAGACACAATGTGTTCATTAGTGAGCTTCAGAGGTGCTGGATGGCAGGTTTTATTACTGTCTGATGGAGCCAGGGAAGCTGTTCTCCCCATCCTGAGTTTTTCTTGCTAAACTAAGCTAACTGGCTGCAGAATCTATACTGTATTCAACTGCACTATTATGAATGAATTATGTACCATATGAATTGAATTTGCAACAGTGAGAAAATAAGCCTTTTTTTCCCCCAAACTATTCCTTTAAATCACAAGAGACTGAGTAATACATGAGCATAAATCAACTCTTTTGTCCTTTTCTGTCCATTTATGTACAACCCATTTTGTCTAAAAAAAACAAGACCAAAAACTAAATCTGTATGTGGATTTCTTGTTTGTCTAGTATGCGAGACAAAAACAAGTGTTCATGCAAAACTATAAATGTAGTGCAGATAAAGTCTGTTCGGCTCAGTTTCTATAAACACAGCAGTCTTTCATAAACATGAATATATAACCGCTTTAATATGTCTGGGCTCATTTTTGTAACATTCTTGATTTTCCTGTGTCTTCTTGCCGGCTGACTTGACGTGATTTGTTACATAACTTACAAAATAAAGGGCCCAGAAGGGATGGTAAGAGCAAGGCAATCCCAAAAGTTTCCTGTTACTGCATGGTGAGTTTAAGGAATGAGTTTTCCACATTAATTATTCAGTGCAGCAAAGCTGGGCTCAACTGGTGAGGATAAACATGTGGACATGCTAGAGAGACGAGTCTCCTGCACTCATACCACATAACCCACACACAAACAGCCTGTATATGACCTCTTTTGTTGTGGTTTGGGTGTATTTGTCAAAACAAGAAGGTCATTAACTCACCCTCCTCTCTCCCTGCTGCATCACGATGTTTTCTGGCTTCAGATCTCTGTGGATGATCCTCTTATTGTGGAGGTAGGTTAGAGCTGAAGCTGAGATGAAAACAAAGACCAAAAAGGGGCACCACATTTATACAAGATTATTTCAGATTTAGGATCTATTCAGAGCACAGTCATCACCAAATCAGTGTGCTCCACTGACAGCCACAAAAGGCTTTACACAATTATTATTATTATTTTTTTTACATTTGCACTGTACTCATCAAGACTGTGAACCGTGTTTAAACACCTGGCTGGAAATCAGTGTTTAAATGTAGTCTCAGTATAAAAGTTTCAAAGCTGAATGCACCCAGTGTTGCTGATGGACAGGATCAGCACTGTGCTCTGTTGCACCATAGCTAACAGAGATGCGACTGCGTACTGACACTGTAAAAAAGATTTTGAGCCAGAGTTAAGATGCTCATTAAACTACACCCTTGAAAATTTTGGTTTCACTGAGCTCAGGAGGTTTATCCATCTAACTATGCTGCAGTGATTTACAGGTGTAGTCAGAGATCCTGTGACATCATGATGGGTGAGGTGAGTGAGTGCAGGGGATCAGTACAAGTAGGTACCAAGAAACGGATCCCACTGTACCCTTTGCAAGAAACGAAAGAGTGATAATGCTGTGTGGCACGCTGTTGAGCCACTCTAGATCACCGCATGGGAAATTCCTTACGGCCACAGTTTAAGGTGCAACAAAGCAGGTTCAGAGGTGATGCAGACGTAAAGATTTCAGGCAGGACAGTAAAACTCTGCTTTTCAGTCTGACGTTAAGTTACTCTTTAATAAGACCCAAAGAGGATAAGACTTTAATCTGTAGTCTCAATAATGTCACTTTACTTGCGTCGTAGAGGGTGACTCGTGTGTGTGCTGGCAAAAGTGCTCAACCAAGTGGAACACATAACCTTTGTGGTACCTGACTGTGTGTGTGTTTCGGTGAGTGACTGGGTGTGTGTGTCTGTGTGTGTTTGGGTGTGGATGTGCATGCCTGTGCCTTTATCCTTGCTTGGGAAGCAGTTTAAAGGGGATCACTCATCATCAGGAAATGTCCACCAGTGGGTAACAGGAAAAGGAATTTCTGGGAAAGTGTGTGTGTCTTCTTATGAATGTGTGTGTGGCTGGGTGTGTGTCATACTCTACTTTTCACTCTAGATGTGTGTGATCCATACCACGTGTCTTCTCTCGAACCTGTTTATATAGTGCGAGATATACACTGCGCTGTAGATATGAGCATCACGCTCAAATCAGAGTGTGAGTGTCCAAATGCTGACGTAAACCTCTGTCTGAGTGTGAGTTGTCGCCATGGTGACTAAGATGTTGGTGGTTTAGGATCATTGATGACATCATGATACTGGTCACCATAATCATTTTCTCCATGCTAGAGGAAACTAATCATGATGCTAGCTTACTCATTCATATAATCAATCTATCACTCTCTCTCAGTCACACGCAAATGATCTAAAAGCCGGGGATACTCACAAATGTCACTCAACAGAATCAAGATGGAGCCCTCCCTCATCCCACAGCAGTTTTCCAAGAGGTTCAGATACTGCAGGGAGCACAAAAACAGACACTTGATACTTAAAACATATAAACAGAAACTTTCAGGGAGTTCATAAATTTCTTTCTTTCTTTTACTCGTTTTACAACTTTTTGTTCTTCTATTTGTCAATTTTGAACCAGCTGCTGTCTGTCTTTTTGTGTTTATAAAGGATCAGATACACATTGGAGGTCTTGAACAGTCCAAGGAAAAACAAAGTATCAGTTCTCCCTGCTGAAGTTAAACTAAAGACGTTTTGCAACTCGGCAAATCAACACTTTTGTCGTAAACCCTTTCATTTATTTCACTTTAAACAATAACTTTTAAGAGTTCTACTGCTGGAAACTTGTGGCAGGCCTGACGAAAGAGGATGGTGCACTATTCCGCTCTTTGTCTCCACTAACCGCTCCATCTGCCCTCAACTTGAGCATCTGGGATGCTTTGAAATTTTTATGACACTGCGGTTTGTGATGGTTGGCATTTTCCTTTTCTACTGGCAGCCTGGTGCCAAAACTGTCTATCGCCTTAGGCTGCACACTCAGTTGGATTCGAAATAAAAAAACTGCTCCAGATTTTATCTTGCAGAAGAAGGGCAAACAATCGCCTGGTTGTTAGTTCAAACAAAGTGTGACTCTTAAACTCTAAACTACAAAAAAATGTAAGCAACAGTGACACTCTGGTGGTTGGAGGTTTTCAGAGCAAAGAGCCAGGTGCTGAGAAAGAAAGAGTTATAAAAACTGGGTCAGACCAGGTCATCACTGCTCCTTGTTAATTCACAGTGATTCAACACTTTGACTTGAAGGTCTATGGGCTCTGATCCAGAGTCCTAAACCACAGACGCTCAAACACTCTGTCAAACCTACCGCAGACTTTTACCTTTCTCAGATCCCCTCCCTGACAGTACTCCATCGCCAGCAGCGGCATGTCATTGGTGGCCACCAGTTTCTGCATGCCCTCAGGAACCTCTCTGGCTGCAACAACGTTGACATGATCCAACCTATGTGAGCAAAGACGAGTGGTACAGTCAGTAGAGCTGCAGAATGCATAATACTTTGGTTGTGCTTGCCACAGGCTGCAATTTTAGATATGGGGACATCTGAGATTTCTGATTGCACAGTGCAGTTTTGTTTTTGTCTTGTGAACCATTAAAATAAAACAATGTCTATTTGTCCAAAAAAACAAATATGACATAAAAGTATGAAAATCATACAAGGATTTTGGGCATCAAAAATATGTTTCATCTTGTAACATGTTTGGCCCTAAAGCCACAATATATTAATTTAACATTGCATTACATCAGTCAGAGATTATTACTATTTTACTTCTTGCATTTAGTCTCAATCACTTTGTAAAAGCAGACTAACTAATATCTAAAATGTCATACTTACACAATTACGTGCAATGATCATTCATCAGTTAATTAATAATCTTCAAACCCGACGTTCTCTTCTACTCCCTCAGCTCTTTGATCTGCTCTCTTCCTTTCTCTGTTAGTTATACTTCGCTGTGTCATAACTCTGACTGAAACAACGTGTTTCTGGCTGTCACAGGCTCAGGTCCACTTTAATAAAGATAACAAACTCAAACTGATACCAGATTCACAGAGAAGATGATTGCTGCAACCATAACATTGTACAACATGTAATCAGTGTGTGTCTGTGTGTGTGTGTGTGTTCTGCAGGTCATATCGTTACATTCTATGATCTGATGTGGAAAATATTTCTCTCATCTTTGTTCTGCCTCATTAAAGCATACATACATATATAAAAAACACATTTCAGGGTTATAAAAACAGTTAGAGAGGGTGGGATACAATGATGAACTTTTTTTTGGCTTTGACTAAAACATTAACATAAAACACTGAGCTGATGAAAAAGTAATGCAATAAAAGCTCTATAAACACACCATCACTCAAAAACATTGTGACAATGATGTGTTTTTCAGTATCTGTGTTAAGTAGCTGTTATGAAATAATGGTAGGTTGCCATGTAAATGTCCCCTGCCCTGTGGTTTTTTCCACGAGTTGAGCGTGGGTGCACGGGAGGGGTGGTGGTTGTGACCATGTCTGTCTGAAAACAACACACTTGTTAAATTGAGAATAGGAAAGAAATGTTTTTTTTATGTTCATGTTTGCACCAGTAAGTCACAAAACACACACACACACACGCATCTCACAAATGATGGAAACCTGCATAAGCTGCCATCCAACTCCAGTGACCCAAACTGAAATTGTTAATAGACACCACAGACGTGTGTGGAAATGAAACACACACCAAAGGCAGAGCAAAAAGAGGAGGCAGCACATTAGCCTGTCAGAAATAACCACCAACTGACCAAAATAACTTTAACTTCCAAGCTGCTCTAATTATTTAATGACTTGCGTGATTTTTTTGTTATTTCAAGGTACATATTTAGTTTCTGTATTTTGAGAAACACTTGTGAAACAGATGGCTACATAAAAGTCATATGTCAAACTCATGAGCACAAAGCTCGTCATGGAATGTACCAAGTTGAGTCACAACGTCAAAACCAAAACTTACCATAACCATGCCGAAAAAACAGCTTTCAGGCGTTTGGACAGTAAAAGCAATGGGAAAATCACCAATTTCTTCAACCGAGTTAAAAAAAACGAATGTGTCACACACTGACAGGCCTCGCCACGGAAAAAGACACCTGAATCAGTTGTATATACAGAGACAAGCTTAGGTAAGACGCTGTGGTCAAATGGAAAACAAACAAAGCTGTTAGGAAATCTGGTCATTTTCTGAGATAATCATCTGTAAGAGGTAAACTGTGACGGACCAAATAAGGCAAACGTTCTATACGTTTTTTCTTTAATGAATACCTTCAATGTCACCCTGATCTTAACATGACCTGAAGACAGGGCCAAAGGCAATGCTGTGTGTCTAGTCCCACATACATTCCGGTTTGACCTTTACTGCAAGTCAGTTTTTTTCCTTGAGGGCCTTTTACAGGGTTGATGCATGTGAGAGTGAAACTGACCTCTTCATGATCTGGATCTCTAGGCACCATCTCTCTTTGTTTCTTTCGCTCAGCTCCTGACGACATTGCTTTATGGCAATTTGTTCCTCTGTGTCCTAAAAACACACACACACACACACACACACACACACACATTTTCTATAGGTATTCAATAAGAAAGGGACATCATAGATATTCAGTAGTTATAATATCTAATCTACAATTTAAAGAGGTAAATTAGTAGCAACTACATTTTAAACTACTACAAGTACTACGCTACAAAGCTGTTTTAAATTAGGCCTCATATTTGGGAATTTATTTCACATTTCTCATTTTTACATTGTGTTTACAGTTAGGACTGAGAATAATAATCTATCTATTGATCGCTTCATCTAGAACACATCTGAAAATGATATAACGTCAAGCATGATTTCCTGGAGCTAAAGGTGACATCTCAAATGTTTTTAGCCAAGCAAGAGTTCAAAATACAAGGATATTTTTAATTAACTGTAGCGCTTATCTATAATTCTACCCTAGCCTTATGTCTTTACGGGCGGCTTCATATTCTGTTAGAAGATGCACAAACAGTTAATAAAAAGTGACGGAGTGGAGTACAAACTATAACACAGATACGAACACACAACCTGAATAGTGATGCCAAACGCACACACTGTACATTTAACCACTTGCATAAAATGATGCGCAATACAAGTGCATCTCATTACCTG
Source organism: Datnioides undecimradiatus (assembly GCA_008933995.1). Classification (NCBI taxonomy): domain Eukaryota; kingdom Metazoa; phylum Chordata; class Actinopteri; order Lobotiformes; family Datnioididae; genus Datnioides; species Datnioides undecimradiatus. Next base: position 9,571,147 of record WARS01000015.1, read on the forward strand.
TTTCTCATGAAATCATCAAGGAAAAGGGACGCACACTGCTTCCCATAATTTGATCAATGAACTAAGAATAACCTTCAGTATTGTCATTAATACAGTAAGACAGGAAATTTCCTATAGAGGAAGTTTAGTCATCAGAGCAGCAGCAGTGCCAGCAGTGCCCTCTTCAGTTAAGTCATTTTCCAGCCATTGTTCCCACTGTCTTATAAACACTGTGGCACCAATGACCAGCAGCAATACACAGTTAACTTTTAAATGCATGTATTTAAAAATATATTTTATATTTAAATCAATGGGAGAAAAATATTTCCAAGGGATCATATTCTTAAGAAGCTGACTCTCCATCATTTGGATATCTATGGGGATGAAGCCTGGCAGGCGCTCTAAACTTGCCTCTAAAGTGAGTGTGAGTAACACAACTCAAATACAAGAGAGGAGGAAGAGGAAGGGCCACAGAGCTGGATTGTTCATATTCCCATAGTGTCCTGTTGCCAATGATGCAACTCTGTAGTGCTCTTATCCTGTGACTTAGTCTGACATCACTGCAATAGACACCATTTCTGTCAGGCTGTGTGCACAAAGACAGTTTCCTGGAGTGATGTCACACAATTTATAAAAATGGGGCAGGTGAAAATCCCATTCAGAAAATCCAAAGCTTTTTTAAACACACTGACTTCATTTGTGATCTGTTGTGGTGTCATTCTGATTACACATTAATGATCGGTTTTTAATTTGGACGTGAAAATTGGTTTCACATGGTTTTAACCCTTTTAAATTCCTATATATGAGAATATCTTAAGATATGTCTTTGACATTTCACTGAGGTGCAAGAGTAGATATGATGAATTAAGACAGAAGGAGAGTCCTTTCAGGTAGACAGCTGAAGCAACAGCATGGTCTTAGTGGACAACAAGGTGGATTCTTGGGTTATTTAAATGGAGATTACTTGACAAAATAAATGTGTCTGGAGGAAACACAAAAATATGTTGGCGTTTGAGGTGTCAGAGTAATTATTTCAGCCTCAGTTTTCCAGAAAATAGGAATTAAATGATTTTTTGTGGAAAATCAGACAGTGAGCAGTGACAGTAGAGGGTTAACATTAAAGGGAAAAAAGAGACTTAAGTGCCACTTTCACAAAGGCCACTTTCCAGCCAGCAAGTGATCTGAGGCAGAGTTTTTTCAAACTGTAAGGCAAGAAAGAGACTTGAAGTGGAGGAGAGACACGAGACGTAACACATGGGCCACAGTTGGGTTGTATTTCTTTTCTGAGTCACATCTGAACACAGACATGATGCACATATTTTTAGATTTAATGTGACTTACACTTTCTGAGGAAGTTATTATTATCCCATCCATCAGCTGAACCTTTCTAAACTGGAACTTAACAATCATGCAAGAAAGACAGTCTCTCCACAACTTCTAGTTTACTTCTGTGTCAAACTAATCCAGGGATGTTGTCTGTACATCTATAACTACTCTAGAAATAATAATTGCTATTCATGATACTTTAAATGGTGGCATTAGGCAAAATGCGCACAATTACAAGAAATAAAGGGACTCAGGTTGAGCTGAAATCCAAAGCTAAGACACCGACTCCATGGCAACAACATACTTCCTGTTTAAATTTTTAGACTGCCCACCCCCGAACCACTACATGATGGGAACTTTGAAGCAGTTTTAGATGACCTGAAAAATTTACTTGAAAAAATCTTGCTTTTACCGTTCAGTTTGAACAGAGCCATTATCATTGATGATGATGATGATGATGATGATGTTGCTGGAAAACATCAGCAGGGCAACTTTTGCTGTCTTCAATGTAAATTGTTGAAATGCTTAAAGAAATTAAGTTAATGTAATCATTTTTATGGAGGAATTTTAAGTGATGGAGTCTACTCAAGTTCCCCCACAGGCACAGATAAAAACTCCCACAGAGAAAGTGGGAAAGTGTGTGAATTGTGTACCTTATTTTGCCATCTTGTGACATTCCCAAAGCCTCCGGTGCCCAGTCGCTCTTTCAGCTCCCAGAACCCGCAGCACTGCTGCTGCTGGGGGACTCGATTCATGGCCTCCTCAGCTGCTCCTACACCAAACACAACAAAAAACAAGAATGAACTCATTCCAGTCTAGCTCACACCAGTAACACAAAAAATATTGGTGAAACAATTACTAAGGCAAAAACGTAAAGTTGGACCTCAAAGTGGCACCAGAAAAAATGCCTTCTTCTAGATAAGTTAATTTTTAATGAATGTGCAGTGGGTGTGTGAGGGCATCTCAGACTCATCAGGCTCAGCCCTACATTGTTAACCCTTTGCACAAACATCATCAAGTTTTATACTTTCCAGCTCCACAGGTACACCAAAGCTGGTGGCAGATTACTGTTAGCATTTAACATTAATAAAAATGGGTATGTAAGAATTAATCACAGAATATAAATGAAGCTTTGGTGTGAGAATTTACTCTACTGCCAAGATGATTAATCAATTAATTGATCAGCCATTCAACAGAAAATTAATCACCAATATTTTGATGATCAACTAATCATTACAGACATTAAATAAGAAATAATGTCAAACATTCTTTTTTAAAATCTTTTAAAATTTGAGAATTTGATTTTTTTCCCTTTTTTCTATCATTAGAAATTGAACTGGTTTTGAAGGGCATCGTCCGGGGAAACTGATTTTTAAAGATTTTCTTACATACTTACAGAGTATAGACATTAGCTGCAGTGCAGCCCTAATTCAGACCTTAGTCAGACGTACGTTAGGAATCATTCTCTGGAGACAGTCAAATCTAATGTGATCCATCCTGTATTTACTGAAATATTTCAGATCATATGTCACTGGCATAATGAGTGGAAGCTGCTTCAGTTTCAGGGTGACGGCATAGTGCATCCTGGCTCACTGTCCTGCTGTCACAGCTCACTGGTACACTTAAATAAAATAGATATTCAAATGTTATGGTGGTTACTAGTAACGTCTCTGCTTCTTGAAATATAAATTACGGGATCCCTATAAAAATACATCTTTACTTTATGATTTTGAAAAGCTCAACATGATTTGTTTATATCATTATTGGTATATTGGGCTCTAATAGATAGAGGACTGCTAATAGATTTACTTTCTATTAGCAATTCAGAACTCTCCAAAGCTACCTCTGATTGTGTATAAACATTGGCTTAATGTTGCTTCTTACACCATTTGCAGGTACACTGACCAAATACATGTCAGTATATAGTCACGTAGTCACAGAAAGCATCCCACATGCTATTACCAGGCCCATTAGGGTTGCAGTGACAGTAACATGCATCAATCACTTCAATCAGTTTTCACGGCTCTATTATCTATTGATAATATTGATCTCACCTCTCTGCTCATTATAAAATACATCCAAACACAACAAAATACTTTCTCTTTCTTTAAGTGTGTTGTTCCTGTTTTTTGGAGTTATTACATTGCACTACAATGTCCTCGTTTTCGGATTTGTTTTCTTGCAGACAGGACAGGCGCTTCAGGCGCGGTATCATTTCAACTAAATCTTACCTTAGACTTCGCAGGAAGCGTTACCACACTTTCACACCTGTTTTCCAATGAACACTGTGTGTATCCGTTCTTTAAACGAGTTAAACTTTAAACACTACAGTGGCACTTTTGACGACACAAGTCTCAAAAACTCTCTACTTCCTGATTCTCATATTTCCTGTAAACCTGCAGAGACCCGCCCACAGAGAGGCAGAGTCCTGGCAATCTGTTTTATGTAAAAACGTTTGATATATTTGGTCCAACATGTGACTTTATAATTAAAAATGTAAAGTTATCTAAAGTTTAAGAAACACCTGTATCCTAACTTTTTAAACACCTGTATTACTTACATATATTGAAAAACACGACGATTCTGATTGGCTGAGACATGCTCGCTGATTTCTAAGTATCTAGTTACATTTACTCGAGTGCAATACTTACGTACAGATTTGAAGTACTTGTATTGTTGCTTTATACTTCTTTTCCACTTTAAACGTGGGAAATTTTACAGCTACCGTATCCTGTACAATCCTGTAACACTGAATTAATCTCAGTATTAATGTGAATCTGTGCTGTGAATCAGTTACTTGTCCTCACAACATAATTTCTTATCCACATGACAAAAACATGTAATGTTGATGTTAAATTTTGAATTATTGTGTGGTGAATTATTTAGTGTTTCATGTAAAAAGGTATCAGGCTTATCTTGCCCTTGAGTGCATCCCATAGTCATTATGAGGAGTAGTTTAAATGTCTCAGTTTAGATAATGAGCAAATTATACTTTTAAATGAAGTGCTGAACAAAGTTGCCTGGCCGTTAAAAGAGGTTTTAATATGTTATCTCTTATTTCGCCACTTACAGAGAAGAAACACACAAGGAAACGGGGCAGATTGAAGTATGACATTTAAAGTCTTATCTTAAGCAGACCTATCACTTCTGGGTATTAGGATGTTGAGTCATAAAGCTGAGTTAAAGCTTAAGAAAACACCATGAAAGTATCATTTCACATGATTATGGAGCCTACATCTGGTACTGTTTTGTATGGACATTAAACACTCACTTAAAAATACCACTACTACTATTCCTTAAAGATTTGGATTTTCAGATCATCCATCAACACTTTTTAAAAATGGTATACTTGTTGTCATATAGCCAAAAGATATTATTTTGCCTTGCTTAAACTTTCTTTATATGTAAAAAATCTCAATCATCTCAATGTTTGACATTCTCATTCTCATTCTCAGTTTCTGATTTTGCAAAGTAACTGTTGATCCAGCCTATGTTGTGTTTGGAGTGCACGTCAGAATTTCCAGAGTATGGGAGTCATTTTCCTTTAATCGGCTGCTGTTTTGGGATAGTTCAGGTGAAAACTGAGAACTTGTTTGATACGGCCAACAAGCTCAGTCTTAATCTCCATCTTCACTAACATCTGACGTCTCTCCGACGTAATCTGTGGGTGTGTGAGACTCCTTTTATCTGATCTGAAATGTTTGTTATAAAAAAGAAGGCTTTCCTGTTTATTCCACAGAATATGGTGCTGCTTCATACTCTCTTCCAGTCAGGATTGTAGTGACACAACACCAAGGGCTCCATGGGAGTCAAGAATACAACTCAAAATGAAAGACCTTTGTTGTTCTCAATAACTTATTATTACACAAGTATTTATTTCCCATCGCATACACCCAATTCAGTCCTTTATCTCTTAGCGTCAGTTGCATCTGTTACGGGCACAGCTCCACAGCAGTTTAACTGATGTCGTTGCAATCGACATATTGTCCTCTCTCTGACAAACCAGCAATGGACATCTTCAATATTCATTCAAAAATCCCTTGTTGGAGCTTTATATGTTATTATATGTTCTGTAATTGTTGTTTCGTGATGAGTTATTAATGTTTTCTTGTGAGTCACTAACATGAAATTTAGCATTACTAATTTGACATTTAGTGAAATATGCTGGTTTGATTACCTGCCAGTATTTGGAGTTAGATTAGATTAGTACCATTGCATACCTGTTAAATGTAAGCTTACAGCCAGGAGCTGCTTATCTTAGCTTATCTTAGCTCAGCATAAAGTGTCGATAATATGGGCCAGTCTCTGGCGGACTCTCTCCATGTGTTGGTCTAACATCAAGATATGAGTTCACTTGTGGGCTGAGGTGCAGTGAGGGTTTTGTTACCTTTATGCAGAGCCAGACTAACTCTTTCCCAGCCCAAACCCAGCAGCCATATGTAGCTGCCAGACAGCATGAGAGTGGTATGAGCTGACCACTCATCTTACTGTAAGTGTAACTCCACATCATGTTGTCCCTTTTGAAAGAAAGTTTTCACTATCTCTTGTTTTTCTAGCTGGATTTTGCTTTTGCAGTGCTTATTCATTGTTACATCAAAAATACATGACACACAAGGAGGTTTTTGAGTGTGTTGACTGTGATAATGTGTCTCAGATGGCTTACCAACACTAATGCGGATGTTAGCACACTGAGGTGGTGTACCAGATGTACTCTATAAATTCAATTAAGGTTGTGATTTTAAGATCTAATCTAAATTTAACAAAAAAAAAAAAGTAATTCCAATTTCCATAATGCTACTATTGGAACTGAATTTTTTCCCGTAATTTCCCTTTTTATTTTTACTTTACTGGATTCTGTTTAAGCCTACTAAATGTTTACTTGAACAATGACTTCTCATGGGGGCTAAATAATTATTTTTCACCTCTTATGGTCCTTTTCTGAAACAAGCATTCTTGGCAAATACTGTAAATAATGCAGTTTTATTTATTGTGTACCGCTTCTCATGGTCTCGTCAGAGAGTAAACTCTGAGTCGTGTCTCTGCTCAGACGTCACCAGATTCTTGTGCTGTTATTATACGTGGCACTTGATACTCTGTTTATAGTTTTGGAGAGTCTGATTTGTGAAAACAGTTACCCACACAGTAAACAGAAATGTTTAAAACGGTGGTTTGTCTCGCTTCTGCAATTCTTCCTCAAAATGTACAAATGCCATTCACTGCCATTCATTGCATCATGTCAAAAATGGGCAGTCAAACTGAGGATCACTGAAACGCTTACCTCACAAGGGAGGAAGAGTGCAGTAAATGATCAATTGCTCTCCATGAATTTGATATTCTGTGCCAACAGAACATGACTCAAGGAGATAAGACAACTGGCTGTGTTGGAGGAACCCAGTGTAATGTAGCTTGAGCAATTAGTAATAGATCCGATTTTTAAAGTAAACTACACAACCCTGTCGTGTGCGTATGTGTGTGTGAGTGGTTATGTGTGATTTTTTTCGTCTCAAGAAGTGGGTGTGCACTCTAATTTGACACAGATGGAAACAGAGAGAACAGACGCCAAACTAATCACCCCCACCCATTACATCCTCAAGCACAATGTTCTCAGCAACTTAATGTGGAGTTAACAGGCAGTAAAAACAATGAACATGAATTAGCTAAAGCTAATAAAATTATTAGGGGTGCTAAGAAAAGATGCAGCTATTCTTAAAGCTAAATGACTGATTTCCTGAGGAAGGGATGAGATGAAGAAAGGGAAGGCGGTTGTAACAAATGACTCCTGGTGCCAGCTGGTAAACTGCACAGATACAGTGGCACCCATTGCAGACTGACAGATGAGATTTGATGAGTTTGAGATAGTTTGAGACAAACCCAGTAAACAATCAAATACAATTCCCTCTTTTTGAAACTTTCCATTTATTGTTGTTCAGACAAGGTAGAAATTAAAATTTGAATAATGAACAGGGGACTTAACTGGGACACAAATTAGTACGAAAACAGTTTCAAACAGTGGATAACATTTCCAGGTAGATAGTCAGTTTTTTCCAGAGTTCTGTATATTGATCAGATTGCAGTCTTGCAGAGAAGGTCCGTTTCTCCTCACAGTTAATCTCATTTATGATTGCAATCCAGTTATCCTTCGCAGGTGGGTTTGTCCGCAGCCACTTCAGTGTGAGGGCTTTTTATGCATGCAACCAAAAGCATTTTATAAAGATATTTATCCTGAGCCATGAGATTGTGTGGACATTTGCCAAGATATAATGTAACAAATGAGCAATCAACTTCTACCCCAAGAATGTTACTCATTTCTTTTGCTGTATCTTGCCAAATTACCTAATTAGAGAGCAGACCCAAAACACATGAAAGTGGTCTTCCATTGATTTACTCCCTCCAATATTTATCCTGACCCAGAATAACCTGGGAACAATTCCCCTTTTGAAGGTATAATTTAATGTATTTTTGGTGGAGGCTTACATACTGCATCACCATTCATACTACTCTTGTTTTGTTTTTGTTTTTGTTTTTTTAACATTAGAGCAGTTTTCTAGCTTTTGAGATTAAATTATGTAATCCATTTTATATATCTGCCTAGTCTTTCTTTTGCTGCTTAACACTTATCTTGTGGTATCTAATCTTAACAATATGTATAAGTTTTTAGGCCTATTGTTTAAAGACATGTTCAAGGATAGAAAAAACCCATTTTATTAACAGTTGTTTATTCGTATTTGGATAAATAATAACAGAACTACTACTACTATAGCATATGCTGTATCTTCTGACAGGAGTTGAGTAAATCGAAAAATGTCAAAGTAACATTAAATAAACAAAATATAAATACTTTTCTGAAATTTATACAAAAAATTCTGAGGTATTATTTGAAGGATTTATTTATCTTTGATGAATGTAAAGTAGTGAAGCGTGACTAACTGATGCAGCGTAATATGTGATATTTAACTATCTTTGCTGGTAAAGTGCGTGATTTGCCCTCTTAACCTCCTGGATCACTTGGGACAGTCCCGTCCGTGTCGGCACCGCCCAGCAGGCTACATCATCATCCGGCGGGCCAGCCACGCTTCCCCGCTGAGGTCACAGCGGCCCTCCCCCTTCGCACATCTGCAGCACCGGAGCTCAGATAAAAACTGAGAGCCGAAGCGTAGCTAGATCAGTCCCAGCGACAAATCCCAAGGACACCGATGGTATCACTGTACATAAAGTGAGAAGCAAGCGATTCAGAAGAGATCTGATTTGGTAAGCGCTTGATTTTTCGCATTTGTTACAGATCCATCTAGATCATGCATTACGATGTAGTCTGCAAAACAATGACTTCAGTTTTCTTTGAGTTTCATTCTGCATCGTGCCATAATAACATTAACAGCGGTGTTTAATGGCGTTTAGTTCATATCATTTTTTCATCTATCAAGAAGGTAAAATGTTTTAACCAGAAGTATTTCAGTTGATTGGATCAGTTAGTATCAAATGAACGTATTCGATATTATTATGTGGTCAGTATTATTGTGTTGTATCTTACAATTGAATCTTGAATGATTAAAGATTCATATAGAGTTTTCCCATCTTATGTACTGCTAAGTAGCAAAAACAGTAGAGAACCTGCAACTCAGTATAGTACATAAATGACTCGAGGAAATACACATTTTAGGGGTACTGTGGCAATTATGGATTATGTTGAAGGTAAAATGTCTGGTTTCACATTAACTGTGTGGCAAGGTAAAACTGTGATTTTGTATTCTTGTTACTTATTCATTTGGCATCCCAATGCTTCCTCAGCTCCAGCTTTGGCTACCCTCATCAGCCACATCCACCTGTTCAATGTGTGGAGAAACAAATTCACACTTCATTCTCAGACGTGTCTCAGAAATCATCCTATCACTCCTTTTAAATAGGTCACTTCAAATCTCTTTGCAACACAAAAATCACATTAGTACAGAAGGTGTGTTGTGCTGTGCTTCAGAACTCACTGTGTGTTTGTTATTGAGGAACATCCCTGCTGTGATACTGTGGTTTCTCTCAGTATGCGTGTGTGTGTATCTGCGTAACTCTTTGAGCCAAAACCTGTTTAGGATCACTGCCATGCAGACTCTTATCGGGCTAGTGAGCTGGTTTTGCTTCTGATGTGGCGCTTTGGGAATTCTCCTCCCTGGCATTAGTGAGCAATACTGATACTCTGTACTGCTTCATGTTGAGAGAAAGTAGAGTTTGTATCCATTATCTGCATTCCCAGTTGTGTGGTCAGTTGTGTCTGTGCCATGTCTTGATGTTTGTGACTCACAGCTGACTGAGTCTTAAAGCTGTAAGTTAAGAGTAGGTTAGACAGAGGATAGTCGTGGATCAGACTGTGGGAGCAATGACCACAGGATGACGCTGAATCCTGCAAGACAAAAAGATTCAATACTGAGCTACAGTTTTCACTACAATCTGAACAAAAACCCTCTTTCACATCTCTACTCTTCCTCTCTGACTTCATTTTTTAATTGTATCTTCATCTAATGATACTCAATGAATGACCTTGATGCTGGTACTAAATCCTATCAATGCCTCCATCTGTCTCTGTGAAGTCCTGGAAGCTGGAATGACTCAAGACTACTCACTGTCTTTCTGCTGACCTCTGGGATTCAGTTTCATCTCCCTTCTCCCCAACGTTTTCTTTCTCTCTCCTCTCCATATGCTTTCAACTCCTCCCACGTAGCTGTCTCATGCTCCATTATCTCATTAGTTTATAGTCACTTCTAGTGTCAACACCTTGCTCTGTATACCTGTGTCTTTCAGCCCCTGGGTTGTGTTTCTCTCTGATAAGGAGTTCAAGGCTCCCCCTGAACAGTGGGAAACTGTTAGCGACAATGCAGCCCTCTGTTCTCGGCAGCTTTACAGAGCCGGATCACAGATGGTTTACTGAAACATGACTGAAAACCCAGAGTAAAGACTTCATAATGCCTGCTAAGTAACTCACTGACGTGACATTGCATGCCATAACACATCATCAGCCTACAAACTCATGCAAAGCTCCTAACTGAGGGAACAAGGCCTCTACTGAAGCAGCTGTAAAGGTTGGGTCTCAGCAGGTCAAACCAGTTCATAAACACATTGTGAGGTTCAGATTTGCTAGAAATCAACCTGCTGTGACAAGAGAATGGGAGCAGTGTTTATAATCCAATTACACAAATGTTGTGTTTTCTAAGAAATAGTGTCGAATAACCTTAAGTCGGCCAAAGAAAAGTAATGCAACAATGCTCTATGCAAAGGTGTTTCCTCTGCTATTGCCAGTGTGGCCAGTGCCAGTGTGCCAGTGTGGGTAGTCAACCCCCTCTAAGTCCTATATTAGTTTTCAGTTCTGACATAAAAGAGACACAGGAAAACTAACCACAGAGATGCTTTCAGGTGCACAGTAAATCATATTTTGAGCTTCACAGGCAGATGCAACCATGATCTGTGGACGCTGTGTAACCTTTCTCACCATTTTAAACTTTCAGCCTTGTTACCAGAAGATAAGAATGTCTCACCTCCATCCTTTACAACCAGAGCACACCATCATCATTACACATCCTTGCTAATATTCTAGTGAACTCACCGCGAAGACGTGAAAGATTGTGGTCAGCACTTTAGAACAGTTTCTTTAAATATACTGAAACTGCACACTGATAGTGAAGTGAAGTGAAGAGCATTGGTGGAAAACATCTGCTCTCAGTTTGGCTGTTAACTGTGTGTGTGTGTGAGAGAGAGAGTCTTTTTATGCCTGTCTATCTTCTTATCATTTGTTGCATATGTTTACTCGACTGATGTGTTGCAGCTTAAAACGACTGTTTTGAAGCTGCTGCTGACTCACAGTCTGGCTGCTGCTGCTCTGAAGATATTTTCACTTCTTCCATTCATATTTGACCTACTAGGGGAACCACACACTCCTCAGGCTGCCTGCATACTTGGTTGTACATGTTTAAACTATTAACTGATTGGGTGTAACAGACAAATGCCTTAACTCTATGAGCGCCAGTAAGCCACTTTTTTAAGAGAGGCTAGGTGATGCATTGTTTGTATTGTTATCTGTTACAGAGTTTGCTGAATAGTGTCGTTAATTTAGCTACTACTGGCACATAGACTATTTCATTTAAAGGTTTTGACCCCTGACCCCAATGTGGTCAGAATGGTAAGTGACCTTGAAGGTATACAGATATATTTTCAGTAGATGTTTGTATCGCAAGCCCATAGTTGCTGCCAGTTGCGTCAAAAACCGGACAGATGTCTCTGATTGGTGAGATTACTGTTACTGTTAGATTACTGCTGTCATACTTAACACCAACAGACCGCAAAAACAGCTAAAACTCAGGCCAGTTGCACTGCGGGACTTGTCAAGGGAGCTGGGCCAATGGCGCCCAAACAGGGCCTCCTGATGTCAGATACCACAGTCTTTAAAAAAGGGTGGGATACACATATGTTCATGTCTGATGTGCACACTGGTGTGTGTATTTGTTCGTGCATGTGTTGATATGTTTCTTAAATCCATGGGGCCCAGGCTGGCAGTGTTTTAGCAGGAAACACATGTTTTCAGCTGACAGGGCTGGGGCAAGTGAACAGAACAGCTGCACAAAGGAAACAAAAAGGAAACTAGTGTGTTGTTGTCTCCCTGCCTGTGAGGCTCAGCTGGGGGGGATAAAAGTGCAGGGCAACAGGGTTTTTATTTGTTTGAGGCGAGGATAACTTTCAAGGGACCAGCCCTCTTAATGGTGAGTCTGTGAATGCATGTCTGAGTTTTAAAAGTTAAATCCTGAGAGGGGCATCTTTGTTGCAATGAACAATGAGCTGAGCGAACAGTAAATCCTTGTGTGTAGGGGCATTCATTAGCTCCACGTTCCTGAGCACTTTGTGTGTGTGTGTGTGACAGAGACTGTGTTTGTGTGTGTGTGTGTGGTTGCCAGCGTAGCTATTTTACCTCACTGATATATCAAAACACAGTGCCACTCTCTGTTAGTGTGCATCAACCACAGAAGGTGAGTCAGTGGAGAACTAGCCAACAGCGGGGAGCATAAAAACGTGCAGGCGTGTGTGCACATGGTTTTTGCAGTATGTCTGGGTCTTTGCATGTATGTGTCTGTGGAAGACGCTTCATCCAGTTATATTTAAAGCAAAACTGATGAAACCCTTTAGCCATCTTTGTGTGCAACTTCATCTTCTTCCTTTCTTCTCCCTCCCATTTTCCTCTGTTCCCCTTCTACTCACCCCTCCTTCATTTTGTGACTCATGTTTACTCACACTTGTTTTTCTTATTCCGCTTTACTGATTCTTTTAAATCAGAGTGGAGGAACAAGTTTGAGATCATCTTTTTTCTGGAAGTACAAAAGGGAAATATGGGTTTAGATACTTTTTCTCACTATATTGTTTTCATCTTTTCCCTTCCCCTTCCCTTTTACGTTCTGAGTCACTTCATCTTCCTACAGCTGCTGTTTTGCTCTGTTAGAGAAAGAATGCCATTACTATGGTGCAGAAACTTTCTGCTCTGCGTGTCTCTTTTCATCGCCCCAGGGATGTCCAGATTGAGCTGTTTGATCCGGTGGTGTCTATCTTTTGCATGAAATAAGGATAATCTGCTTCCTGTTTGTTCCCAGTGGGGAAGCTGTAGATGAATCACGATAAAAAGGGAAATTAATTTCAGTAGGACAGTAAAGACACATGCACCACAAATTTATTGAACTCATTCTCCTGTCAGACTGCCTTGCACAGGCTGTTTAAACTTCCTGTCTGAGTCAAAAATGGAACACAACCTCAAGAAACTAGAAATGACCTTTGCTTTCCCACAAGTACCCCACCTCGCCCATCCTTTCCTCTCCATCCCCTCAACTGCAGGGATGGAGGAAGGAAGCTGAACTGAGGAACAGTGTAGTCAGAAGAAGGTGACCAGTGTCGATCATTTTCCTGCAATTGTTGCAATCTGTCAGTGTAAATGACAGATTCATGATTTACTTCTATTGACACATAACCATAAAATCTAAGTCAGTCACCTCATCACCTTAATATGCCAAATATCTATTTTTTTATGAAAAAGAAGGGATTATTTTGTCAGTTGAATGTTTAACACAGTTTCCAGTGTTTTAATCAACAGCAACTAAAAGTCTGTATAAGAGTCATGTATTCTAGTTGTAAACAATACAAATATTAATAATATTAAAAATGTAAATTAATCATTAATTAATCGTTAATCATTTATTACTTTGCTGTTACTAGAGAGCCATGCAGTCATACAAATGAACATCATTGTCAGTGGAAAGACTCCAAATTGGGAATGTAATCCTATTTTGTCTAAAATACTATTTAAAATGATCATGACATTAATTACTTAAAGATTGTTATGACTGTTGTTGTCTTTGTCGCTGCCTTTCTCTACACACAGTTTGTCTTTGTACCAGTACTCACTCATGACCATATGGTGTATTATCTTGTAAAATCTTCCGCCAGATGTTTCTGATATGTTTGCAATATTCTACCGCCAGACCACTTTGAGTTGGAAGACCACTTGATAAGTCATGACCAGAACACTGGGACCACTGATGCTCCTGTCTGCTCTCTGCTGCAGCCTAGCGGATAATGTGAGTACAGCACCTTTTACTGTGCGAGCCCAACGTGTGTTTTTTTACACCATTCAGCACATTAATAACAAATTCTACATCATTAGTGTGTGAAAAAACAAATTCTTTGGTTCAGAATTTTTGCGTTTGGGGTTTTGGTTGCATGGTGATGCACTTTCAAACTTTGACTGGTTATTACTCGGCTGTGCTTCAGCATCTGAGATCTGAGAATCTGTATCTTAACAGCAACATTTAAATGCAAAAAGCGACTTGATTATTTGTTCAAGCAAATGTATATACATTTACTGTCATTTTAACAGTTTGAAGTTGACACAATATAGTGTAAGTCATAAATCAGCACCACCACCATGTACCAGCAACTGATTGCTTGACTAAAACTTAAAGCTTACAGCTAAATGTTGCTTAGGATGAATTCCTTTCTGTATGTGAAGCAAGTTTCAAGTTGGTGCAGGTTTATTTTCACAGTATCCAAAAGAAATTAAATAAAAGCACAGGGTGCGCGGGTTAAAAAACCTATGCTTTAAACCAGTTCCCACCACGCACTGCTGCTCTGTGTTTAACTTGTCTTTTCCTATTGCAGATGGAGCTGCTCCGCACTAAGAGAGGGACTCGTTTTTATAGAGGTGAGCCTGACAGGCAGCCAGCTAGACGGACGCTTTTGATTATTCATGTCGAGAAGTCTTCACCTCCCTTTGTCACCTCCTGTGAGCCCCATCACACTTCTGTCTTTTCTAATAACACCATCACCACCACCATCATCATCATCACTGTCATTTTCAGATTCTTTTAATTCACTGTTGTCATTCACATGTTTGTGTTTGTGCTTCTCTCTGCTTTTGTTTGTACCTTCATATTTGTAACCGCTTTCAGATGTGACAAAGTTTTTTTGTTTGTCTTGGTTGTAAACTTAGTGTTTGTGTGTGTGTGTGTTTTCTCAGTACATTGTGTGGATGGTGAGACGTCAGCAGTGCATAGTTTTGGGGACACTTGGCTGCGATGGAGGGGACAGCGTGTGGAGTATTGCCGTTGTGCATTAAGAGGACGAGAGCGTTGTCACATTGTGCCCGTCATCAGTGAGTGTGACATGGACGCATACACACACAAACACATGTGGATTGGCTAAATTGTCATACTTTCTTCTCTCTTTCTAATCTAAGTGTTTTGTTTTTTTTGCAAATGGCAGAATATAATCTGTCTGTCAGTGTGCTTGTCTGCCCTTACTGACCTCCCTGTCCTTCCCTATAGCTTTGGTGTATCTCTGACTGTCACAACCTCAGATGATTATTTTTTGTTGGCCTGCCTCACTCATGTGTCCATAGTCCATGTTATTTCAGTGCATCCAAATGAACAGCTGTTGGGTTTTCTGTGTTTTTGAGTGGGCGTAGTTTAGTCTGAGATTATTTGAAATAGACAGACGATCCTGCCAGACAATCCCTCGTGCGCACTTTCATCCCCACTGACGAAGTCTCTGAAGCATTACTGCCCTTCCCTCAGACAAATTACAACCACATTTTCATTTTGACAAGCTGCGCCGTCTGTGAGCTCATTCCTCTATGAGCGAGTGGGATTACTGTTATTCTGAAAGCTACCCTTTAGGAAATGTTGAAATAATAAATGCAAAACCCAACTGGTGGTGAGTTAAAAGCAGTTCTGCACTGGAAAGAAACCTTTGGTGTGACATGATATTTTAAAAGTGAGGCTATGGAGATGTTTGCCAGAAGACAAGAAGAGAGTCAGGATAAAGCCGGCACACAGACCTCAATACACAACTCAATATTTCTATGTCCAGTGTGACACACAAGACCAGACCCACAAAGTGAATCTGTCAGTGTGTATGCAAGTTGTTGTGTTGTTTGTGTACTGAATAACTGGATGATGAATGACTGACTAACCATCTCTCTGCCTTCCAGACTGCTATGTGTCTCAGTGCTATAACGGCGGGACCTGTAAGGAGGCCGTGTACACTTCAGATTACATCTGTCAGTGTCCTCCAGGCTTCAGTGGGACTCAGTGTGAGATCAGTAAGTACTTAACAACCTCGTTAATCTAGGGATGATTGTTATTGACTAACCTTTCACTTTGATTATGTCTTATTTTGTCCACTCAGCAGTTCAAAACTACAAATATTCAGTTTATAGTTATATCAAAGAAACAAAATAAGCAGGTCCTAACAATCATGAAGCTGAAATCAGATAATAGGTGCCATGTTCTGTCCATTTATGTTAAACAGTGCTGATATATATATTATTATGCCCCAAAAGTCTCTCTGTGCTGCAACAGGTACATTCTTTTTTTCTTGAATTTGGATGGGCAGATTTACTTTTAAAGCAACAATAATCTGAGATACATCCCTGACAGGGCATCCAGTTGAGACACAACACAGATTAAAATGTTCTACAAGCTTGGTAATGACTCTCGATAAAGTCACACTCTGTCCGTGTGACTCAAACAGTAAGTGTCATGGACTTGTGGTTTGGACAGAGGACTAAAGCATCATAAACCATTGAAAGACATTCTGGGTTGTGAATTTTTTTGTTTCTGCGGGCAACTTTTTGAGGCATTAGTGACTCCCCACCCTCCCAGTGGGATAATTATTGCAAACCCCAGTGGTCACAGCCAAGTGATTTCAGCGAAAGAGTAACATGTTACGTTGAGCAGACTCAATAAATCTGATTGCTTTTATGATCATCATAGTTTATATTTGGTCATTGTTTTAAACCACTAATTGGAAAAATAGAGTATAAATGCTATTAGGACAGACGTTGTTGGTTTAATGTGTGATATAAGAAATAACAATGTGTGCATAATTTATCCAAAATATGTTGTGATGGCAAATAAACTTTATTGCTTTATTGTGTCAGAATGAGTTCATTTGGTTCGTTATGAGAGTGATATCAGTCTCATATATAAGTAAGTAACCATATATCATTTTATTCTGGCTTCTCTCTCCAACAGACACCAGAGAAAAGTGTGTAGTGGGGCAGGGTGAAGGGTACCGCGGCACATGGAGTATCAGCCATTCAGGAGCAGAGTGCATCAACTGGAACTCAACGTCTCTAAGAGGAAGGAGGTTTACAGCTGGAAAAGTGGATGCCAGTAGTCTTGGACTTGGCAATCACAACTTCTGCAGGTGTGTGCCGATTATAATGTGTTAAGTGTCAAAGCATCTGAAGGAAAAAAAGTGCAAATTATTTAATGGGTTCATTAAATCAGGGAGCACTGCTCATGGCATTACTAGCAGACAAGACAGTAAAATTTAAAACAGCAAAGCTAACTGGGACAAACCGGTAGACGGAGCAGCAGAAAACTTTAACAGGTAACTAAGGCTATATTTCAAAAAGTGGGCAAGTGTCCAGAGAACAGAAACAAAGAAAAGCCTTTACAATTACGACTAAGATAGCTTGATGGATGATCAGACGTAAAATAGACTTGTATACGTTTTATAGTAGAACACAAACTTGTTATAGGATCGTGATTGACAGCTACTGAATAACTTGGCGAGAAAAATGGTGCAAAAATTATGACCTGGATGATGTGATAATCTGATAAACTTTGCAAAACCTCACTGGGGTGAATATTTTAAAAAAATATTGTGTTTATGAGATTATTTTACAAAATGTTTGTTATACATTAACATATTTACTCATTGTCCTCATCTTTCTCCCCCGCATCCACATCAGGAACCCCGATAATGACAATACTCCTTGGTGTTACATCTATAGAGGCACTCAGATCGTCTGGGAGCTCTGCTCCTTGCCCAAATGTCCTGAAGGTACAGCTTTACCATGAGCTAATAAGTTGAAATACTAATAATTAAACAATGAATTGCTTTAACACTTTGTTTTTCTGTGTACTTCTGCACAGATAAGTACCAAGAATGTGTGCTGGGCTCTGGTCAGTCATACAGAGGCACAAAATCTGTCACTAAGAGTGGCTCTCGCTGTCTCCCATGGGACAGCCCTGTAATTAAGCGTAAGCTAAACAACGCTTGGAGATCTGATGCATTGGAATTGGGACTAGGCAGCCACAGTTTCTGCAGGTAGCAATGCCAGGAGACACTATATGCCAACGCAAGCACACAGTTTCCTTTTGCCTGTGCAGTCAGATCTCTATCAGATCTTCAATGCATTTCTTCTTCATTTATCAAACAGAAATCCAGATGGTGATGTTGGTCCATGGTGTCACACCTACAAGAACATGCAGCTGACCTGGGAGCTGTGTGATATACCAACATGCTGTGAGTTAACTTATTACTAAATTTAATTGTGTAGCAATGTTAAACATAGAGGTTACGTATGATGTGGTATCAGACTGCCCATTCTCGCTTTTTTTTTTTTTTTTTTTAGTGAGACATCTATCTATTATTACCACTGGCGGCCCACGTGCCCCCACCACTAACAACAGAGGTGAAACATCTTCACATCCAAAAACAATTTCCTCTGATGTGTGGTGCATATTAAATCACTAATGATTTAAACATCATCCCCCAACCCACTCTCTGCAGCAACATGTGGCCAGCGCACAGACAACACCCTGAATCGGCCAGCATTCCGCATGTTTGGGGGCAGAGAGAGTGACATCACAGAGCAGCCATGGCAGGCTGCCATTAACGCTTACCAGGCCCGTCACAGGAAACACTTCCACCTATGTGGAGGAGTCCTCATTGACTCCTGTTGGGTCCTGTCTGCTGCACACTGCTTCGAGGACAAGTAAGAATGACTCACATCCTTCATACATTCACACAGAGGCACAGAAAAAACAAATTTTAACACATTTGCCATGCAGGACAGAAACATTTACCTCATCATTTTCAGGGTTAAAGTAGAAAATCTGGAAGTGATTTTGGGAAGAACATTTCGGAAACAGAATTCCAGCAGTGAGCAGATTTTCAAGGTTGAGAAGTACTGGATCCATGAGAAATTTGACAACGAAATGTTTGACAATGACATTGGTGAGTGAACACTTCAACAGACAAGGATATTATTTTTTGCTTCTTTTTGACAATACATGTTTGCCAGATTTTCAGAAACTCAAGATAAACAGCGTTTTGAACGACAGTTTTCCTAACGTTGCACCAAGATTAGCTATGCTATGAAGTGAAAGATTAATTGAAATAATTTAGCAACGATGTTTCCCCCCAGTGGTAATGATATGGAACCTTGAGTGGGCAGCAAATGCTTGTTAAAACTTCAAATCATCCCTCACTCTCTATGCTGCGTACTCCTAGTGCATTACCCTGACTTTCCTCTGGTCACTTTCCACTTGCAGCTCTCTTGAAGCTAAAGACAGACACTGGCATTTGTGCTATAAACTCTCAAGAGGTTCTTCCTGCATGTCTGCCTGAACGTGGGCTGGAGCTGCCTGATTGGACAGAGTGTGAGATCTCAGGTTACGGAAAAGACTCAGAATGTAAGAAAATATCCCACGATTCATGGCACTGTCTATTTTCTATTTATTTTTGCATGGCTACGTCCATGGCAAATGCATCTCGAGGACCGTGTTAGCTTTTCCACACACCTTTAATTGGATATAATAAGGTGCTAATCTAAACACTATCTCCACAGTTTCTGCAGAGTACTCCGAGCGTGTTAAGAGAGGTTATGTTCGTCTGTGGCCCAAAGAGCACTGTGTGCCAGATGTGCTGTCTGGGCACACAGTTACTTCCAACATGCTGTGTGCAGGTGACACCCGAGGCCTGGATGATGCCTGCAAGGTGAGAATGCTTGATTCTACCATTTAACCTTTTCTTTAATAATTACTCCTTGTATGACATGAAATAATTTTTTCTCCCTCTCCAATTTGCTTCTTGAACTTCACCCACAGGGAGACTCTGGTGGTCCGCTCGTCTGTCGAAACAATGGCAAGATGACTCTGATGGGTGTGATCAGCTGGGGTGACGGGTGCGGGCAGAAGGATAAGCCTGGCGTCTACACCCGCGTCACAAATTACATTGACTGGCTCAGTGGCAAAATGAAGGCAAACCCAGTGTAAAGTTACAGAAAGCACAAAGATGTTGTTGTATGAGCATTAACACAGTTTTAAAAAACAGTGAATGCACACATGCTTGTCACTGAAAAGAAAGTCGGGGAGATCCCCGGGACTCAGGTTCTGTTCATCTGTTGATCTCAGTCCAAACTGAAGTTTTACACCAGCAGCACCACTTCTCCAGAGATGCACGACAGGGACCTCAGTCCTGAGTTTTTTATGCTCAGTGCCCTTCCTCTTTTTCTTTTAATCTGACATTATAAACTGTATGGACAGAAACACAGGATAAACCCATTTTTGCCTTTTCATGCACTCAAATTCATGTGTTCTCTCAGCATTTCGTCCAATAAACTGGAGATTTAGGCAGGAAAAATAGGAACTATTGCTGCTATATTGCTGGTTTAATGGAGGAAGTTGCCATGCTTGACTTCAGGTCAGTAGCACATATCCAAAAGAAAGCTCCTCTCAACATAAACATTTATTTTGCAGTTTTGTGTCTTTTAGATGTGAGGTTGTGTTGGCTTATTCAATTTGAATGATTACTTTGGTGCTTGAGTGGCTGCAGACCTTAATCCAAAACACAAAACATATCTGCTGGTTCAGATTTTGCATTTTTGCAGTTTTAGCCCAGCATGTATATAGCTTGTACATTGTCTGAATATTGATTTTATAGTGAAAAATGAATGGGGGCTGTTTAGCATTAAACGGCTTGGAGACTGCAAAGCTTATCTACTTAACAAACTTCTTTCTATGACTGGGTTTTAGATGTTTTGTACTTTTTGTAAGTTAATATTTATGTGTATTTTCTATTGTTTTGGAGAAGCTACTTTTGTATTGTGTGTACTGTTTAATAATTTATTGTCACTATCAATATATTCACATCTAGAAACATTTGCCTGGGTCATTAAACATTATTTGAAATAAATCTCTTTATGCTTCATGCTTTTTGGTCTTCTTGAGGAAATGTGTTATCCATTATTTTATATTATTTTGTATTTAAAAATATCATTATTCTTCAATAACTTCCATGTCCAACTGACTCCAAATTCATGTCAGATATCATTACTATCTTGGACAAATACACACTACAACTGCTACTTCACCAGTGCAGCTTCAAGTAAGATTTATTTTTTTAGTATTGAGCACATTTCCAATGCTTTATTTACACAACGAACATTCCCATCTTCTTCTCTTTGCTTTTTCAAAATCTGTGTTTTCCATTCCTCCTACCATAACTAAACTTACTGTTAACTAACTAGAAGAACCTTCGGGTCGTGGGTTACGGAAAAGGACACGTGGAGAGCTTCTGTTGGGTAGCGTGAATACTTCTCCCATCTTTCTCTCTCTCTCTCAACGCGGGGCAACCAAACTTCTTAACAAGGTGATGCGTCACATTTTAATTTGCTTATCTCCGCCAACCTAACTAAAACCTATTACAGGCAATGCACATAACGTGATATGGTTCTTTTTTCCTAAATGAAATAAATTAAAAGTTAGACAAATATAAATGATGCTTCATGCTTTTCGGTCTTGTTGAGGAAATGTGTTATCCATCTCTCTGTCCTGCCGGTTCTAAGGGTCGGCTGGCTGATTCAATCGGACACGTAAACAGGAAGTGTTTACATTAAACGTCAGAATCAATGTATGCAGCTCACACCGCCTAACGTGTGGACCTCTGACGGATAGCTGCCCCCAGACGCTTTAAGCCTATAGCACCCGAGTGGTAGACCAGATATGATGGTACTATATGGATCCATGGGATGGGATGTACTGGGACGCGGGGTGGGATCTATTGAGACGGGGGAGGGGAATTAGGTAGTTTAGGGACAGGGGTCTTTGAATGACATCAATGAATCTTTCTACCACTACTGTAATTTGTATTTGTTGCATTTTTAACATACAAGGCTTTTACAAAAAAATGAAACAACAGATGGTTTTATAGAACACACTTCACGTTTACCAACATAGTACCAGCATACACAGTCTGTTTGGCATGACCAGACAAAGCATTTTTAACCAGTGCCATCATAAAGAAATTAAAGAACTTTCATTAATATGCTTAGTCTGATTAAACAGAGGAACATTTTAAAATATGACATTTGTGAGTTAACCACAACATAAAGTAGTGGAAATAGTCACACTAGAGGTTTTAATGCAAAGACTGGACTTTGGAAGGAAAATATGGTACAATACATATGGAATTAGAGTTGGTTGACATGGATTTTACAGTTTATAATTCATTATGGCAGCTTACAAAGGAAATGACAAAGCATTTTGTAAACTAAGGAACAAACTATCATTGATAAACTGAAACTGTTTTGGCATTTCAATGTTCTTTGTTGAAAACAGACTGACATGATACAATAACTTATCCAGTATACCCACAAAGCAGTGTTGAGATCTTGAAAAAGCAGCATAGAAAAATGAGCCAACATGTCAACGGTTGTGCTTGAGGACTTGCTTTTTGTCCATCAGCTGAATTAATGTGGACAGACATGATGCTTTCTGCAGGCAGAAAAATGAAAAAACAATAGTTAACTTGAAGTGCTTTCTCATAGTTCCTACACACTATGATGAGATAAACTAACAACCTGTTCAACTGAGCCCCACTTAACCATAAAGAACCACAGTAGAAAACAGCACCCTGAAACATGGTTTTTCTAGGTCACTTGTATAATTGATAACGTATGATGGTGAAAGTCTCTACACTAAGCCACTGAACTTGTGTTGAAGCAAATTTGTTGATTGTCTGGCTGCTTGAGTTGAAGAAGCTCTGTATTGATCTTTCAAGCTCAGAGGTGAACAGATACTATAGATGGCTTAATGCAGAAATGCATTAACAACCATGAATACTGAAAACCATGATAATTGAAGCCACTACAATCATGAGTGACTATAATTACAATAAAAGCAGACGTAATTTACAGGTGGGACAGAGTTGCATTGAAACATGGTGCAATCTAGACAAAACTGGCAGAAGTTAGAGCAAGTGTTGTCATCATGTCTGCTTGGGGCCTCAAACTGTCAGTCAGGTGTTCACTGTGGACTGGCACCATGTTCTGTGCTGTTAGGAAAGAGGACAACGAAGACAAAATTATTGTTAGCAGTAGTAGTTGTAGCAACAAAAACAATAATACAGCTATATAGCACACAGTTGCAAAGTGCCTCTTACTACAAAAAATAACCAAAAAATGAGTTGTGAAAAGAAAGAGGTGAGCTATCAGATCTTTTGTATCTTGCCACTGGTGAAAAGATTTCTTCAAGATACTTTGGGAGTTGTTTTTTCCTGTGATTCTGAGCTCTCCTCATCAAACACCCAACTTTCTCATTTTGGCTGCTGTAACTGTAAAATTTAGCTTTCCTACTTACTGACTCACTGATGATGTATGTGTATCAAAAATTAACTTTGGTATGTGATGTACTAAGTTGTTATTTACCAGTTTAGTAAAGCAAATTTTTTATTGTAATAAGGCCAATAGTGAGTGGCATTAGGAAACGTTCGAGCCATGTTGAGCAGTTGCCAGTCCAGCAGCAAGTGCAGCTGCCTCTCTGACACAGGTAGGAAATGCAAATGAGATCAGTTAGAGCTGCTCTTCACATTCTGTCTGTATCGCTTACTTTCAATCCTCAGAACCATTTGCATTCAGCAGCTGAAAACAAAGACATTTCCTCATGACTTGAGCTGAGAGACTAGACCCCAAATCATGACAATGGTAAAGTACTGTTTTATTTTGGTTATATTTTGGTTTACTCTAAGTTTGGGTGGAGTGAGAAGGAAGTGAGCAGGTGTATTGATAGCACAGTTTTAGCGCTAAAGCAGCTGCCTCTTTTATTTCAACACTTTCTCTGTTAGACATGAGGCAATGATGTGAAGACAGCTACACTTTTAAACTTGTGATTGTTTGGGTGCACAAAAGCAAAACAGCAAAAAGAATGCAGACAACTAATGTTTGCAGATAATAAATACCTAAAGATATTACTACTGTACTTTACTATAGAATACATTTCTTCTGGTTAAACATTCTTTCATGTTTGTCCTCATTAAAACCAATTTCTCATGTGACTAATTTGGATGTATTGGTTATGCTTTGGTGTAATTAACTTTGATTATGAAGTAAATTTTTTGATGTGCATACTTTGAAGATAATATTGACTACTATATATTTTTGTTGAAGAATTATATTCACATTACGGGATTAAAATTGTATGTATATTTAATTTGATCAATTCTTATATTCTTATTTCAAATGTAGTTAACCTTTTTGCTATCAGCTCAATAGTTCTCCTTGTCCCACTTTATCATCTCTCACCTGCACACAGCAAGTTCAAAAAGCAAGTTGATAAAAGTAGATGTTTTTTTTTTACATTTTGCATCATTCTGTGAGAGATAGAGACTCTGTGCTCACTCTGTCTTTCCCTGTCTGTTTGTAATCATTTACGTGAAATCAACACTTCCTCTAAGGCTGCCTGGCACTGTGGGAAAACATAGATACTGTCGCTGTACTTCCTGATTTTACTTGCCGTGTTATCTCCGCCTCCACCTGACAAAGTTACATGCCTGCAAATGAACTTGTCTTTGTTTTAACTGATAATGTTTTGAAACATTATCAGTTAGACAGTGCTGAGTAAAAAGATACTCATTATGCAAAAGGCATAATGTTAACTAAGGTTAACAAATTAAGCTTAACAAATAAAAACAGTGATATAAAAAGCATGATTTCCCTCTGAGCTGTAGTGGGTAGAAGTATAAAGTAGCAGAAAAAAGTGCAAGTGCTTCAAAAATGTACTTGTGAACTTTTTTTTAACCTTCATGGTGACTTTCCCAAAAGGCAGCCGATGATGAAGGTGATAGATAACTAAAAGTAAATGATTACTAGACAGGAATGCAGTTAAGTTTATTTAGTCTATGTTAAATGTCTGAATGCTCATCTAAGGTTTTGGTGTGTTTCAGAGCTTCTTTGGAAAACTAAAGAACCTGTAAGTACTGCTGTGGCCAGAATGTTGTATGTATAAAATAAAATGGTACCTTAGCATCTAACTTCTCCTCTCCCTGTCAGACACAGTGGACCTCCTGCTCCACCCAGAAGGACAGGTGAGACTGGACCTCACCATGAAATGATGTGGTTCTTCCCTGGATTTAAAAACCTTATTATCTTTCAATGTTTTTAATATGTCCGTTTCAGATAATAATGCAGGATGGCCACATGATGAGTTTGTAAGTAGACAGAAATCAAGTCCCTGAATTTGTGCTTATACTGGTTGTATTCACACATAATTAAAAGTGCTACACGTGTCATTTTTAAACATCATTATCTAATTTTTATTTCTATCTAACTATATTATCATATTTCACATAGGTTCTGTTGCTTCTTTTTTGATGCTGCTTGCTGGTTAATTTCAACAGAAACCTTCATACCAATGTCTCAGTACTACCTGAAACTGTAAAATTCTAATTTCAATGGCAGGATGACGAGGAAGGTGACATGTATGAAGCGCCTCCCTGTGAGCGTCCGGCTGTGAAAGTCCCACAGAGACAAGTGGAAGAAAATGTTTATCTGGGTAATAACACAGCACTAAGTCATTACTACAGAGAGAGTTAGGGTACAAACAGTTTAAAGTCCTGTTCAGCAGAGATCATTTAAGTCACATCATATAAAACTAACCGTCTCCCCAGAGAGGACATCCAATCCTGCTGTTCCACAGAGGCAAGCTGTCCCTCCACCCAGACCAGGCAAAGCCTTGGTAACAACACCTCAGTGTCCTGGAAGTCTGTGTCTGTGTGTCTCTGCATCTGATAAATGTCTTTTGCATTTGTTGTAAACTAATTAAACAATCTTGCCCATCATGCAGAAACCTCAACAACGTGCTGAAGATTTCTTCTATGATCACAACACCAAGAAACGTGAGTCATTCATCTTCATCTAACCAAGCTCGCTTCATCTGTTTTACCCCTTTCTTCAATATATACAACATGATACACACATAAATCACATAACTCTCCCTCCCAGCGCCTGAGATTGACAGAAATGAGAAGCCTGGGAGAAAGAAGATGATGCCTCCTCCACCAGTCCGCACTGCTCCTGCTCCAGTCCCTGTGTCCAACACGGAGGAAGGTGCAGTAATCACCACTAACACACACACACTAACACTAAGCCAAATGACTGTTGACTGAGGGTAAGGGGAAGGTAAATATCTTATTGAGTTGATATGGCAACCACACATTAAATAGTAATAATTGAATAGTATGGTTTGGGGTTTTTTTGTTCTACTAAAAGAAATACATTCATGTGATTAACCCACTCTGTTTTTCATTTGCTATAACTGCACACCTTAAAAATCTTTCCTGGCACTTGGACATATTGTGTTTAATGTTTTCAGCAGAAACAGCAGTTTGCACTGATTAAATAAACAGAGGCAGATAGTGTGAATTAATCAGAGACTGCAACTGTGATTGAAATAGGGATATGACTGCCACCTAGTGTGGTGTCACTGGAATGCATCTTAAGCACCTCAGAAACTGAATCTCATCAGAAAAGTGATCTGCAAGAACACCAAAGCAATCATCGCCTTGAACAATACTTTCCAGTCACTATATCTTTGCCTAATCATCTGAAACTGCAGGTCAAAGGTCTGAGGCAAACAATATGCTTGAATGTTCTATGCAATCGTGCAATGCAATACTATAAAACAGGAAAGACAAAATTATCCATAAATGGCTATAATGTTATAGTTATAACGTTATGAATAACTACTAAAAAGTTAAGAAAGAACAACTAACAACTAACTAACCAACTGGCTGATGGACTGATAGACAGAAGGAAGGATAGACAGACAAATGAAGGACCTAACTGACTAACTAAATGACTGACTGACTAACTGACTAAAGGAGTGGCACAGTCTCTGGTCAACTGTATTTTACTGTACACACACTCACACGCGCATTTTCATTAGTGCGGATCAAAACAATGCAATTCATTGCTCCTATTTTCTTTTTGCATTTCAGATGTGTATTTGGATCCAAATGAGGAAGAGGTGACTGACTTAATTTTCCCCCCTTTTGTAGAACATGTCAAATGAGGAAATGTTTATGAGAGCTGTTTGTAAGACTAGCTAAACATGTGTTTAAAGTGACTGTTGACATTTTTGGAAAGTGTTTCTCTGCTCCTGATCCCAGTCTGAGTTATCTGTAAACCTAATCTGATCCAGTACTGGAGTAAAAAAAAATAAAACCTGCATCTCAGCTTTTTTCTGATGGTCTCCAGCACAATTTTTGTGTCACTCTTTGTAGTATTACGAGGAGGAGTCACAGTGTCAGTATGATTTGCTGTGGCAGAAAGTCACAGAAAGTGACACAAAATGACCACAGACAGCTTGTCTTCTCAGCCTGGTCCTGTACATGAGGTGTCTAGTGGTACATTGTTCTATAATAAATCAATTGGGCTAATAAATTGTAGCCTGAATAGACATGGAGATAAAAGCCTTTGCCTAAAAGCCAGGTATCTGCCCTTTGCTTGGGTGAAGGTAGGATTCAAAGCTCATGTCATGGTACAGAACGGTGTCACCTCAGAAGATTTAGATACATATAAGGGTCTTAACTCAACTTAACTTAACTTAAAACAGTACATCTGAGTTTAGTCAAAGACACCTACATCAAGGATCTAAATCAGCTATAACAAAAGCCAATTACATAAGGAAGCACAGCACAGCATGAAAGAATCACACTGACAATGACAAGCATCAGGTTATTGTGACAAAGCTACTTAGGTGCAGTGAAGCTGCTCATGTCAGTCGACTAAATGCAAGTGTGACTTCAGTGCTCCGTCTGAACTGTAGCTTTTCCTCTCCTGGCCTCCACAGAAAAAAAACCTCACTCAGTTTCTGTACCATCTCAACATGTGTATTCATAAATCTGTCTTATCAACATTTGACAGTATTTGTCAATATTTGTGTTTCAGGAGGATAATGATGACCTGTATTTAGAACCTACAGCTGGTAGGTTGCATCACACTTCACAAGAGCTAGCTCTGATCACTTGAAGTGCAACTTGTGCTGTGAAAGACAATGTCCTTTTTTTCCCCTGCCTCTCAGCGTGCCCTCCCACCCCTCGTGGGGCCATGAGGATGCCTCCATCTCCCAAGACGGCACTTGTACCTTCTTCCATACCCATGTAAGTGCACTTCAACCTGGGATGAAGCAACTTTGAACCTGCTCTAGTCTGGAGCACAGTGATATGCACTAACATAAAGTAACCTGTCATAACTTTGTCTGCATAGCTCGATACTCTCTTAAAAGTGGCACATATAATAGTATCATTAGATGGTAAATTCCTGGTGATAAACATGCAATGAAAATTAATGTTCTGCCTGCATGCAGGATGAAGCCTCCGGTTCCCAGAGCTAAGTCTGTGAGTTCCTCTATTCATCTCAGTGCTGAGCTTTATCATTTTCTTATGTTAAGCTCTGCCCTTATTTAAAGTAAGAGTGTCAAGATAGTGCCTGAGCTTGAATTGGAAGTTCTTATTCTTTATTTGTGTTTCCATTTGTGCATCAGAAATTAAGCCCAGAAACTTTTATTTCAGAATTCTGTCTTGCCTTCCTTGAATGAGGTGAAATCAGGTACATATTCTTTACCTTAAATGATCAAATATATGTACAAACCACTTATATAAGAAACTATTATGATTAAAAAAAACATGCCTGGTCTCTGTAGCTCCTTCCGTTGAAGCACGACGTGCCACTTTTCCTACCAAATTCCCTCCACCCACTCCCAGTGTTAAGCCCCCTCTGCCTGCAAACCTGAAGGAAGCTAAACCCAGGTCAGAGCTGAAGAATACAGAAGGGGTGGAGAGTTTTGTCATGACTTACGTTCATTTCCTTCGTATTTTCATGTTTGACCTCATCTGCAAGTGCATGGATACACCAGAACTAAATGCAGTGTATAACATTAGCCTTCCTGTCCTTATTCCAGCCCCCCAAATCCCCCAATGGCAGACACTAAGCCTGTGGGTAAGATAATGTTTTTCAAAAAAGAGAGTATTTAAAATTCTGAAGGATGTCTGTGATCATTTGGGGGTCTGCTTAGATTTTTCATTTAATATAATACAAACATTACATGGATGATACATACTTTTTAACCATCTGGCAGCTGTCTAATATGGGTTTCCCAAACTTGTGCTCGACACATAACATGTTCTCTGTCTGTTTTAAGCCTCTCCTGTTGGTGTGAGGGCAACCAAACAATCTGGGAGTGAGGTATGGTAACAGTCTGTGGGTAAAATCCAACAGGCAAAAACTGCTCCACAGTTACCAACATATTTATGTCACATTGCAGGATAAAGAATGGTTTGCTGGAGACTGCAACAGAAAGACAGCTGAGGATCTCTTGCTTAGGGTCAACAAGGTAAAGTAAAAAGATAAATATTCACAATATTATAATTGGAGACTCCCAGTTGGAGAGTCAATTCAACAGTAATTAGTTTTTACTTTCAACCACTTACCCTGTACAACATGTGCAATCTTTTTATAATCTCTCAATCATTAATCTATCCATCTCTTTTGTTTTTACCTCCCTGTTCCCTTTTTGGGACTCAATCCTCCAAACTTTTCTGTTACATCCATCTTCCTTGTTGTAGGATGGAGCCTTTCTCATCCGACACAGCTCGGCCCAGAGCACCCGGCAGCCGTACACCCTCGCTGTGCTTTACCAGCAGAAGGTTTACAACATTCCCATCCGCTTCCTGGAGGACACACAAGGTTACGCCCTTGGAAAAGAGGGAAAAAAGAATGAGGAGGTGAATGTGAATTGGCTTCAAAGGAGGACAGGCTGCAGATTGAGAGAGAGAGACAGGGAGGAAAAGACAAAGAGAGGAGGATTCTGGGTAAATTGCAGGCTTTTCATTTAACAACATCTCTTCCTTTATATTTCTCTCTCTCTCGCTTAGGTTTTCTTCTCCCTCGATGAGATGATTTCCCACCACAAGAATAACCAGCTGCTTCTGATAGACAGCAAGAGCCAAGCCAAGCATACAGCGTATCTAACTCACCCTGCACGCCCCTAAAACTACACTTCTAATGCTGTATTCATATGAGTTATATGAAGATAACTGCACAGTTTGAAAGTTTTCCACTTGGAAATACTGCAGGTCTATGGTGTGTATGTAACAAAAGTGTAATTACAACTCAAGAAATCAATCATATAAACTACAAAATACTGTTTTACTAATGTAATTTATAAATGCACAGAAAACATGACATGCTCACATGACATGAGAACAGCTATAACTACCAAAGGTCAAGTTGAGCTGAAAATGATAAAGGTCTGACCAAGTGATTTCCCTGTTTTGTGCTGTGTCGTCATTTTGGCAATAATTGCACAAGATTAACTGCTCTCTAGTAGAAAGGAAAATGTGTCACTGCATTACTATAACAGTCACTCAGTCTGGATGTTTCTGCTTTTGGATGAAGAAAGTGTGAACTTGTAACTGTATTTCACTCACATTTAAGCAAATAAACTGTGTAATTCTGATGTTATAAAATATTGAACCACATGAGAAAGGCCTCCAAATTTGTATTAGCATCATCACTTTGTGCCACCTGCTCATTTCCATTATTACGGTCACCTGATGGAGGGTCAAAGATGAAATAGTCATGTTTACTTCAGCTGTGAGTGCAGATTTGATGTGTCTCTCTTCCTAAGTTTAGTTTGACTGCTCATTATAATCTCTGGTACAAATGTTTCTCCGGTGTGATATTGTAGATGTTGAGCATCTATATCACTTTACCACAGTTTTCCTATATTTAGTGCTGTAGACCACTAACCATCTGTTAACCTGGATAGGGGTCTTTATTTGGGGTGTCTGTGGTGTGTGTGGTTTATAGAGGATTTAGTTCTTTATGAAAGGTTGATGCTTTATGAAACCCACTACTTGTCATAGATCCTCATCAGTCAGGGTCAGTATGGTGAGTTGAGGGTTTGTGGCTTTAACTGAGACACCAGGAGCTGTGTGTGTGTATGTGTGTGTATGTGTGTGTGTGTGTGTGTGTGTGTGTGTGTGTGTCTGTCTGTCTGCCTTCCAGTGGCAGGCAACTGGTTACACCTGCTTCCTGTTAGAGAGAAACCACCCTCTCTGTGACCAAACCATAAATCCTGAACCTGTCGGCATATTACAAGGCAGGATCTTTGCTACATGATTGAATTCCAAGAGTATGAAAAAACAACATTATAAGAAGGCTAAAATATAATGTTTCAAAAATGTTGATCACCTGTTTCAGTGTGGTATCTGCTCAGTGTATGGATAAACAACTCAACTTTCATAACTTGATATAACTGCTTTTAACATTTCACCCACCCTTGAAAAGTTATACCTCACAGTCATGAAATTACAAACAGAGCGAGCATCATGGTTTTTCAGCCAAGCAGAACAGACTTTGTCATGACATATGTTTTTTAGACTATAGTTTATATTGTAACATCAGAGTTCAAAGCTGGCTAATCATATTATGCAGCAGATTTCAGTGCAGGCTAAATGTGCAGCCACACACTCAACGGTTGCTGCTGTATTTGCATTTAGGCAGGTGGTGTAAACGAAAACTAAATAACTTCCTGGAGCCAGGGTAATTTGGCAGGTGGGTGTAAGGCATCATGTACTTCTGTTAAAAGATCACTGCTGGGATGAAAAACTGATCTCAGGGTTTTGACTCAAACGTCTTATGTAATCGCATCAAAGTAACACTGACGACATTTTAATTTGCCACAGACGGATCTAACCTAAAGTCTATGGATGAACGTTTTAATGAAATGGCTTAAACCCAGAGTTAAAGTTGTTTACTTAAATATACGATTAATAAACTATAATGACATTAAGACCTATTGGCACCTGTCCATCACTAAGTAAATAACAGGGCTTGACATGTCTGCAGCTTTATTAGCCATATGAAAATATTTAAATCTATTGTAAATACAATGAGCTTTTATTCTCGATATGTTGTGTGTATTCATGAAAGGGTCAAAATTAGTCTCTGGGATGATGAAAAGTGTCCATGCAGCAAATAAGTCTCACTTTCCACACATAACTTAGTCATGTTTGTCAGCTGCGGAAGCTGAAACTATCTTGTGAGTCAGATCCTTTGAAACAGCAGCATCTCGATGATGTCTGTCCTGTCTACATCCTTTATACAATACTGACTCACAGTGTATAAGGCCTCTGATTTTAGGAAGGATGTACTTTTTCAGAGCAACTGCAAACTGACTTGCACTTGTTGTCTAAATGACTTTAAATAGACTAAACACAGAATTTTTTATACTTTTTCTATTTTTCCATGTGCTCAATATGTATCCACAAATTATCATGTGTATCAGATAAGTAAGTTTTCATACAGTGGCAAAATAAGTGAACTAATGTGTTTGCTAATATTTTCTTTTCAACTGTGCATAACCTGCATGGTGAAAAAGATGATTATGTGATAATGAGAATAGACAAACGAGATCCAGTCTCACTCAAGTCAAAAAGATGCTGCTCCTTGATAAAAACATTTTGAAATGTCTGCTACAAATTTATGCGTCATCTATAAAACACACTTTTCTGCATAGAAGGAGCGTGTGCGCGTCTGTGTCTGCGCGCGCGCGCGCATGATTTTGTTGAAATCAAGCAAAGGTGGGGCGCTTGTCACGAGCCCTGATTTCGAAGTTGGAAAGGAAGGGGGAAGGGGCTGCGGCGGAGGGTTACAAAGGAGGGCACATCCGACGGCTTGCGTTGACAGCTGTGAGAAAACTAAAATCAGAGGCACGGGCTGCTGCTGCGAAACCATCACTTAACGATAACTCAGCACGGATTTTTTAGG
The DNA here is from genome assembly GCA_008933995.1 of Datnioides undecimradiatus. NCBI lineage: Eukaryota > Metazoa > Chordata > Actinopteri > Lobotiformes > Datnioididae > Datnioides > Datnioides undecimradiatus. The sequence continues at coordinate 9,603,866 of WARS01000015.1, forward strand.
ACAGCCCTGTTACCTTACATGGCTCGCAGAGGAACTGGTTTACGCACGCGGCTCAGTAGTAGTTGAAATGGACTAGTTTTCTCAGCGGAGGTGCGGAGTTTTTTGATTCAGGACTGGTGTTGGGGGCTGCTCAATGGGAGCAGTCACTGGATTCGTGTGATATCAGCGCAAGCCACCCAGACTGCCTACTACTGCCCATCATATTTGACTTTTGGGGACGTTTAGGACACAAACAGAACAAGATCGCCTCTATTCCTCCTGCTGTCCCCTTCCCCTTTCCTTCCTCACGGATTCTTCAGACACAGAAATCCTCCAGAAATGGCTCAGATACTGCCGATACGATTTCAGGAACATCTGCAGGTAAGCAGACCGCAGGGAAAAAGCCCTTAAATTAATGTCAGATCATTTGTTTTTTGCGCAGCTCCTCGCCCACGTCGGTCTGCACACAGACGGCACATGTCGCATTTAAATGGAATCTGAAATAGGGCTGCAGGGTGGTGCTCAATATAGCCACAGGCCTAGTTTTCTCCTGCCGGGCAGATGATGACTTGTAAAAATTGACCAGTCAGATCGTATACAGCTCCAATGCGGACCGGCGTGTGTGTTTGGATACGCCGCAGTTTTTGATCCCTTCAAGTGGAAAAACGCCGCTGTCATTTTCAATCCGCGCTGATGCAAACTGCGGTGTTTTGACACTTTTCTGTATATTGCAGCACAACTGAGCTCAGCTGTTGGTGCTTACATTGTAACTGAGACCTGAATGGCACTTGCACTCAAGCTTTGTGGCTACCATGTTGTTGTCATGTCCTGCAGCAACATATAATCTCCTACTTTGTAACCTTCCTGTCAGTGCGTTACTGACAAAGCACCCTGATATATTGATAACGTAACCGTAATGTGAGGTGTCCTCCTTTTACCCTTTTTAGAGTGTGTGTGTGAAGAAGTAGAAGGATTTATTTTGCACACTCTCAGTTGCAGCTGTGAAATAAAGCCAGAACTGCTTCAGTGCATCAAAGGACACATTATTATAGCACTATCTCGACATTGCAATGACCAGAATCCCATATGAAAGCTAGTTTCATATTACAGCATCAGTACTGTATTGATTTGATATGTCTCCCAGCTTTACTTATGGTGTTCTCATGCTAGAGGAGCATCTGTGCAGCTTCAAAATGATCAACGTGACAGAGCAGCAAAGGCCCTGTAGTCTCTCTTTGGCAGCGTCTCTCAGTGGGGTGAAAAAAAAGAAAATCCTAACACAAAATGCCCTTTTACAGTGCGTGACAAAAAAAGGAAAACAAACAGACAGTTATGTCGCTGTCTGTGGAGGAACCACTTCCACTATGGCTCCCTCTTTCCTGGCTAGTTTGGACTTTGATAGTCGTTGTCCCATAGCAGCCACAGTGCTTGGTGTCTTGCAGCCAAAAGAGAAACTTTGTGACGCACCCCTCCACCTCCCCTCGTCTGTAGCCTGTTGTTATGGTAACAGCAGGCAGTGAAATGGCCTTTCACTAGGAAAAAAAAGGCACAGATCCCCCACCCCCCTCTCCTCCGCTCCCTTCCTCTGGCCACTAGCCCCACTTTCGTCAGCCAAAGATCCTTTATCCTCTAAAAAAACTGTGCTGGCCAAGAGTGCTTGCAGTTTACCAGGCTCCTTTCTTCACTGACATGGCTGGTACGCCATGGCTTGCTGATGGAGGGCAGTGCAGTAAATGGCAATGTCTGGGTTATTAGTTCAAATGGCTCTGAACAGCACATACCTTTACCTTCTACATATCCTAAGAACATCTAGCGTTGAGACAGTGATAAGCAGCAGACTGCTTTACGTCCCACCTCTACCGTGAAATCCCAGCTCTGCCCCAGTCATATCCCTCTGTGAATCTAGGTGGCTCCAGCAGAGCAAAAATGCTTGGAATTTGCAATCCTAAGACTTTGGGCCTCAAGTTGTTTAGTTTTTTTCTTGGCCTGGTATTTACAGCTTCTGTTTGTAGTCTGGGCCCAGGGTTCAGAAGTGTAACATGGACCCAGCTTCATGATGAACTATCAGCCTGTTGAACCACCAGTTGAGCGGTGGGTAAAGAGCGAACCAATTACTCTCATTTATTCCACTCAAAGCAGTTCTTTAAGACAACTTCAGTGATAAATGCGGTTGTGGAGGCCAAAGCCTGGATATCCAGGTTATTATTTTAGCTGAGAGAGAGTATTCATTTTCTCACCCTGCAGCAGTAGCTATGGATTGCCTGCCTACCTTACACTGTCATTAACACTAGGCTGCGTGTTGAAGCCTCCATCAATTATTACTCTTTGTCCACCATGCTTGTTTATTATCGTATGATTTATGACACAGGGTCTATGCTGTGCATCAGCATGTCAAATTGTGTAATTAATTGACCAGTGAGATCACTGACCTAGTTGGATGGAGCTGAATGTAGGCTCCATCACTGTGGCCTCCAAACTGTGTTTTAAGTCTTGTGGATTATGCTGGTGGCATGATGAGGGGAGAAAGGACAGAGAATCGTGTGTTGAATTATGAAAGTGCTAAAGTGAGAGTCATTTGCAGCTTATGTGGCTCTGCTGCTGACACGTAGTGCAGCGGCCTACGTATTGTAGCAGCTTGTGTAAGTGCAAAAATGTCCTGCAGCCCCGGAGCGCATGAACATTGTCCCGTCGAGTTGAGTTAGGAGAGTCCAACCTGCTGCTCTGCGGCTGTTTACAGCATCCTGGTGCGCTGCTGTATCCGTAGCGATGAAGTGATGCTGCCATGTCACACCAACGGATGTGATAGACAGATGAGGTAAGCAGGGCCTATTTAAGGCCTGCAAATCACATCAGGATAGGAAGCAGGATGACAGACCAGTGTAACGCAGTCTAACAGAACACATCTGTGACCGCAGCGGTGTCTGGTCACCAAAACTCGATCATTATTGCATTGAAGAAGTCAGTCACACTCATATACAATACGCACATTCTGTAAATTTGTCATGTCAAATGAGTCACATGACAGTTTAAATGAATTGATTTAGAGTTGTAAGTAATGGTTATTTTCCAAACGATTAAATTGCAAATTATTCTCTGGATTAATTTTTGTGTATAGAAAATATCTGAAAATAGTGACAATTTTGAAATATCCCGCTACAATATTCCAAAGACCAAGTTAAATTTGCTTTTTCCGATCACCAGCCCTAAATCGTTATCCAGTTTATTGTCATTTGTCTTCTTATCAAGGTAACTGAAATAAAAGAAGATAAGGTAATCTTTTATTTTATTTTTGCTGCATGTTTCTCTAAACCCAAAACTGTATATTATCACTCATTTTAAGCTATATGTCAGACATTGCTGAGCGCCATTATTATTCCTTTGGAGTTATGTCCAGTATTTGCTCTTTTTTTTGGCTCTGTTTTAGTCCCCACCTTCTCCTAGGTGAATCACTTGGATCTTTAGTAGCCCAGTGATTCGCTCTATTATCTTCACTTGCAAGTCGCCATGTTTGTCTTTGTGTGATTTATTTTGCTGGACAGGTTGCAAAAAGAAGATTTATAAGAACCTTTTCACTTATAACAGATGTCTGTTGCTGCTAAAAACAACACTATTAGAGCCGTGAACGTGAACCAAAACATTGAAAACACTGAGACGCTATAAAACTATTGTTGTGCCATATCTTACCTACACTTATTAATTTTGATCCCATGTAAATACAAAGCATTACTGAAGCACCCATGAGGTTTCTAAGATTACATATAACCTGCATTCTACATACCTAACATACAGCACCACTTCTACATCTCTTTGCTGCATTCCTCAGTTTTAATTGTGTTTGTTTAATCTCCTCCTGAACCCAAAACCCTCAGCTGCTGATGCAACGTGTCAATGCCTCAGCAGTGCATCCACCCAGTCTATGACTCACCAAATACCGTCAGCGCTGTATCATCAGCGAAGTTTTGCTGTCCTTGTTTTAGTTATTCTGGTTTTACTCCGTGTGATTGTTCATCTCAGCTGTATGGGGACGACAACTTATTGAAGTCTGGGTGTGTTAAGATGTTTTAGGGTAGTTTATGGGTCACTGGGTTGTATTTGTAGGATGTATTTAAGTGTGATTTTAGTTTGGAATGTTCTACTAAGAAGGAGCGTTGGGGGGGGTTTCTTCCGGTGAGTCAGTTGCCCCACCCTGAACTGTTGATTGCCAAAGGCCTGTGTTACTGGAACTGTACTGTACAGACCAAGCTCTCATTCCTCCTTCTTCATTACTCGTAAAAGGTACATTTATCACTCTGGCTTCTCTTCTTCACACTGGTTCTCTCCCAACACCCACCCTCCCTTTGTTATTAGCCAGATGCTGGACTGTGTCTTGAGCTCTTCCTTTCACTCCTATCCTTGTCTTCTCCCCCTCTATTTTTATTGAGATTGCCCTCCCTCCCCTCTCTCCTCCAAGGGATTGGCACTCTGGAGAAGATGCACCATATGGCCCCAGTCCTGTCTCTAGTCCTCTCAGTGGCCTTTCTCAAGAAGCCTTAAGCTTTCATAAAGCTATTATCTTATATTTATATGTATCTCCATATAGTTACTTAATGCAATATCTTATATAAAACATGCTACATGGCTGCAACTAACTAGTTTTTTCTCTATTAATTAATCAGGCAGTTATTTTCTTGATTAATATTTTGGTCCATGGGAAGTCGAGAAGTGCAAAATGTCCTTCATAGTTCCCCAGAGCACAAGGCAAAGCTTGTTTTAGTTTTAATAAATATAATAACAATCATATTTATCTGTCAATATGTGTGTCATAGATGATGTTCCATTAAATGAATTGTGTTCCAGCGTTGCAGGACAGACAGGACACATTCAACGTGGAAACTAATTAACACTTTTTGTTTAATTTATTTTTTTCACTGCAGCATGGTTCAGTTATAAATTGTTAAATGATAATATTATTGGTGCTTTAATTGCTGCTGAACATGAGGTTGATGAAAGCAGATAGTGTGGGTCATAAAACCAAAACAAATGAGCTAAAAGAGGCTAAAAGCCTCCCTGGAGCTTGAAGGACCTGCAGAGGTGGGTGATAATTTTTTTGTGGGTGTGTCACTGAAAATGACTTCTTACAAGTTGAACATACTGATTATATCCAGTTTTAATATAAAAAAGTAAGCGCAACTTCAAATTATCTTCCAACAGAAAATCTCACATTTCTATAGCTAGAAGGGCGTTCAGCCTTTCACATTGGCTCCCCTCTGTTCTCCCCCGACTGATGAGTGCTGGATCCTTCCTGTTTTGTGGAAGACATGATTTAAAAGGCCCAGCAGTCATGATTTGTTGTCCAGCTCTACCAGCCAACTGCGAGATAGTGCAGCCCTTGTGATGAACGTAAGGATTCCTTTCCGCTTGCCTCAGACTGCATAATGCAGTCAGCTCAGTCATCAGAGGGAGAGTGCGTGTTCTGCTCTGTCCTCTCAGCTCACAGTTAGTTTGACAATGTGCACAATAATTCCTCTGTTCAGCTGCCGTTAATCTTGGTGGAGCATCTCATGTTTATTGTTCTGCTAAGATTTGACACAGCTGAAATTGACATCAGCTTGGTCTTGGTGTGTTGTTGTGTCTTGGGACTTATTCTCATTAGCAAAGTAAATATGCTGAATAATGTATCCTTAGTTTTAGTTGATCTCCACCAGGTTTGGTTGTTTTGGGGTTTTTTTTTTGTTTCTTTAGTGTTGTTTCAGACTGGTTTAGGCAGAATAATCCAGTGATAAATAAACTTCTTTACAGCTGCCTGCTTACAAAGACAATTAAATGCAGCGTCAGGGTTCAGTTGCAGGCTTTGCTGAGATAACGTAACGCTGTACTTTGTCAGTAAAAGTGAGATGTGATGATGGTTACAATGGCAGTGCTAGTAGAAATCCCCCAGTAAACTCAGGAAATTATTAGCAGCTACAATGAGAGTGTAAAATAAAGCTATATTGAGTTAACATCCTGTTGTTTACTCTGTGCCCACGCTTGTTCTCTGGCTCTGTGTGCCACCAGACCTTGTGTCTGGAAAACAACCTTTAAGAATATCTGTGGAAAATTGGAGCAGACCTGCTGCTATTTTAATCAAAACACTGTTTTGGTCCACTATGTGCTGCTTTTTTCTCCTTGCAAGGCAAATGTCAGCCCCTGCCATATGTATTTTCCCAATGCATCATTTTTGTCGTTGTAATGAAGGTGTGACTCCCTCAGAGCTCTTAAAACTCCCCTTCTCAGTTTACCTTAAGCCCCAGAGTAGGAAACTGTTGGTCCACTATGATGGAGAAATCTTCTTAATTAAAACGGTTTGTCACTCATCCTTTCCAATGTTTATAAAGTAATACTCTCTCTTATCAGAAGTTATAAGCAATTAACAATTGGTTAATAGTTTGAAGCACCATATAACTTGTAGTTTTAGGCAGATATCTGGCACGTTTAAAGTGTCATTGTAGGCATAATGATTTGTCAGCAGCTATAACTTTTCCTGTGAAGCATGAGTAACTAATGGTGAGCATGAATGGATGATAATATGTTACACAACAAAACCATCCTACTAACAGGAGCTCTAAAATGTTCTAGTTTCTTTAATGCTCAGTTTAAGTAGCACTTTTCTCTAAGACTTGACAGGGTCCGGGAGCCTATGCCAGGCAACCAGAGGAGACTCCAGGAAGTTGCAGCTCCCAAAGAAACATATATATAATAAAATGTAATAAAATACATAGTCTGTATTTTGTGCAAATGAAACAAACCTGATATCATGTTAATTGTTGGTTTTTAGAGTGGCCTCTAGGCAGTTTCTGTTACCGTTGGATAGAGTCAGGTTAGCTGTTCTGTCCTGCTTCTTGTCTTCATGCTGAAATAACAGACATGGAAGTGGTATCGGTCGTCTCATCTGACTCCATGTTACACATTTTTCTCAAAATGTTGAAGTATTGCTTTAAATGTGATTGCAGTGATGTTTTCAATCATTCAAAAACCAGTTGGTAAGTTGTGATTATTGACAACAAAAAGTAATAAATAAAGTTAATCAGTGTAGGATAGGCTAAAATGAAGTTACCTTATTAGGGGTATTCTCTAGTAATCCCTTATATATATTTGCAGTTGCAGAACATGGGTGTGAACCCAGCCAACATTGGGTTCAGCTATTTGACCATGGAGTCGGACAAGTTCATCTGCATTAGAGAGAAGGTGGGCGAGCAGAACCAGGTGGTGATCGTGGACATGTCCGACCCCACCAACCCAATCAGGAGGCCGATCTCTGCTGACAGTGCCATCATGAACCCTGCCAGCAAGGTCATCGCCCTGAAAGGTAAGCGTGACCTCTGGTGAGACAGCGGGCAACACATACAGGTAGCCATGCCCCTGGCTATTAGATGATGAATAGTGTGTTGTGTTGTGAGAACAAAAACAGTCTGCTGGTATTATTAGTGGCTTTATACTGAGTGCTGAGGTTATTTTTGTTAAATACCAAGATTGAACTGCATGGCATTCGCACTGTTCACTCATCTGAAGTTTTAACAGATTTATCCATCTACTAGTATTGCTGTGGGAATGCCTCCGGTCATGCAATGACTAATGCTCTGTCAATACTGTAAATATGTAGAGTGCGCTCAGTTCTATTGCCTGAATGTACTAAATTGGTTGTGCAAATTGATTTCATGCCACTGAATCTAGCCCTTAGAGCACAAACACAAGCGCTGATCAGGATGATTTGCCTATAATGCTTCTCTCTCTCTCCCTCCTCTCCCCTTCCCTCTGAGGATAATATGACCCTGTTTGCCCTTTCCCCCTGGACTATCTTTGTCTTCTCATTCTTACCTGATTGACACTTTGCTTTTTCTCCCTTGCTTTCTGTCCTTTCTCAGACGGTGAGTTGCTTTCTGTCCGTCTACCCGTCTGGCACTCAGTTGTGATGACACAGTCGCCATGTCTCTCTCATAAAAGCTTCCCACATACCCCTCTCAAGTACGCAGAGCTATTTTGATCAATGATCAATCAAAGGACAGGCCACTGTTTAGAATTGACTTCCACTGCCAGTATGTTACCCCAGTGCCACACCCCTACTCTGGCCAAACCTGCTGACACACATTGTACTTTTATGAGAACTATACATGTTTTAGCATGACTTGTTGTATGCTGGTAGAGTGTATGTGTGCTATGCATCGTCACATATTACACACTGAAAAGAGCTGGGGCATTGGAGTGTCTTTGCACGGCTGTGTGAGCGTGTGCCAGCAGCCATATTGACATTCACTTCTTTCCTGCATATGAGGGATGCCATTGGTGTATCATTATATCTGTGTGCTGATGACGGTTTGTAAAACAGCTTCAGTACTCACCTGAATCATGCATTACTTCCCCTGTTTGTTTCTCTGTCACTTAAGTGGGAAATGGGTAGTTCCCAGTCATATGTACAACTAGCAGCAACATCTCAGAGCGTGTGTACCAGTTTATTGCCTAAAGCTGCTGCCTGCTTTCTGTAGCATGAGGTCAGAGTGGTGCGTCCCTGGCCTAAAACACCCTTAAACAAAAAAACTAAAAAACAGACTTTTCTCTTTCCTCGCTGGTATCTAGCTGTGCAGATAGTATTTTTTTGTATTTGCCCAGGCTTTGAGGTATTTGTGTCCAAGAATGGAATTTGCTGGTGGATTTCACAGCATTGAATGGTAGTGGCCTTTTAAAATACCGTCGGCTCTTTACAGAAACCATGTCTCTGTTAGGCTAAAAAAATTCCACAGAACATGCTGCAAATGTGTTTTCTGCCAAGAAATGGCTCCAATAAAAAGTAGTCAGTTTAGTTTGAGTGGAGTTTGTCCATTTGAAAACTGTTCGAATGAAGACCTCTGTTATATTGGAGGTTCAAAGAAGTATTTACATTGTTCTTTAATAGTTAACATTCCTTTCAACTGAATTGTGTTTTGAGAAAGATACCTCAAAACTACACAAATAATACCAAACCTATATGTGTGTCCTGATACCACAAGATGTAGAAGAGTAGATATGGGTTTTTTTTTATATTAATATAGTTTGGGTGAACTGAATGGGCTGGCTTGAATGGTGAACATTCAGAGTTCACAAGCCTAAATTTCAGAAAATCAGAAAGAGACACATTTTCTATCCACTCTTCATGTCTGGTAAATATTTCCTCACAGCGGGCTGTTGTCTCAAATCAAGATTTATTGGTGGCCATAGAGACTGTAGTCTGGGAAAAGGGGCACCCACAAGGGTTACATAAATTTAAAAAAAAAAGCACAAATAAACATCTCACAAATGAACTTGCATGTCAGTGGAAATATTGACTAAATGTTTTCTCAGTCATTAATTATGCCAACATTGCTTTTAATACATGAAGACAAAATAGGTTGAAACATGTCTTCTTGTATTAGAATAAATAACCCAGTATAACATGTTAAAACATTCAAAAAATGTGATACAGACTGTTAGTAGTTGTTAATGAATACCACACAGTAAATACAGCAATATTTAATAACCAGATATCATTCTTCTGTTATCATTGAGGTAACTTAAGATGGTTTTGATTAGAGGTTACATTCCCCATCTCTACTACTGGCAGTTCTCTACGTGACCGGTCTCACTTGTTCCTGCTGTTTCTTTGCCTCCCCTCAGCTGCCAAGACACTGCAGATCTTCAACATTGAGATGAAGAGCAAGGTGAAGGCTCACACCATGACAGAGGAAGTCATGTTCTGGAAGTGGATATCGGTCAACACTGTTGCTCTTGTGACGGATACGGCAGTCTACCACTGGAGCATGGAGGGGGATTCCCAACCTACCAAAGTATTTGATCGGCACGCCAGTCTGGCAGGATGTCAGATCATCAACTACAGAACTGACGAACAACAGAAGTGGCTGCTGCTCATAGGGATTTCTGCGCAGGTATGAAAACGCACATGAACATGTTTACTCATGTCTCGCGCAGCAGAAGTGCACGACAGAGAAATATCTTTGAAGGTATTTAGCATATTAGCTACGGCCAACAAGGCCCGACTGACTGACATTCTCGCTCTGCTTTTTCCTTCTTTTTGTCCTGCAGCAAAACCGTGTGGTTGGGGCGATGCAGCTGTATTCTGTCGACAGGAAAGTGTCACAGCCCATCGAGGGCCATGCTGCCGCCTTTGGGGAGTTCAAAGTGGAGGGAAATGCCAAACCCTCCACTCTCTTCTGCTTTGCTGTACGCTCACAGGCTGGGGGAAAGGTGAGGGATTGTACACTCATGATGCCTTCACAGCATATTTCATCTCTGAACAAAGAATTGCACAAAACAACAACCTTTAGCCCCATGTTTTTCAGTCAGCAAAGTAGCTCCTAAATATTAACTTCAACAAAATTATTAAAGTGCCTGGAATCCCCTCTGCTGTTCTTCATGTTCATACGCTGTGGCTGTTTACTTACTGCAGTCATTTCTTCATGTGGGCTTCCCTTTTTCCAGCTGCACATCATTGAAGTTGGTCAGCCTGCTGCAGGAAACCAGCCATTTGCTAAAAAAGCAGTCGATGTGTTTTTTCCTCCAGAGGCCCAGACAGACTTTCCTGTAGCTATGCAGGTAAGAAAGGACCCCTGTTCATCATTAGTTATGGTTACACTCAAGGTGAAGGACTGAATATTTAAACTCTCTGTTTTTGATCCTTCTCCTCAGATTGGCAGTAAGCATGGTGTCATATATTTGATCACAAAGTATGGTTACATCCACCTGTATGACCTGGAGTCTGGAGTGTGTATCTACATGAACAGAATCAGTGCAGAGACCATCTTCGTGACCGCCCCTCATGAAGCCACTTCGGGAATTATTGGGGTCAACAAGAAGGGACAGGTGATAAACTAGCAGTAAATGGACTTTAATGGTTTCTTTTCATGACTGCTTTACCTCATTTGTGGACTTTGTATACCTGTCTTTCTAGGTCTTGTCAGTATGTGTTGAAGAAGAAAACATTGTCAACTATGCCACCAACGTGCTACAGAACCCTGATCTAGCCCTGAGGATGGCTGTGAGGTCAAACCTTGCTGGGGCTGAGGAGATTTTTGCCAGGAAGTTCAACACACTGTTCGCCCAGGGAAGTTATTCGGAGGCTGCAAAGGTTGCTGCATCAGCACCTAAGGTACGCCTGAATTTACTGCTACATTGTCGGTTTTGCATATAAGCCTCAGGTGATTTGGTTAAAGACCCGAAACAGTTTTACATTTGTACAGCATGAGTATTTTTCCATGACTTAAAAACGGAAACAGTTATGCCCAATGTGATTTAGTGCTGTAAAAAATCAAAAGGGATGTTGTAAATATTTTTCATGGGAATTGCATGCCACTGTGCAGCAGTAAACATGAAAGTAATATAGTTCAAAAGATTTAATTGAATTACTCCTTTACTTTCATCTACTCCCATAATTCCTCCATTCGTCGCCATCTTTTCTGCACCCTCAGGGTATCCTGCGAACGGCAGAGACCATCCGTAAATTTCAGAGTGTCCCAGCCCAGCCGGGGCAGGCCTCTCCACTGTTACAGTACTTTGGTATTCTGCTGGACCAGGGCCAGCTCAACAAGTTTGAGTCTCTGGAGCTGTGCAGGCCCGTGTTGCAGCAGGGCCGCAAACAACTGCTTGAGAAGTGGCTGAAGGAGGACAAGGTAGGACTGGAGCAGGTTACAGTAGAACTAATTTTGAAAGTGATAATGTTGAATGTAATGTGGGTTGTTTGCAAACTCAACCACTGGTTAATGTGATTGTGTATGTGTTATAGCTGGAGTGCTCAGAGGAGCTGGGAGACCTGGTTAAGGCCTCTGACCCCACCCTCGCTCTTAGTGTGTACCTTAGGGCTAACGTCCCTAACAAGGTCATCCAGTGTTTCGCTGAGACCGGCCAGTTTCAGAAGATAGTGCTGTATGCTAAAAAGGTAACTACCCCTTATTTCAGTATTCATGGAAAACAAACACATATTTGGTCAGTGCAAGGGATTACAAGAGCAAGATCCATTCAAAAGATTTGAATGGAAGAGTGTTGATTGTGATTTCTTATAATAATAAGAAGAATATAATAATTGATGTTCCTGAATGTGTTTGTATTTACAGAGAATTGCTTTTTTTATCCAACTGTACTTTTGTAGGTGGGTTACACTCCGGACTGGGTGTTTCTGCTGAGAAATGTGATGCGTGTCAATCCAGACCAGGGACTGCAGTTTGCCCAGATGCTGGTCCAGGATGAGGAGCCGCTGGCGAACATCAACCAGGTAAGAGACTCACCAGCCAGAGACATATAAAGGTGCTTCCACAATGTGCTCTTTATTTTTTTTTTTAAAAATCTGCACGTTTACCCTCAACACATGCACGCAAACACACACAGTGCCCAGTGTGGGAGCCTCTGTCTGTGTTATTCCAGATGTGCCAGCAATGCCAGGAATTCACTGAGTCAGTGACCCCCTCCTCCATTTAAAGCCACATCATCACCCTGCTCAGTTCAAATCTCAACCAGAAAACTTGATGACTTTGTGCTTCTCTGAGTTAATATCCCCCCCCCCCCCTTTCATTTGTAGCCTCCACAGATGTTCTTCAATATGAAAAGCACGAACATCTGGCCACCGGGCCTGTGATTTTTAGTAGTGTGCGACCTTACCTTGTGTGCAGACTCATTGTGGCTTACAGGTGATAGAAATTCAACCATTTATCTTTCAGTTTTTTTTCTCTCATGTCTTTTGGTAGATCGTAGATGTGTTCATGGAGGGCAACCTGATTCAGCAGTGCACCTCCTTCCTGTTGGACGCTTTAAAAAACAACCGCCCAGCCGAAGGACACCTACAGACGCGTCTGCTTGAGATGAACCTCATTCATGCCCCCCAGGTGAACATTCAGACTAATATGACTGTGCTAATTACAAAAAGCAGCTTGATAGTGCTTAACACAATGTGTGTGTGTGTGTGTGTGTTCATGTGTGTATGAACTCTTTTCAGGTAGCAGATGCAATCCTTGGGAACCAGATGTTTACCCACTATGACCGTGCCCACGTTGCTCAGCTGTGTGAGAAGGCAGGTCTGCTGCAGAGAGCTCTTGAACACTACACCGACCTGTATGATATCAAACGAGCCGTGGTGCACACACATCTGCTCAACCCAGAGGTATGCCTGCGGATGTTTGGTCTCACCTGTGAAAATCACTCTCTTGGGATCCTATCTACCTCGTCTTCTCTTGTCCGGCTGTTTCACCTTTTCTGTCTTCTTGTTTTTCTTACTCTCGTTCCTCTTTTAGTGGCTGGTGAACTTCTTTGGCTCTTTATCAGTAGAGGACTCTTTGGAGTGTTTAAGGGCCATGTTGTCGGCCAACATCAGGCAGAACCTGCAGCTGTGTGTCCAGGTAGCATCTAAGTATCACGAGCAACTGGGGACTCAGTCATTAGTGGAGCTCTTTGAATCCTTCAAGAGTTACGAGGGTAGGTGTTGCATGAGTCGGGGGTCGAGTGCAGAGAATGTGTAAAATCAGCAGTTTAACCATTTTTGTGCAAGCTTTAAGTTCTCATAGATTGAGCTGACGTCTGTGCTGTTTCTTCTTCTTCTACTTAAGGCTTGTTTTACTTCCTTGGATCGATTGTGAATTTCAGCCAGGAGCCTGATGTTCACTTCAAGTACATCCAGGCCGCCTGTAAAACGGGGCAGATCAAAGAAGTGGAGAGAATCTGTCGAGAGAGCAACTGCTACGACCCGGAGAGGGTTAAAAACTTCCTCAAGGTAAAAAGCTCGAGCGTTAATGATTGATTGTATTTTTCAGCAGCAATTTTGTGATCCAGTTTATTCTGTTTCTTCTCTTCGTAGGAGGCCAAGCTGACAGACCAACTTCCTCTCATCATTGTGTGTGATCGCTTCGACTTTGTCCATGACCTCGTGCTCTACCTCTACCGCAACAATCTGCAGAAATACATTGAAATCTATGTACAGAAAGTAAGGTCAAGACTTTATACAAACCTTTAATGCTTAGTCAAAGGTTTATTTAGGCTCCATGTTGATGTCTTTGTTGCACTCGTTTCCAGGTGAACCCCAGTCGTTTACCAGTGGTGATAGGTGGTCTGTTGGATGTGGACTGTGCTGAGGATGTTATTAAGAACCTCATCATGGTAGTCAGAGGGCAGTTTTCCACTGATGAGCTTGTGGAGGAGGTTGAGAAGAGGAACAGGTAAATGATTCATGGTTCTACTATTATGGTTTCAGTGTCTTGGTACCAGTTACAAAAATGTGATTTGGGACTATATGTACCTGTAGGTGTTTACTTATGTCTTTAAAAATGAAACTAGTAGGAGTGTTTACATAGGCTGTGGTTACACTGCTTCATATGCTTGTGGTATGCTTCAACCACTTCATAGTGTATGTTTTGTCCAGTAATGACAGAATGGGCTGGTTAAACAGAGACACAAGTGATCTTCAAATCACAGATTTATTTTTTTTTTAATTAAACACTGACTCAAAAGCTAATCTTCACTTTATTAATAAAATATGAGAGAATCAAGGACCCTAGTTTAAAAACACCTTGCTGCAAAAATCTAAATATTCATTATGTAACCCCTGATGTGCATAACTCTCCAAATGAGTATACACACAAAAAGAAGTGGCTGAAATATGCATATAAATAAATCTGAAGAAACATGCTGGCTCCTGTGTTTGTCTTTGCTCTGTGTATTGCCAGTTTCTGCGCCATAGATGCTGAAATAAAGACTATATTAAATGCTCCTCATCTAATGAAGCTGTTTCCAACTCAAATCCACTTTGTTTACTTTCTGTGTCAGAAAATGTAAATGTGAGACAGGGTACACAAATAATTTGACAGAATGATGCTCCTGAATGCTTAATGCTGCCATCTGGTGTAGTGGTTGTGCATGACAATACAGGAAAACCACAGTCATACCAGCAAGTTCACGCTCTTTCTAAATGCTGTTTCATGAAGCTGACATTTCATTATTTCTGATACCACCTCAGGTTAAAACTCCTGTTGCCATGGCTGGAGTCCCGTATCCACGAAGGATGTGAAGAGCCAGCTACCCACAATGCACTGGCTAAGATCTACATCGACAGCAACAACACGCCTGAGCGCTTCCTGAAAGAGAACCCGTTCTACGACAGCGCTGTGGTTGGAAAGTACTGCGAGAAGAGAGACCCCCACCTGGCCTGTGTGGCTTACGAGAGAGGGCAGTGTGACCTGGAGCTGATCAAAGTGTGTAGATCACATGATGGGAGCATTTAGATGGTCATTAACATAATTCTGATATAAATCATTAATTACTTAGTATCCTTTTGTCTCAGGTGTGCAATGAGAACTCGTTATTCAAGAGTGAGGCTCGATACCTGGTGCGACGGAAAGATCCAGAGCTCTGGGCGAATGTGTTAGAGGAGAACAACCCCTACAGAAGACAACTCATCGACCAGGTGAAGTGTCCTCCCTCTCTGCTGCTCAAGTGGCTGTAAATGATTGCTGTTTATCAATGTTTATTTTTGTTTTCTGCGTCTTTTATCCCATCTCAGGTGGTGCAGACAGCCCTGTCGGAAACTCAGGACCCAGAGGAAGTGTCAGTCACAGTCAAGGCCTTCATGACTGCAGACCTGCCAAACGAGCTGATTGAGCTGCTGGAGAAGATTGTACTCGATAACTCTGTCTTCAGTGAGCACAGGTAAGGCGCCCTCACAGCCGGTTAAGCGCCACAATAACTTAGCAACAATACTTGTCATCTTTTTAAATAAACTCTCTGGTCTGCATATTTTCCCAGAAACCTCCAGAACCTGCTGATTCTGACAGCAATCAAGGCAGACCGCACTCGTGTGATGGAGTACATCAACAGGCTAGATAATTATGATGCACCAGACATTGCTAATATTGCCATCAGCAACGAGCTCTTTGAAGAAGCATTTGCAATTTTCAAGAAGTTTGATGTCAACACCTCAGCCATACAGGTAAAGTTAAAGTGTTACTGCTCGAGCTGCACTGGTGCCATTTATCTAAGGCAGTTCCCAATTTTGGCTAAAACTGAGTACTGATTACAATATTTATTTTATTTGACATTCAGCCAGTTATGTTTATGGTAGTTTCAGTCGAGCACAAGTTGCATTTTTAATTTTTGTTGTTTTTTTTGTTTATTGTGAGAAACCTTCTTACTGTAGAGGATATTCATAATCGCAAAGTTCAGACCATTAAAAGTAGTGATCTTGTTATCTACAGACAGACAGACACATTAACTTGCCCCTGCTGATTATGAGCATTTAGCAAATCTAGTAGAACTAGAACTGCTAAAATTTGCTTTTATTTACAACTTTTTTTAAATCTCATTGTAATAGTCTATGTGTTAGATCATAAAATACAACTGTCTCCTCATTTCTCCAGGTATTGATAGAGCACATAGGGAACTTGGATCGTGCCTATGAGTTTGCTGAGCGCTGTAATGAGCCTGCAGTGTGGAGCCAGTTAGCCAGAGCTCAGTTGCACAGGGACCTGGTCAAGGAGGCCATCGACTCTTATATTAAAGCCGTCGACCCATCGGCGTACATGGAGGTGGTCAACGCAGCCAGCAAGAGCAGTAAGTCTTAATACCTACAACTTCATTGTCTTTGCTGTGGAATTGATCCCAGCTGAGCTTTTGAGGTGTTTGTTTTTTGCAGACAACTGGGAAGACTTGGTTAAATTCCTCCAGATGGCTCGAAAGAAGGCGAGAGAGTCTTACGTAGAGACAGAGCTGATCTTCGCTTTAGCTAAAACGAACCGTCTGGCTGAGCTGGAAGAGTTTGTCAGTGGGCCCAACAATGCTCACATACAGCAGGTAAGAAAAGCAGCACAGCTGTGGTGTTTGGAGAGTTTTGCAGCTGTTGCAGAAGCTGCTGTTTTTGTTGTACCTGCGACTCTGTATCTAATTTCTCTCCCTCTCCTCCTCCAGGTGGGCGATAGATGTTATGAGGAGGGTATGTATGAGGCAGCCAAGCTCTTGTACAACAATGTGTCCAACTTTGCTCGCCTTGCATCAACACTAGTCCACCTTGGAGAGTACCAGGCAGCAGTGGACAGCGCCAGGAAAGCCAACAGCACACGGACATGGAAGGAGGTAACTGGCACACAAACACATTTAACCTTTGCCTGATGATTGATTATGTGAACCAAATGCAAAGTTTCCTCTTTGTTAATTTGCAGATATTCACATTTACACATTTTACTTTCAGTGTAGTTTAGATAGGAATTTCTTTTATGTTCCTCTTCTTTATTTATTTATTTATTCATTAGAGTAGACAGAAGGGAAAAATGGATTGACACAAAATGAATCGTCTTACTAACATAAAATTGGCACAGTCATAATGGCTCGTGGCATATTAGACTGATATGCGTAATGCTGTTCATGCATTAGAGATGATCACTGGGTGGCAAATCGTACTGACCATATGCGGGTGAACAAGACGTGCATGTACTGTTGAGCTGCTTTTGTTAATGTCATGACACTGACTTTAGACCAGCACCTGTGTTTGAAGTGTCAGAGAAATGTTGCTTAGATGATGATCTGTCCCAAGTGATATGTAAAAGTAACTTCAGGTCCTCAGGCGAAAATGCTTTGAGCCACGAGAAGCTAACCTAATTTTGGTGCGTGTGCTTCTTCTATCGTTTCTCTTTCTTGTTGCTAACTCTTCCATCCATCCATCAGGTGTGTTTTGCATGTGTGGATGGCGAGGAGTTTCGTCTGGCACAAATCTGCGGCCTCCACATAGTGATCCACGCTGACGAGCTGGAGGACCTGATCAGCTACTATCAGGACCGTGGCTACTTTGAGGAGCTCATTGCTCTGCTGGAGGCTGCGCTCGGCCTCGAGCGTGCCCACATGGGCATGTTCACTGAACTCGCCATCCTCTACTCAAAGTTCAAACCTCAGAAGATGAGGGAGCACCTGGAGCTCTTCTGGTCCCGAGTCAACATTCCAAAGGTAGCTTGTGTGTGTGTGTTTATTCCTTTTGTAATAAACCAAAGGAGCTTGTGTACCATGAACTCCTTTTGATTCATTAGTCCACAAAGATCCTGCTACTCATCAGCTCCGTGAAAGGAAAGTGATTTTGTACGCAGAAAACTCTGAGTTGTCCTTTTGTAGCTGATGCTGTACTGACATATTGCTGTCATCTGGTGATGTTAGACATTTTTTAAGCTCTTGCATAATGAAGGTGAAAAAGGCAGTTTTTCTTAGATATGAAAATTGCTGCCTAGACAGAAAATCAAAAACCCGAAAGAAATAAAAATGTACTTCATTAAGTTTATTCTTCGCCCAAACAAACATGTTGGCATCAGTACAGGACTGTTTATTGATCTTTGAATGGCATGAGTTAGAAACAGGTGGTTTAGTAGCCTGTTGTGTCTTGTAGCATGTTTGATGTGTCACTGGTTAGGGTTTCTGATCTGAATCTGATTAGGTGTTTTTCTGCTTATTGATCTTGAGAAAAGGTGCTGTATCAATAAATAAATGATGTCATGTTTCACTTTCACCAGGTCCTTCGTGCAGCAGAACAGTCTCATTTATGGGCAGAGCTGGTTTTCCTTTATGATAAGTATGAAGAGTACGACAATGCTGTCCTCACAATGATGTCTCACCCAACAGACGCATGGAAAGAAGGGCTGTTCAAAGACATCATTGCTAAGGTAAACAATAGAGCCTGTGACTGAACTCTTCATGTCCTTTCCAAACATTTTTACTTTTTGGGATCTTTATATGCATATTTGTTCTTGTCAGGTTGCAAACGTGGAGCTGTATTATAAATCTCTTTCCTTCTACCTGGAATACAAACCTCTTCTACTAAACGACCTGCTGACCATCCTGTCTCCACGGCTGGACCACAGCCGAGCAGTCACCTTTTTCAGCAAGGTAACAAGTGACGAGGTCAATCTTGCAGAAACAGGCCTCCTTTATTACATTGTATGTGAACACAGTAGACATGATATGAATTGCGTTGTTTTTGTTTGACCAGGTGAACCAGCTGAAGTTGGTCAAGCCTTACCTGAGGTCAGTCCAGAATCACAACAACAAGTCGGTCAATGAAGCCCTCAACAACCTGCTGACAGAGGAGGAAGACTACCAGGTCTGTTACTCACTCACTTTTAGAATAGTATTAAACATGGACAACTTCTGTGGTCACTAGAGGGCACATCCTATTATTATATCTTGTTTCTGAACTATATCGATATTGTGATATGAGACTAGATATTAAATTGTGTGTGTTGTACAGTCATGATATAACATAAGTGTTTACTGGTTTTAAAGGGTGTATTGCACTGCAGTGATGTAAATTTCTGACCTTAACAGCCTGTTGTACTCAAATACTTGTCTTCACCTCCTTAATTCTTGACTGATGTTTATTTATCAAAAATATCAACCTGTTGCCCACTGACAGAAATAAGGGAAACCCTCTAAAAGAGCTGATGTTCACACGTTCTCATCATTTAGGCCTTTGCGCTGTACAGCCACAAAGAAAGTTTTAGTCATCGTTAGAATTACTAAGACCAAGAAAAGTATAAAAATGTTTACATTACATTAAATGTTTTTTTTATTCTGCTTGTTTTCCACAGGGCCTGAGAGCATCCATTGATGCCTATGACAATTTTGATACCATTGGCCTGGCGCAGAGGTTAGAGAAACATGAGCTGATTGAGTTCAGGCGCATCGCTGCTTACCTGTACAAGGGCAACAATCGCTGGAGACAGAGTGTAGAGCTCTGCAAGAAGGACAAACTGTACAAGGTAAGAAAAAGGAAACATTTGAGAAAAGGCTCTTACGTCTACCTTTGTGTTCCTGTAGATGGTGCTGTTTGTTTGTTTATTCTTCAAATAATTAACAGTATCTAAAGATAAATGGTCAAACAAATGTCAAGTCAACTCATGACAGAAATGATTGTTAAGACAACCTCTCAAGCCTGTGGCGAGGCTTTCATGTACCTCATAATGAGTCAATTAAACATTCTGTATCTCTGTCTGCCCCAGGATGCCATGCTGTATGCTGCAGAGTCAAAGGATTCTGAGCTGGCAGAGACTCTGCTTCAGTGGTTCCTGGAGGAGGGCAGGAAGGAGTGCTTTGCCGCCTGCCTGTTCGCCTCCTATGACCTGCTGCACCCCGACGTGGTGCTGGAGCTCGCCTGGAGACACAACATCATGGACTTTGCCATGCCTTACTTCATCCAGGTCATGAGAGAGTACCTCACAAAGGTTAGTACGCCACTGAAGCACAACACAAAGACTTAATGTTGTTGATTATTCAATTGTAACTTCTGCTTTAATGTATGTTTATGTTTTATGATCATATATTATTTTAAGAAGAAACAAGTTGTCATCGTGCATTTTTACTGTTTACTAAAATGGTTTATTTTTCTTAGATTGTTTAATTTCCCATAGAAACTTGTCCTGACATGTGAGAAGTGGACAATAGTCTGTAATATCTCTGGAGGTATTGAAGGTAGAGGGACAGGCTTTAAATCATGGCTGTAAAGTGTATTGGCCAGCGCTTCCTCTGGTCATCATGATGTCCTAATATACTGACCTGCAGACACGTGAGGTCACTTGGGGTCATGTCTTTGGGTTCTTTTCCAGGTTGATGAGTTTGCAGCGAAGGTGACGGTCTCTGGCCCTCTTTTTATTTCTCTTCTGTGTTTCTGTCTGTTTTTGTTGTAACTTATCTCTTAGGTTTCTGATGTAGGAACCTAGCATGGACTGTAGACTGAGTACGGCCTAACTAGCTCTGGTCCTGGAGAGTTGTACTTGAGTGTGCAGGCTTTTGTTCCACTTCAGCACCAGCACAACATGTTTTTTTTAATAAATTTGAATTTATCATGGAAGCACTTTTCAAAATTATCCTCAGATGGAACCTTATTGTCTCACTAGTATGAGTTACTGCATTTTAATTTTAATATTTTTAATCAAATATGGGCTTTTAGCTGTGATGCTGGAACAAATGAATTGAAATATGAAAATAAGGAAGCACCCAGATAAGCACTGCTTATTTTCCATGAAAACATAGAAAACAACAAACTAAATGTGGAAACAAAAAGCTTTGCTTCTAATAAGAGATATGAAATTCTTCAAATATATGAAAAAATTAATGACACTTGTGTTTTAAGAACCACTTTGTAAAGGAATATATCTGCCTCCTGTTAGCAATTAAAACAGAAACCACTTCTACTTTTGTACAAATAAGCCACTGATCAGGAAGTTGGCTGCTGAGCATAAATTCAATTAACAATTGCACTAGTTTTGTAGGTTATAGATTATTATCCTCTAACTTGCATTTTTATGATTGTTGATTGAGTGGAGATTTCATGTGGCCTAGAGAAGGAGTCTCTTGTCAGTTGAGAGCTCCTACAGTGACTCTAAATGCTGTGTTGATGGTTGGAGCCAAAGCCTGTGCACTGTCTTGTACTTCAGGACCAGGATTGGCCTGTCCTGGCCTAACAGATACCTCTTACCCTCTAACTCCTCTCTTCTGGGGCTGCATCTAGTGTTACGTGGCATTTTTGAAATCTTGACAATAATTTCAGTCCTACTGATGCAAATTCACAAGACTGATGTTGTGGTAAAGCATTATATGAGAAGCATGGTGGTCTTTCCATCCAGCTGTTGTTCTCCAAAAAAAGACCAGTAATGAATAGAGGTGAGGAGAGCAAGCCACTTCAGACTTGTTAGATGCATCCCCATGTTTCTAACTCCAGGTTAACAAGTTTACGTTTCAAATATTTTAACGGTCAGATCAGTGCAGGGCAACAAACAACTAATTTCTCTCAGGGAATTTTCTCTGTTTATTTCAGTTAATTACACAGTTTGTCCTCAGAGAGCAAACACTTTGTTCTATAGATCACTGGTCAAACCAGTAGGGGTTGAATCTCATTCAGGAAGTTAATAGCTCCTTTTTTTACCTCAGAGTACTTAAAGACATACCAAGAGACAGCATCGACTTTTTCTTCAGACATTATGGTTATACTGATTTACTGTTAGCAATCAACAGGCAGCATAGCCAAGTGAAGCTCTGTTCTATATACTAAAATCGCATCTGTCTTAACTACATGCTCATGTTATTTCAGTAGTGTTTACTTCGATTTAAATATGCGTTTAGAAATGATCCCTTATTGCCCCATATAAGAATTTGTAGCCACAACAGAAAAGCTAACCTTTTCATTCTATTGTCCAAACGTTATTTTATGACTCAACAGATATTTGTTTATTTATTTTTTATTCTTCCTGAATTGAGCTGAACCATTGTTTAAACTGATCTCCACTTACATCAGAAACCTTTTTTTGGTATTCAGCTGTCTCCACAGTTGAAGCACAATGCCTGATTATTTCTTTGCACTTAACGAGGAGGAAAATTGGCACTACAAACAACTCACTGCGCAAATACTGTATGCCTGGCAAGGTTGAGCTTAACCTGTGAGCTTCTGATATGTAGCTTGATTTTAGTCCAGAAATCCACTCAATGAAAATCTATCAGGAGGGCCTGCTTACAGCCATGAATGGGATGCATGTGGAAGCTGTGATTGTCATTTTTTTTAACTGTGTATGGCTGCAAGTGTAGCATCGGCATATAGGCATGTATTATAGCTTCTCCTTTACTTAATAATACACAATGTAATATTTCTTTAACCTTGAATCACACTATAATTTTTCTTTTAAAGGGTCATTTCACACAAATCACAAAAAAAAGTTTTTCTTCCCATTGGTGTTTAGCCATGATGTAGCTTGGGTGGTGTTTGCTGAGTTTGTGATGTATCTGCCATTTGCCCGATCCCATTGATATGAATCTCCTTTTATTTCTGTTGCTCAAACCATTCAAAAATGACATTGTGAATAGTCAGAAGCCAAAACCAAACCAAATATAATGTCCTTGTTATCTTTTTATCCATAAAAACGGACAAACCTTGATGTCAACAGCTTTCATTGGAAACCATCTTCTTGAGCTCTACAATGCTCTAAAATAGTCTACAGTAAGGTGAATGATTGGATAATGAACAAGGACATGATATCTAAGATTTACATGCCTTTCTGTTTTAATGTAATTTTTCTTCAATGCTTTGAGCATAATAAATGAAACTGAATTCTGCTGAATCTGGGTGGTAGTAGGAGTAAAAGTCTCAACAAATCTGTGTGTGTTGATGCCGCTGAACCTTAAGGGTTTGGTTTGTTTGTTTTTTGTGATTTGGGTGGACAGACCCTTTAATTGTTGACTTAACATTTTTACTGGAAGCTGTTTTAGAAACTCTCACCAAACCTGCATGGCATCTTCTCTTAGGCGACTGTAGCCGCACTGTGAAGTACATGTGTTTAGTTTTGTCCTTCAGAAGTGGGTATGATAAATCTACCGACTCATAATTAGCATATATTTGGTAATTTTTATGAAACAAAAAGCTGGTAGCTGAAGCATTCGAGTTTATGGTCTATTGTAGTACACCAAGTAAGAAATTGTCATTTAAATAAACCTGGCACATTGCTGTAATCACTGCATTGTAGGTGTGCAGCAAAAATCTTTTAGACGTTGCTGTGTATCCATGTGACTAAGACGCATTTTTAAGTTTGCATTTAAAATCTATGGTTGGATTTAGCATTTAAAGATGAGGACACAGAGTTTCAAGGTTTCTGCAGGATGCCTACAATGTATGAAATCAGACTTTCTTTAGTTGTGTAGTAGTGCGCAAGTTAGCCACGTCTCATCTACCATCTTTTCTTTATTGGCCTCAGGTGGACAAACTGGAAGAGGCAGAAAGCCAAAGGAAAACTGAAGAGGAGGTGACGGAGCCTCAGCCGATGGTGTTTGGTAGGTTTACGGCCAGCACATCACCCCGAGGGACAGACAGCTGTTGTTAAAGAGTAAAAAAAACCTGTAAAATCAGCAGCACATGGGCTGCAGTATTTATCTGTCTTTATCTGTGCTCAACTGCAGATACTGTACCAATTGGATGAAGGTAGTAGTAAAACAGTTCACTGAAACATGTTGGAGTCTGACTTATGCTGTTGTGTATTACAGATGCAAACAGGGTGAACAGAGCCTTTTCCATTTCCATTCTTATCAATCTAGTCTGTCTTTTTATCTAGTGAGCTAGCTAAGAATGACTATAGCCTTTCCACTGGGTTTACCCATAATGGACAGCGACGCCTATATTACATACATCAACTGTTTGTGATGTTATAATCTGAAACCACCAGCAGCTGTGTGATTCAGTGAAAAGCTTTTATTCTGAAATCAGTTTACTCATGAATGCAAGTAATGGCACAAAATCAGGCCTCTGGTGAACAAAAGGAGATTTGTTTTACATTATCCAAAGCAGTTATGACTCTTTGAAGTGAGAACCATGCAAAGAAACTTTCATTAACTGAGGACCCACAGAGATGAGATCTGAGGAAAAAACGTTGTTGCATTTAATTATAAAAAAGTTTAAATGTTGTCCATTAGTATGTAACCCTATGTGCTTGTGTCTGTGTGTTTGTGTGACCAGGCCAGCAGCTGATGTTGACTTCCTCTGCCACTCCAGTGGCTCCACAACCACCGTACCCAGGCTATGGCTACCCCGCAGCTGCCGCCGCGGGCTACGCAGCTCAGCCGGTTGCCGCTGCCGCCGGCTATCCGGCTCAGCCTGTCGCTGCTGCAGGTTACCCAGCCCAACCTGTTGCTGCCGCAGGCTATGCTACTCAACCTGCTGCGTATGGCTTCAATATGTAGAGGCCTGACCCCCAGCTCTTACGGCCCTCTTCCCTCTCTCCCACACACGCATTCACACCTGAACCAAACTGAACCAAGCTGCTTTGGGTCTCAACTGGCCAACTGATGCCACAGAGATCCATGAAACTCACCTGGGCTTTTCACTCCCAGTGTGACTCCACCCAAACTCACACAGCCTGCAATAGAAAACCTTCATCTCTGCTTTCTCCACCCACACACACGTACACACCCATACACACACTACAGGATGACATCAAGGCTGTTGGACCCCACACCTTCCCCCTTTCCACTTGGATGTTATAACTGCATCACTGATCTACACAGCATGAAGTCACCTCTCAGCTCCTAGAGGAAATAACATACCGAAGATAACATTAGTGACACCAAACCACTCTTGTCCTGTTGCTGTTCCATGTAGACTTTATTAACCATAGAGCAGCTTTTCTTTTTTTTCATAGAGATTCAGCACTGATGAGGAAGAGACTTTGTTACTGAGGAGCAGAGGGGCATGTGTGTCTCCCCCTCCCTCCTAAAGCACTGCTACGGCCTTACGTACTTTGAGGAGGTGGCTCGTGTTCTTGTTTAATTTCACAACTGTCTTGTGCTCTGATTAGAACGACAGTTACTGTGCAATAGTTTTGTTTTTCCACTCACAACAGGTACAAAGTGTTTGCTGTATACGGACTAAGAACACTTGTTTTATGAGGTTACAGTACTGTCTGTGTATGTGTGTGCGTGTGTTTGTGTGTGTGTGTGTGTGTGTGTGTGTGTGCACGTGTGTGTGTGTGTGTGTGTGTGTGTGTGTAGCCTCTGAAGCCTTCGAGGGATTCGTCACCGAAACAAAGAGACACTTAATGAAAAATCCCCTCCCATGCAGCCGCAAACCTGTTGATGGGCCAGAGCAGTTTGATCCTGTCAGTCGACTTTTTGGACTCTGATACTGGACAAAATGAGTTTCACAAGAATTGTGACAAAAAGACGAAAGAAAGAAAGGAGGTGAAATGATAGTAAAAAAAATGCTATATGCTGTAGTCTGTGCATGTGCTGCCAAACTATAAAGCTGCAACCAGGAGCACAATTTTCATGTTACACTCATGTTACAAATATATCAAGTATTACTAATGTTGTGTCAAAAAACGAAGTGATGTTCAATGAAACCTTCTCACACGACTAACAGAAGATGATGACAATGATGACGCTCCAGCAGATTCAAGAAGATGAAAACACAGGGGAACATTAGCTCACATCCTGGTGCCAGTTGGTTCAAAAAAATAATAATAATCATTATTGTACTGAAAACCGTGTATAATTTAAGCTATATTGAAATACCTAACTAATCAAAGAAGTCAAATATTATGGAATACCGTATGTATTGTCTATAGTGTGTTGTTGTAGTCCTAAAAAAAAGCATAATGATTTTTGTAAGAAAAGGACAAAATGCAAAAACAGCAGGTTAATAAATAAATGGCAAAGTCTGGAGGCAAAGCTGCTCTGAGTGGCGACAGTTTAGTCGACTGTTTACTTAAGTAAATCTGTGTGTTACACTGAGCTCTGTCCCACCTTGGTGTCAACTTTGGAGGCGAAAAAGTAAAAAAAAAACCCCTGAGCTGCACCACGAAGCACTCCCTTTATCTGCACAAGTCTTGCATACAGAAAGAGGAATAAAGTTTACACACAGTGTTGTTTGTGCATTTATTTCTTTATTTGGTCAAATTGGGAGACAGGCTTGTTGATGATGGCGAGTTTTCACATTTGTGAACATGGTTTATGCCAAGCTTTTCCTGCTACACCCTCATTTCCATACCTCAGCTGGACCCAGACTGACATTTTTGGTAAACGAGCTGCCACGACCTGATTGATGGTTTCTGTCCCTGTGAGAGCTGCAGCCTCTTTGTTTGGGAAGGGTGTGGTCGGGCTTTTGTCCTAAACTGCTGCTGCTTTAGGACTGCTTTGAGATTTGGGTAGTAAAAGATTAAATAATGGGGGGGGGGCAATCCGATTTTATTCGTCCTGGTTGATCTGTAACGTTATTCATATGGAAATGGTACACAGAGAGGCTGCGCCCCGCCCATCTTGAGCAAGAGTGGCCGGTCTCCTCTCACCCTGCGCTCACATAAGCACCCACAGTTTCACCCCTGACACACAACAGGCTCCACGGCTCACGCGCGCCACGGAGAAACAGCCAAGTTCCACGCGGCAGCAGGATACGGACACAACTCTCTCCGCCCTCCTTGCTTCCGGTTTGCTTTTCCTCTCTTACGCACCGCTGTCGTGATATAGCGTTGCCATGGTTACAAATAACAGATACTGGTCATAGAGGATCCCAACTTCCTAGACAGTCTCGGTATCCGCCCACTGTCAACCCAGAGACCCACTGGAGTTTCCGGACGGAGCCGAGATCACCTGCACCCAGGAGGGCGCACCAGACAGCAGCCGTCCATGTGTTGCGCGCTCCACTCCGCTCCACTTAATTAAACTGCAAGCTACCAACTTGGAAGATAACCCTCCTTAGACAAGAAGCATTTTTGTAGCTTTTATTGTGTATTTCTGGTAATTATGCAGGATAAAGGAACATTTATCAGCCCCTTTCCCAGACCTCGGTGTCTGGCGGCAGCAGCGCCCGCGGGGAAAGCGAAATTAACTCACCCGGGAAAAGCGATTCTGGCAGGTAAGTTCAACAGAATTTGTCACGCGGAAAAGTCAACAATTAAAAAGGTGTCACTGGTTATGCGTTTCACAGTTTAATAAAACGGTAGGCTATTTTACATACATTTCATGTACATTGTGTGAGCCGGTGTCCGGAGAGCGGTAGATGTAATAAAAACCCAAACAGCAGACTGTTAAAACATAGCGTTGTGGGAAAACTGCGAGTAGTAAAACCTTAAGAGAAAAGCGAGTCAAAAACCCACAAATTAAGCTGTGCCACATAGACGCCTGCAGGAAACAGGATTACCTTACTCAACCTGATCATTTTCTTTTGTTGTCTTTTACTGCTTTGCTTTAAGTACAAAATAAGGCGTTTCTCTCTCAAATGACACGTTTCACTCCATGATTTGGAAGCTGAGGGCTTGAATTTAGGGGAGCTGCACAAAGTGTATAAAAGCTTCAATGTTTGTTTCTAAGTATAGATAATGAGCTGGTAAAGCGAGGCATTTTAACAGAGATACCACATTTTCCACCAAGTTCTGCCACTTAGCCTCAAACCAGGCTGACCTTGTGACCCTTGAGGCTGTTGTTTGAGAGAAATGGCCTTCGGAGCCCAAGACATAGACAGTATTTTCCCTCCCCCTGCTCTGAGATACAATGTTGTCCCGTCACGGTCAGATCTTACCTCTTGCACTGATGTGATTTCATCTCTCTCATCTGAAGATCACCTCCACTGCACTTTACTTAATGCTGTTAGAGCGGACTGATGCCCGCAGCAGTGTAGGGGACAGTCTGGAGCCAGCAATGACTCAGGGTGAAGTGAGTAGACTGACAGAGTACAACACAAGAAACATCTGCAGTATAATGGCTTCAGCAGATGTTTTTGCCCAGTATTAATGAAGTTGAACAAGTTTGAATTAAAATTTCCGAGCACTTTACGGGCTTTTCTGGGCCAACTCCGTCTGCTAATAAAGATCATGTGTTAAGATCAAAATGTACCTGAGCAGCTGCTAAACGGACCATATGCTAAAACTGTTTTCTCAAGCTCAAATGTTATAAATGCCTTAGATTGCTAACCTGTTTGAGCTGCAGGCCCACCCCACCACCACACATACACAAACACAATTATTTTTGAAACAGAACAGAAAAAGAAATTTCTCTTTGCACTGAAGCAAAGGTTTGATATTTTAGCCTGACAAACGAATAGCTTGGTTAATCAATTATCAATATCAGTTCAGTGACAGTTCGGCACTACGTCGGTTGTGCTTATTTGAGCCATTTCTGTGATTCATCGATTTGTCCCTGCCGGGGTTCAGAAACATCAGTCCCCCTCTCCTGCTGCTCTACCCCCTCGTGTGTTGCTGATCAGGGTGCAGCAGCTTCAGTTGATGAAGAGCCTCTCAGAGATGCTCCTGTATTAAAGCGACATGCTGAGGTTTGACAGCACTCTGTTGATTTCAGCCTCATCCTCCGGTGATGGTTTATGTCTGACTATGTTATCGTTTTGAATTAATTTCTTTTGATTGAAGATTAATAACAAATAATAATTGTATTAGTTATTTTGCTAATTTTTTTTTTATTAAAAAATAAATAATTTTTCCTACAAAATGCCAGAGGATGCTCATTATAGGTCTTCTAATTGCCTGTTTACCTGATAACAGTTCAAAACTGGCAAATAATTAGTTAACTATTAATTAATAGCAATAGATTCTCACATTTAGGAAGCTGAAACCATTGGAATTGACTCAGTTGATTAATCGTTTACCAATTAATAGTGTTAACTATGAACTGCTCCTATTTTGTCAGTTCCCTTAGTGCTATTTATTAAGTTTGTGTCAGCTGCTGTAGTTGGCAGGTTGATAGTTTAACACACATTTACACTGCCCCTCTCAGTTTGGGTTTTCATTAACCATAAAGACAAACAATAGCAGGAATAAAGTGTATATAAGCAGAGATAAAACCAACTTTACCTGTAATATTTTAACTTATAGTATCTGGCTGTAAAAATAACATGACTTTTAACATTAAATGGTGTTTCCCCATTATATTTATTATGCTTGCATTCTTAAATTATAACAAAATGTGATATAATCTCCTCGACGGTTGACAGAATTTAAAAACCATCTACATTTCTATCACATTCCTTTATATCTGCCAGTGTCTGTCTCAGTCTCTGTCTTTTAACCCTGAAGTGACAAATGGCCTGTGTGTTGTTCATTTTTTCATAACCTATAGATCACATCCTGACATGCTTTTGAGATCACCGTCTGTTTCTGTATGAACTGATACACACGATAATGTGTCAGAAATGATTCAGATAGGATTGTAACACTTAAAAGCAACTGTAGAGTTTGTGATTTTGTGGTAGCAGGAGAAAAAACAAATCTCCTCTCCTGACTCATGTCGTCCTGGTGAGACCTTCCCCTTCCCCCATCAGTCCCGTGCAGCCTGATTGACTAGATATGGCCCAGTCTTGCTCCCTCTTTCCCTCGCTGTATCGTTTAGCTCGTCTCAAGCCTGTCTGTCCAGTTTTGCAACAGCAGCATGATTGCTTTCCCTCTGGCTCAACTCTGTGCAGTCTCTGACTCTTCCTGGCCTCCCTGTCAAGAAACCATTGATTTATCACCATCTTTCAAATGGTTTGGAAATGAAAGCGTGCACCAGCATGTGTAGTTTGATGAAAGTACTTGTTCAGGGTATCTCTGGGATGACTCAGTGACACATAAACTGTCACTTTGACTCAGATCTCGTGGTATCGTCCATCAAAAACAGCAGCTGATAGTTTACATTGACGGGATAAGAATTCTTCTCGCTCAGCTGTGGCAGTTCATAAATCCAGTTGATACCCCTCCCAGTGTGACATGCGAATGCTACTTCAGATTTATCTGTTCTGTTTAGCAGGAAGTCGGTGAGAGAGAGAGAGTGAGACACACGTACATGCCCCAAAGGCCCAGCGTAGACAAAGCAAGAAGTAGAAGGTCAGCTTAATGGATTAGAGAGCCCACATAGACACTGGTTGTTGGATGGGGGGAGGTCCAGAGCTTTTAGAGATCTGTGAGCTCTTTCTGCTCTCATTGGTTACTTCAAGTCTTCTCTCAACTGCCACTGGTGGTGACTGAAGTGGAGAGTTTTATCTGTGTGAGGCCTGAGGGAGAGTGCATGGTCTAAGTGGGTCTCTGGTCCTGATTTGTTGGCTTTGCTGTGCATTCATACCCTGTTGGAGTTCATTTATAAGCCTTATGAGCAGAGAGTGAGGAGCAGAGGGATGGACAGAGAGAGGAAGTTCCTTTTTTCATCTTGATTTCATGATAAATGGGATTTTTCCACAGAGAGTGGCCTGTTTTTATGTCGCTTTTCTTGCTCTCTTTTCTCTCCTCTGCCTTTCTCTCCCTCATTCTTCAGCCTTAGGGCAGCCAGTTGGCTTTTCTGAGTGGCTGTCTCCTCTTAGGCTCAGTGGGCTCGTCAAACTGTGCACTTACTCCCTGTTTCCTCACGTCACAGGTGACGCACACAGTCACCTCCCCTCTGCTGTTCTGCCACTCGCAGACCCCGAGTACCAGGAGGCAAGATCATAAATCATAGTGCACTGCTCTGTCCACCTCCCAATCACCCCGTGTGTTAAAGCTTGTCAGCTATATGTCGGCATTGTGCAGCCATGAGCACACAAACAAAAAACAGCTTAATAATACGATTAAATTAATTTTTTTTTTCATCCATTCACTGGTGACAGTCATGAATTATAAATCACATATACTTAAAAATTTTCCTGTTATTTAGGTTTTAGATTGATTTCCTGCCTTCCAGCCAGTCACGATCAAAGTGAACATGCAGTCTAGCTGCTATCAGTTTTTGTCAAAGTTATGTAATCAAAGCAGTGTAATTCATTTTCAAGTACTCAAGACATCTTAGACTTGAGAGATGGATGCTCTGAATTGACCTCTCACTGTGAAATGTCTGGACTTATTGTAAAATGTGTATGCTGGGTGAAACAGCTACTCTCGGCATTTGGAAACCACGTCGGTAAAACCAAAACAATATGTATTAACCTCCTAGGACCTGGCGTCCACATATGTGGACAACACATTTTGGGAATGCAAAAAGATAATTATTTGTTTTTACACTTAGCAGGTCCCAATCAACCCAAATAACAAAGAGAAATCAATAAAGCATGCCATGCAAAAGTTTAGGTCTTAGGAGGTTAAGATACAAAAAACACTCCAGTCCACATTTCACATCCACATATTTATGAGATGCACAGATAATATAAAAGTTGTGATTAAAGACACGTCTGTATTGTGGTTGTGGTTTAACTAATGGCTATGATCAGTCAACAAATGTAAATGTAAAGCCACCAGTTCAACCCTCCTACTGTAAAGTGCCTGATAGCTTTGTCTACAACTGCACACACTGTCAAAACAACCTGTGCCTAGCCTCTGTTTGTGTAAATCAGCGTATAATTTGCATGCTGCAGGGCTCTAAACAGCTACCATGTAAAATTAATCAACATCCTTCCTGTAATTAAGCATCAGTGTAGCATGAGGGAGTGTTGCTCAGGACGGAGTAAGCCTAAAAGGCCAGACGTCAGATGAATAATTCTTTTCATGTCTTTCGTGAGGGAAACAGAAATATTATGGCTCTATTAATAGGACACCTCATGTTTGAAGTACATCAGTCCTCCAGCTATGTTCTCCATTTGGACTGGAGATATGGACATAATAACATCTTCCCCCTCAGTCTCAAGAGAGTTTAAAGTGAGAGATAATAATCTAAATTAGGAACATCTGGATTAATAATAGATAGATTATGCTGCAAAACTGCTCATTAATTGGCTGGCCGATACACAGACACACACACACACGTAGATGCATGATGTTGACAGAGTTTTGTAGTGTAAATTTAACTATGTAAAAATTGTATCACAGAAAAAGAATTGCAATTTTAGGTTTTACTACAAGTCTGCTTAAATAGGCCCACAGCTGCTCATAGTGCAAAAATATTTATTTTGGACGAATTGGAGCTTCAGATATCTTAAGAAGCCACCACCTTCAGAGACAATGCTGGATTGTCAGTTCTCCTTAAGAAAAAGGAAGCTTCTTAGTGGGCCAGATGTGTTGGATGCTCATTAGAGTCGCTGAAGCAGGCAGGACAGGGTTTGAGAAACTGTTCCTCCCTGTCAGCTGGCTGTCTGCCTGCTCACCTGGCTTACTCTGTGCTGCCACAATGTGTTTGCTGCAAAAACAAGTGGCTCTAGATTTGTGTTTTTGTGCATCTTGCATTCATCAATATCTGTGTGAACGTGTCCATATACAAGTCGATCAACAACTACTTTGTTAAATATTAATTGCAAACTAATTTCCACACTATGCATGGGATCACTATCTTTCTATTTGAGCTTTTGCTTTTTTTGTCTTGTGTGATAGTAAACATAGTTTCTGGCAGTTTTGACTGGACTGTAGCAAGTGTTGTTCTCTGCTTATGTATAATTGTCAGCAACTGCTAAATGAATTGTAGTGAAACATACAGACATTCATGGTCCTCAGAGGATGAGCCCACTCATTTTGGTAAACCCCTGACTTTTCATCCTGCACCACCAGCCAGTCCTGTTTAAACATGACAACTCCCCTTGTTCACAAAGCCAGCTCCAAAAGGCAATGGTATCCTAGTTTGGTATGGAATAACTTGATTAGAGCCCCAAACTGGACACAATGAAACAGCTTTTGAATAAATCTGAAAGCTCACTGTGAGCCAGGTCTCATCTCCCAGCACCGGTGGCTGAACTCACCAAATCTCCTATTGCTACATGGGAACAAATCCAAGTTCAATATTCTTAAGAAAGCCTTTACAGAATAGAGAGGGCTGTGATAGTAGCTTATTAAGGCCTATGGTGCCAGAATTAGCAAATGTTTGGCATAACATTAGGTGGAATCTATGTGTTTCTCCATACTTTTGGCCAACATGAGCCAAGAGTAAGCGGCCCCCATTCTGTGAAGTCTGAAAGCTGTTGATTAATATATAAATTTACCTTACGTGAGTGGTTTTACCTTTAAACGGTGCATCAAAGTCTGAAGTCTATGATTTATTAAAGTTTAAATTTTCAAGTCTTTTTTTTATCAGCCTGTAGGCTCTGAATAGCTCTCCAATGCCACTTCCATTTCTTTTCGTGTAATAGTAAGTGTCAAAGATCTATGTGGCTGCATTGATTTTATGACAGTGTGGAGAAGAGTAGACAGGGATGAGCACGGAGCAAGGAAGGTGCTGCTGAGAGAAAAATTAACAACAGGAGAGCAGAGCGAGCCTGTGAAGATAAAGATTAATGGCCATTTTGCTCATGTAACCCCATGTTTGACAACTACACTGGAGTCATTTATGTTATTACATTATATATGTGTGCATTTGGGATGCAGGCTGCAAAATGGAGTGAGAAGACAAACAAACTGCTTCTCCCTCACAGGCGCTGTGTGTCTGATGAGGATTGATCATGTGTGCCACGTGCGTGTTGCTGAGTTGCTTGCTGGTTGGTTTCCACATGCAGACTGGTCTCAGCTGAAAACAGATGAATGAGGTTGATTGTTTCTGCTTCTTCCCCAAGACACACTGACCCACTGATCCAGGATCAGGACGGCTAGAATGGAGCGTTGTAGTGCTCATGTGACTTTGGTCATGTCTTGGCTGGCTAACGTTTACTTATCAGTCCACCAGGATTAGAAGAATTACAGCTCATTGGCCCGGTGGTTAGATTGTGTGTGTGTGTGTGTGTGTGTGTGTGTGTGTGTGTGTGTGTGTGTATTTGTGTGTGTGATCACGTGAATGTCATGACTCAGCTCAGTTGTGCTCACAGTTTTTATGAAATTTGCTGATTGGGTGAGTCCAGGAATAATCAGTGACAGATGTATTAGAAAATATTTAAAATCTCGTGCTTTGACACATTTTTGTGTAAAATTTAACTTGTAATTAACATCAAAGGTGTGAATTATGAGATTTTAACAACTGAATTTTGTTGGGATACAATCCTTTGGATGGATGTTAAATGAGGATTTAGGATACACATGAGGCCTTAAGTAAAAGCCATTTCCCTGTATTGATTTCCTTTATTAAATCAGCCCAGAAGAGGAGATGCAGATAAAGAGAGAGTCGTGCGCTTCTGGTCCTGAAATGAACATCCTGGGTTAAATATAAGCTTTTATCTTTAGTGAAAGGCTCTGCTTCACAGTGCCACTGCGATAAAGGTCGTGTTGGCAGCTCTGACATGAAAGCAGAGCCAAATGACGTGTGCATGTTTATAGGTGAAACATTGCTTCACTGGAGCTGTGTGGACAGGGGCCAGAATATACTGAGAAAATAATCTGGAAACTTGTCAATTGCAAATATATACTACTCAAATCCTCTTATTCCCAAGTTTTGGTCAATAAAATTTTAGGAGTCACTGGTTAAACTGCTGAATCTAGGATCTGAAATTTACATTTTAGGTAACGTGTGGGAAGTTAAAGTTTCTTTGCAAATAAACATCTGATTACAATTTGTAGTTCCCAGAAACATAGAAAATCACAACCACTTCCTGTTGAAACTCTTGATTTGGACTTTTCATACAACAGAAAAAGGGTATTTCAGTTTTTAACTTCCAGTTCTTTGGTTTGTTGTGGTCTTGTGGTAAATAGTTTCTGGGTTTCTTGTCCTGGCAATAATACGAGCATGTACAGTAAAATCTACCTCTTAATTAACAATTTTCTTTTGTTAGTCTGATTGCGTGTCTCCATGTTTTTGTGAAACAGCTTCATGCTTGTGGCTCTGTCGCACAGTATGCTGCGTCTGTGTCATTGAGTTAATGGAGGGTCTTGGCCTGGGTAATGGAGCCCCTCCCTGCAGGCTGAGCGGATAATTTAATTAATGTCAGCCCTCTCCTCATCCTCCCTCCTTCCCTCGTGACTTATCTGTGTTGTGCATTAGCCTCGCTTCTGGACACTTGTCCTCATCTACTCAACGCATTGACTGTGTGTGTGTGAGTGGTCTCTCTAATGGTCACTCACACATTCATTCATTTATTCATTCACATCATTACGTTCTTTCTCTTCTTCTGAACAATCACGCAGTAAAAATACGACACAGAATATTTGAGGTGCAGCATAACTTCTTCACACAGCCTCGTCTTGTGTTGACTCTCTGTTCCCAAACTGTCGCTGTGTAGTTCAGCTGTAGCAGTAGGAGTTGATTTATCTTCTCCTGGCTCGTTACTCTTCCTCCCTCGGCAGCAGTGCTTTTAATGTTTATGGAGGGAAAGCCATTTGTGGAGTCACTGTAATGATCCATGACGTAAAGGGCCCTCCTTGCAATTCATAACGGTGATGGGGGCACTGAATCAGGCTTGGTTAGGTTGCAGCTAGGCAAACATGGCATGCAAAATGTTAGCAAAGAGAGAAAACCTTATCAGCTGTTAGCTTTTCATCTGTTCCCGGTGAATGTATTTTGAGGCATTAAATTATTTATATTAATAATTGTCTGCTCTGATTTCCTGTGTGTTTTAGGTGGAATCGCAGGTGGCATAGAGATATGCATCACATTCCCCACAGAGTATGTTAAGACCCAGTTACAACTGGATGAGAAGGCCAATCCACCCAAATACAGGGGAATAGGTGAGTATGTGTGTCCTGCCTGTATGTCATGTGCATCAATTGATGGCGGTGAACAGATATTGCTGCAGGAGAACTCAGCTTTCTCCATCAACATAGCATGTACTGAGCGATTTATTGCTTCAACTAACCACATTTACCATCAGCAATGACTGGACATCCACATAAAACTCACCACATTCTCTCTGTCGGTTCAGGTAAAAGCCAAAATGCACCAATAACACGTCTGTCCATCACTCTGTATACTCTGTATCTCTCTGCCTCTCTCAGGAGCTCATTATCTAATTACCCATCATCCCCAGGTACATTAGGGATTCTGGCAGGCTGTCACTGTGCTTGTTTATATGACTTAGAACAGACCAGTGCACACATGCACCCTCACCATCCATGCATACCAGCGTACATACACAGGCACACACACACACACACACACACACACACACGATGTATTAATGTTGGCTGGAGCTCTGAGGATCGGAGACGGCGCTAATGAGCGCTCCAAACAGCTGTTGCTTTTTCAGCTCAGTTGTGAATTTGGCTCGATTGCAGAACATGGATTACTGGACTGATGTCTCCAAGAGTAATAAGCAGGTTCAAGGAAAAACACCTAGTTTGGGGGAAACCAGCCAGTGGTTCAATTTGTTCAATGTCCCCTTTGTGATGTTGATAAATCAAAACTGATGGACAGATGTTTCTGGTGTATTCTTTGTCTGGCAAATAAATAAATGACTCATTGAATAAACACTATTGCTTTACATTAATTATGATATTTTGAAGGTTTACTAGTTTCTAATCTGGTGGCTAGGTTATTCTCAGCAGAGTTAGTGCCTCAAATCTCTGAAAAACATATTTTTAGAGAAGAAATATTTTTCAATTTTTTTTTACCATAATTCCTTAAATGCAAAAGTTAAAATCTGCATTGTCAAAGTAATACATAACATGTAGTCCTCATTCTATAATATGTGTTGTTTGTCGTCCTGCAGGTGACTGTGTGAAACAGACTGTACAGAGCCATGGTGTTAAAGGACTCTACAGAGGCCTCAGCTCACTGTTGTATGGATCGATACCCAAATCTGCCGTCAGGTGAGTAAAATAATCGAACAGATTGGGAAATATTCAAATACACTGCTCATTTTTTTACGGCACATGATACTTAAGACATCAAATTCTACCTATGTGAAGATGAAAAAGCATTAATCAGATTGAGTAATTGATTAAATAATAAAAAACATGTTGTATTGTTACATGTGATTTCCACATACTAACTGACTAACTGAATAACTGCACAAACACAGTAAAGCCACAGACCTTCTCTTTACAGTGGCCCTATATGAGTGTATGTATACACATGAAATAATAATAATAGTTATGTTTGAATAT
Source organism: Datnioides undecimradiatus (assembly GCA_008933995.1). NCBI lineage: Eukaryota > Metazoa > Chordata > Actinopteri > Lobotiformes > Datnioididae > Datnioides > Datnioides undecimradiatus. Next base: position 9,641,200 of record WARS01000015.1, read on the forward strand.
CTTTAATTCACATGTATAAAGTGGTTATGTCCAAATTTGTATTATGTTTTAAATTCTGGCCTGGTTGCTCTCTACACTTCTGCTGTGTTTGTGGACGTTCGGTCTGGGGTTCACTAAGGTTAAAGTCACATGGAGTTACGAGATTAAAAGTCTGATCAAAGCAGAGAAGTTTAACATTTTCTGTCACGTATCGACACTAGAAATGGCGGGTATAGTATACTGTTAATGTTATATTATCAATATACTGATCTCAATTATGAGATCAGTATATTGTTAATGTTATATTATCATCAGTATTATCATCAATGAAAAACCTGACCTATTGCATCAAAGGCTTTATCACTTTACATCTTCTAATATTTATTATAATATACATAAAAAACTATCGTAATAATATCTTGTGTATATTATAACAAATTAGATTATTACAGGAGGTTTTGTATTTAAGTAAATACATAGAGTAGAATATGCTTTACTTTTTATTTGTGCATTAAAGGCTGGAATAAAACGCACACTTTCAGCTAAGCTGCTGTGATCTTCTACCTGGAACCACTAACTCACACATTCCAATTATTCTAGTCCATTACCCACAATGCAAGGCATAAATGCCACACTCGCCTTCACTATAATTACGTTATTCTTTCACAGCAATGACATTTATCTCGCGACAAGTGTGCACACTGCAGTGCACGCACACACACGGACACGCAACGCACAAAACCAGTCAGACGCTTTTATTGTCGCCGATTTTTATTCGTTCTTTTATTACTGTTATTTCTTTCCTCACTCTCTCTTTCTGTCTTTCTTATTTTTTCTGTTTGTGTGTGTGCATTTGTGTGTACGTGTGTGATGCTGGAGGGTAAAGCCTGTCTGTACGATGGAGAGACAGGCCCAGCCAGGCGGAGCAAAGATGCCACTCAAACTCAGGCAGGGTCTCAATAGGGGTACAGAGAGGGAGGCTTGTGTCGGTGCTCTGTCAATGGGTGTGTGTATGTTTATATGCAGTGTGTGTGTGTTTGCACATATAAGTGTGTCAGTCAGCCTTCAGCACCCTTTCCAGAGGGAGACTGAATGTTTTTTTCCTGCTCTGAGGAGGGTTTTCTCAGAGGAAATTATGGCAAGTAGGGGTACAGAGGGTTCACTTGTGTCTTCTTTCTGCTCTTTTCATTTTTGTGGTGCAGAAATATGTTTTTTCTTTTTCTGTTTTTGTATCCCATGAGTCTTCAGATTTATCTCGCTATCATTTTGGGGAGAGTGAAATGTGGAAAGGTCAATAAAAAAATGAAACATGCCGAACCGATTGAAAGTCGTTGAGATGGGAACAGTTAGATTTGATTCATGGAGAATACCTTGGCACTTTTCCATCGACCACCACTTCCCCTGAGTCATTTGTTCGATCCGTTCTTTTTTTTACGTCCTCTATTTCCCTCCCCCTCCCCCCCTCCTCCCTCCTATAGCTCCTTCACCTCCCCAACCCTTTTTCTCTCCCGTCCCATTAACTGATTGCCTGAGCACCACCGTCTGCAGGAGGGTTGTCAGCCAGGCAAGAGAGGGACAGACAAGAGAGCCTTTGACCTTATCCTCCACTTAACCCTTCATCCATATTCACATTCCCTTCTCTTGTCTTTGCTTGCCTGCCCAGCCCACTTTCTCTCTTTCTTTCCTATTTCCTGCTTTGTCCCTCCTTCACCTACTCTTCTCATCAGCAAAACTGACCTTGTAGAAAGACCCACTAATGAAGATTGGGCAGCGCACTGCTGTCCAGAATGACTCATCTCTGACTGTGGATGTCAGCCAAAGCAAGATGTGTCATATTCTGACTGTGAAGTTTAGTCCACTTGTTAAATGGGTTGGGGAGAATTTGGAGAGTAAATTGGTGCAGGAGCCAGCCTGGCAGTGGCATATTTCTTTCCAGCAGCTTTTAATGAATACCTTTTGTTTCACTAGGTTAGTTATTAAATGCACTGCCATTTCTGTGCAGCCTAAGCAAGCTGTAGGTGCACTTTTTCATTTCTTTTTTCTCTCCAAAGCTAAAAAGTTGTTTGTAGTTGGTGAGTGGTGCGAATGGATTTTTTTTTATGTTGTTTGTTCCTGCTTGGCGGGGGAGTTGGTTAATTGTGTGGAGCCCGTCTTTCAAAACACACTAAATCTGTGCAAGGAGCGAGACAGATGTGGAGGGTTAATGAGCAGAGGAAAATCTTGCAGTTGAAAGGCAGATGGAGTCGAAAACTAAAATCACATGATCTAAATCTAAGAGAGGAATTCTGTCAGGCCCAGGACGATGGCAGGTAGATGCTTTACGCAGACTGAAAAAGACAGAGAGGAAAACAAAGCATTCATCAAGACCGAGTGTCTGTCCTCCCCCACCCCTTTGCTAAATGTACCGGGCAGCATCCTGCCTTCACCACAATTCAATTCCATCTATAAATAACCTTTCTTGTAAAGGACTCACTGGCACGACATTTTCTGATTGCAGAGATACATAAAACACACACACACACACACGCACACACACATACACACACACACACACAAACACCCTCTCTCTCTCTCCGGGCTGGCTTCCATGGCAGCTGTTGCTGGTCACTCGTTGGTTACTGAGACACTGCAGTTTATTGGTGCATCTTTAATGAGGATGCAGGACAATAAAGTAAAAGCCTTAAGCACGTTCTGCACTTTCAGCAGTTTGTCACCAGTAAAAAAAAGTTGGAAGGAAGTTTTTTGGGGCGCATCCGTGCTTCTGCTCTTATTTGCACTTAGGGAATCAACCTACTCGTACACAGCCTGATTTCTGCTGATGAGCAGCAGCATAATTATGTTTCTAATAAAGGGAATATCATTATCTTTGACCACACAGTAGTCATCATTTTGTTTTAATTTTATTCTTTTGCTTTAGCCTTTTACTCAAAGCTTTTAGTAAAGGCAATTTAACTTTAACTGAAAGATGATCTTGGGTGGTCCAGCAACAAACTAGCAACCTATCCATAAACTCATACATTCCAGCCTGATGTGTTAAAAATAGAGCACTTATCCCAACATGCATCAAACACCTATTTTGCAGCCATGCTGTGCAAAGGTAATTAATCATATCTTTTAATAATGCAGTCTTGTAACTTCTGTCCTATTCAGGTTTGGGGTGTTTGAGTTCCTCAGCAACCATGCAAAGGACGAGTCCGGTCGACTGGACAGCACCAGAGGCCTGCTGTGTGGCCTTGGAGCCGGGGTGATGGAGGCTGTTTTGGTGGTCTGTCCCATGGAAACTGTCAAGGTATGTTACCAACAGATCTGCGATCAGTTTTCCGGTTGGATTATTTGGATTTTCAGTGTCATGCACACTTGGTGCACAGCCAGCCTGAATTTACATCAAACATCTGTCCTGCGTACTTTAGGAATTTGTAATTTTCTTATAAAAAACATATTCTGATGTGTTGATGAAGTTTAATACACAAAACAAATGTTTTGTTTTACCAAGATTTGCCTCAATTTAACATGTTTCATTTATTATTTTCTGAAACAAATCAAAAAGAATTAGCAGTAGAATTATATTGATATGAGGTCCTGTCACTCAGCTAAGTGTATTCTCAGTAAAATAGTTTATGTGCCAGCACATTCACCGAACTCAGCTCAGCTTCTTTTTCTTTTTAAAAGAGACAAAGCTAGACTAAACATCTGGGAAGTTGTCACCACCGCATGTGTGTCCCCTCTCTCTCACAGCAAAGCATTATTTTATGTTTTGGATGTTCTCTCTTTGTTTTTAATCTCTCAAGGTTAAATTCATTCATGACCAGACTTCAGCCAACCCCAGATACAAGGGCTTCTTCCACGGAGTGAGGGAGATCATCAGGGCGCAAGGTAAAGACTAACTTCGGTGCATGTAATTTACCTGACATCTCCTGGTCAGACAGGGTATTCCACCTGAAAATACTGTGTTGATTAAAATAAGTGTTTAATCCAGGCATGATGAATGTTTAATTTTAGCGTCACATATTCACCCATTTATCTTGCTTTATCAGGATTAAGAGGGACATACCAGGGTCTCACTGCCACCGTCCTTAAACAAGGCTCAAACCAGGCGATTCGATTCTTTGTGATGACCTCTCTCAAGAACTGGTACAAAGGTCAGTGTGCATACGGATGTGTATGTTTGTTGGTACAGTGATCATATGGACATGGGACACAGACTTATTTTCTGAGGTCCACATAGGTGGCAAACCTGACTGCAGTGTTTCATGAGCTGGACATCCTGTTCACTTCTTCGCTGTCTCCAATGATATGTCCCATCACCAGGTGATAACCCCAATAAAGCTATCAACCCATTGGTGACTGGAGCCTTCGGAGCCATAGCTGGAGCAGCCAGTGTCTTTGGAAACACCCCGTTAGATGTCATTAAGACAAGGATGCAGGTATATAATATTTTTACTTCACTGGTGTTTGCTGGCATGTTAATTCAAACTTGTGCATCTGTCGCCATCTACTGACACTGATTGGAAATAACAATGTATTTTGATTTTTTTTTCAAAGGGTCTGGAGGCGCATAAATATAAAAGCACACTGGATTGTGCAATAAAGATCCTGAGATATGAGGGCTTGGCAGCGTGAGTACCATTTTGCTTCCTTTCAGCTTTGTTTCATAGAGTTTCTTTCACAGCAGCCTGTTATCATCTCTCATCACACTAGGTCTCAGTTACTTTGTAGGTTATGTTGTTAACAGTGCAAGCTAGATTAATAAGCACCAGTTCAGCCCTGGAGTTGAATAATACAGACACAATACAAATGTAATACATCAAGTGTACATGAACTAAACGTAAAGTTATTTATTTCAAGAGAACTAATGAATATTTCAAAATGTTCCTGTTTTCCATGAATACATTCAGTCGGATTAAACAACCTGAAATGTTACTATTATAGAGATGTATCAGCCATCATTAAACGTGTTTTTTTGTAAACACTGACACTTAATATTCCCTATATATATATCCCTTTCTGTCTCTGTAGTTTCTATAAAGGAACAGTTCCTCGGCTGGGACGTGTATGCCTGGATGTGGCCATAGTTTTCATCATCTATGAGGAGGTGGTGAAGGTCCTGAATACAGTCTGGAAGACAGACTGAGATGCTGGATCTACAGAAAGGGGGGCAGCTTCCTGTTTTCCAGGCATCAGACACAGATCCAAGTTTGGCAGATCTCTACTGTACCCTCAAAACCAGCCTCTGAGGAGACAGAGCTGAACTTAGATCAGTGTCGTGTGCTAACCAGGAAGTTCAAGAGCTTATTGACAGGGAGCTGCAGAGAAGAAAGAAAACCTGAAAAGAGGCACAGTGTCACCTACATCTGGACAGCTGGAGCATGGGCAGAGCTTTCCTGCTCAGCACCAAGACACCTGACAAGACCATGGGTTAACTTGACAAAGTGGGATTATGAAGTTAGCCATATAACTGTGAAAAATTTGTGATTTCTGATTTCTAAATGTGAAACAAAACCTAAATATTAGAGTCAACAACCACTGCCAATACAACATTTTTGCAGAAGTTTCAGCCTTTTTTAGAGTTATATGGCTCACTGTCCCTGTAAACATATTCTATAAAACAATCTCCCTCAACAAAGAACATCATTCCAAGTCATTCACAGCTGTTTCACAATGTTTACAGTGAGTATACAGGTGTCATAGTGGATTACTGTTGCTCTCTGTCTCACTGTTACTGTCTCCTCTTGTGCTCAATAAGGTTTTAAATCCAGAGGAGCCAGACTGCAGCTGTTTGCAGTTTACAGTCACATAAACTGCAGCAACTTCCATTCCTAGGCCTTTAATAGAATGATTTTACATAATATATCAATTATTTTTATAAATCATAGATTTTAATTTAGTTCATTAACAGCATTATATTTATTCTGTAAAGTAAGATATATTTTATTCCTGTGTCAAATGCCAAACCAGTTGTACTATGAGACTGTGTTCAGAGTAAAAACACACAACAGTAGCCTGATGATTTAACAAGAGAAGATAATGACTTATATTGTGACTTTATAAATGTATTTATTGAAAGTTGAATGTTGAGTATCCCAACAATTGAGAGGCTATTTGCTGTTTACTTGTGCGACCTGTGTCGAGGTTTTTCTCTGTAATCTAGTCTGGATGTAAAGGTGTCTTTAAGATGTTAGGAAAATATTTAATTGCTGTATTTCACTGTGATTCTGAATGACCCAACAACTCTGAGTCATACAGAAGAAATAACCTCAGACCTCTTTTCCCCCTTTCGATGGAAGCACTACTGCTCATCAGGTTATGTCCTAACACCAGGTTCTTACCACTGGATCATCATTTGTCTTCTGTTTACATTACAAGCAGTGTCCAATTTTACCAGTGTTTCTCACCGAGGGTTGGGACCCCTCTGATAGGTCACAAGATAAATCTGAGGGGTCATGAAATAATAATTGGAAAGGACAGATAAAAAAATGTTCTTCCAATATTTACATCTTCTGTTCATTTTTTCATTTGTTAATTTAATTTGTTGACATAATATTCAACCTGTGATGGAGGATTGCAAATAGACACTGCTTCAGTTACCTTAAAGGGGTCATGCACCAAAAAATGTTTGAAATCACAATCAGACTCATTTGATGTGCTGTTCTGTTTTGATGCCATGTTCCATTCAGGGTTTGTTTTCTACATCTCACTCGTGCCTTTTACTGTTGTGTCTGTTGGTACATGAGAAATATCCTCATCTATTATCGACCCATTCTCTAAGTCTGCAATCAGCTTGCCAGATGTTTTAGATTATTGTGGTCAAGTCATGTTATTTTTACAATAACAGATGATTAAAGGAATGAATTGTCATAATCTATAGATATTACTGCAAACTGCATAAAAATACAGATGGATTTTATTTCCCTACTTCTGCAACAATGTTCAGCATTTTTTTCAAGTTCAGCCAAACAAAATGTTCCCTACAGCCACATCGCCAAGAGAAATGTTATTGTTACAGCAAATCAATGTATTCCAAGGCTGTGTGTGTAGCCTGTGTGGTCCTTTATGATGAAGCTCATGCAATAAACACGGTGCCCTCCTTTTGTCCGTGCTTAATGTAAAGTCCTTTGTTGTAGGAGGGGGGCTTCAAAACTCATTAAATCAAGCATCTGAAAACTCGAAAGCACGCAGAGTGGTTGTTTTTTTTTATCCTCCCTCTCTTGTTCATCTGTTGTTCTGCCCTTTTGGTTACAACAGATCACATTGGGAAAAACCACGGGGGGCAGGTAGGGCTGGAATCAAACAGGGAACTCATTGTTCCAGTTTTGGCTGATGCTCATGTAGAGTTATTCAACTATCCATCTCTCTCTCTCTCTCTCTCTCTCTCTCCCTCCGTCTCTCTCCCTCTTTCTGTTTCTTACACAGACACACTTCAAATCCCTGGTGCCCCAGTGTTTGTCATGAGAAGGAATGCACAGCTCTCTACAGAAGATGAGAGCAACGACGACATGTAGTGGACATCTTGGCCGGACTGAGGAACTGAAATACTCAGAATACTCCGTGGTGGATGAAGCACTCATATCTTCACTTTACTTTACTGAAGTAAAAGTAGTGATACCACAGTGTAGAAAAGTCAAGCATTCAAAATTATACAAAAATATTAGCCCGTCACTGTCAGTGTGTGGACAGTCGGGACTATAATAAGTTATAAGTGTCGGTGTAACAGGAGAGAACCTGGAACGGCAGCAGGAATTACTGAGATACAAAAACAGTACATGCCAGAAATGCTCATGGTAAACAGTAGGTGGAGCTGTTGGCAGAGGCTCAAACACTGTGAATCCCTCCCTGCCTGCTACACTGACGCACACAAACACACCATCATCAGTGATGAGAGGCCTCCTCTCTCTTGGTATCTGTACAATAGGGCTTTATGAGAAGGGTCAGAGAACCTACCAAGTTCCCTTCATCCTAACATCATCACTCTTTCCTCCTCCTCCTTCCCCTCCCACTGGAGACAGGGTTGGTCCAAAATTGCCTAAAAGTCTCTCGTCACCTTCACAGACATCAGCCAACACTGCTCAGGCATTAAGACCATCCTTAACCTCAAAAGATGAAAAGCTGGCTTTGCATTGTTTTGGAGTGGAGTCCCGTAGTGGCTTCATTTATTTTGCTAAACCTGAAGGTTGCAAATACTGAGATGAAGAAATTAGTAGAACATTTAATAAAGTACACACTTCATACGTTTACACTTATCCTTTATCAATATTTCTATACTGTGATTCCTGACAGTTTTTTTCTCACTAAACTTTGATGTTACTAAAGCAGGGGACTTGATTCCTTTACAACTAACAATAAGGGCGATTGTCTTCCTCGTCCTGATGCGCTTTTACAGTTTCCCCTCCATTGCTGAGTTTCTCTCGGAGAGCCTCCATTCACCCAGAACCAGTGAAGGGTGAGTAATGTTATTGTTCTCCAGCCTTCCTCTCAAAGGGTGGATGCTCTCGGTTCCAGAGAGTGAGTGGAGATTATTTTGTTGCTGCAACTCAGAAAGGACCTCATCGCCTTTTGCAACAACTGTTGGCTGAAACTTGTTTTTCATTTAACTTTTTTCTTTTTGTTTACTAATTTTGACAGACATGTCGCGCCGCTGTCCGTGGTGCTGAATCAGATTATCTGATTGGAAGTTAAAGTGATCTGGACGGTTTGAGACACCTGACTGACACATTTTCACCTGTCTACAGTTAATGTTTTGGATGCCCTGAAATGATTTTGGTTTCAGTTTTGGTGCAACAGCCACCAAATCACTATAATTTCCTCCAATGGAGAGTTTTTGGTTTGGTTTTTCAGCGTTGCCCCAAAAGGAAAGTCTTCTCGATTTGCATCTCACTTGTATCTCTGCAGCGGAGGTGGTCCAACACCCTTTGAGAGAATAATAAGACACTCTGTAATAGCACTCATTTGTTTAGCTGCAAATTGCGCAACCAAGCGAGCAAGAGGGAGAGAGAAAGGGGGTGGGTGGGTGGGGGATCTGGTACTGTACGTCTTTCCTAATAACCAACAGTAGCTCGAAGGGGCGGTGTCCGACAAGCGGATAGGGGAGAGCTGGTGCGCGCACAGGCTCCACTTATACGCATCAGTTGTCCGTGTAGGTGTCAATGCCGCAGTTACCTCGGGTTTGGATTTTTTCATAGAAAATATCACAGGCGTCCCTATAACTTATTTCCATTTTAAGCATCATCCAAAGTGAAGCACACATTAGCGAGAGTTTGTGGAGCAAGTGGACCCAGACAAGTTTCCGTCATGGGAGCGCAGGGATGGAGCACAGCGCGTCTTGGGTTTGTCGTTTGTGGATATTTGGCGTTTTTCTGTGGAGAGCTTGTTCCACGGGCTGAGGCGGGTTGCAGGGAGAGAGAGAGCCCAAACTGCTGCACGGGCCGAAACAACGAGTGTTTTGAGTACACCAAGAGAAAAACGATGTGCTACTGTGATACCTACTGTCAGAAAACCGGAGACTGCTGCGAGGACTACCAGCGCGTGTGCCAAGTATCTGGTGAGTCAAATCACTTCAGAAACCTGTTGATGCTTTTATAGTTTGAAAGTTTAGTATAGAAATATTCTCTAGTTTACAACTGTTTACGGACGCCTGTTGTTCATTGTTGACCAGTCTGAGCCAGAGATGGCTGGCATTGAGGTGACACGGAGACAGTGAGACATACTACACATAGCTGTCTCAAGTCTGCCCATTAAAGCTGTTTGTTTTCAGTGACCAGCCAGAGGTGGCAATCAGTACAGAGGGAACCTGGAAGGATGTCCTCTGTCTTTATGGTTCAAGTTGTTGTTATGTTTGCTCAGTTTGCAGAGTTGACCCTAGACATGGCCATGAAGAGGCTTGAAAACAGAGCGATCACAACAAAATCATAAAGTGGTACCATAGTTTTTTCTAAAAAACGCACTTTCAATGAATCATGAGGTTAATTGTGCACATAAATGTGAGTGTGGGTAACCTCTTCACTTATCATCCTGCCTGCTGCTATATATGGACAAATGAGGGAATGGACACCATGGGAACAGACTGCCAAAGATGGTCAGGATCACTGACAGTAGAGTTGTGTCTGAGATGTGACAGCGGCTGCTCTTACAGTATGTTGAAACATCTCAAGTTCACAGGGACTGATTATCTGTGTACAGATACACTCAGAGTGTGACCTTCGCCTTAAGTGCACACTAACAAGTACCTGCAGGATGAGTCCTACAAGTCAAAGAGCTTAAAATTCTGCTGTGGTCCCTCTATTTAGGCACATTTAGTGTACACACAGGGGACCTTTGTTTGAGTGCTGTATCTGTGCTGTGATGTGAACAGGCTGCCTCATCCAGACTTGAGTTAATCACTTCAAAGTGTGTACAGCAGTATTGGATAAAATACACTTTATTAGACCTTATTGTTTACTGCAAAGATAAGCTGGACCTGTTAATCATCATTTACCTGCAGCAGGATGTACTACAGCAGATATTTTCTGTAATCCATTGACTTTATTATGAATTTATATTTGAATGCTTTTGCACAACTTTAGGACTCTTAATCTCAGATACAATTTACTTAAAATTTGAACTTGAAACTTTGTAAATGTTTATGTTGATGCACAAAATAAATAAAATTTACCTAATTTAACTTGTGAGTGAGTAGAAACTTTAAACCTGCTTTAGTCCAGTCTGTTTCTTACCTTCATTAGAGCGGTGTTATTATCATGTTTGGCAATGTTTTATACTGGCAAATGGACTAAAACATTAAGAAATGCCAGTGTAGCACTTTAAAGGCTGTAAAATCTGTGCAGAATTGTAAAATACTGCGATAATTTAACAGTGTCACATTAAATAGCGTATGAGACTGGTGCACATAAGGTTTTGTTTGTGCTTTTGAATTTAACTGCCAGTCTTTATGATGGTACCTTTAGATTGAGTGTGGGAAAAAAGTCTGTTACTTACAGCAGAGGCGTGGCTACCACCAGCTAAAACACATGGGAAGAAATATAACAGGCTCAAATCTCAATTTGTGTTCTTTATCCACCGCTCAGTCAAAGAGGCGTGTAGAGACAGCATTTATCATCCAGCAGCCAGCTGAGTGCCGTCGAGGCATCACTTGATCCATCCCATGTGCCTGCCAAACTGAAACTTAACAGAATAAGCACCTCAGGTCAGTGTTGAGTCATTGCTGCACTGTTCAACAGCAGCTGGTCCCTCAGAGGTCACCAAACGGCTGCCATGTGCATCAGTTCACTCACGTGTCAGATGAGGATTTTTCAGCACCACGGACCTCATGTGTCACTCTAACAGGTCACTCCTGGTGGAACACAGCTGGTGTTACAGATTGAACTGAACAGAATATCTGTAAAAGAAGACGTGTCTGCTGAATTTTCATGAGACGAGCCAAATAATCATTTGCAAGCTCAAAAGATTTATTCTCATGATTCTACATTGTAAAAACACTTTGGGGATATTTTTTTTAATGGCATTACAGTTATTTTTGGTTCAGCTTAGTTGTGACCTGTAAATGCTGCATGGGCTAGTGAGTGATGCTGATAAACGCACCTTGACTTCCTCCCCGTGCAACCTGAGCATCTGTACAGTATAAACACAATATGCAGCTTGTGGCTTGGCTCTTTTCCATCAAAGTGCCCTGTTGTTTTCTCACCCACATTAGATTCAGACTTGACTTTATCTGATCCTGATCCTGCAGCTCTGTGATGCATCAAGGAGTCTGTCTGTGTACTGTCTGTCACAGTCTGTAATTTAGCTGTGTCATCTGTGGCCAAGCAAAGAGCTAGGAGTAGGTGACATCAGAGGAGATACAGAAAAAGATCCGGCAGAGTGTTTGCACCACGGTTAAAGCTCTTTTCTTTCAGAGGTGTCATTCAGATGAGGTATTTGGCAGGAATTTGTGTTGGCAGTAAACAGTGTGGAGGATGTTCCAGTGCACTTAATATTTATATTGCTCTGTTAAGAGCTCTGAGGTACTAACTTAAAACAAAATGTGTTGGTTGGGAGATCTTTTAAGGGAAAAAAAAATCCTCCAAATAACACGTCCAGTTAAACATGAGAGAAATGTGCTGTTCATTTCTGGCACATTTTGACACTCTTATTGTGTTCTGCCAAGTATAAAGTCTTTCTGTATAAAGTCTGACTGCTGCAACACGCCAGTGCTGGGATGTTCTTTGGGGTTTCTTCAAATTGTCTGGAAAAATATGGTGACCTCTCTGGAAACAGCAACATTTAGGCAGAATAATCCATCAAATTCAGTTCCTGGATGAATTTGAGCCTGGGAAAGAGTTATGGAGTTGTATAGTTATGCTCAGTATGAGATCCACACACTCGTTCAAGTTGTCCTTGAGGTTGAGGAGGGTGGTATAAAGCACTGCAACACCATTTGTCATCTAAACCACTTTGAACAACTTGGTGATTAATGTGTCTCCCAGACGCAGGTCCTGATTCTCAGTGGACACATTTTCTAGGCTAAAATCTCAATTCAAAAACAAAGCTCAGTATTTTTCTGTGCCATGGTTTTCATTCCATAGTTTGCTGTTTGTGCAGATTTTTTCATTCTTGCAACAAAATTTACTAAGTTAGAAAATGAATCATCTCATTTTTATATTTCCAGTTCAGCTACAGATGCATTTTCGACGAAGAAACAGTGATACTAATGATACTGTAGTATGTACAGTGTTGGAAATCCAAGTGGGGACTTGCCTCTTATAGGAGTATGTTTGGCTCATCACATAATTCCCATGTCGGCCTTACAGTGAGCCTCTAATTGCTGTGGAGGATGGAAGGAGCAGCTCCTCTCCTCTCCTGCTGTGGTGTCTGGTAGTTCTCACTTCAGCAGGAAGACATGTTGTAGCCTCTGCCTCAGATACACCAGAGGTTTGCTCATCATTCACCTGTCACTCTCGCAGACATTTCTGCTTCTCATCCTTTACTCTAGGACTGGGTATGCTGTCATGGCACGAGATCTGCTTCTTTCCACCTACATTCACTCCCTCTTATACTTACTTGCTCCCACGTGTTCTTACTTTTACATCTATGAGTCATAAATGTTTGAACCTAACTTGGCTGAAACAGTCCAGCTGCTGTAGGTTTTAGGGAAACAGCTTGCCGTCAAAAATCTCCTGGTACTCACATACTGCACACACCGTCAAGGATGCTCCACATTACAAATTTGGTTTTTAGTTTTCATTTGGTCTCAGCAGTAAATTAAAATGTTCAGCTTTTAAGTTGAATTTGAAAGGTTTTCATAGGAACTATTTCCTCAATAGAAACAAGTTGGATGGAAAATTGTAACTGGCGCATTCTTCAATGTGTTCACGCTGTGAGAAAAATAAACAGACATCCCACAACCTGGATAAATCAAATTAAAAACCATCTGGATGGCCAAGAGGACACTGATGATTAAAAAATGCTTTTCTTTATTTAGTTGAACAAAATATTTAACATTATATTTTCAGTTCTAATAAGTTATTTTTAGTATATTTCAAAAAGTCCAAACTAAAAAGGTGAACATGGTAAACATAACAGAATAACATCAGTGTGTGAGAGTGAAGTGCTGCTGTGCACTTTAGGAGCAGGCCTTCTTTATTATTCCCTAAAGGTGTTTGTCTAACTTGTGAAGTTTATGAGGTGTTCTCTGAATATCCATGGACTGAGGGGGTGGCATTAGGTATCTGTCTACATACTTTTTTCCATAACTGATATAGTTAGTGTATAGTTGTGTATCATGTGTTTATTGATTATTATTATTACACTACAGTTAAGTATTGGGAGAACATACAATGTAAACATTTGGACAATTTTAAAAGAAAATCTGTCTCACCTGTGTTTGTATTGAATGAGCTGGCTCCTCTTCTTAAGGTGTCTACAGGAAACATTTATGTGCCAGCCTGTTATTAGGGCTCAGTCCCATGTCCTTCACTCCTATTAACAGACTTACGGTTCTCCCTTGTGATGCCAAACATTATAAGCCTTGTCTGATGGGACCAAAGCAGCATCTCTACATGGGAAGGAAGTTTGCTGGGGAGGTTTTGGGTTGCAGTGGTCCTTCAGAGCAACTGGACATCTGGGTCCTATCAGAGAGGAGATGGGGGTGGATGGAGGGGGTGGTAGAGTGAAAAAGAGGACCAAAAAAAGGAGACAGATGGGGGAGAAAGAACAAGAGAGAGTGTGAGACAAAGTGGTAAAGGGAGAAGAAGATAAAGGAAATTGGGCGGGCAGGTCTGATAACCCTTTTGTTTGAAACCCTAAAATGGAAAAAGAATTCAGGGAGAGTGAAGCCAATCTGAAAAGCCGAAAGCCAACCCGAAAAGTCACAAGTGTGACTGGAGATTGGCTGACAAGAGGAGAGATAAAAGTGTAGATGTAGGATACACATGCAGTGGTTTGGTTCAGTTGGTGGCATTTTGTCTGAAGCTCTGCCAACTGAAAAACTGAAACTGAAAATTTGCTGCTACAGATACCATCCAAGCAAACTGCTGTTACTCTCAACAAGAACTACATGCTATCACAGATATCCCGCTTTAAAGCCCATAAAATCTTGGCAACTAACTAATTAACAGTGAGCACAGGAACCATAGCTGTTATCAGGTTTTGATTCTGATTGGTGGATAGAAATATGTGATTTTGACTTTTGCAACTCAGCGATTTCCTCTCCAAACTGGTGAAAAGACAAAACAAAGAAATACAGAAATCTCTAATGTGAAGCATGAAAAACTTAATTAACCATCATTTTTAGTTTTGGCAGAAAATGACTGGATTCAGAATTTCACAGATCATTATAACTTTAACCCTTTACCATGTTTAATTATAGACTTCTCCTTTCAAGCAAAATTTCCATTTATAAGTATGTGGAAAAAACTTTGTAAAACTATCAGCTGATCGAAAAGACAAACGCTGAGCATGCTGGCAACAAGTGCCATTTGTTTCCTATATTAGGGTCAGAGGTCAGAGGTGGTGGCATGCTTTCCAGCTGGGGACTTTCTCGTCAACAATGGGGACAGGGGACAACAGTGGCGGTAAGCTCTGTGGGTCAGACTGTCAGCAGGGTTATCATGTGGTTGGTGGGACTGTCGCACTGGTGGTACCAGAAACAGAGCAGGGGACCACCACAGTTTGGTAATTGCCTTCTGACCTCTGTTGTCTTGGGGCCAACAGGCTGAGACTTCCAGACATGGCCTCAGTCCTGTCCTGTTGGTGTGTATGTCGGTGTCGATCAGAGGGCTAATAGCCCTATTTCCCCTTGGCTGCGGGAACTCACTGACCCTATCAGTCTCATTGCACACCCTCTGCAGCAAGGACCTCAACTGGCCTGGTTGCTCCTGACTTTTCCACTAAGAAAAAAGCAACATAAAAACTGCCCCTGGGAACATCAGAGGATGTGGAAGAGGGAAGGAAAGGCGAGGAGACAGGAGTTAGGATAAGAAGAGGTGGAAGAGGCAGGAGTAGGGAAGCCGATATGCTCGGATTTGCTCACGCCCCTTTGGTATTCTTTCAAGAAAGTTTGTGTCACTCTGCAAGTCTACACAGGCCGACATTGTATGTCTGTGTGTTTTAGGGTGATGACTGAACGTGGAACAAGCCCAAGTGGGTGGGTTTAATCTGACAGAAATGGTTTTAGATGTGTGTGTACGTGTGTGTATGTGTGTGTGTGTGTGTGTGTGGTGATCTGGGAAAGGCGAGTGTCAGGTGGGCAGCACTAATGTGCAGGAATGCAGAGATTCCACAGTGGCTTTGTGGATCGGCTGTGTCACTGAGACAGCCGCCCCCCCTGCAAAACCCCAACAGGACCATGGGAATGAACCGAACAGGCGGCACCTTGAAAGCTCTCTCTCTCTCTTTCTCCTGTTCACACACACACATACTTATTCACATACAGCATTGTACTGTGGGGTGTGTGCGTATTATAAAGAGTTAAAAGTAAGATAGATTAGATGGCGAGAAAGGATTAGATTCTGTTATGGTATATTTATCCTCTCCGTATCATTTAACCAAGAACATCTAAGCACTTCATGCCCTGTGCACCTGCTCTCATTGTATTCAACTTCTATTGTCTACAAACAAGCTCCTACACCAGTATCAGCCATTCTGAATAAACTACTCTGGTTTAAGCGTCCAGTGTATGACTGCACTTGTTAATCTGAACCTGAGCATTTGACTGCTTCACCTCTAATTTGTTTTGGTGTTTATGAAGTGTGCACTTCCTCCCTAAAACAAAGCTGTTAAATGTCTGCCACTATTAAATCTGCATGTTGGACAAGGCTTGATTACTGCTGGCGACTCTTGGCTTTGATCAGAGCAGCCATCTAACGAATACAGCTTCCTTTCAGCCTGATGTAATTGGCTAAATCAGCCTACCGAATGGGAAGCCTGATTGCTGCTGCCACTGTTGTTGCTGCTGTGTTTATGTGGTTTGCTGCGTGGGGCAGAGGGAAACCAGAGGGAACAGGATGCAAAATTAGCTCCTTTATTTAAATAGCCCCCACATTTGACCTGGGTCGCAGACTTCCTGAGTCTGGGGTTTCGCCAATCTGACATTAGTAGATGGTAATGAGCCAGTTACTCAGTTTGTAGTCCACCTGCCTGAGTAAAGGCTCAGGGCAATATTATGCAACTCTATATCTGGGTGTGTTGCTGCACATGTTTTCAGCCGTGCAGTAAGGCATGGCAACAAAGATTAGGGCCAAGTTTACAACCACCTCTGGGGTAAAGGTTAATTAATTTTTCCGGATTTGAATTTTGTTTTGAAAGCACCACTGCAGAGAGCTCGAATCTCATAAAGATATCCTCTTTCTCATTTCAAGCCATTAAACAACATAAAGTCATGGCAAGAAGCTCCGTACACTCTTTTTATTTTTCAGTTACATCTCAATCTGTCTTTGGACTTGATGTTTTTCTTGTTTTTCGCTAGATGTTTATCTAAAATCCTAAGCTGATCGCTCTTGTCTCCCTGCGTCCCTAGCAGCCATTGACTGTGTGGTGGGATCATGGGGTCCCTGGTCATCGTGCACATCTCCGTGTGGAGTCGGCAGCACAGAAAGGAGTCGCCAAGTGTCTGTGCCCCCTAGAAATGGAGGCACCCCCTGTCCAGATCTCAAACAGCGTCGAGGATGCTTTGGAAACAACGCCATTTGCAGTACAGCGAAAGGTAAGGATGTATTAATGCACGCACGCACTGCTGCTCTGAACTCTGTTACATATTAATTTGTTGTTTCAGTATTCTCTGGGGTACTTGTTAACACTTTAACTGTAACACATCTGTTGCGAAGTCTTATCTCCAGCTGCACCATTTCAAACGCCTCTTTACAACTGAATCATTTTCCAAGTGATAAAACACCAGAACACAGATAAACACTTTTCCAAGTAGGAGATTTCTAAAGAAAACTCAGCATCAGTGCACTCCTCAGCACTGTGATACATTTGAATCAGCTGCTACAGATGAAATGTAGCATGTGTTTATAGCTCCACTGACTTTTATATCATTTAAAAAGTAAGATGATCTTCAGTGGAAACAAGAGTTAATCTGACGTGATTACTTCCTGTCTCATATCCACCCTTTCATCCCCACACATGACCTGCAGAAGTGGCAAAAATCCTGCCTGATTCTTTCAAGAGGAACTTCAAGGACCCTTGGAGGCGACCACACATGCTGATGAAGGAGGAGAAGGCCAGGTAAGGCCTCTATTACCACAAACAAACACACAGGACAGCCTGCGACTGACCCAACCAGCCCAGTCTTTGTTGTCGTCTGTAGAGCCTGCTTTCATGTGCAGGGGGGTGGTAATTACAGCTGAAATGTGCGGAGCGTAGAATGATCATATGTCCCGTACAGAGAAATGCTATCTATGCATTTTGTTTGATATATATTTAAAGGTATATTTGATTCTGTCTTTAAAAGCTCCACTTTTACACATGGATATAATTATAACCATTTTACATGAGAAAACTTTGAGTGAACTTGCTCCTTTTGGCATAAATCTCTTAAGTTGCAACTCTAAGCACCAAAGACGCATTTCAACTTCTCTGATGTCAGACTGGATTTGACTCCTCACTTTTTGGTAGTTTCAAAGGACACTGTACGATGAACTTTGTGCTCCAAAAGATTAAAGAGTACAGATCAAGGCCAAGGTTGCCTTAGCACACGGGGCCTTGAAATTGCTTTGGCTGTGTAACAGGAACGCCGTCATTGAATATTTACATCATGAGCTGACCTTTACTGATAAGGCAAACATAATCCATGTAAAAGGTGTACCCTCCCTGCATTTGTGTCATCTTTGATCTGAGCTGATTGCAGATGTTCTCAGAGATGGAGAAATCAGAGACCAGGGAATAAAATCGTGGCTGGTTTCCTGACAGCCCACAGGCTTTCACACTGATTAAAATGGACATTGGATACCTTTGTTTTGACTCAGATACAAAGCATCAGGGGATTGGAGGCACATTACTCATCAATGAGAGCAATTCAGCATGGAGGACAGAGAGTTAGGCTGACTTCACACAGACATCTGGCGCTCTAGCGTTGTCATGGAAAGCGACCCAGGAAACGAGGGGTTAAAATGACATGAAATGATGATCGGTAGTTGTCATTGGATCTCGTGTTCTGTGACATAATCTGAATGAGTAATATTTCACAAAGCTGTGGATTTACTTTGAAGTTTTCTTACTAGGTTTAACACCAGTGTTAGTATGTATCAGGAATTAAGGCAACATGTGTTTTTAGTGCTAATTATGCAGGAATGTACAAGTATTATGACAAAGGTGCATGCTAAGGGAAACTGCTGACAGAATCCATCGAGCATCATCATTATTTTCATTATTTCTCTTCACTTTTCTCCAACATTTGTGTCTTTGCCTCGTTGCAAAATGTTCCCTTTAAATGCAAGCATGAACCAGTAGACATGAACAATCCTATTGTATGACTTTCTTTGTGTGATTTTCTAGTGTTACAAGGTGTAAAAAGTCCTCAAGAATCATCCTGGGTGAAAAAAACCTGCAGATTCATGTTTTCTTTGTCAAACTGCCCCACTGGGGATAGTGTTTTGTCACAGCTGACTGAATCAGAGACAAAATAAATAGTGCAGGAGTTCAAAGTGCCTTCCAGAGAACACAGTGAGCAGAAAAACAAGACTTTATTATTGTTTCCAGTGCACAGAGTGAGCTGTGTTGATATTAGGATACTGCAGGTGATTGAGACACTGCTGGATCACCTTCAAATGGAGCAAATCTCTTATCGGGCGGTTTGATTTGTCTTTTGTCTGGTTATAGTGGAGATCAAGCACAGCTTGCTGGGTTGGATGATCACTCGGCTTTCATCAGTCATGTTGGATTGCTTTAACTTTTTCAATTACATCAAGTGTAGGAAAGGGGAAAGAGTGTTTGAATCTTTCTGGTCTCTATGTGTCTTTATCTGAATGTTTTCAAAATTGCCTGTATAGTTGCTGATGATTATGAGGCATGTTTGATTGAATGTTAACAGTCCAAAGCTCAATTCAAAGAACAGAATATTAGACACTGAGCTCTTGGCTAAAGACCACTGTATTTTTGCCAGGTTGAAGAATCAAATGCAGATGAAATCAGATCAAATATTTGTGACACTTCTGCTTCCTTCTCACTCATCTCTTTACTCTTTGCTTGCAGTTATTGTGTGTACCTGCGTGTGAAACAGGCCAGTGCAGCATGCAAACTCAAACTGTGGAGTGCTCATCTGGTGAGAGAGAGGCTGGTCTGTGCAGAGTGTCAGAGTGATGCCATGTCAAAGTCAGACCGCTGTGGAGGTGACGGCCTAGAGAGCACCAGGTAAACCAAACAACATCATCCATTACACGCGGGGCAGTTTATGAGTTTAGAGTAACGAGTCTGTGGGGCTTTTATTGTAGCTTGGCCATACGCAGACTAGCTTGAAAAAAACTTTTTCCCTTAGGTGTAAAAGCACACAAGCAAGGCACATAACATATTTTATGGCTTTACATGCAGCTAAAGGTAAAGGTATGTTGAGTGATAAGTTTAGGTCAAGTTATGTGATCCAATAACAGCTGCTTCTGAAGAGAAACACCTGTAATACTTTTTAGTTTTTTAGCATCTAATTTCTTTGTTAGTTGTGAATTAGCAACTTTACAAATATGTAAATCTCAGCATAAATCTTAGAGGGCATCAATCATTGACAATAAGCTAACCTTATGTAAACATTGCATTTTGTATATACATTAACATGTGCAAAGCCATAAAAAACATTAATTAGTTGGGCCAACAGTGGGCAATTTGGAAAAACAGTTTCCTTCAAAACTGAAGGTGTCATTTAATATCTATTAGTCAACTATTTCATAAAATGTATTGACTTAAAGCCACCATGTGACTTTGACCTGAAAGCATCTGTATCAATTCTCACATCTACTCTTTCATTTTTTCCATAACCTATGCCATCAAAATAAATTGATATAAACATCACATAACATGAAGATTCTGCACAAAGTGGATTTTAATAACACAGATGAAAGTGATGAATTTAAAGTACTCTTGCCACAATGCCACTAACGTACTAGATATTTTTCTTCTCAGAACCTTCTGGGCAGCAGCTTCAGTCCCAGGCTGTCACGGTTCCTGGGTGCGAGAGTCGTCCTCTGAGGGCTGCCGGTGTCCTCCCTACTCTGTGCTCTTTGTGTGAGCGACGTGCAAACTCCTCACATCCGTATGCAGGGACAAGACCTCCCTCAAATCCTCCTCCTAACTGTGGAGAGCCCTGCCAGCCAAGCCACACCCCTCCGATCCAGGTTACTGGATGGGTAACTCAAGGAGATCAGCAGCATCCTGCCACTTTTTCCTTTCACCTCATACTCTGTACTGTATACACTATTGCTAAGCACACAGTAATTCTTGCATTTGATTTCAGATTTTACAGCCACATTATGTACTTATTCTCCTCCAAAGCACAGCAACATCTATATGCCTTTTTACCTCTGAATCTTTGCTATCTACCTCCATTAATGCAAGTGCATTTGTTAATGCATAATGTATAAATATATAAATATATTATTTTGCTTTATACATTTTCTACTTTTGATCGTTTACGTGTTATGTATATGTGTCTATATAGTTACACTTATTTGTATCCAACACTTTAAACACCAAACAGCAGTTGCTGCACCCAATTTGATCCCCAGTCCAAAAGGGTCCTAAATCACCTGCAGGTTGGAGATGCTGAAAACTGGTTCATCCAAATCATATCCACTGCTAGAATCCATTTGTTAATATATCTGTGTTTTGCAGTTTTGTCCCTATTATTTTACATTATCAAGAAACCTTTATTTCAGCAAATCAAGTTGAATATCAGGTATTGATTCTCAGGTGCTGAGATTTGTGTCTTTGTCTCCCATCAAGTTTCGTCTTTTATGTCTCTTCTGACGGTCAGTCACTGACGTTTTTTAGTACTTCAAAGTGACTCATTGCTAAAATCAGTCCCATCTGTTCAGACTTAATATTGTTGGAGAGGAAAAAGAGCCATTTAAGAGAATTTCACTGTGGTTCTCTCTGTCCTCTGTGTCCAAGACTGTTTTCTTTCACTCCCTGCCCTGTTCAGAAATCCTACCACAAGGGAGTTTTATCTGCAAAGCATCATCCAACATTACACACAACCATGTTACTCCCTTCTTATTAATTAATAGGATTTCCTCCCAGCACTCCCCACACTTGCACTTCTTCTATGCCCTTGTACTGTCTGTAAAAGAAACTGCATATTCACCACAGTGTTACCTTACTGAATTAAAAACAGGAGTCGGTCAGCCGGCTCGGTACACCTTCCCACATATCCTGTACTGCTGGTTTTAGAGGACGACTAATGTAGTCCCAGTAAAGTGCTTTTCTCTCCAGAAAAGCTGTGACTTTCTCTTTCTCTCCCATGTCTGTGTCTGTGTCTGTGTGTTTATTTATTATAAAACAAGTGATGATTTTATTAGTGCAGCACAGCATACTCTGTACACTGTCCATTAGTGCAAATAAAAACCTATACTGACATTTATGACCTTCTTGTCATATTTTTTTCAAACTTTCATTGCATCACTGCATTCAGATTAAACAACTGTTGGAACAGTCACACAGACCACTATTAACATTACTGACCTCTCCCCTCTGCAATTACTACTATGAGCACAGCACTGCTAAGTATAACCGTCAGGGCAGTCAGTGTTTACATGCAGCTCCTTCCAGTTAAAAGAGGAACGTTGTTGAACATACGTAACTTTATGCAAACATGTACCCGTAAACTCATTTTTGTTGCATTCTTGGCATTTTTTCCCCCTGTGGTGTGAACTGGATGACGACATGTAACTAATGTGTATAATTGTGTTCTACATTCTCCGACATTTCAACTGCCAGAGGTGAAGCTCAGACAGACTGAACATGAGGCCTGAGACATGGGATGGACTTTGGACTTTGTTTTTACTTTTATTTTCACAGCAGCTCTGGACAGAGAATATTAAGATGCCGAATTTGGCCTCCTCCTTCATGTGATATATGGATGAGTTGAGATTGAGCATGGAGGAGGGCATGTCTAAACCTTGACTCTTACCCTCAAAGTTGTTTATAAAACCATTGCTCCTTGACCTTGCTGACAGTTTTACTCCCCAGTGTCACAACCTTCTCATGTTTTCCACATTATCTTGCCTTGTGCAAAACACACTGATGCATCCACATTATGTCAGGCTATTTACTGTACGCAATGGCCCTCTACTACAGGAAGGGTGTAAACAGGAAGGTATTGAAACTCAGTTTAGGAAGGATTTGATAATGTAAACACTGCATGTGCAGATTATTTAGGCTATTTAGGCTTTGAATTGAGTTTATAGTGAAGGCTTCTTATTGTCTTTGTAAATATGGTACATGTTTGTCTTAAAAATGGAAAATGACTGTGAGAAAATGCAATGACCAAAGATCTATGAAATCAACACTTCCCACATTAGTCCTTTGAAAAAGATTCATACATCTACCTACTTACATGTGTTTCATCTCAGAGGCTTGAACTTGAACTTTACCTCCTCAATTAATCTCTCAAACCACCCTCTCCCCTTTCTCTGCACTCCTCCCTCCCTCCCTCCCTCTCCACCTCTCTGCCAAACTCCCCTCCGTCAGCACAACTCTTTATTTTCTCTTACTACAACAGTGGCAATAGAGTGCTGTCAGCCTGACAGTCCATCCCCTCTGAAGCAGGCTTTACCCCCCTGGCTGCCTTGCCTCTGCTGCTAACCCGCTTTCCAAAGGGCAGGAAGGCCCATCTCTGGCCCAGTGCCTGATGGGCTCCGACAGCAGTGTGTTCTGGGATTACGCCCGCTGAAAAGGGGGGCATTCCAGCACCAACGGCCTTTGTCACAGCACGGCCACTGTTTGCTTTTGACAAGACAGCTGTTCAAAGCCCTCCCGGCCCCCATGGATGGCGTGAAGGGAAAGAAACCAGGGGTGACTTCCGTTTAATGGTGGTGTCAATGCCACCTCCACCTGAGGTTGCAACAGCAGTGTATTCATCTGCAGTGTGACCCCGCTTTGTGCATCTCACCTCATCTATACATCACCACATCTGAGTCACAGAAAGTAAGCACAACATTTATTCCATGCAGTGTTAAAACTACTCCCTCCAAATTGGTGCAGCTTCAAACAAAAACGGCAACTGCTCATGCAAGGTAGCATTGATTTATCTGTATGACTGTACTGCACTGTTGACTGGGACATGCTTGACTTCTACCTTCCTTTCTAAATGTATAAATGATGCTACAATTAACCTAAAACTCCATCAATATTTCATTCTGCTGTTTACTTGATTATTCGTGTGTGTGTTCACCGCACATGCAAAAGAGGGGTTGTTATATTTTCTGTGTTCCAGTGTCTGTAACAAAGAATTATCAGCCTCACACATCCCTTTACCACCATTACCTTCTGTATCTACATAACGCATTCATTTACTGATCAATCAATGGACTTGTCCCTCTGTAAAATATATTTTTTGACACTCCAATAATAAATAATTATGCAAATATAAGCTTGAAAACTCACCAAATAACCCTTCTAGTTTAGACATGTAGAGGCCCCTCATAGCTACGGGGCCTGGTTAGTTGGTACCCCTGTTTTCCCCTCTGCGTCGCCCCAGTGTTGTGTATATATGTGTTTTGGGAAGTGTCTACTGTAATTAGCAAGTCATCCTAATGAGGGCCTCTGTAGGAGCAGCTGGTCCAACACAGAGGAATGATAATGAATAGACACCTTGACATGTAGACCTGAGCTGCACACAGCTGGTACACAACAGAGCTGATACAGTAAACGCAAACACACACGTTGAAAACAGTCATCAATATCATGATTTTACAGCTAATTACCAGATAAAATATTTCTTGTGAATTGAGATTGCAGAAAATAATAGTCTGAAACTATTACTTCGAAATAATTTTGTTGTTTTAACCCTAAACTTACTTTGAGAAGAGCATTTTAATATATTTATAGGTGATTATCAACCACAGTAATTGCACTTGTTTTATGTTAATCTAAAATCTAATCATATTGCAATATCATACTGCAAAAATAAAAATATACTGTGCAAACATACACAATTTACAGACTAATCAACTGCAGTAGCTCTCTGCGGGAGCACATGCACAGTCCACCCTAGGAATATGGCGCCATCTTGTGGTGCTTTTCAGCTCCTGCTCCACTTGAATAGAAACACAGGTTATAAAATTCAAACTCTTCTTTGTAAATGATTTTATTAGTTATGTGATTTTGACTAGAATAAATGAAAAAAATGTTAAAAATGTAATCCTATAAGTTCTCATTCATTTTCTTACCATTTTGTGAATAATGTGTTTTAATTCATTAAAAAAAACTTGTTGTAAATCTACTCTTGGATGTATCCTAAGGAAAGTGTATGACTACTGTAACAGCGATATTCCTTCAATTTTAGTTTTTATATTCACAGCTAGATCACATTATTTATACTGTACAATAATTCACTCAGTCACATTCGGTGGCATCCAATACAATATTTATCAACAGCTACTATAAAGAAAAAGAAAGCACTGAGGAACATGAACATACCTAAATCAAACAAAGTGAAGCAACTTATGGTGTTAGATAGCAGCGAGGACAAAATCTTGACACAATACCAAAAGCTTGTGTGCGTACAAATGATTTATAAGGCAAAAGTGACTTGAGCAGACATCCAGAGTGTTTTTATACCTGTGCAAAGGCAGGTCCAGGACTGACATTTAGCACTGACATATGAATCAAACATTCCAGTTTTAGATATATGCCGTGTTCCTGTCTATTTAATCAATGAATTATTCATTATCAATACCTCACTTGTCAAACCATTCGTGATGAGCAAACTAGTAACTATGTGCTTTCTTTGGTGATCAAGAAAAGCTGATAATATAATCCAAACCAATGAAAAATAGGACAGCTTACATTAAGACAGAAGCACAGTGGAGCCGGATGGGAGGGGGCAAACAGCTTTTACCTAGACAGTGCCAGTCTGTTACATCTGACACACGCAGAATAGCGTCTTCCCTTCATAGCACACAAGTAAATAAATCAGCGATGTGGCAAAAATGGCAAAAAAAAGTCATGGACAACCTGAAATGGAAATGAATGTAACATGACCTTTCAGTCCACTAAGATGAAAATAATACAGATAAAAACAGGTTCACATGCTTGTCTGCCATTGTTACGCTTCCATTCATTTAAAAAAACTATACAAAATCAAAGACATAATTCAACAGAGGCCAGGATAGAAAGACAAGTGTGAGGATAGCTTGCTGCTGTCTTTTGTCTCTGTGAGTCCAAGTATTGGTTTTATTTGAGGTTTTTAATCTGTTGGTTTGTGTTGTGGATCTTGACGTCCATCTTGTCCACTTTATTCAGCAGAGATTCAAGTGAGACATCCTGGTCATCAATCTCGGACTGGAGGCCAAGACCAAGGTTCTTCAGTCTGCTCAAGCCATCACACATCTCATCTAGGTAATTCACAAAGGAAATCTGCCATTACTTAAACTGTAGATCAGCAGACAATTTTAAAAGAATTAGGCTTTTTGTTTTTACATTATATTATTTATAACTATTTTCTCCCTACTAACTGGAATATACAGTACGCTACTAGTTTTGATTCCCTATTCAATATTTTTGTGGTGTTATTCTTAAAAGAATACAACCTTTCATTATAACGTTCTTTTAACGTAAAGATGATTGCAAATTCAGTTCATTTTGTTATACAGTTTTACAAAAAAATGTATTTACAATATCTGAGAAAGTGAATTTATTATTTAAACAATACCTAAAGTGTGGCTGTTATCCCCTTACACTCCTTGTGAGTGCATTGCCTTGTATCACAACCAGAGTACACGAAAACTAAAACTTAATTTATTGATTTATTTTTTACCTAAATTTTTGTCCAGGGTCTGATGAGCCTCTCTGAGGTGTCTGTTCTGAGGGTATCCATTCTGTCTAGATGAGCTGTCATCTATTGATGCAGCTGCTCCAAATCCTGGAAAACAGAAATAACAAATGGTGGTAGCCAGTTTGTGGTGTGATTACTGAGGTTCTTGTGCAAACTCTTACCTCCGGTATCCAGCTTTCTAAGGTTGGGGTGGCTGGCCTGGTACTTATCTTCATGTTCTCTACTGCTGGACAAGGCGCTCTGTAATCTGAGAAAGTCAGATAAGCGTTGTTCAACTATTTAGTGAAGGACAGTCAAAGAGGAGAAACTAAAAATGGCAAAAGCACAAAATTTATGGTAGTATTAGTCAAATACTTGTTCTGAGTCATTGTTATACTTGCTTTACTGTAAAGAAGGATCTGCAACTTAGCTCCTGTAGTTTCAAATACATAAAAGGGATCTGCATGTGCCATGAAGATTAAACAGTGTCTGAACTTTGTCAGCTTCATCAAAGTAGGTTGGAGGTGACCCTTACCAACAAAGAATTATAAAAATATCATGTGTACACTAAGCCTGCAACACAACTGATTGTTAAAAACGATATGTAACAAAGGATGCTGCCCATTTCCTGTAAACTTAAGTGGGTGAAGTGCCACTACATCTAAGCCTGAGGGCCTTCTGTTGTTGAAACAAAATGACTAAGGAGGAAAGGACAAACAAAGTATATTTGATGAGTTGATGTCAGGAGCATTCCATATTTCAGCCCTGTATAACTAAACTCTTACCTTGTATGAGTTATGGGTACAGCAAGGTCACGAGCAAATACAGAGACAAATACAAGACATATTGTGAATTTATCTCATCATACATGAATGCACGTCTACAGTTGTGTATTTCGGGGCGAGTGTGTGTAAAAATATAAACAGAGTGAAGTAATTGTTTTTTTCCTTCAGGGAAAAATAATGTATGCCTTCTTCTTCACCATACACAAAAAGTAGATCTGTATTAAAGATCTTTAACTGCATTTACAAGCTTCTGTTTGTCATCACCCATGTATGGACTTGGACATTGTGCCCTACTTGAAAAATGCCTGTACATATGTGGCAATGGTATACAGAAAGAAAGACATTTAGTATGATGTATTCAGACTCATGAGATCTGCGTCAAATTTGGCAAAAGATCTTCCACCAGTGTTTATAGTCTTAGTTGTGTTTGCCTACTTGTCTGAAAATGTTAGAAACTGACTATGTTGTTGGTGAAGTTCATTTCATGAATAGGCTGACAAAACTGTACTGTATCTGGGCTTAATGTTCATAGTTGTATTTGGTTATTTAAGTCAGTCTAATAACTGACTAACTTACTCAGTAATGTAACTAGACTGAATTTTACCTTTCACTAGCCTGGTAGGCCTTTGGCTGCTCAGTTGGAGGCTTTGTCTCTGGCTTGCCCTTAAAGTAATTGACCAGGCCACCCCACACACTCTTAATGCTGTTAATGTGCTTCTGGCTGGTCTTCAGGTCTTGATCCATGTTGTCCAACATCTTGTCTGTCCTCCTCAGAGCCTCACCCTGTCGCATCAGTTCCTATGGAGACATAGGTAGATAGACAGATAGATCAATTGAGAAAGACTGACAGAGAGAGAGAAAGAAACTACAAGAATTTCTTTATGTTGACTGTCATTCTCTCAGAGACAAGAAAACCCTTTGTGTGCCAGGGTGAAGCTGATTAGAGTTTGACATACCTCTGCAGTTTCCACCCCCATCTTTTCTGATTCATAGATGAGGCTAAGGGAACGGTTACTGCTGTCCACAGCAGATTGAGCTGTACGCATTACTTCCTGCTGGAGGTACCTCTGCCTCCTCTCCGCTTCACTCAACCCGCTGTCAATAGGGTCATCACCATAGCCCCTACTTGTAGGCTTAAAATCTTCCTCATCATCATCATCAGCAAATGGGTTGTGGGACTTAGGGTAGGCCATCTGTGGAGCAGACACAGTGTTTTTACAAAATCTCAACACAAAGTCTTGCAACTTTTTTCCAGAAATCTGTCAAATAATATTCATCTTTGTCAAGCTTGTAGTTCTGAGGTCAAGAACTCAAAAGAGTTTTGGTTCCTTAAACAGATGGATAAGGAGATTTGAGGGAACAGTGTTCAAACAAGGGAACAAAATAAAACTACTAGTCTAGCAACAGAATATTAAATCATATATTCTATTATTTTTCTAAATATAGGCTCTCAGATGATTTCATCGCTTAATTTAATATTGAACTTAACGCTTTTCACGTTTCATCGACTATTTCATTAGCTACTAAATTAATAGATAAATACAAGCGCCACTCTGAAGACAGTTCTTAGTTGTATCCCAACAATAAACAATTTTAGTTTTTATTAAAGGTTCAGCTGATAAGTTGAGTCAACAATTCCCAACTAAGCAAATGAACTAAAGCTGGCTTTAGATGATAGCTTCTTCTAGCTACCACTTTGACTTATTAACAAACGTTTTTTAGCAATGGAGAGTCAGACAAAATGATTTAGACTATTAATCTGCTAAAAACACTAGATAGTAACTATCGGATTACATTAACCCAAAGTTATTATGTGTACAATGGCTGTTTGAAATGTTGAAGCTAGCTAAGGGGTGTTGGCTAGCCAGTCAACCGCTAAGTAATTAACGAGAACTGCCAGCAAACGAAATACCACACCCATAAGACAAGATGGCGTTTAGCCAACATTGTCCTTTTCTTCTCGTAGAATAGATAGTTTACAAAATAAAACTGTAAAACTCATATGTGCGATCAATTTAACAGACAAACCTTTGACCGTCGGAGATGTAGACGTTGTTATTGCTGTATCAGCTGACCGTTAGCAACAGAACACTTCCTGTCACGTTTGGTGACGTTGAACCGTGCTGTCCCAATGGCTAATCCTGCGCAACATAAACGCACATAGTGATAAAGAAGAGCCTAAAATAACACTATGTTAAAATATAACACAGTACAACAGATAGTTAAAATTGTAAGTGTAATGCAAAATCATCGACATAACTTTAAACCGCATGCAATGTCATAAATACACTTTATTACCACGACACCAATGCAAGTGTAAGTGGTTCGTTAGGATTGTCCCTGCCGAGTTGCCGTACTGCGGCTTTGCCAGCGCCAGCTGCCGCTGCTTGCTTGTTTCCTCTGCTCGCTCGCTGAATTGAGCTTGTTTGATGTAGGGTAAACATGTCTGTAATGGGAGGTGGAACGAGAGGGTTTTATTTCAACACAGTTCTGTCACTGGCCCGCTCTTTAGCTGCCCACCGTCCAGCACCGGTCGAAAAGGTGAGAGAGAAAAAAAACCGAGTCAGCTCCAAGAGATAAATTTGTACTAATTAGCTACGTTAGTTGCGCTAAGCAACAGGGTTGTTCGGGGTGTAGCTCCGCTTCCGCACAGTCGTTGACTTATTATGATCTCTGACTTGACAGCCAGGCTAGCGTTTGACAGGTGTTAGCGCGTCTGTAGTTATGAATTACTGGAGCTGGGTCTTCTCTACACTGTTTTCCCTGTAATAGAAGAAGTGAGCTATGCAGAAGAAAGTGGCGTCGCTGCTTGTCTGGTGCCTGTTACTGCATCATACAGGCGGAGTGGTCAGGCTTGATCAGCACTGCAGTCAAACAGGTTTGCGCGGCGAAGAGATGATAGAGAAGGCTTCACCTTGCGCTTTATTTAATTTAAAAGACAGCTACTTACCTGTTGCAAAGATGGTTAGGTCTGCTTAAAACGGGGTTTTGGGCCAAAGCTGGAAGATCAGTGAGTTTGGAAAAAATGCGCATTAAAAGTACGATTTAAATTTGAAGGAATAAAATTTGATATACAGAAAGACATCGACGCAATACACTGTCACCGATGTGTTATGTAATGTCAAAGTTCAGTTATTCAGTTATTTTTTGTGGGAATGAGCTATGTTGTCTTGCACTGTATTAAATATAATACATACCTGTATTATTATGTCACATTTACATACAGTGAAGTTTGTTCACCCTCAGTAAGGAAAATAGATTGATGAAGTGGGAACAGAATGCAGACAAGTAGAAAAAAATAATGATCTTGGGAAGTATGTAATATTAATGTGCATACGTTTTATAAGTGCAAAACCAGTAGTGTAGTTTCCTGATATTCCTGGTTTGACCCTAGCAGAGATTAAACCTCCTAGAGCATGCAATCACTCACAGTCATTTAAATGCTGCACTGCAATATTAGATAATTCAGTCTCAATGTGTTGTGTTCTCTAGTTCAGTAACTATAAACAGACGGCTCTTTTGCGCTCTTTCAGGTTCAGAAGCTACAATGCATGTGTCCTGTGGAAGTACGTGGCGTGTTCACCCTGGATGTGCGTCGCAGAGATGCTGTTATTGCGCTGGCTGTGTTTCTGGTGGAATCTGGCTTACAGGTGGGTGGTGAGCTGCTGAGCCCTTTTTACACTGTGGGTGCATTTCATCATCACTTTAAAGATTAGATCTTTAAGCTGCCCCGGCAGTTAGTGGAAAAGATGTTGGATTTAAGATCCGATCATTTCACAGTTTGCAGAGTTTATTATGTAGTGATGCAGTGGGATGCGGTAGAAATTATTGGTATTATTACAGCAGTACTAGTTGTCTGCTTTTGCTACCAGCCTCCAATAGGCATCCACACATATCACTATGATTGGCTTATTCTCATAATCTGATTAAACTGGCGATTAGACATGCAGCTGACCATGTAAGCCTCTTACCTCATCACATTGAGACACAGTGTGTAAAGCTTCCCAGCTGTATGATTAAGTAGAGGTAGTAGCTATATTTTAGTGTTACAGTAATATTTTTCCTTTGACCCTGATCTGATTCTGTGTTGGAACTAATAGCTCATATTTTGTGATTTATCACTGCTTGTTAGACAAACAAAAGTGCTGCCCTGTGCCAGCAAGTGCAGTTGTTAGTGGTATAATGATTTGCTTTACTCTGGCAGCACAAAGACATACTTGTTTCCTACTTGCTAAGCCTATTGAGAGGGCTACCACGGGTCCAATGGATCGAAGAGAGCTCTGGAAAGAAAGGAAAGGGTAAGAACAATCCTCTTATAGTTCTTTTACAGTGGTCTCTATTGACCTGCTGTTAAAGTAAACTAGGTGGAATTTCTTGTCAATCTTATTCATTTCCAATACTATCTAAAGACATAATGAGATACTATTGATATCCATTCATAAAATACCATTAACCAGCATTGATTAATTCATACATTGATACATTATGTTTTCATTTTTGGACATCATCTGCATGTTGTTCTGTTTCTTGCTGCACACTCAGTGTTTGTGTTTTTATTTATTTTTTTTTTCTTATTTTTTTTGTTCTTCAGATTTTCTCCCAGTTGCAGAAAATTTCAGTTTCTGTCTAGTGACTCTACTGTCAGATGTGGCTCAGAGGGACCCAGACTCCCGACAAGAGGTCAGCTTAAAAAGTGGTGATAATATTTCATTCTTAGGTTGTGGTGCATTGCAGTTAAATGCAAAGTTATTTTTTGTACTGTCTACCCTCCAGATCTTGAACACTATCATGGAGGTCATGCAGACATTGCAGGATATGTGCCAAACACCTGATAATCATGACAAAGGTAAACACACACACACACACACACACACACACACACACACACACTTACTCACACACAAAGGCAACAGAATGCACAAAGGTCCCTACTCATAGAGTCTCTCTTGCCTCTAGTCTACCTGTGCAGGTATATCGTCCCCAGTCTGCTTGGTATGACTCGAGCATTTGGCCGCTACAGCAACACAGATGAAGCCCTGCTTTCCAAGTTGTTCCCCAAAGACTCGCCTCAGACCCGCTGCGTCACAGAGGAAACCGAGGGAGTGCGGCGCCGGTCCTTCAATGACTTTCGTTCTATCCTGCCATCCTCACTGCTTACAGTGTGCCAAAGTGACTCTCTGCGCAGAAGCACAGGGACAAACCTGGATCCTTCTGCACAGGTGTGTGTATGTTGTGAGCAGGCTAGACAATCAGGACAAATAGAGGTGACAGGGTTATAATCAGAATGAGAGTGTAAGAAAGCTCACTTATTTCATTATGTTTGGGTAGCAGCTAAGTAATTGTTCTGTAATATGCTGTCTCACAGGTCTGCACAGACCCAGGAGGCCACTCACCCTGCTCTCCTACAGCTCCTGGCCCACATTACTTTGAGGGTAAAACTCAAGTAACACAAGCTGCTTTGACACAATTTGACCTGAATTCTGTCAACTCATTCTATTTTATCTTTGTCAGCCTTGAGTGTTATGTAACAACTAGGTACTTGTGTATCGTTATCTGCTACTATGCGACTTAGCTGCTCTTGTTTGTATTGTGAATGAAATATATTTATTGGGGCACTAATCTTGTGTAGTGTAATAATACAGTAATACACCCAGTAAAGGTATTTTAATTTGGTTGAAACATTACTCATGTTTCTTGGCAACACACACACCACCCATTGCCTTCATGTCATCCTGCCGGCAGTTTTCATATCATAAAGTTACACACTGTGGTGCTAAGGTCAATGTGTACTTTACCTAACATTACAATTTAAATCATTACGCTGTTGCTGACTCCATATAACGGAACTTATATGAAACCCTTTATTTTGGTGATAACCGTCACTCCAGATTATCAAACAAACTGTTGCTGTAACTGTAATCTCCCCATGCAGGAGACATTAAATATCCTCAGTTCTGGAGTCATGCTGTTCAAAGGGTTAGCAGAGCTGTTGGATTGTTTTTAGTGGCTAAACGTATTTGACATCTTATTTAAAACTTAAATTGACATTTGAAGCAAACCACATCAGTTCCTCAACATATTAACTGTTATCGTCAGTTTTTGCTATCAGAATCATAAAAAGTCACCATTTTGCACTGATTATCTGCTATCAAACAGGCAGAAATCCATTATACATATAGTATAATTATTAAGTTCACCACTCACAGTAATCTAAGAAGACATTAGTACGGTGCATCACCGAGCCATCATTTATGGCATATAAATTGCACCCATAGCTCCCTTGAGGACCAGTCATATGTTGTCCAACTTGTCACATGTTTTTGATGTCCTCTGGTCTCTTTCATCTCAGGTGCCTATCTCCCAGATAGCAGTGCAGTCGATCCTGACTACTATTTCTCTACAGTCAGCTCCAGTTTCTCAGTGTCTCCTCTGTTCTTGGGAGCAGGAGAAAACGAGGTGGAGGTTCCTGTTGATCTGCTCCAACAGCTCCTTGGCATGGTACAGTAGCACGCTACCTGTTCACCTGAAAGACACTGCATTGTTGTCTCCTATCCTGTATACTTACTGTATGTTTTATCTTTACCAGCAGTTGTGCATGTTTTTGATTTTCAGGTGAAGAAGTTTGTTTCTGACTCTTTTATGAAAACACTGAACGACACTATGACAGAAGTTACAGAGGTAACAACATAAACACTGTCTGTTGCATCTGGTAAAGTCTGTGTAAAATGATGTCATTATCATTTAAATAACCTTCTCTATCATTGTCCCCTCTGTTTTGTTGTTAAGTCTAATCCTGGAATCAGCCTCTGTTACAAAACCTTCAGTGACCCTCTCCATGTGTGTGTGTTCAAAATGCTGCGGGACACACTGTACTACATGAAAGGTAGAACATCATGAATATGTTATTTACTATGCGTTAAAGCCACACAGTTCTACTGATTATTGTTGAATTTTGTCATGTCTTAAAGAGACTCCTCTGTAAAATACTTATGCTCTCTTTGTGTCTCTCAGCTTTGCAGCCTGCATTTGTACGGGAAGTGCATGACTTTGTACTGGAACAGTTTAGCAGCAGTCAATCAGAACTACAGCGGGTACTTCATGATACAGAGGGGTTGCTGGGGGAACAGAGCCCCCTCAAGCTTCGTTGCCAAGCCAACGCTGCTTGCGTGGACCTCATGGTGTGGGCTGTCAAAGATGAGCAAGGTAATCAATTGTAGTGGAGCGAGAGCAGGCCAGTGCAATCAGACATGATAATCAGAGGGACACTGAATGTGTTTTTTTTTTTTTTCCTGGTTGCATCACTTTTCCTTCCTCTTGTCTTTTTTCAGGAGCAGAGAATTTATGCACCAAAATGTCCGAGAAGCTCCAGTCTAAAACTTCCAGTAAAGTCATTATTGCTCACATGCCCCTGCTCATCTGTTGCCTCCAGGTATGATACTACAAGGTAGAAAGAGTGCTAACATAACATAACACTAAAATTAATGAGTGTCAGGTGTCCTGGTGATTCACTAGTCTGCTTTTGAGGTTGACCAGGACCTGTGTCATACATTTCTATTATTTATTGGGTTTCATTATTTAATTTTCTGATTGTTTCTGCCGCTGTTTCAGGGCCTGGGTCGTCTGTGTGAGAGGTTTCCAGTGGTTGCTCACTCTGCCACGACTTCTCTGAGGGATTTCCTGGTGGTTCCATCTCCCGTTCTTATAAAACTCTACAAGTATCACAGCCAGTACAGCACAGGTACATGTATATATTTATTTATTGTACCAGAGTTATCTTAAAGCAGATTTTCATCTTTAGTCACTTCGTGAGTCACAGTTGCTCACTGACAAAACACCACTGCACACCATCATCAGCCCCAAGTGTATGACAAATAAAATCATGATGTTTGTGTATCATGTAGAACCAATGCAATTTAGCGTATGTGCTTACTGAGTTCAGTGGCTTTTCATCAGGATCCATGATTTCGTTCATAAATATACAATGGCTCATTGCAGAGATATTGGTCCTCAAGGTATTTTGCAGTTCTAATTTCATTTACGACTGCAGTCCTCATTGAAAAAATGTTCATGATACTGGATGCTGATTGATTGCAGCACCAGTTCCCAGAATTCAATGAATACCTGTAACTCCTGATAGATAACAGAGTGAAACTCACAGAGTAAATTTGAAACTGTCCATGCATATAAACAGAATATTTACTCAATCAAAAAAAGTAAAATTTTCCTGAAAAATGAGAATTTCTCTATAGCACGTCCACCCTCTTCCTAAATACAGCCGGAAGGATCAGCGCCAAAAGTAAATGGGACAGCAGCCGATGTTACAGTGACATCAATAATCCACTCTCATCCACTATTGATCTGAACACAGTGTTCATTGATGAGCTGCTACAAATACAGACAGCTGGAAATGTATTTCAGGTTACAGACTGTTCTGTGTCATAGTGTACTGTTCTCTCATAGATTTTCTTCTAATTTGTTAGCTTATAAAAGTTAACAGGCGCTTCAGATGTGGCACAACAACCAGCATTTGTCTTTTCAATGCAGGATTGTATTTTGTTCAAAGTTTGAAATTATAGTATTTTTAAAACTTCTTGTTTTTAATTATCTTCCTGTTGGTGTTTCTGTTTTTGTGTTTTTCTCAAGGCACAGGAGAAATTAGAATAAATGTGACCAATGAGCACTCTCAGTCTACCTTCAACCTCCTGTCAAACAGGAAAGACCAGCCATCCATGTACGAGCAGCTCAGAGACATTTCCATTGACAACATATGCAGGTTGGACAAAAACACCTCGCACAACTTCAATTAGAACGTAGGATTTTTCTTTTATCATTCATTGCCCATCTTTGTTTTGTATTTCTTACCTTTCAGATGTCTGAAAGCTGGTCTGACAATGGACCATGTGATAGTGGAGGCCTTTCTGGCCAGTCTGTCTAACCGTCTGTACATTTCACAGGAAAATGACAAGTGAGCAACATTTCTGTTTGGCACAAGCCTGCACTGTGTTTTGTGTGCACCCTGAATATTTTCAAGTCCTTTTACACTGATGAATCCCTGGTCTAAAAATAAAGCCTGCCTTTCTGCCAGGGATGCCCATCTGATCCCAGATCACACCATTCGAGCACTGGGCCACATTGCAGTGGCTCTCAGAGACACTCCTAAAGTCATGGAGCACATCCTACAAATCCTCCAGCAAAAGTTCTGCCAGCCTCCATCACAGCTGGATGTACTCATCATCGACCAGCTTGGCTGCATGGTCATTACAGGAAATGTGAGTTTAAAGACGCGGTGACAACATGTTTAGAGTATCTCACCGCCATTATTTCTCATATTTAGGCCAATACATGGTCATTTAAACGTGAGAGTGAATAGTTGGAGAGTGGATGCAGATTTGTGTGATAATAACAGTGTTACATAAGACTTTTTATTACTGCTGCCTAAATGGAAGCACTGTAACCTGTTTTTCTTAACCCAGAGGGACTGACACGCTGTAATTACTGGACACTTGCTGGCTGTTGTTTACTTGCACAGTGCAGTGTGCATTAAGAATAGGCCCAGTATTCTAGTTTAGCCCCATCGGGGTGTAATGAGGTGTTTCTGACAGCCAACATACCCAGAGTGTGATACACTACAATTAACTGTGAAAGGAGGCGACTTTATACAGCTTCAGATTCAGATCACTTACAAAATGCTTCATTTGGTCCTGATACAGATCTTGTGCATTTGCTCATGGTATCTCTGATAATGGGATTTTCCTTTTTTTTAATTCCTTATGTATCAGAATTAAGCAAGATCAGACAGAAAATATGGAAAAAATGGTTGTTTTTTTTTCAGTTTATTGTACTTGAGAGAAATCTGTTGATGCCTGCACTTTCTTAGACTGTCTGTCTGTCTTGTAGCAATACATCTATCAGGAAGTGTGGAACCTGTTCCAGCAGATCAGTGTGAAGGCCAGTTCAGTGGTCTACTCAGCCACCAAAGACTACAGAGATCAAGGCTACAGGTCAGCATCTGCTTTTACCGTGTTTACAGATGGGACTGCTGTTGAATAGAGGCAGGAGAGATAGTCGCAACTAGACTAATTATTTCTCTTTGCTCACTGCCACTAAGTTGACAGCTTTATCAGACTATATAGTAGTGTACATTCCCCTGGTTTGTGTTCTTCAGTGTATTCACTTATATTTGTTAATAAAAATTGAAAGATAAATATTTACAGTGTCTTGACTGCATATTTCTACATTGAATATAACTGTGTTTAACTTTTCCCTCCATGTATGCTGGCTAAAGGCATTGCTCCCTGGCAGTGATAAACGCCCTGGCCAACATTGCAGCCAACCTGCAGGGGGAGCAGCTCGTGGACGAACTGATGGTGAACCTTTTAGAACTGTTTGTCCAACTGGGCCTGGAAGGGAAGAGAGCCAGTGAGAGAGCCTCAGACAAGGGGCCAGCGCTGAAGGTGCATTCTTAAATGCATGAAAACCCAAACACAACAGGAAACTGATAACGGCAGTGTTGGTAAATCTGAAATGGTTTCTTATCTCCTGTAGGCATCAAGTAGTGCTGGAAATCTTGGAGTCCTCATTCCAGTGATTGCCGTGGTGAGTATGTGATGTCTGCACAACCTGCTGCCCCTCTGGAGACTGTTTCATTCATTTAAAACAAGAATTGTCTTAAAATACTGCCCACATAGTGCAGTTAGTTAGCATTTAACTCTGTCAACAAATATTTACCCTGTTAGCTGCAGTACAAACATCTGTGTCATCAGTTCACTGCTGGTTGATGTTACAATAGTACAGCCTTGTTTTTCTTATTATTATATTGAATTATTGTTAATTACTATTAACTTGTACTGTTATTTTAATATTCCCGTGTTAATATTCCAGTTGGGTTTTATACAGTTTTACTGTATGGTCATATGTAGTTTGAAGTAAGAATTTAATAATATAATAATTCATTATTATAATTACACTTGTCTAATTTATACCTATAAGATTAACACAATTGTTTCCGTTATATACACATAATAATGTAACAATTTCTTTTTTTTCATAGAGAGTCTTGTTTAGTAGAGTTCTGTTAATTTAATTGTGATCCCGTTTCCTGTGTTATTCCTGTTTCGATAGTCTTTCTGTGATTGCAGTATGACATTAGGTAATGGCAGTTATATAATAACATTTTTTGACAACGTTTCTCCACTGGCCTCATTGCATAAGATAAAACATTAACAGACAGATAACAAGCGTTCATTGAGTCACACTGACAGACTCACAGCCCTTTGAGAAATATGGAAGTTGAATTTTTAGTGACAGACTAAGACTCATTACTCAATGTTCGTGCTCATATTGTACTAATAGAAGTAACTGACAACACCCTGGATGTTTAAATCAGGAATGTTTTAGTTGGACGTTCAAACCAAACAAGGAATTTTTAGGGAATAGATTAGCTCTTTAAAGGATTGACCACCCGGCCTATGAACACAAGGCAGTCTGTGCGATGCTCGTAGATCAGGAAGAGGAAGGGATGGTCCACAGTGAAACGGATCTGAGAGGAGAGGGGCATGAAGCCCACCTGGGTCAGAGCAGCAGCCTCAGTCCCCTCTTCATTCACAGTGATGGTTCCCTGGTGCTTCAGCTGGGGAGTAATATCAAAAGTCTTTGATTATAGTTGGAATGAGGTGGTTTGTAAGGATTGCTGATGGCAGTTGATAAGGTGTCCAGGGGACTGAATGTCCAACAATCTCTTATTTTGTTTTGATGTTTGCCTTTAGCATCTGTTTGGTTATTTCTTAGTAAACACGTGACTAATTAAGTCTTACTCACCCAGTTCATGGCAACCTTTTCAGACGTCATGCCAGAGAAATCCCCACTGTCCTGGAACAAGTCAGTGAGGCCCATCTCTTTCAAATTTTCAATCAAGTCATAGTTCTGCTCCAGTTTAAACCGCGGTAACACCACCTCTCGAGTCCTGGAAGGAGGCAGACACAGAATAGTAATTTAAGCCAATAACTCTAAAGGAGCTCCCACTGAAAAAGTTTATAGCATATTGTAGCATTTCTCATGTGCATCGTCAGCTGTGTGTAAGTTTGTTAGGTGTACACTGCCGACCTGTTTGTCATGTTTTTGAGCCACTTGTTGACAACAGTGGGAGAGATCTGCTGCTCCAAGGTCCTCATGCCAGTGATCTTTCTTGGCAAGGCAATGAGCATGCTAATGTTTCCTGTGTACGGGAGCTGAAAATAGGATGGTTTGGATAAGTTTGGAGCATTATTATGCAGCTCAGGTGATGTCATATGGTTCAGTAGGTCTGTTTGTCTGGAAATTATTGTTGAACGCTTTTGTCACTCTTCAGGCTCAGCTGCATTTTCAAATCACCCACCTGTAGGATGTCACAGTCTAGTTCGTGGTCGGCAGCAGCCAGATAGTTCCCCTTATTGGTCATCATTGGTACCCGTGCATTTGTCTTTTCGTCAACTCGAAAGTTGCGATAGTGAGTCATTTCTTTGGGAAATTTCTGTTCCCATGTACCTGTTTATACAAACAAATGAGGTCCAAGAGTGATATGTTTACTTTGTGATCCAAACAACCTAACAGGGCGGACATGCGTGCTGCATGTTTGACTTTTCTGTTCTGCAACATTGAAATTAGGCACATGATGAAAGTAGGTGGAGGACAGCATGTT
The DNA here is from genome assembly GCA_008933995.1 of Datnioides undecimradiatus. Classification (NCBI taxonomy): domain Eukaryota; kingdom Metazoa; phylum Chordata; class Actinopteri; order Lobotiformes; family Datnioididae; genus Datnioides; species Datnioides undecimradiatus. The sequence continues at coordinate 9,681,068 of WARS01000015.1, forward strand.
CCCCTTTTAACTCACCTTTGAAGTACAGGTAGTTGAGCAGCATCAGCACCATATTTGGGTCGACACTCTTGAGTGGTTCCCTGATCAGCCCTTTGGTCAGCTTTAGGATGCGACGGTTGGCTTTCTCCAGAAATGCATTGTCCCCGAAGTCCACTGACTGTGGCTCTGCAAAATAATAAGCCTTCGTCTCTGCTCGGAAAGCATCCTTGATTGAGACGTCCTTCTTGACATAGACATCGTTTACAGAGCGAAGTGTATAACCGAAGTTCCTCCTGAAGAGCCTGTGCGTCAGCTTCCTGAAGAGCTTGTGCACTGTTGTGTTGTCATAGTGATGGCTAGCATTGACAAACTCAGCGAATCCCAGAGCTTTGTAGATCTGATCATGGGTTCCAGGTCCCGCCCCTAAAGACATCATCCCCATTGCAATGGAGATCCCAGCAGGTGCCAGCAGGATGTTGTCAGTCTGGTTTACATCGTTACGAAGACTTCGATAGAGGTTAAAACCGAAAAGCGCATTAACAATGTTGAGGCGTTGGAGGCGAGACTGGCCTTGGAACAGACGCAGGAGTCTGGCGCGGCGAATCTTTGGGTCGGTGGGTTCTGCGAAGATGTCGATGTCTGGGGCTGGGGTGGCAATCTCATCTATCTCATCCCCTTCACTGAAACATGTCAGAAACTCGTCACCCAGACATCCAGATGTATGCAGTAGTTGCTTCATACATTTCTTAATATTTACATTTTATACACGCAATGTTTGTAATCATTATATGCTGACAACATGCAAGTCGTTCCTTCCTACTTCTCTTTTCATCATTTTGTATTTGATATAATCCACCAGAGACAACAACAGTTACTACTCACATGTAGTCGTCACTGCCCGCTGCTAGGATCTTATCAAAGTCAATGTAATCTTCCTCCTCGAAGCCATCAAAAATTAAGTCATTGGTGACTGTGTTTTCTTTGTGAAACTCCAACGGGATGGCCTCTATATCCACCGCCCCCACTTCAAAGCTTCTGGGGTCCGTTTTAGGGTCAGTGAAGTGAGAGCTGAGGTCTTTGATCCCAGCTAAGGACGGACTGGCCAGCAGACAGGCCACAGAGATGACGGTGATGACCCACATCCTGAAGGCTGGAGAGAGTTCGGACCTTTTATTATGGTCTTATCAGTAAACTGATCAGCAGTTAGGAAATTTGATTAAGTTTTGTATTAATGAATCTCACGAATAAAATTCGTCTTGTCTCTGACTAAAAATACAGAAGATTTCATGTAGAGTTTTCTTAAGAGCAGTCTCAATCTGTTAAATGTCTTACCTTCACTGTGTGCTGCCGGGAAGTGCTGTGTTGCTTCTGTTTGTAGGACTAAAAGCAAAGAATTGAATACAAAACTGAACTTTGATGTCGGCTCCTCCTGAACAAATAGACCAGATCAAACAGACCAGAAAGTGCTGTGACTGCCTAAAATCTTTAACTCTTCACAATTCAGCTTACTATTAAAAGCCTCACAGTGTGAAAGGAGGCATTTTATTTGTACTGGAATTTATCAATTCTGCAGAATCACCTTTAAAGAATGTGATAATTTGACTAATACAACATCAGTCATGCTACATTATTCATCTTTTTGCTCCGTCTGTTCTCTAACTTGCAGCTAACCAGGCGGCTTCCGCCAATCAAAGAGGCCAAACCCCGTCTCCAGAAGCTGTTCAGGGACTTCTGGTTATACTCTGTAGTCATGGGTTTTGCTGTGGAAGGATCAGGTGAGCAAAGGATGAAATGCTTTCAGTGATGTTCAGTTGAAACCCTATATTACATAAATTAGTGAGAGCTGACATTTAAAGGAACGCTCATTGATTTTGTTTTAGCAGCCAGGAACTTCCACAAATCACAAAATCTCTTCACCGTTCTGTGTTCACGTTTTGAAACTGAATTTTGACCTGCAGGGAGTTTCTAAATGTAAAGGTGTCCCCTGTCATCAATTGTTGGTCATAGATCCTGTGTTCTCTAAATTTTTTCAACGTTTCGCCCAGGTCTAGCAAGAAGAATTAATTAAATAAAATAAAAACAGATCTTTGGCTTCATCAGTGTCAGTCATTGCAGTCCAGCAGCTCCCTGGATTTCTGGATATATGCTTTGTCCTTTCAGGTCTGTGGCCAGAGGAGTGGTATGAAGGTGTGTGTGAGATTGCCACCAAGTCTCCCCTTCTTACCTTTCCCAGTGGGGAACCTCTTCGCTCCGAACTGCAATACAACTCTGCCCTGAAAAATGACACAGTCACACCGGTACAGCACTCGCATGCAAGATGTTCTTTCTGGTTAAAATTGTTTTGAAAACAGAAACACCCACCAGTACATATCTTTAACTTGTCAATTTCTGTGATCCAGGCCGAGTTGAGTGAGCTGCGGGCAACCATCAGCAACCTCCTCGACCCACCTCCTGAAGGATCTGCCCTCATCAACAAGCTGGACTTTGCCATGTCCACGTACCTGCTCTCAGTCTACAGACTAGAGTATATGAGGTCAGCTTCATTACAGTGATGCATCTGGTTTCTATATTGTTATTTTTTTGTACATGTAAATGTCAGTTGATAAAACTTTGCAATATCTTTCAGAATGCTTCGATCCAATGATCCCGACAGGTTCCAGGTCATGTTTAGATACTTTGAGGACAAAGCCATCCAGAAAGACAAATCTGGTAAGAGCTTTGCACCCTTTATACCTCAGTTACACCATTCTTTTATTTAATTTAATCTCTTAAATTCCCTTTTGTTTGTCTTCATAGGCATGATGCAGTGCATTATATGTGTCGGTGACAAGGTGTTTGATGTCTTCCTCCAGATGATGGCTGAGAAGGTCAGTAACATGCTTTCTTAAATAATTTCAAAAGGCTTGTTTATTCTTTATTGTAATGATCAAAGCATATTTCTCTTATTTTCAGCCCAAGACCAAAGAACATGAGGAGGAGTTGGAGCGACATGCCCAGTTCTTACTGGTCAACTTTAACCACACACACAAGAGGATCCGAAGAGTGGCTGACAAATACCTCTCTGGTTTGGCTGAGACGTGAGTGTTAATAATCCGAGGACCTTGTCTGCACACTTTTCCATCATGATATATACAGTATGAATCATAGTTCTTATGTTTACCTTTACCAGATTCCCCCATCTGCTTTGGAGTGGTCGTGTGTTGAAGACCATGTTGGACATCTTGCAGACACTCTCTCTGTCACTAAGTGCTGTAAGTATCAGTGAAAGGCTGGTGAGAAAAACACAGTGCTGGGTTTTTGGTTTGAACCCCTACAGTACATAACAGTAGGGAACAGTAGGGTTGTTATCAACCCCCAGGGAAGTGTAAGCTGTAAGCTTCTATTGAGCCACAAATACCCACTCTGTTTATTTTAGGACATCCACAAGGATCAGCCGTACTATGACATTCCAGACACCCCCTATAGGATCACTGTTCCTGACACGTATGAGGCCCGTGAGGTGAGTTTGGACTGTTATTACCCTTATCACCACTAGAGGACAGCAATGTATCATATTTGAAGAAAGCAGAGGCGTCTTTCATACTCAGTTGTAGTTCTTTTTGAATTGTTCAATGTGCCCATCAGCTAAATTAATCTTTGTGATGGTTTTTGTTTTTTTTTTTGATGTGTTTAACTAACAATGCCTCTCTTTCATATAATGTATTTTCAGAATTTTCTGTGGGGACACATTGACGTTATCTCACAGCCCTTCTGTATATCATAAATAGTCTGTACCACATAAATTATTCTTATCTCTTTGTAGAGCATAGTGAAGGACTTTGCTGCACGCTGTGGTGAGATCCTGAAGGAGGCAATGAAATGGGCTCCGTCAGTCACAAAGTCTCACCTACAGGTGAGTTTTTACATTTATGCTTTCTTAGACTGGAGTTTACTTCTCTGATCAGAAGTGTGGGGATTTTTCAATTAAATGATCAAATTCAATGGTATGTTGTCATTTTTTTTAGTTCACTCTCTGTGAGAATGGAGATCCTAAAGTCTAAACTTTGACTTTGGTCCTATAGCGTAAACAGCGCTATATTGGCTATAATACCTGTAAAAATAGTAATATCTATATCTGTATTACTTAAATTAGTTTCGATTTTTGAAGGTATGTCATAGTATACTTTGAATACACGGTATACTCTTCACTGTTGTTCAGTTTCTTCCTCTCATCTTGCCCATTGCTGTGTCTAACTTGTGTGTTGTGTCTCATGCAGGAGTACTTGAACAAACATCAGAACTGGGTATCAGGACTATCGCAGCACACTGGCCTTGCCATGGCCACAGAGAGCATACTGCACTTCGCAGGCTACAACAGACAGAGTACTACACTAGGTGTAAGTCACACACGCATGGGCCTCCTTGCATGTTAGCACACATACCCCTTCCCCGACTTAAAGGTGGAAAACTACGCAAAATCACACGTCCCAAATCCGAGCTACTTTAAGCGACTGAAACATTGTTTACAGACACATCGTCAAAAACCACAACTCAAGCATCTGTTACAATTGTTCAGAGCCTATAGGATGCTGCAGGAAGTGGAAAATGCTGGGTCACTTCCTGAGGCATCGAGAAGAAGATGTGGCTTTTGTAACCTGCTTGGAGCAAATATAAAAGTTGGTTTCCTAACATTGGCTTGTTGATTTAACATTTGTCCAACATTAATGGCTTTTCAAGTTAACACATTTGCTATTTAGCTGCTTAGGTGAAGCCTTTCCCGTTTTTTAACATTGAGCAGACGTGTCTTGCATCGTTTGTGCACATGTATGTGTTTTATTCTGTATGTATTCTGTAGCTCTGTAAACACTGGAAGTCTAGTTGTTTACAGTACTCTTTGTCCATGTGTGCATGCTTATGTGTAAGGCTGGGTATTGGCAAAGACCATGATACGATGTATGACAATTTATTGATGAAGATATAATTGTATCACAGTACACTGCCGTGCATTACGTAATTTCCTAAAACTTACAATACAGAGCTGAAAATACAATTTGAGGTTTAACATCTGGGCAGTCTGATAGGTTCATCACATTAATTGATAATTAATAATTCAATGGACAAATGTAGTCAAAACTATTTTATAGATACTGAACTGGCTACAATACTGGTCCTATAGCAACGAAACAGAGATCTAGTTAATCACACAGATAATCCATATTTTGTATCAATACAAGGGTTTGGAATATTGATACAGTATCGTGGAAAAAAATATTGCAATACTCGGCTGTATTGATTTTTTGTTCTACTTACCGGTTTGTGTGACATTATTTTGCTCGCTATGCATTTCCTGTGTGTTCTCTGGCTCGCATTCCGCTATATCTGTCTTTTCATTTGCTTCATTTGTTGTATTTTGTCTTTATTAAACTGCACCGAACTGCCTACCTGGTTGCTTGGCTGGTTTACGGATTTGCTGGTTACCTGGTTACTTACCTGCAATGGACGGGTGGGTTGGTTGGCTGGTTGCCCATTTGGCTAACTGGTCATGCTGGTGCTGTCCTCCACCATGTGGCCAACCATAGGCTGCTTTCCCTCAGGTTGGTCTGAACACGAAATACAGTGCGACAGGGCTCAGGCATTATACCCTCAGTAAATCCAGCAACATATGCTACTTTCCTACCCTGTGGTTGTGTTGTCCTGATTGGCTCCTAAACTGTGTTTTTATTATCAGACTACCCAGCTGACGGAGAGACCAGCATGTGTGAAGAAAGACTACTCCAACTTCATGGCATCACTCAACCTGCGCAATCGCTACACAGGAGAGGTGAAGTGTTGATATTATAACAGATGATGTGACTTTCTGAGACTTTCTGCATGCAGGATGATTCATACCTGTCTGTTTGTGTGTTGTCTAGGTGGCTGGTATGATCCAGTTCTCAGAGGCAACTCACAGCCAATCAGACCTCAACAAGCTGATGATCCAGCAGATGACCAGTGCTCTCGACAGTAAAGACCCAGAGGCCTTCACCCAGGCCATGTTCAAGATGGCAGCTTTGCTTATAACCACCAAAAGTGAGCAGCTCTCTCTCATTTAAATCTGTGTTTAGTGTCCATTTGCAATAGTGCCATTTGATTGTTGCTATGTACATCTTTGTGTTGTCTTTCAGACTGCGATCCTCTGCTCCTGCACCATCTGTGTTGGTCTCCTCTAAAGATGTTTACTGAACATGGCATGGAAACTGCCATCGCCTGCTGGGAATGGCTCCTGGCTGCACACAACGGAGTGGAAGTGCCAGTATGTATATTTAACACTTTTCATATCAATCATATCAATAATTTGGTAAATGTGGAATTGATACATTATTATCTGTTCTTTTCCACCCGTCCAGTTCATGCGTGAGATGGCAGGAGCTTGGCAGATGACAGTAGAGCTGAAGATGGGTTTGTTTTCAGAGGCTAAGGTAGAGGCCGGCCCTTTGGCCGTCTCAGAGGAAAGTCAACCTGCACCCTGTGCACCTGATGTCATCCCTCACTTCCTCTGGATAGAGGTCAGTGACACACAGACAGTAACTTCTGCCTCATCTTTGATTTCTTGGTCTTGCTAGCCAACACTTACTGTTGTTATAAACATGAGTATCCAGAGATGATGTCAGCAAATGTCAGCTCCTACAAGGGTATAAGCAGTTGGCAATGTGAGCAGGGACTTATTAGCAAAGTGAGCAAATACATCCCCCTTGTTACCTTGCCGTCCCACTCAGAGGTTAGTAATTAGCAGACTGGGTCCTGAGTCAGACACCATCCTATATTAACTGAGACCTATATCTGATAAATATCACCTCACCTTATGATCTCTTTCTGTTCTCCCTCCAGTTTTTGGTGCAGAGGTTTGAGATAGCCAAGTACAGCAGCGCTGACCAGGTGGAGATTTTTACCGCCATTTTGCAGAGATCTCTGTCTCTGAGTGTTGGAGGACCCAAAAGCAGCCTGAACCGACATGTCGCTGCCATTGGACCAAGATTCAGGTATCGTGTCAATACAACAGCACATATTGAATCCTTAACTAGGTAAGATCATCGTGTCACCACTTTGCTTTATTTCAGACTGCTGACTCTGGGTCTGACTCTGCTGCATGCTGATGTTGTGACTAATGCCACCATCAGAAATGTGCTTCGAGAGAAGATTTATTCAACAGCTTTTGACTACTTCAGGTAGATAACATCCAAACAGTATTTTATGGCCAAAAACTCTTAAAAACCCTGTCCCCTAATCTCTTTGCCATCACTGTCTTTGTTCAGTGCCACTCCCCAGTTCCCCACTCAGACCGATAAGAGGCTGAGAGAAGACATCAGTATAATGATCAAGTTCTACGCCAGTCTGCAGTCTGACAAGAAGTATCTAACTGCTAGCCAGCTGGTTCCCCCAGGTACAGCACTGAGAAAACAAATATCTGAGTGTGCAGGTTCACACAGCAAACAGTTCAAACTGAATTCACTTTCCTTTCACTGTTTTTTAACCTAATTGCATTTTATTGTAGTCTAGTAACGTCTAATCCGTGGCATGACAGCCAACCCAATCCATAGACCAAAGTATCTAGTCTGTGATGTTACACTTGGGAGCTGAACATGTCGCAGTTGTGAGAATATAATATATTTTTCAAGTTGTTGTGAGTTTAGTTATATTGACCATATATCATTAAACCAGGGTAGTGTAGTGGCTATACCACCTGGGCTTTTTTTGTGTGGAAGACCCAGGTTTTCAGATGAAAAGGTTAGACGTAAGAGTACAGTCCAACATTGCTTCGGTTAACTTGATCGAGTAAAGAAGCACATTTTTCCACTATAACCCACATTAAGCCCCCAATCATGGTCAAATTCAATTAAAATCAAAATGAAGTTGGTATCTGAGCTTTTACATTTAATTTTATTGCCACATGATGAATTGCTTTGTACATAGATGGATTAATTATATTTTTGGTTTGCGTAGATCCCCAAGACATGTCAGTGAACAGCCTGTCTGTTGTGGCAGTGACAGACAGCCGGAGCAGTCTTGATGCAGCTGTGGGCCAAAGGCAGCAGGTGGCTCAGGGATGGATCAACACCTACCCTCTGTCTTCCGGGATGTCCACCATATCCAAGAAATCTGGTAAAGCAGCATGAGCCCTGCTGGAGCACAACATGCAAAGATGATGAAATTGGTCCTCACTAATATAAAATACATGTTTTTGTTATGTATCACTGACGTGTTGCTCCTCTACTGTTTCAGGATTGTCTAAAAAAAGCAATAGAGGCTCTCAACTGCACAAGTACTACATGAAACGGCGGACTCTATTACTGGCTTTACTGGTATTTAAATTTTAATGACCACTGTTTATTTTCACAACTACGTGGACTGACAATAGATTGTTACATATCTGCATCTGTACTTGAAAATGTTTTCGGCAATTGTGCTGAGTCTTGTTTCCTGTATGTCTCTCTCTCTCTAGGCCAGTGAGATTGAGCGGCTGACTATATGGTACAACCCATTGTCTACTCAAGAGCTTGCTATTGCTACTGAACAGTCTGTGGAGACCAGCATTGCTAACTGGAGGTCCAAATACATCAGCCTGACAGAGAAACAGTGGAAGGACAACGTCAACTTGGCTTGGAGCATTGCACCTTACCTCGCTCTGCAGCTGCCTGCCAGGTACACTAAAGCCAAAGAGAAAGTAAACGCATCCCAAGTCTCGTTACTGTCAAACTAAATGTGTGAGCGATTTTTTGGTGAACATGTTAATTCCATAATGATATCCCAAAGAGTCAGAAAGAGGCATTTTTAAAAGCTAAAAACTGCACCTTTCTTCAAATTGTTGCCCTTTATCACAGCAAAAAGGAAATAAATGATTATAGTATGACAAGTCCATATTATCTGACTAGATAAAGTCAGACAGTGGGCACTATTTCAGTTTTTAAATATGTATTTCAGATTTAAAAACACTGAGGCTATCGTGTCTGAGGTGACTCGCCTCGTGCGAATGGATCCGGCTGCTGTGTGTGATGTTCCAGAAGCTGTCAAGGTGAGCCCCTCTACCTGCAACTACACACCAGCTGGTAGTTGTGTCTGTCTCCCATTAAAGACTGAAAATGTAGAATTCAGTGAATCACCATAACTCACAGTAACTGGTACAATACACACAACATATTTTGTGGCCAAACTCTGCTTGTGCATACGTGGTGGGTGCAGGCTTGAATAAAACAAACACCGTAGCCACGTTGTGTGATGTTTGATTGCTGTCATCATATAATGAAAAGTTGCTAATCCGTCTTCCATTTGTGTAATACAAAGATCAGGCTCAGGAATGACTGAAACCCTATCCTCTATAGCTATGCAATGTAGTCTTACACTTTCATCTTAATACTTGTAGGGAGAAATTTACAGGAATTGACAGATAATATTGAGTGTCCTTGAGCGCTGTTGACTCTGTTTGACGTTAAGCATTTGAAATTGTAGTTTTTTGGTTGTTTTATGTTCCTACGACTGTATTTCTGTGAACTTGCAACAAAGGTTCAAAGGTTAAACAGAGGAAAAAAGTTTTTGCTGGTCACACAGTTGTCACTGGAGAGATGTTGGTGTTATTGGAGTGATGTCTTTCCCTCCAGCTTACGCTGGTTCTCTCTATTTAGTTTTACCTGACTGAGCTCATTAGAGCCTCATGTCTGTCTAAAGAAGAAGCAGGGGAGGCAGAGGACGACCTTCCCCAAAGGCCACCATAATGTAGAGGAGGTTCCTCCTTGACATCTCCTAGTTGTTTACTTCAGTCCCTTTAGTTTCTAATAAACACAGTTTCCTCTGGAGGCTAGTTAGCACAGCATTAGATGTGGAGTCATAACCTTGCATCACATTGCTGTCATATTTGATGCAGGGATATGGATCCAGTGATGCATGCAGTGCATAGAGTAAAAGCTAACTAAATATTGATGTCCATGCTGGCTAAGTTTAATATTTTTTTACACATTTCTCATTTGTATTCCTCTCTTTTTTTTGTTTTCCTTAGTTTCTGGTGACATGGCACACAATCGATGCTGACTCTCCAGAGCTGAGTCACATCCTGTGTTGGGCCCCAGCAGATCCCCCAACTGGACTTTCATACTTCTCCTCACTGTACCCTCCTCACCCCCTCACAGCCCAGTACGGGGTCAAAGTGCTCCGTTCCTTTCCTCCTGTACGATCACACACACACACACGCACACACACACGTACACGCACACACAGCTGTTTTTTGTTCCCTCTGCTTTCCATGCTGTTATTTTCTGAAGTGTCACAAAGTAGTGTGAAAGTTGAACATGCCATTAGCAGTGATTTTGCTCAAGGTTGGACAAATAGTTGTACAGTGTTCAATATTTTGGGAACAAATTATTTAGGAATACACACATTATTTGTTAGGGACTTATTTGTGGTTTCAATTCTTTTTTCTCAATTGTAAAATATTTCTTTCCACTTTTTATAGGACGCCATTTTGTTTTACATTCCTCAAATTGTCCAAGCTCTTCGTTATGACAAGGTAAATATAAGAATTTGTGAGTCATTAAATGCATTTAAAGCCCACATATCTTCCGCTACTCAAATTATCCCAACTGTCCCTGTCTTTTAACCTTTGCTCCTCACAACCTGGTGTAGATGGGCTATGTGAGAGAATACATCCTGTGGGCAGCTCAGAAGTCTCAGCTTCTGGCTCACCAGTTCATCTGGAACATGAAGACCAACATTTACCTGGACGAGGAGGGAATCCAGAAAGACCGTAAGATATTGACCCTCCCTATTGCTCTCTGGATCTACAAATGCACAATTAAACTCATCCCAACAGGTGAACACACAGTGTGTACTGTTGACCCCCCCTGTCTGTGCAGCTGACATAGGTGAGCTCCTGGAACAAATGGTGGAGGAGATCACTGGCTCCCTGTCCGGCCCAGCTAAAGACTTCTACCAGAGAGAGTTTGACTTCTTCAACAAGATCACCAACGTGTCTGCCATTATCAAGTATGAACCCATTTCATTGTTTCTAATTTGCAGCATCAGTAAGCATCAATACTAAAAAAACAAACGTCAGCATATTTTTTACATTGCACTGCACTTTTCCTAAAGTTGCATAAAATTTGAGATGGATTCCTCACTGACATCCACTAGTTACAGTTCAGTATTAGTATCAGTATTGAAAGAACTTATGTTTGGCTCCATTTTAGTGAACATTTACATGTGAACATTTGAATGTGTGAAAATGAGCTGTAGGAGTGACCTAAGAGTGAGGACTGTTTGGGGACCTGGGACTGCTTTTAAAACACGTCCTCAAAGCGAAGGTTTTGTCTTCTTTCAGTAAAGTAAATATTGGTTTTAGTAAATAGGATACAACAAGGCCTGCAATCATTGATGTTGTCAAGATGCTGATCCAAAGGCCTCAAAGTAATAGTACAGTTAAACTTATATGTTAAACAGAAAGCTCTACTGTGGTAATCTTCAAAGTTTTATCCAGTGATAACAAGTTTCCCCCCCGAGCCGAGATGTTTTGTTCTTTTCTCTGCCTACCACCAGTGATCTACTCTCCAAATCCCTTTGGTGTTCATTTACTTGGCTACTAGATGCCGCAATGTCTCTTTGATTGTGCACCAGCCTGGAAGATACTGTATGCTGTGTTGCTGACTGCCTGTCTAGCAGTGTGTAAACTCTGCAGGTGATGAGTAACTTTCTGACAGGTCCCATGACCACTGGCTCCTACACAGAAACACTCCGTGTCAGCCCACTAGTGGCACACAAAAGTCCCATCAGCCCTCATTATGGCAATAATTGCAACTGTCCAGGGGAGAGACTTCTGTCCCCTGGCTCCCAGTCTCTATTACTCTCCACCCCAGTGACTTCCCTCTGTGAATAACAGCAGAGCCCAACTGTCACATGTAGTCTGAAGTCATCCAGTGAGATACCCATGCATACTGCTCTCAGTAAAGTCAGTCTTAGTAGTTTTGAAGTTGTTTTTGTTTGTCTCCTTTAGACCTTTTCCCAAAGGGGAGGAGAGGAAGAGGGCCTGTCTGGAAGCCATGTCACAGATCAAAGTCCAACCTGGCTGTTATCTTCCCAGCAACCCGGAGGCCATAGTTTTGGATATAGACTACAAGTCTGGGACTCCCATGCAGAGGTGGGCCTGAAAATCATCTTCTGTAATGCTTGAAAGAGCTACCAGAATTCACAGAGTAACTTTCAAAAACATCCCTTTGTATCTCTGTTTAGTGCTGCCAAAGCTCCTTACCTCGCCAAGTTCAAAGTCAGGAGGTGTGGAGTCAGTGAGCTGGAAAAAGAAGGTACTGCTAATGTTAAATGAGACTAAAGTAGACGTTGTATTTCTCAAACATGCGCACAGAGATTGTGTCGTGACCTCCTCTCTTCTCCTCAGGTCTGCGGTGTCGCACAGATTCTGTAGATGAGGCAAAGAGTGAAGAGGAAGCCAAGAGGATCTGCTGGCAGGCAGCCATCTTTAAAGTGGGAGACGACTGCCGACAGGTCTCAGTGTGACACTCACCTCTCCTTTTGCTTAAAATGCTGTTATCATCCCCCGGTTTGACTTCATTGCTTTTGCTTTGATTCCCTCTTTACCAGTTCCTCCTTTGTGTTCACAGGACATGCTGGCACTTCAGATAATCAGCCTGTTTAAGAACATCTTCCAGCTGGTGGGCCTGGATCTCTATGTGTTTCCTTACAGGGTGGTGGCCACAGCCCCAGGAGTAAGATCATATTAATCTCTTCCTCCATATTATCTTTGAACAGGAACTACTGATTGTTCAAAACAAATGTACACTCGGAGGAAACCACATATTTTAACTTTCCCCTGTAATCCAACCACACGTCATTCCTTTTGTTTCTGATGTTCCACCACAGTGTGGTGTGATCGAGTGCATCCCAGACTGCAAGTCTCGGGACCAGCTGGGTCGACAAACAGACTTCGGCATGTATGACTATTTCAGGAACCAGTATGGAGATGAATCCACACTGGCATTCCAGAAGGTAAACGGGACCACATTTTCCAGGGTTCACAGACCTAAAACACTTTAATCTGATATTGAGACTGATCTCTTTTCAGGCACGGTACAACTTCATCCGCAGCATGGCAGCTTACAGCTTGCTGCTCTTCCTGCTGCAGATAAAAGACAGACACAATGGAAACATCATGCTGGACAGCCAGGGCCATCTCATCCACATCGGTGTGGATTGTTTGCATTTCCTTATTTCCTTGTGCATTTTATTAAAGTCATTTGTATGGTGCTGTAATGTGAATCTAGGGTACGGCCAGACTTTGTATAGCCCATGCTGATTATTTCCAACAAAATCTGAGTCTTCCATATACTTGTATTGATTGTGCCAAGTATTATCTTTATGATACTGGATTCAGTTGTAAATCCTTCACATTTATGTGTGTGTGTGTGTGTGTGTGTTTCCAGACTTCGGCTTCATGTTTGAAAGTTCTCCTGGTGGGAACCTTGGCTGGGAACCAGACATCAAGCTAACTGATGAGATGGTTATGATCATGGGCGGGAAAATGGAGGCAACACCGTTCAAATGGTTCATGGAGATGTGCGTGAGGGGATACCTGGCTGTCAGGTGAGTGTGCTAACGCAAATGTTCACTGCACTGCAAAGCTGATGAACATGCAATATTAAGACAAGTTCCTCTGGTGCATCAGGCCCTACATGGATGGAGTGGTCTCCCTGGTTACACTCATGCTGGACACCGGCCTCCCCTGCTTCAGAGGACAGACCATCAAACTGCTCAAGTGAGTCGGTTACTGTTACTGCAACTGTGAGCCTCTGTGAGATGATGATGCAGTTTGAAAACCATTTACTGTCCCTCTCCCACATTCAGGCAGCGGTTCAACCCTGGCCTGAGTGAGAAAGATGCAGCTTCCTTCATCATCAAAGTCATTCAGAACTGCTTCCTCAGCAACAGGTCAGCACAAAACAGTTTAATGATCATTCTCATGTTCTTGGTAATATTGACCTCCTGAACGCAGCATTCACATTCGTCTGATTGCTCTTTTTTTTGTCTTACAGGAGTAGAACATACGACATGATCCAGTATTACCAGAATCAGATCCCATACTAAACATTTGTGCCTAAGCATGTGCATATATTGTCTGGTTATATGGTGTGTGTGTGTGTGTGCTTGAGTTGTGTGTGTGCCTTCATTAACGTTCACCGTTGAAGATTGTCGCTCATCGTTTCTGCTGATTGTTGGATGTTTGTGTTTGTTTTAGCTTCTTGTTTCCTCTCAGACAAAGTTTTCTTCATATTAGTTTTCTATTCCCTTATTTATTACGTTGACGTCAATGTTGTTATTAATTATTATTATTCTATTGCACTAGCATCTTGACTTCTGTGCACTCTTGGTAAACTGCACGTTCAGCAAATACTTAATCAGAGTTTGTGCCAATTTTAGATCATTTGTAATATTTGTGAATGTGGATTCTTAAAGCTGTTGATTTTAGATGGGTTTTGAAATGTAATTGGATACTTGAAGTAGCTGAAGTAGACCGGTTTCAGTTCTGACCAATGTGGCCTATCGTGTCATCTTGTACTTGACTGTACTACTGTACTTCTCTTTTTAATGGACCAGTCAGATTTCTTTGATCTGTAGCATGGTACTCGTCTTGTATTTAACAGTGGTGACTGACTGTATAGATGTGGGTTGCATTGTTTGTATTTTTGGGTTTCCGTTTTTGCCTCGGGAGACACAATGCACATAAGTTTTGGGAAACACTGGGGCTGAGATTTGTATATTTAGCATTGCCAAAGGGGGGGGGGTGCACATAAATCCAACTTTTGTATTGTTTATGTATGAAGGTAAGGCACACCTTAAATGTTGGGCAGTTGCATGAAGTTAAGCGTTAACTACCATGTGGCCTGAGTCCAATGTGGCTTTTGGTGAAAGTTATTTTAGTAATCCAAAGTGCTGTGGCCCATGTCCATACGGCTTGCTTAAGCCTTAATGTAATGTTACTGATTGTAAAGATTTTGCCTCTCTTTGTATATTTATATCCATGACCCATTTTCTTTCTCCTTTTCTATCTTCATGCCTTTTGAATGAGAATGCATAAGATATGAAATCAATTAAAGATATATTAACTTAAACAAACACTCTTATTCTCGCTGAAGGTGCTTGATTGAAGAAGTATATGTTTTTGTTGTTGAAGACACTGTTACACTCAAGTCTGTCTAAGTGTCACACACTGATAGTGAGAGACAGTACATTTAAAATTAGTTGGTTTAATTTGTGAACCAAAACATGAGCAGAAGTAAGAACCAGCTTAAAGCCTGATTTGATACTGTGGACCATATACGTAACATGTTAATAATGTATAGTCCAGCTGAATTTATAAAACCAGATTACAATTTATGGTGCTTTGGGTTTTATACATTTGTAGTTGCAGACAAAATACCTCCTCGGGAGTTTGAAAGAAATGTAATAACATACACACTAACGTTTAAAAAAAAATAAAAATCAGTGTGTTATATTAAATTAGGTTTCTTTCACAATAAGAAGACTTTGAACAAACCAGACACTGTACAAAAAAGCCAATGAGGTGACTGGGGAGGAAATCAAATGACTCCAAATGATGATAATGCTGTTTCCTGCTTGTGTAAAGAAGCACATACCTTCTTTATTTTAAATAACTCACACCAGCAACTTGAGACGTTTAATCTCGTTTCTCTACATGCTGATTTTATATTTACATCCACCAGAGGGCAGCAGACAACGGCATATTTAACACCTTTAAAAGTTACTGAGGGTGCCAGTTCTGATATATTCAAAGAAGATACCATGCAGTCATAAACAACCTGAAACCAAATCTGCTATTGCAGTATTCCAGCAAGTGGTATCAGGAAAAAAAACTGAATCTGTTTCCCTCTCAGATAATGAGAGTAGCCTTGAATGGGTCTTGAAGTGTTTACAGATGAAATGAGTGACTCTGCTTTTGAAGAAGACCTTTCCCTCTGATGGTAGCACAACTACATGGAAGCCAACATGTGCTCGCCTGTTTCTACAGCTGCAACACATGAACCTGAGACGCAGTCTTGTGTGTCACACAAGACTGCGTCTCAGGTTCATGTGTTGTCTATATATTCTTGCAAAACAGGTTTTTCATGCAGGACAAACACTGATACATTAGCCTAACCCAAGAGGTATTACAAAATTGCAGGATTTACTTTAGGTTGTGTGTGTTTGATGTACAGCAGCACTTGGAAGTGGTGTGTGTTACACTCTCATGGTGTAGAGATCAGCAATTTATTGGATACATTCAGCCTTGAAAGCAACATGTGTTCATGACTGCATGGGGCTTGAGGTTGAAACTCAAAATCCCTTTTTCAAAAGGGCAAAACTAATCAGGTAATTCACATAACTTGTGTATGTGTTTGGTAGAAGTGTGGGTGGGCTGTTGGGTGTGTCAGCAGACCACAATAAGAGCCCTGAGGAAAGGGCTGAGGCAGTTCAGGTCTACCCACTGGAGGTCAAACAGTGAGTAAGAGGTGGAGAGAGAGAGAGTGATAGAAAGACAGAAAGACTGCACACTGGCCTGCTCTTGCTTTCAGTTCTCACAACTGCTGTACAGGTAGTTTTAATGAAAAGCTTATAGATCTAAGTGAAGAAAAAGGTACTGATGGTTGTTTGTGGGTGGATTCTGGATTCTCTATTTGGTTAATATTTCAGTGCGTACTGATGTCCAGAGGGGGAACACCTTGATGTATTTTTGATGAGATCAGATCACTGACTGTCATGGCTACTCCCTGTGGTCCTGCAGGTGTACTGATCTAATCCGTGCAGCTTTACAAAGAGTTTCAAATTTGAGATGCGTGTGTGCAGCAGAATGAACATTTGCGGTGCCTTAATGCCTAAATAAAATAGCACAAGACAAACACGTGTAACTTACGTTGCCCCACCAATTTGGCACCCATCTTAGCATTCATGTCCTTGTATGGTATTCCCAGGCTATGCTAACCTATAGCACTTGTATCATGTATTATCTCAGTCATTTTTCCCAGTTACACTGGCAATGGCAACCAGCAGTGTGCTAATGCCAGCAATTAAAGGAACCTTTTTATTTCATGTAGACAACTGAAAACAACAGTAAAAATGGAGTAACAACTGTCCAACCGAGCAAGGGAAAACATCCAAAAAAGGAGAGAATAAACTTCAAGATCTTGAATGATGCAAAACAGTGACAACAGCACATAAACAATGACATAAATACAAATTAATTTGATGTGGAGAAAGATCAGAGAGAGGGAAAGACTTGCAAATCAATAACATCCCAACAAATATCCCAATGCCTCGCTCAGTTTAACCTTACTCAGAAATTTCAGCGTCTGTTGAGATGAAAGCAAAATGATGCCGAGAGCAACACAGAGTGGGAAAAATAATTAATGATCTGAATTTCACACATGTACAAAGACAAACTGATACCAACAGTTTGTTAATGTGGGTTGTCTGTGTGTGTTTGTGTGGTATATGCTGGTGTGTGGGTGGCAGTGTTATATGAATTGTCTGCATATGTGAGTGATTATCCAGCGTGTACGTACTGAGGTGTTTTTGTATTAGCTTGTGTGAATCTATTTTATTCACTGAAAACTCTCCTCCTCCTCCTTCTTTCTCTCTCTATACAAACATATACTGTGACTACACATATCCATGGTCATCTCATGCATTAAACTGTGTTGCATCTTGTGACACATTCATGCTTCTTGAACTGGTGCAGCCCCGGTGCTGTATGCCAGCCATGTGCTATGCAATAATTAACTCTTCTCTGAACCGTTCCAGCCATTAAAGCTGTAAGGAGTGAAGTTGAGTAGAAAGGGCTATTTGTCCAAAGGCTAGTGCAGACAGTCAGGCCTATTGATGAGATGCTGGAGCTAATCAGGAATAGTGGCTACCGTGCCCTGAATAGCAGCGTTGATGTGTTCTTCAGCAGGAGAAGCGAAACACCACACAAAAGTCGGGCTGTCCCCTATCGTCACTGCTGCCACAGCCAGAGTTTTTTATTTTCACATAAATGGGGCATCCTGTAAGACTGGCTCTTGATTTTAATGTCTTTCACATGGCTTTACAGGTCTCTCATGTGTGGAGGGCCCATAAAGATACTGGAATGAACAGCTGTGGATGCTGGTAGGAGAGGGTGGATACATAACCCGAGCCTAATGAGACCTATCAGTCAGACTGGGTTCGGACAAAAATTTAAAAATGATGTTCAGGTTCACATTGGGTTTAGTCATGTTGTACAATATTTATAACCACTGATATCTTTGCATAACCAAATGTCTTTGTGATAAAAACAATTTACTTTTAGACAATGAAGAAAGAGAATTATACAAACCCACTATGTTAGCAAAAGTTGATAGCAAAAGTTAGACATCAGGCAAGATTAACATTTATCTGTAGATAGTTGACACAATTTAGTCCAAAAAGTTCCTATAATATCAAGGTTAAGAAGTGGTACGGCCCACTTTAGGATTTTTCTGGATATGACAATGGAAAGAGTTATATTTAGGATTGACCTGTTGTTTTTATCTTTTTTTGTGGGGGTCAAGTCTTAATTAGGAGGGTTAGACCCTTAAGTCGCCACCCTAAATTGAATCATGAGCCAATACAAAGCAACTGGCAAGCAGTAACAATGGTAACAAGTATGTGATCCAGGCTTAAATAAAAACATAAAAAACAGAATGACTGTCCAATTGGGGTCAGACTCAGTGGCTATTCTGTCTGACCCGGGTAGGAGGGACCCGTAGAGGTTGTCTTCAGGGTCCATAAGTTTTAGAAGCTATTTCTTATGTGGCCATGTCTACAAAAGAAAAAGAATAATATTAATTAGATTTTACAGCAAATGTTTACTATATTTATTAGAATCTGAAAACTGGATGCCTTTAACCATGTAAGATTTGACCCTATGCTCCACCATAATGTTAGCGTAGCTTAGCACAAATCATGGATGTTTATGGAATTAAATAGCAGCTTGTTTTAAGAGACACTTTGAGACTTGTCAAAGATGAATAGCTGGTTTAATGAAAGCACTTATTGTAATTTGCATATATATTAAGTCACTCATTAACCAAAAGTAAGCTCATCTCAAACCTCCAATCCATTTTCTGATCACATATGTTCACAGTACACAACATGGACAGATTATACGTAAATTACGTTACTCCAACTCTAGTGTCACTGTGGGAATTTTGTATGTACAATCCTCACTTAGAGAAAATATTAGAAACATGTCTCTGTAGCATAAAGTAGACCTCAATCATGAACTCCCTAAAACAGTTTCATCATAGAACTTGACATCCAAACACACCTTAATCATGTGAGTTATTGCATTCAGCGAAGTGGAGATAGTGTACTGGCCACTGTGCATCTTTAGTTTGACTTAAAAAAGAGAGAGAGAGTTAAATTCCCCTAAAAGCGATTCAATTCACTCATGTCATTTTCATTTTATGGCTGCCTGTTGCAGTTTACATGTGACAGGAGGAGGGTGGTAGGATCAACCGCACCTCTGCAGTGTTTCCACTGTTGATCAGTTGTGTTATCTGATGCTGTGATGACTTAAGGGAGGGATCGGAGCCACTTGCTTAACCAACATACGCTACTGTTTACCTGCGAGCTAAAGGCCACTGGGAAACACACACTGTACAATTTAACATGCAAACATGTATATGCACACACAAACAGGTGGCATGTACAAGTAAGCCTAGATACATCATAATGATATATTGCACTGTATTCAATACAATTTGGCATATTAGCATAACAAATCAATGTTTCATAAAGACCCTTTATGAAAAGACTTGGCCAGAACTTTCTAAGGGCTTGTCAAGACACACACTGGGGCCAAAACGCCTTCTTTTTTCTTTTCTTTCTGTCTTTTTCTCTGTGTTTCTTGGTGCCCACGTGTTATACGCTATTGGTCCAGACTGCTGAATGGGCCCCAGTGTTCGCCCTCTCCTTATCATGTGACCTTTGATCTGTTTGGACAGCGTGACCAACAGAGGCTGCAAGGAGAGGAGAGCCAGAGACACCCAAGCCAGAGCAGAAGAAACCTGGCACATTTCAATTGTAAGGCTGCTAAATGAAATGCAGGCATGTAACAAGCGTCAAGTGCACATTTATGCAGTTAAAATGAAACTGAGATATATGATAAATACAGTATTTGTGAAACCTCAGGGCTTCGTGTCCCTGCTAAACTTCATATTGACCTCACAGTAAAGGCCATGATGCATAAAACACAATCATTTGTGTGCACTTAGAGGAAATCAGTGCTCTGGGATATACAGATTAAGAACAGCATATTCAGCCTCTGCACTGTTAACTCTTTGTTGCATCTCCCTTCCTGTTGTCCTCTCAGCACCCTTTTACCTCTACTGCCTCCCAGCATGTCACCCTGCCCCAGCCATGTGTCTTTCTATTGACTTACTGTAACAGTCCTTTCTTTGTTGTCACTAAACTGACTTTGTGCTTCCAGATTCATATCAGCCACAATAAAACATAACAGATTGCAAGTATTAAAACCTCTTAGCTTGTTTTTGTTTTGTTTTGGTTTTTACATATTTGCGACTCTGAAGTTCAATTCAACATTTGCAAAAGACATCAAATAGTGAGTCAGTCCCAGCTGTATGTCACATGCCAGTCATTCGGTTGCTTTCTCTTATTCTACTTTTATAAGCATTTTATAATTTCCTTTAATGCCTGTTATGTACACAATTGTATGTTTTCTTGATAACATGTTATCCCTATTTTTCTCCATTTGGCTGGAACATTGCAGTGTAAAATGCACATTTAATGTTTTCATTTGATCTGTCAGCAAGAGAAAATATGCACCAGGACAAGCAGAATTAATCAGGACCACACAGAACTTCTCTAAACATTAAAACAGGGATTTGGTGCATTAAAGTTTTCCCACAGTTTACTGGCTGGTGCAGGAGTGATGGTGTAAATCAGTCAATGCAGTTAAGTGTTTTCCCAGCAGAGGGCTGAAGCAGCAACAAACTTCAGGAACATCAGATTCCAAACAGGACGATGGAGCTTTGTATGAAACATGCAAGACTTCTTCTTCTCAGGTTATTACAATTTAAAATGCTAAACTAATTTTAAATTTTAAATTCTAAACTAACTTACATTTTAAATTAAAAGCAATGATTTCTTTTTGCATAATGAACAATTTTAGCCAAAAATGAGTGATTTAAACCAATTAAACCAAAAATGAGTGATTTAAACCAATTAAACCAAAAATGAGTGATTTTCTTCCTGAAACATACTTCAGTTTTACCCATGAGGCTGAATCAGATTAATTAGGCACTGTCCATGGCAACCAGGCGACAACAAAAAGCCTCTGCCACTCTCTCAACC
The DNA here is from genome assembly GCA_008933995.1 of Datnioides undecimradiatus. Lineage (NCBI taxonomy): Eukaryota > Metazoa > Chordata > Actinopteri > Lobotiformes > Datnioididae > Datnioides > Datnioides undecimradiatus. The sequence continues at coordinate 9,702,425 of WARS01000015.1, forward strand.
GCCATGGCCACTGTTGCCACGGAGACCCATTCAGATGCCCGGTGGTGACCTCTGACCTGAGAGAAGGCTGGTGAATGTAGCTGAAAGGGGCGGCTGGGCTGGGGCATCTGGGGTATCATCTGGCGCCTAACAAAGCCCCTCGCCAGCTGGGGAGGAGGGCAGGAGATAGAGAGAGAGAGGGAGCTGGAGGAAGGGGCACAGAGGAGAGGGGAGTGGAGAGAAAGAGAGAGCGCCCTTTTCTTCTTGCCCTCTTCAGAGAGAGTGGCCATTGACACTGTGCATCTCATTAAAATCTGTGCACCCCCCTGCTCCTCTTGCCTCCCCTCCTTCTCTCTCTGGAGCAAAGGGCCCAAGCAGCTGCCTGTCCCGCTCTGGCCATTCAAGCTCAAGTGCAGTCCACTGCAGGATAGAGAGGAGAAAGGCAGACAGAGAGAAGGTTGGGAGTTGGGGGGTGGTGGAAGAGGCCTTGGACATATGCCACCACCACTGGGACTGGAGAGGCTGCACAGAGAAAGAAATTGCCCTGCTGTTATATTTTAAAATGCTGTCTTTTCTGTGTTCTCTGTGTTTTTTCTTATTAGAATTATATATAAGATTGATGCGATTTAGAAAGGCGGCATGCACAGATACAAACATCAAGTTTCTATTTTGAATCACGTCTTAAAATGCTGCCTTCCTGCTGCATGATTTCATAGCCCTCTTTTCTGTCAGACACAGCATGCATCCTGAAGTGGTTCATTTTTTTATGTGCAATTTTCAAATTTCTGAAATGTTAGTACGTTCAAGAGTGATGTGATGTCACTGTGGCGCCAGACATGGCCCCATCCATGTGTAGATGGACAGCAGGATAGAACATGCAAACAGCTGCCGGGTGGCAACACACGTAATCACAGACAGCAAACAATGACACACACACCCGTCAACCTCCTAGAGCCCCTCTGGTGTCCCTAGACCCCCAAAGGACATTGTGGATATGCACAGGGCTCTCTGAGGGTCATGGTCATGCAGTGTGTGTGTGTGTGTGTGTCTGTGTATGAAGCCAAGAGAGCACAGCAGGAGTGCTGTCAAAACAGAAAATCTGCCATGGGGTGCAAAAGGTGGGGGATCTGTAATAAGGGAGGGGAGAAATGACTAATATGAGAGGTGGGGCTTAAATGGGTGGGTGCTGAGCTAATGAGATGATAGCACCGCAGGTACAAGAGAGTGAAGCATAAGCAGGGCTGCACTTACACAGAGGAATATAACATGTTCATGTGTACACACACATTCATTTGCAATGACAAACACACTTAAGGCATGTGATTGTTTGAGGAGTGACTGAAGCAAATGTTATTCATGAGGGACTCATAGAGGGAAAACAGCGTGCATCACATGTCTGGAGAAATCAGCCTCGACTCTCCTTGCTCTGTTTTTCAATCATTACAAGCTAGTTTGGATTCCTAAATTCAAGGGTACAGTGAGAGAACCCCTTGTCCCCCCACCTCTTCTCTCTCTCTCTGTCATCTCCGCTGATGAATGGGGCTTTGCGTGTGGATTTTAATTACTGCTCTGTCGAGGTGGGAATTGGCCATGCATTAAATTGGAATGAGACATTTTTCCCCTCAGCAGGGGAGGGAGGAGAATGGAGGGTAAAAGGAGAAACTGGTTACTGTATATTAATTGAACCATCCAGTGGCACAAAGTTCTCACATAACTGTGCAACGCCGGACAAAAAGAGAGCCTGGAGTTCATGTTTTCACATGCAGGAAAACTACAGATGCGTTAGGGAGAGGGTCTGTTGGACTTATTAGAGACATTTTTTTCTGTTAAAATCATAGCAGGAAGGAGTTAACAGCTCTGTGGCTTCTTCTCTTTGGACTGCAAGAATTCATTTAGTCAATGTACTGTAAGTGGAGGAAGTCATACAGGCCAGGCGCTGCAGGGTGGCAAGGGCAAATGCAGTTATGATGAAGGTCTATCTGTGTCAATTACCTCTGATTAAAAAGGACATTGCATGGGTCAAATTTCATTTTGCTGGTGCAGCTTAGCAGCATCAAAGAAAATTGAGCTTTGAATCTATTCACACACACGTACACAGGAAGGCTCATACTGCAGGCATGGTGTTCAATGGACCAAGGAAAGGACTAGTGGTCCAATTTGATTTTTTTTCCAGTGCCAGACTCACTTTTCCTGACCTCAAACAGCACAGAATGTACTCAAGGTTTGGGGGAAACTGGGAACCAGTGGGTCATGTTCCAAGATGGGTTCCAAGTTCAGGGATAGCAAATTTTACAGTTTGACTTGTGATGTTTCACAATGGTGTGTAGGTTAAACATGTCAAAATAATTTCATTTATATAGTTCAAGTGATACAATTAGCAGTGATCATGGACAATCTGAGCTGTTTGTTAGGGTTGTGTCAACTTTACGAGTCAATGAGCATCTCCTCCTTTAAATGACTCACTGGTCACCTGACAGTTTAGCTGCATTTTCAGGAAGCTGCAGAATCCACTGGTGGATTATGAGGGCTTCAATGGGTGCTTCCTCCAAATCTGCTGATAAGAGGGTTTCACCTTCTCTGCCACGCCTACAGGAGTCTTTGAAATGTTGTTAAGTTGATGCAATATCTTGTATTCAGTCTAGATCTGGATCAGGACACAGTAGAGCACTGTTATGTCTTGTGTTCTGGTCATTACATGTGGTTATTAGCTATTTCCTGTGTTGGTCCTTTTGAATGAGGAGGATTTGTGTAGGATTGAAACTGCAAACAACACATGCATTGAATAATGTAGCTAACTGTGTTTGCTATATTAGTATCAGTTGGCTTGTAATCACTTTGACACACACACACACACACACACACACACACACACACACACACACACAGCCTCATGAGAAAATAGATCAAATGTGATGGAGGAGTGTGGAGGAAATGTAATGTAAATGTGGCGGAGAAGACTACACTGATCCAGTAGACTCATACAATTGGTATGAGTCTACTGGATCAGACATGGCAGATCAGTGCCACTGCAAAACAATTTTCATATTGATTTGTAATTTCCAAATGAATTGAGTAAGAAATTCTACGCAGTCCAGTGCAACATGAATCATAAAAATATATAAAATTCCACTAGTTTTGTGGATTTTCAGCATGCAAATCAGTTTGGAGCCATTTAGAGAAGGTGCATTTTTCATTTTTAACAAATATTTACTGAGCATTGAAGTTTTCTTTGTTTCTTTGTTCTTTGTTGGTCTTCTTCACCTATGGGCAAACTCCCATCCAGGGTGGTTCCTATCACTGTGGAAACTGAGGTCACATCCTCTGTACACAGTTCCACTTGAATTTCATTCCTCATTGCATTTGGAGGACTTATACTCAAATTTGCTGCACTTCCAAGCTCCTGGCTACACCCTGTTCCCACCAGCACACAAAACACCAACCTTTTAGTCTTGGAAATAAACCAAACGTACACTAAACTATCTCAACTGGGACAGATCCACATTCCTCCCATGCTGAATTTCAAGCTGAAAAAACATGAATTGAGATTGTTGCAGATATGTGGATATATACAGTAAGACATATGTCTCACTGTATATACCTTAAATTATTTGTATTACACTTTTAGGGACAACAACTACTTCCATCAGGAATGTCAAAACCAGTGAATGTCATTCAAAAAGAGCTTTTCTATAAATAGCACTGACAATCAAAATTACCAACCTGTCAATTGGATACTGAGGATGTGAACCATACATGGATCACAGCAGAAGGTAAGACTTTGAAGTGCATATCTCGTTTGCCTTCACAAACAGTCTATGTTTCTCTGAAGTTGCCGAAAAATGATAGCGCTGAGTGTAAAACCTTATTTTGCTCCCATTTTCTGTCAATTATTTACTGTCTCTCGATAAGACTGTGACCTGAAGTGCTCCCTAGTCAGAGGTCTCTGCTTTGACTTGAGCTAAGCTGTTTTTAGGGTATTCATAAGGTTGCCTTGTGGTGGAAGATGAGTGTGTCCAGCTGCCTGTGGTCCTGGGGCATATGCAGCCATCATATGATTTGATTGGAGGTTGCAGAGGTCAACACATGGTCATCTGTAGTCAGCTGACAGGCTCTGTGATAACAGGCCAGACGGGCAAAGGACAGGGAAAGCATGACTTGGCAAACACATGACCTGGACAAATATCTTTTTCTGTTTGGCCTTGTTTGTCCATTATATTCACTCAGGCTCTTTCAACCACTCTCCTTTGAAGTGTGTTACACTCTGCTCTCCTCAACCACTTTTCGTCTCTCAGCATACTGAAGCTGAGTGCTTCAGACTTTATTGATTTGTTGTTAAAATCTGTAGCATCACTTCCTCCAGAGTGTTTGAGTTTCTTAGGCCTGACAAACTGGAAGTAATGAGAAAGGTTGTTGAACTTTTGTTGTTATAACTTTTGTTATATAATATTCCCACTTTTAATGCTGGCATAGTTACTACTCAGATGTTAAGATGTTGACATTGACATTGGACTCATGTTGATGCTGCTGTTGTTTATAGATTAGGTGAACATTATCAATATGAGTTTAAGAATTGCACAGTGATATACTTTGATTTATCATTTTACAGTTTTTAATTATCTGGTGTGGATGGACTAACACTGGGAAACTGCAACCAGAAGTAAAAAAGTTAAAATAAATTATTCAGTTTTTATAGAAGTCAGAAGCAAAAGTAAAACAGTCAGTTACCTCAGATCCTCAACAGTGGAAAAATATAGTATCATATACACTTTTCACCTCTTTATAACTGTTAATTCAGCTCTAATGCAGGCAATGTGTCTTGAACATTTAATCATGGTTAATCTATTGATGTATTTCATTTGTTTTTGTGACTTTTAAAACCTTTAATGTCTTATTCAAAGAATGTCTTCCCTTTCATAAAGCATTTCAACTACAGTCAGACTTTACTCAAAACAACCCTCCAAAATTCACAATGTAAACATTGTTCCACGCTGCAGCAGGCCTGTACATTAAATGAACTTATAAATAATAAAAGTACACACTGATTACCCGAATACTGTATTTTATAAGATCGGTGATAAAGAACAGTTTTCAAACTGAGTTTAATCCTGTTAAAGTCATTTGCTCCATCAACCTTCTTATCCTATCAACTCAGCTCTAATCCTCAGATTATAAAAGGAATACACAGCCACTGAGAAGTTTATTCTATCCTCCATTTCCCCACACAGTCTACTTTTTTCACTCCCTTTCCTTCCCCCTCTGCCTCTGCTTTTCCCTCCCTTTTTCCTTCCTCTTCACCTCCTCTTTTTCCCACTCCTCTGTCTGTTAATGGACTGTTGGCAGCGAGCCAGGGGAAGCGTCTGTAGGTCTTCCCTCCTTTACTAAGCTCTCAGCCTGCGTGTGTGTGTGCGTGTATGTATGTGTGTGGTACAGAGCTCTCTCATAATCACTGCCATTCAGCACCTCGTCGGAGTGTGTCCGTGTTTACACGGTCAGGGTCAGGGAGCAGGCAATAACTTTTTCTCTCTCTCTCTTTTATTTCAAACACACACACCAACACAAACAAATGCACACACACACACACACATACACACACACAGACCAATGCATGCACAAACAGAGGTCAAGGAAAAAGGAATACACATAAATATAACACTCTGTAACTATTATTTTGGTGGACAACAGAAAGAGCTTAAAAAGTTCTGTCTTTAGCCTCAGAGATGACTTTATTCATTGTCTCCAAACTACTGCAAACTACTACTACAAACAGTTTATACCATGCTCATAGAAAATCCTCATTTCTGATTGGTCCATTTGCTTTTATTATATCCTCCTGACTACCATTAGTTCAAATTTGTCCTCTGTGGAGGACATTTAAAAACCTGAATATTTCCCACCCACTTTATACTACTGAATTAACTCCCTTTCCTGGTAATCAGGAGGATATAGTGGGACATCTCAGTTTAAAAGTTTACTATGGGTTAATGGATCATATTTCCGTGGTTTTTGTAAATACAAAGAAGAGGTAACATGGGTTTTCACACTGTCATATGTTTTTTTTCACTAAGCAGCAGGAGAGACTAATTTTATTTTCAATGACAAAACAAAGGCTGAAGTGATCTGTCGCAAACGTCAGTCACAGTTTACAGACTGAACGTGCTTGTAGCATTTCATGCATTCACTGTTTAGTTACTATACCAACTGGACTCTAACTGGACCAACATGTCCTTAGTTAACAAAGTTTAAATATTAGCATTTTTCATTTGTCTTCACATATCCCATCCAACACACCTGTCAACAACACACTGAAGGTGTTTATGATGAGCTGCTACAGTTAAGTTGCTTCAGATAAAAGTGTGAGATAAATAAATCTTAATTATTGTCGGATGTAATAAGACCCTGTGGGTGTTGTTTAGCAAGTTGCTGTTTATGTCTAAAAGCACACTGGCATCAGAAATGGTGTTGGCACATGGAGCCATAATTTGTCTGCATTGCCCCAGGCAGTGCCACATTTATAACAAACCAGAAATAAACAGATGTTACACAACACCATTATGTGTATGTAAACTATTAATAACTACAAAGTCAACCTCATTTGTTGATGGTTTTTCACAGTCTTTGTGAGTTTTCCTACAGCTACAAACTGCTACAAACAGTTTATGTGTGCACATAAATACATTGCTTTACAGGGTTTAGCTCTACAAACTGTACCACAGGCGTGTGCATACAAATGTGAATGCAAATCATCTCTGGCAGTCAAGAAAAGCTCTCAGCAGGGCAACCTGTATCACTGGTTTGAATGTACAGACTCAGCTTGTTCACATTGACAGGCATTGTAAGGAAGTAATTGTCTTTGCAGTAAAGACTCCCCTGGCATGGAGGAATGTGGCTCGTTCTCTCTCCCTGTCTGTTTTCTCTCTGTAATCTGTTATCTTTTCTCTCTCTCTCTCTCTCTAATAGCTACCCTCTGCACTTGCCCCTGAGGGTCTGTGGGCCATTCCCTTTATATTTGCATGCTAGGAGTGGGTGTGTGAGCAGTTCAACTGTCTGTTTGAATCTCAAATAGCCCAGGGATATACCACTCATCACTGGACTGCAATTTATTGGAAGAAATGATGAAACACCTTCAACTGTGACACTGACTACCTTTGGGGCTGTCCAAACACAATTACCATTTTATAGTGTTAGAGAGTTAATATTCATGATCCTGGTAACTGACTTTAGTGTGTGTTTTATTAACTGCTGCAGGTCCAGTGGTACTTCCACTTCCCCTGGTTTCTGGGCATTTGTGTGTGCGTCTATGTGGGTAGGAGCAAACATACGCCTATAGTGAGACTCTACATGTGTGTGGTTAGGAGCAAACATATGCCTATAGTGAGAAGTACATCAGGTATGTGACACACATGAATAGAGAGACAGGAAGCAATGCAAACACCAACAGTAGAACACACTCATGCATACAGCTTCTCTGATCTACACTGCTGGCATGCTTCACTCCCCTGGAGGTCCATGTATGTATATAAAGCAAATGACACGATTGTTATCAAATGAGAAAATTATATGCAATAGAGTGGCTGTGGGTTTTTTATTAGTTGTAATGCCATTTAACATAAATTATTCATAAAAAATCACATTTACTTTGATTTAGTGACGAACACTGCCAGGGGGTGGCTCCTGCTGTGACACAAGTGCCTTACAGGAGTACATGTGACCCATAAACTGAGCTCAGGTATGTCTGATGTGTCCATGCCCTCTCTTTCACAACAATTTGGTTAGATGACATTTATGAGAAAAAGAAAATGTTAAAGAATTATTATTTATTTTTAGAAATTTCCTTAAACCATAAACTAAGGTTACTAGAATATGTAAGTATGTAGAATACGCATTCTTCTGAGTGATTTCCTTTGTTCAGATGTTTTCATTTATGAAGAACATGTGCTGTACTTAGCATACAGTGATTATGCTTCAGCGCTGAGCCAAATGTAATGGCATGCATATCCATAATATATGTATATTTACAAAGAGTCTTTCATTAATGCGCATGAAATGTAAGTTTATAAGGTTATAAAGCCATAATTATGCATCAGGCAGGGATACCTCAACATTCTACATTTCCTGCACAGCATGGTTTTGAACTTTAATCAGTATTTAATCAATGAAACATATGCTGCAGCCCTACAGAGATGCTGTGACAAACAGCTATTTTCTTTGTTGATTAATCTGACAAGAATATTTCTGATAACAATGTACAATGTACAAAATATCAAAAGCATTTCAAGAAATTGCCAAAGACTATTTTTAAGAGCTAAAGACTGAAAGAGCTGGAGTTAGTGAATGACAATGAAGTGTCACCTGTACAAATGAATCAAAAAAGATCAAATTAGATCAAATTTAGAAGAGATGTAACAGTGATATTCATATGCACAACATGTAGTTAGTTTAATAATTGATAAGATATAGAGTTAAAAACAAACTGCATGGGTGGAAAGGTTTGCACTTGAAGATACAATGGCACCTCACAACTGTGTGTCCTGTGAAAGCATGAAACTCAGTCAACCAGAGCAGCCTTACCAAGAGTATCTATGGCAACCATGAGCACAACACCCTAATTCAGTTTCTCTTTCTCGATTAGAAGTTTAATAACCTAAAATAGTTCCAATATTTCCACAATATATTTAATATTACTGATATTTATAATATTTGTAGAAGCAGAAATAGCTGAGCATGAGTACATACTGGCTGAATACACAATGTCAAGGGTGAACCAGTAAAACAGTAATACATGTATGCTGTTAAATTTGGAAAGACACAAAGTTCTTAAAGTTGTGCATCCAGGAGATTTCAATTACTCTGTTTGATCACACCCAAAGTTGGACTGAGCTGGGTGGAGCGATTCTGAAAATTGTGTGATGTCACAAAAACATTTTTCCTGATACTTTTAAACCCTCCAGTTACCCACTGCTCCCCCAAAACAGGTGTTTTCACTCATGCTGCCTGATTAGACCTCTTCTCAGTGGCCATGCACAAACTAGGTTTGATTGACAGCCCTCACTCAACACAGCACGGCTAAAGAAGGAGCTAAAAGGGGATTCAGAAGTTCATTCTTTTGTTTTTAATTGGCTGGAAAATTAGCTTGTAACTTGGCGATGCACACAGTCAGTGGCAGCAGCAGTAGATGAGCATAAGGGTTTATTGGTTGGCTATACTGTAGCACAGATTGAGCTCTGGACCTTTTGACTTTATGTGAAACAGCACTAAGATCTGAGGTGTTCAGGTATCCTGGAAGGCAGTTTGTTAAGGAGCAGTTAATTGACTAAAAGATAAAACTTGTAGCTCCAACATTTTTATATAAATGACATCAGGAGAAGTGGAGTATAATGATTCATTTTATATTTACACAGAAATTCTAAGTTGACTAAAGGGGAAGGTTGGGAGGACAGCAGCTGTTTATATGGTGGTGGTGTGCTCTAACGATCAATTAAGGATTTTATGTTTCAGGAACTACATCTCCTGTAGGCTTACATGTTGTGAGTGAGAGGAGGCTTGTGGCTACATGTTAAGGTAGAAACACTGCTCCAAACACTAGCTGATCACAGCAGACACAGTAATGATGCCTCAGAACAGCTTAAATTGCTGCAAAGCTATCAAAGACATCACCACACTGAGCACACCTTTTGGCATTTTAAAGCGTTGTGTACGTTTTAAAGGTCAAACAGAGTCTGAAGCTCAGCGTATGGCAGTGGGTTTGAATTGAGTTGGATCATTCCTTCCATTATAAAATCATGACTTTCATACAAAAATCAACAGAATGTACTTGAAAGCCATAAGCAAGGGCACACTTCTGCTGAATGAGGTGCAGAGCTTGATGTCCATGTGATGTTTGTGAGCATAAGGGAGTTTTCAGATACTGAAGGACAGTGGGATTAAGAAACTGGCTGAAGAGAGGAACAATGGTTCTAACCTTTACAATCAGATAATATTCTACTCACTGCCTCCCAATAATTCTAACTCTTCTATCATCTCTCCTTTTCAGTGGTAGCATTTAGCCTCCAGAGTGGCCCACATGTATCAACAATCTGCTTATACCAACTGGGTCATTTGCACCTAATGAGATCAAGGAAGGCTGATCCAATGCTTTGAGCGTGAGATCACACCAACAGCACTGTTTACACACTTAAATATATACGTACATATAAAACAATCTCCCCAGTTTTCTGGCATTCTTCAATCATATATTTGTTCAAGACATATTATACAGTGTGATGAAAGAGCAAAATTAGCTTGAAACACTATTTTGTAAAAATAACTGTAAACAGCAATTGTGTCCTTTGACAAGAAGGTTTTTAGATTAGGTCTAAAACACTGGTTCCTCCTTTTTCCTTCATTGTTTTTCAAGAACCAGCAGCATTGAGCTTAGAGCTGGTTTAGTAATTCTCCAAGCAGATTAGGATGCCTACTGCATGCTTGCAGAGGATTGGGCACACAAGCACAAGAATCCAACAATACAGCAAGACAGATTACCTATCCACAGTGGCACACAGCCAGCCACGGCCACAGGAAAGCTGCATTACTGCTGATTCTTCCTCTTACAGTCTTACATTTAAAACCACTCAGGCATTCATAAACACACATAAACACACACGGCGCAACGCTCTCCAGATAGGCGGCACATGCATACTGTTCAATGCATGCACGAATACAAAAGCACACATGCTAGTGCACATACCAACATAAACACACATTCGCACATACCCAGCACACACCAGTACCCCTGAGCCTGATCATCTGGTGTTGATCTCTTCTGTTTGTACAGAGGTCAGATTGCATTCTTAACAATACATAGTATTATCTAAAAAAAAAAAATACAATTATATGGGTGTTCACATGCATGTAACAAGGGTTGTTTTTTTCACCCCAGTTATAATCTGTTCTGGTGTTTAATGTTCATTTAAAGGGATAGGCCAACCTTGTATTCCTCCAATACAACCAGCTGTTTCAGTTTTGTGTATCCATTTTTGAAAGTCATTGTGATTTACTTCATTTTCCAAGAAAATTCAGGACAACCATCATTGAATCTGTTGCATTCAGCTGTGGAGAGTGGGCAAGTGCAGCATTGACAGAGCAGTTGAGATATACAGCACTTATTCAAATCAAAATGTCGTTTGGTTTCCCAGAGGAGAAGAATAACACCACAGACAAACAACAAAACTCAGCTCAGAAACATATGATTTCATAATATTAGACTATTTAGATCTTCATCGTATACATATGATTGTTTTTTCTAATACTTGACTGCTAAAACATCCCCCAGCCCCTCTAAGTAATAGTTTGTGAGTGGAGATATTTATAAATTTAAATAGTTCACCTCAAATACAGTCAAAACATGAGGATTTCTATTTCATCTGAACAATATAATAATGTTACTTCTTTTTAGGTGTACAATGTCAGCTGCATTGCTAAACGGCACTAAATTTCCACAAAAAGTACAAAGGCCACGACCTGAGTGGTAGCTGCAGCACAGAATCTATATCATGAGCAATTCATTTGAACTATGTGGAAGAGCAAAACACTGACTGAGGATTTCTTGTGTGAATCATCCCCATCTGCTCTGCTGGGGGAAAAGTAAACACAGAGCTGCTGGCTATGTATCTCTCCATTATTCCCTAGACTGCTGTTTCCTGCAACAACACCAGTTTCCCATTAGAAAAAATCAAATTGGAGTCCACTGTTGAATAAGACTACATATAAATTGCACAATTACCCAGTTATTGGCTGCAAAAAATGCTCATACAAGTCATACATGCACACACACACACACACACAAAGGGTACTGGTGCTGTACTGGTGAAAACTCTATCTGCATGTCCACATTGAGCTGGTTTGACCCAGTCTAAGGGCTCAGAGTCCCAGAGGGCCGGCAAGGGTCTCAGGGCCCCAGTGGTTGAGAATAGCAAGGTGATCTATATTCATTGGCCAGCTTTGGTGAGGCCTGCTGTCATGGCCTCCCTACCCCCCATGGCAGACCAGACCAGGGACCTGTGTGTGTGTGTGTGTGTGTGTGTGCGTGCATGCTCCTGTGGCACTAATGCAGCCTGACAGAGATGAATGGAGCTGGACCACACGGTTTTCAGCAACGAGGGGTCCAGAAAGCAGAGAGTGGAGAGAGATATCTGCATAAAAAGGCAAAGAGAGTGGAGATGGGGAACATGTAGGTGAAAACAGAAAAAAAGAGGGAGAGAGGGGAGGCTGCAGGGTTGAGGAGAGAGAGGCAGGGAGAGAGAGAGAAATAGATAACATGAGGGACAGGAGAGAAGAGAGGGGGGAGGATGCAGGTGTAGGACTGGGCCTGGAGAGGGAAGAGGGGGTGGAGGAGGGGAGGTACGACCCACTCTTCATTGGCACTGCATTTACACTGGAGATGAGGATGGAGGAGACCATTAAGTGGGAGGTTAGAGGATGGTAAAGACAGGAGAATGGTGATACTAAGAGAAGACAGAATGAAGTGAGAGAGGAAACAAAATGAACAGAAAAGATGCCCATAGAGGGAGGAGAGATGGTGACGGACAGGAGAGGAGGAAAAAACAGGGGAGAGGGCGAGCTGCGAGATCAGTTTGAGAAATAGGGGCTGGTCCCATTAATGTCAAACAGCCCTGACAGATCCTAATGAAGGTTTCATAAAAAGGGTTATTCACGATTTCTCCTGTGCTCTCAGTGTCACATATCCAACCAGAGCTGGATCAGCAAAGTGATCTTCTTTGGCATTATCTATTGCTTAATAAGATCACTCTTTCATTTAATTAATTAGTTGCATAATAGTGTTTTTTTTTTAAAGAAAAGAAATATCTTTCTGATAACAGGGGTCTTGTTTCAGCTTAGGGTCTGTTTAAAATCTGATTATAACTGAAATAAGCTTGTATGTTTGTCACCATACACAACATGGCACAAGTGTGAAACAAGTGCGAGCTATATGTTGTCAAATGTCAGGGATCTAGACAACCTATTGAATGTAAATTCTTCTTTTTCCAGTGTGCATGAGGAGAACCATTCACACATTTACTGGGACTGCTGTCTTTCTGATGCTCTCCTACAACTCTTCATAAAAAGACAAACTGAATGAAATGATTCTGTCATTTAAGACTAAAATAAAGCTACACTGATTTATAAAGTGCAGCTGTAGCAGCAGAGCATTCACTACTTTGAGGAATTTGCATTTACATTTGCCTTGTTTTATTTCAAATGTTTTCAGAAGGAATTTGGTCTCATTTGTGACTTTAACTGCAAGCAGGATCTCAGAAATACTCAAAAGTTTCACAGAAAATTTAGTGAAAAATAAGGTGATGGGCCACAGTTTGAATTGAACATTCTTGCAGACTTGTGCAGTTGCCGGGTGCTTGCTCAAATGTCAAATGTGTAACTCTAAAGTTTCTGCTTAAAAGATATGTTGAGTGGAGTATGGTAAGATCATTTTATTCAGTTCACCGTGTTTAGCTAAAGCTAAAGTTTGTGGTGATTGTGTGTGTGTGTGTGTGGGGGGGCTAGCCTAAGACAGGAAGTGGTAGGAGTTACCTTCCTGCGCATGGGAGGAGTTTAGTGTGGGGAGGTGATAAGAAGCCTGATTGTGCTCTGTCATCTGTCATTTCCCTTTGTTCAGGACCATGCTGCCACATGTGACCCTCATTAAATGGAGTTTATTGGAGACCTTTAAACCTCATGGATGCATTAAAAATAAATCATCCATCTATCCATCCAACAGCGCCCTGACACTGTTCAACCAAATAAATGGTTAAAAGACTCTGGGATCCGTGTGTTTAAATGTGCACACCAATCATCAGAAGTTTGATCACTGATCCACTGAGCCACTGAGCTTGCAGTCCTTAATACCTGCTAGAGTCATGGTAATGGATGATTTTCTGAGGACATGCACACATACAGTCCTTCTTTCCTTTTCTGCAGGGCGTCTAAGGTGGCAGCAGTGATGTGTTTATGTACCATATGCACCATGCTGGTTCCCATTATGGACCTGGGGCTCTCTCGCCTCCCTTGCTCACCACGATTAACAGCACTCTCCTGTCAGACTAATGAACATGTCAGAGAAAGAGAGAAAAAGACAAAGGGGGCGGTTATGAAAGAGGCAGATTGAGAGGGAGATTGTGAGATACCAGAAAGGATATTAATAAAGGAATGAAGAAAGGGGAGAAGAAAAAAATGAGGAGGCCACAGAAAAAAGGGGTGAACAGAGAGGATGTCATTTAACAGTCAGCCATCAGATACTGCAGTAATCTGGTTCAGTTATGACAGCAGCACTGGTGGACTCTCTTTAAAAGTGCCCCTTTGAATGCCCCTGTGGTAGATAAAACATGATATAGTACCCTCTATGGTGGCCCAAGGTGCAGGAAGAATTCATAAAGCTCCTTAGAGCCCATCCAGTGGGGAAATGCACCCTTAAAGGAACCTTCTTGATGGAGAAGACATGATAAAGCATCCAAAATGCCCTTCCAGTGGAGAAAATGTGACACAGGCTCCTCTAGGGTGACCTTTCAGTGAAGAGAAAAGGTTCTCCACTTATGCCTACCAGTGTGTAGAAAATGTGGTGCAGGGCTGTTTATGGTGCACTTCTAGTGGAGAAAACACAACATTAAGTGCCTAAAATGCCTTTCCAGTGAAGAAATTGTGACATGCAGTACATGATGCAGTGTACTGTGCAATGTACTCTGAATGCCTGACCTGCAAATTAGTCAACAAAGGAAACAATGTAAACAAACAGTGCAGGTCTGTACACTGTTAACCCGAAAGTTCTTTCTATGCAAACAGTTTGAGTAAATACCACTTTAAAAAATTAGTTTTGTTCCATTACCTAAAGAGTTTGAGTATATGAAGAGTGTATGAGGCAGTCATTGGTTGTACTCATTTTTGTAAGTTTAACAAACTTAAATGATCAAGTGTTACCTCAGGCCACAGCGCTGCCCCGTTGTGATTGGCTGAAAACTCAAGACAAGTCTGTGTTTGTCCGTTGGCGGATACAGAGAAAGTTGCGCCATTTTCTTATTTTCACAGAGCAATTTAAGGTCGTTGCACTGCATGCTCCTTGGACAATACATTTTGTGTCTGCAAATTTCTGTTTTTGGACCCTTTTAATGGACATTTGCCTGCAGTAAAGAGGTTACCATTTTCTGCATGTACTAGGTGAGTTGTTTTCTCTATTCAAGTACTACTATTTAGAAACGGCTGGAACTTTTCTAGTTTGAAACGTGTACATTTGAATGTGCCTAAATTTGAGGTTGACTTAGGTGAATAATGAGCATTTGATTGTTAGGGATTGATAAACAGTCTTAAATTCAAAATGGGGAATTACATGAGCCAGCTGGGACGGGCTGATGCAACGATTAAAAATGCTGACGGTGAAGAAAGAAACCAAGACAAGGGGAGTGATGGTCCAACGCTGGCCAGCGCTTTTCACTGAAAGCCAGGTTTGTGAAAGTGTCCTTTAAATGTTTTTCTTATTTGTGTTACATACATCATTGGACAACATGTTCAGAGAGGTTTATTAGTGTTATAAGTAACTCTGCCTGAATATCAGTAAAAATTTAGCTTATTTTTAAAAGTTTTTATATATTTTTCAGGTTTACTTGGAGTTTTACAGGGTTGTTGGTAGAAATCTCAAAGAAGAATTCTTTGGTGTTCCTGATAGTTTGTGTCCAAGCTTGATGGAAATCTTCAAAAGGAAGACAGGTCGGATCGGCAAGCAGTTAGTTGACCTGCTACAACAGACAACGGTGTGTTGATATTTCTGTTTTTTCTTGTAATGATATTGATGGTTGGTTCATCCCTATTACAAAAACTAATTCTCTCACCTTCCCTCGTTGTATTTCTCTGTATGGACAAATAAACTGATACAAGATATAATTCTTTGTTCTACATTTAACTGTGTGTTATACCTCGCCACTAGATGCCTTGTCCTGAGAGGACGTCCAGTCATTCTTGGGGATGATGCATCTGTGTTCTTTAAGAGCAGTTCGGTGAGTAACGTTTTTTGATTATTGTTTGAATCAGTTTTGCCTTTCTCCTATGTTTTGTTTATTTGAGATGATGGGTTATGATAATTAGCATTTATGAAGATGTTTCATTGACCTTAACCTATACATGAACACATACAAAAATGGCTCTAACAGCTTATTTACACAAAATTACCTAAAATAAAACCACAGTGAATTATAAAAATCATACTATTAAAGAAAGCCATACAGCTGATTGTAGACAAATTGCTGTTAAGCTGATTATCCTCTTTTTGTCTTGTTTCTCGCATTATGTAGAATCTTAATGAAGGAGACTCCGTGGACATTCCAGTGGGAATCTATGAGGACAACAGAGCTGCAAGCCCAGCATCACCACAACATCACATCATTGTTAATACATATTTGTTGCTTTGTTGTGTGTTTCAATAAAATAAATAAAATGTACTGGATTGTGTGGTCATTGACAAAAGAAGAATTTAATTGCAATTTTCTTATCTCAAATGTTTTAATTTTAATTTGTCAGTAATTTGTTTGCCTGTGTTACTGTATATTCTGGGGAAAAAAACAAACCCTGGAGCCTCCATGATTATTCATTCTGCTTTTATGTTGATCTGTTGGTTTATTTGATGCTATTGTTTTATTTGTTTCATGTTGGAGGGCTACAGTGGGAATAAGGCATTAGGCTTTATTGTGTTTCTTAACCAAATAAATTTAAATTGTGCAGGACAAAGATTTATGGTGGATTTTTAAGCACAACACATTACATATAAATTAACCTGAGCTATTCAATCATTTCCTGCATACACACTAGCTGTTTAGACCTGTAGATGACCAAAGTCCCTTGAAACCCATTGCCCTCTAACAAATTTAGTATATACTCTTTTGTGCACTATAAAAGAGTCTACCTCTGTGAATTCTGATTCATATTGAAATGCTGCAGAAGTGTTATTCTATATATATAATTTGCTGGTATGTGTACAACAGGAATGCACTTATTCAATCTATCAGACAGCCTTGTACCACACAGACGCAGCTGTACAATGCAGCAGCAGTCAGCCTTGAGTGAAACAGTGGTGACAAGATTATTAAATCTGATAGCACTGCAGATGCTGTGCTCCTGTATTCTGTGTTAAAGGAAAGAGAACCAAGGTAAGATGATAATGATGACCTCAGTGAATGCCCAACCAGTAAATGCCTATTTGTACAGCAAATGAATGCATGTACAATGTCACATTTGAGCACTTTGAGAATTAATGTCCATGAATGATGATCAGGAATAATTCCATCAGCTTGTTAATAAATCATTTACTGCAGCTTCCCAGTATCTGGGCTAGATTAGTGGGGGAAATTCATAAAATGAGCAGGGGGGCTGATGGGGGTTGCTGTGGCAACGCTAATGACACCCACCTCCTCTTTCTATTTGTGCTGGCTCTTTCCTCAAGATACTGTGTAATTGCAGCTGCTGCAGAGGTTGGTAGTGCAAACCCTTATGGAAAAGTCTTTTATTTAACATGGTGTTTACGTGTTTGATGTCTCAAGAAGAAAATTTCCACGCTAAGACACATTTTTTTTTCTCTGACACATTTTTTTTCTTTTTTTTTCTCTGGAGCACATTGCTGCCAAGTACTTGAAAGTGCCAAGACTGTGATTCATTTGATTTAAACAAGCTGGAGCAAAAGTATTCAACATCAACAAGTAGAAAAAGCCTTGCAGATTTACATGTTGTTACTGCCCTGTGACAAATTTTGATTTTGAAAGTGTAATTTTCTCATAATCAAAGAAAAGACTTTTCAGATTGGCAACTGCACATTTTTGTGTTCATTAAGGGAACCCTGAAATCATGCAGATGAAGTTAAAATGTGAAAATCACCAGAAGTGGGGGTTTTCAAGGGACAGCACAGATGTCTTTGCACATCTTTCAGTCAAGTTTTATGTTCAGCATTTGTTCTTGTTATATCACTTTGGCTGAATGTGTGTTTACATATGCATGAATGTGTGAATGCCTCCGTGTGTCTGTACATGTTCATCCTGGTGACGCTCTGCAAAGACCAATCATACTATGTCTTTGCAATTGCACAATAACACTTTTTTTTTTTTTTTGCCTTTTTCTGAGTGAGAAAAAGAGAGCCACGGTGATGCGGAGCCCATGTCCCTCTG
This sequence comes from Datnioides undecimradiatus, assembly GCA_008933995.1. Taxonomy (NCBI): domain Eukaryota; kingdom Metazoa; phylum Chordata; class Actinopteri; order Lobotiformes; family Datnioididae; genus Datnioides; species Datnioides undecimradiatus. The sequence continues at coordinate 9,720,571 of WARS01000015.1, forward strand.
ACTGGGATGAGATGACTGAGGATCCCAGGCTGTTGATGTGAAGAGAGGCTTAGACTCATAGGCTGATTACTGATTACCACAGTACTGCTGAGTATGCTAAAGCACATGGGCTCAAGGTGGGCTGGGTCACTATGATTAAGGGAAAGGGAAGGTGGGTGTTGTGGATTGGAGAGGAGGTGAGAGGGCCACTGAGACCCCACTGAGAGAGAGAACTGCTGAGGTGGACTGAGTAAAGCCTTTCCAGGCTAAATCGTCTCCCCCCTCTACTTTCTGCATTCTGCTTACCTGCATACCCATACAGGGAAACGCACGAGGAAATTGTCCTCCTTTTTGAGGGAGACACACCAGGAAATTGGAGAAATATTACATAACTACAATGTTTGGAGCTGTGCTTGGTGAGATCCAGTCACGCAGTCACCGTTAGAGGTGTCAGTCACAGACTCTGAGCTGCCTGGAGTGATTCCTGTCAGTATGATCAGGGTTGTGGAGTCTAGTTGTGAGGGGGAGAGGTTTGACAGACTGATGGAGAAACACAAAAAGAAAATGTGCTTCAGTAAAGGAAACACTTTAAAATGCTGAGTATCCCTTATTTCCAATGTGTGTGTGTTAAGACCACAGTGAAGATTAATAAATCCATTTGTGAGCGTGTGTGTGTGTGTGCGTGTGAGTGTGTATGTGTTCATCTGTCCCCTTGAGGTAGCTCATGATTTTATTGCCTGCCGACTTATTGCCACAGTGTAACTGCCCAATCGCTGGGGGTGAGACCATAATGAAGTTGCCTTTTATTGGTTTAACAGTCAAAGTCAAGAGGCCACTTCCCAGCTGCAGGACACAGCTTTTATACATAGGTGTGTACGTCTGTGTATGTAAGCGTGTGTAAAAAAGAGGGAAAGAGAGAACGAGAGAAGAACATTAAGTGACCACCATGCATCCTTTGCATAACTGTATATAGTTCTATATATATCTAGGGTAATGCAAAGAATGTGTTGGGATTGTGTTTGTGTGTGTGTTTTTGTTTGTTTGTGCACAACGCTGCATGGGTATCAATCAATCAATGGCTTGGGTTTATCAAAGGTTTTCCTGTGTCTCCATTAACCAGTTCATGGAATACAGAAGTCAATTAGCTTGTAACATAACCCAGTACATATCAGTTTTTTAGACTTGATCCCTGATTTAAATGGATTTTATAAAGTAACGGTAATTGTGTACAGAGAACATACTCACAGGCATGTCCATGTGCAAACATATGCAATAGCCCATCAGAAGACTTTAAAGCTTTAAAACTACACTGCTGTTTTGATTTAGTGACCTAATGACATGTTTACTTTCCATTTGTTTTTCATTTTCAGATTTTTTACTACAATTCCTGGCTGCCAGAGGTTTACATTGTGTAGCAGACTCTGGAAACTCTGTGATTCTGCAGAAATCTCAACAAACATAAAATTGGTTTTTTGATGAATTTAAGTTACATTACTGTGATGACAAATGACAAGAGATAAGTAGGAAAAAATGTTTTTGTAACTGTGTGGTGGTAAATGGTGGTGGTTTACCAAGTCAGTAGATGTAGTGTAAAGTATATGTGATTTGTAGTCAAAAGGCTAAAATGTGAAAGTGGTGCAAACCTGTGTTATCAGATCACTGCAAAGTAATGAGCTACAGCTAAAAGGTCACTTTAAGGCAGGAGTGGCTTTTTTTCTGAACAGGAGCCATCGGGGGCCATTCAAAGAGAACTGGCCAATGATACAACATGAGAAAATGCCACAGTGGAGGGTCTTATGACCAACACCCTCACTGCCACACTAAATCAATAATCATTAACACTGTAGCTATGTAATGCTAATTATATACATAGCATTTTCAAAGCGTTATACTGAGTTATACAAAGGAGAAGCTGAAATGTTTGCTCTAACTGATTGCACAGGGCCCTTCTCATGTCACATTGTACCAATGCTTTTATAGATATACATCATCCACACTTCACTCATCCGGGGAAAATTGATATGGCTATAGAAGCACATATAAACACTAAATAGATACGGTCCTTGTCTTTCATTCATGTGAAATCTGGAATCCACTCACAGGTTGCAAGCCACAGCATATTTACCGTCCTGCCTGACTGCCTGTCTGTCTGCGATGCATGCGCATACACACATGGAAACACACAAACAGTATCGCTGCCAGGCAGGGAGGAATTATCAGAGATGTGCTTCAACTTGCCCAACGACATTCCCCAGAAACCATGGCAACCTAGAAATAGCACGAGCGTGTGTGGTGGTGTTTATTTGCCTTTAAGGATCTCCAGTGCCCAACAGCCTCACACAGTCTGACTGACTGCATTGGCCCTCACTGGAGCCACTCCATGTCTTTCAGGAGCTGAATAGGGTCAAGCCTGCATGGCAACAATCTCTTCTTCCTTTGTGGCTCTCTGGGATCCTTAAAAGAAACCAGGAGGGCATAAAACTCATTCACTGACTCACCCACTCACTTGCACACACACACACGCACATGTACAGCTGCAGAATGTGGTGGTCTCATGGGAGTGAGAGGGTAAGTGCAAAGCAACCTCAAACTGACCCTTGGTTGAATGAAGCTGCATGCATTTGTGCACAACCACATATGTACAAACACACACACACACACACACACACACACACACACAAACTAATGAAGGGCTCAAGCATATTGCAGTGGGGAATCCAGCATCGCCATCCTGCTCCATCTTTAACCCTTTCCAGTAAGTATCTAGTATATTTTGGTACCTTGATTGTGTTCAGTGGAATGCAGATTCTTGAGCAGGCAGGCTGGCTATGGGTGAGGACAACTAAGGGTCAGTTTACACATCTCTCCCTCCTCTCTTTCTCTCCCTCTCCTCAATTATTCATACACTATAACATCCTCTTGGGCTCCCAGCCAATCATCATAAGCCGAGAATGAGGAGAGGAGGCTTGGGGGAGGGCATGGAGAAACTTGGGAGCGAGGAAAGGGCTGATGAATCTGTGGGCTCCGCAAGAAGCTGCCACTCACTCATTCACTGTGGGCTCCATTATCTCCTGGACGGCAGTGGACACGGAAGTATCTGATTCCACAGGGCACCAACTGTAGATGGTACACACATGCATGTACACATGTACACTCATTACATATAGGAGCCTTACCCCCTCCTTCCATGCACACACTTACTGGAGGAAGCCTTCACTGAACAATGGCACAGTAATTGCTGTGTAAGCATTAGCATAGTAATGGTGTCATGAATACAGGGTCAGACACAGCTCTTTGGTTATTAGACCCACTCCAGGTGCCTTAAATCTTAAAACGACCCTATTCAACTGTGGCTCCCAGCCCATTTTATGTGTCAACACTACATTTTTCTAAGGGCTCACAGATGTTCATGTAATATACGCAACTGTAAAAGCAAGTTAACTCTGGCTTAACATGTGTGCAGATGCACAGGGGTTTCGAGGAGGAACAGATTAGTATTTGTGCTGGGCTGGAAAATATAAAGTGGAGGAAAACAGTGGTACGGTTTGTGTCAGTTTCAAGTGGACCCAACTTATTTTCTATATAAAGCATGTTGCCTTTTCATCACAGGAATGAAATGGTTACAATCGATGCAGCAGAGGCCAAGATAACCACCTTTTTTGTACCGAGTACAGGCCAAGAGTACAGGCTAAGCTCCAATTACAGTGTATCCTATATGTCCACAGCATGTCCATAGGATGCAACTTCATAGTTTTTCATCATCTAAATGTCTTTCAAACCTTACTGCTCCAAACTGTACTTCAATTTTTTTAAAAAGGGGAGATCCTCATGGCATCACAACAACATCATCAGGGTTCATCTTTTTTTTTTTCACAGTCTGAGTATCACTGGTCATTACTGACAAACTGAGTGCTCCTTTAAAACAGACACTGGTCTACAACTATGAATAGGACCCTATAACCATGATTCTTAAACCATTGTGTACCTTATTAGTGAGGTCAGCACACATTAGTTACCATGTTAAATGAAAGAGACTTAATGTATCCAGTGTGTGCAGTCATGTATTAATGGGTTTAATAGTCTAGCACCATTAGTGTCATTAAGTTTTTAAGTTTACTTGGCTGTTTACATTGCATGAATATTATATATTGTTGTGAGGAACTGAGCAAACTGACTAATCACTGTTTCTCCCTGGGATGAGGCTGCCACTGACCTCATTCCCACAATGCACTCCGGTGGCTGCAGGGCAAAGGGTGTAGCTCTGTAGCTCAAGGGAGCTTTCCTGCTGCCCTGTAACACACAGCCTTCACCTTTATTCTACTCCTCTCTTCTCCTCCTCTCCCTGGTCCTCTGTCTTTGAACACAAAGTAAAGACACAAAAGACAGTGGAGGAGCAATGGGCAAGAGGGAGCAACGGAGACAGTGAACAAAGGTTTTTAAATGAATATACTGCATTATGGGGCAAGGGAGCAAGCCAGAGAAGTAACCAAAAGGGGGATAAGAAGGAAACAGTAGACAAAGAAAGAAAGAGAAAGTCTGTCCAATTACAGCAGGAGCTGAGGCGTAAAGTGAAATGGTTAGGGGAAGCAGGAGGTATTCTCACTAACCTAATATAACCAGACAGAGAGGGGAGAGGAGAGGAGAGGAGAGGAGAGGAGAGGAGAGGAGACGAGAGTTAAAAGCAAAGGAGATAAAGAGGTAACAAAGACAAGAAACAAGAGTCCAAATAATGATGAGCAGCTACACCAGCTGCCAAAATAGGAATATGAATGTGTGCTGTGAATATATTCATATTGTGACCAGTCATTGATGACATTGATGACCATCTGTTCCTAAAAGCTTGATTTTAACAACTGAGTAACAGAAATAATTATTTAAGATAAGGCAGTAGGCCACTTTATATTAGCATAAACAGTTATGGTCAACATTAATCTACCTTGACAATGAAGACAAGTGTCAAAAACAACAAATCACAACAAATAAACAATCGTGTCACCTGGTGGTCTACAAATTGTGACCTACAAAACTAAAAATAAAGACAACACAACTGAACCAAATAAATTAGGAAATAATGGTTACTCACACATTTAATAGAAGGTTTATAAAGTTTTATATGAATGTAGTTATATAAGTTTTTTAATGTATTTGTGAACTGTAACTACTATACTATAACTCATTCTGTGGGCATGTAGAAATTACGGGACAGTGCCTGAAAATGCATATATTTACTACAGTTGGAATAATATAAAATATGCCTTCACAAGTTATAATTGATACTGTAAATTAATAAGTATGTAAGATGTCATTATGGCCGTGGAGACATAATTTCTTCTTACAAGTCATTGAAAACTTTGCAAAGTGGGAAAAATGGAGAGTGGTTACAGTGAAACAAGTAAATCATTGTTTCCACTGATGGCAATATAAATATTTAATTAAAACATAAGCTAACATGATGTCTTACAGCCAAAAAAGGCAAACAAGTCAATAAAAGGAAATAAATAGTTGATGAAAAATATAAACAAGACAAAGTTAATTATTTGCTTACCTGCTCAGTAAACTTTATGAGGAATAAAATAATAGATACTTTTAAAGAAGGGGGGAAATAGCTGGCTGTGATAGTGAATTTTGAAAAATGAATTTACCTTAACACTGTAACTAACCAAAGGAGAACTTGAGCTTTATCAAACAATAACTCCAAATTAAGATGTAAACAAGCCTTTTATTCATACAGAGTGCTTATTTTATCGCACATATTAAGCCCGAATAATAGCTTTGTATGGAGCACCCTGCTACTTCATCATCTAGACATTTAATGAGCAGCAAAAAACAAAAGGATACATTTCTCTGGAACTGAAACGCGTCTCTTCATGGAGTCTTTTCTTGATCTTCTAACAGTGCCACATCTTCCAAGGCTCTTTCATGCCATCACAGTTACTCCTTTAACAATATTCCACCCTGAAATGAGATGGGGGTTTTTTTTCTTGTCTCACGTGTGCCGCTTTGATTTGTATGTGGGTTCAGAAATGACTGGTAATTGGAGCATGAGGGAAGCATTTAGACTGACATAAAAGAGAGTGATACACTTTCCTTTTTATGTGAAATCTTATTGTGAATGTATATATATATATATGTGTGTGTGTGTGTTTTTCAGCTGTTGTGTTTAATGATTTTTTAACATCATAAACACAGAAGCATGTAATAAAAGCAAGGCTCTCATGGTATTATATGAACATTTATGTTTCACAGTATATAAGCAGCGGCCAGTAATTAAATTGCTGTGTTTTTCACACAAGATTATCTGTGTGATTGTGCCTGTGCATGTGTGAGATGAGTGTCTCCGAGTGTTAATATGCAGGCTCTGATTAACACTCAAAGTCAGCCAGTGAATGATAAATTACAAGCAAGTTTTAATTCACTCACCACCAAAGGGAATTACAACCCCAATATAAACACACACACACACACACACACACACACACACACACACACACACACACACACACACAGACACACACACACACAGAAAGAGATAAACAAATTAGTACAAAGGGGAGGAGATTAGAGAGCAAATGAGTTTACCCATACACCATGACACTGATTATTCTGAGACAAATACTTTCCTCTCATCATATCCTTCCACTGTTTATGACATGATTGCGCTGTATGTCTCGTTGCAGAGGGCGTGTGTGTGAGAAACATTAATAAAATGGGGATGACCTTACATTTAGAGGACACTTTATACTGTGGTTTGATGTTTGCCCTAAGTGTGGTTTTAGTATTAGAGTCTGAGCTGAGCTTCAATTAACAATTGTCTTCAGCATCAGTTAATCTTTTTTCTGTCATCTGAATGACATGAAATGCCCTTCGCAATTTTCCACAGTGTCATCTTCAATTTATTTGTTTTGTCTGACCGGTAATTGACATTATATAAAACAAACCAAAAAAAAGCACTTGACAAGATGAAACCAGAGAATGTTTGGCATCTTTGTTCAATAAATAACCAAAATGAATGATTTTCCTGTTTATCCATGAATCAGTTGCATATACATACATAGACCAACTGAGCTGCTGAGGAAGACTGTGGACATGCCACAGGTCACACTTTACATTTTACATACCATCCGACACTTTATTTGCATGTGTCGGTATATTCTCAGAATAGTACCTTTAGAAAGAAGTATTTTTTCTTTCATTCACTAATCCTACTATAAGTTTACAAAATCTGAATTCACTATAGAGTAAACAACTGAGCGTCTTTTATAAACATACAGATAGTTTGTAAAGTAAGTCAGTGAGGGAGTCTGGGCACAGCCTGTATTATACAGGTACTAAAGAGACCTTGAAGTAAAATTGTTTTGCCAATTAATGTGAAAAAATCAGCCATAAACTGAAGTGAGACTTTTATGGTAAAATGTGATTACATTTTCCATCCAGCATAAGGTCGCTAATAAGTGAACTGCGGTCCAGGTCTGGACTCACATGCCATTCTATCCAAATTATTAAATTTCATTGCAGTGTTTTATTTCAACTGGCACAGCACTTCTCACCTTCACTGTGCTCATTCAGCTGCAGAGAAAACTCACAGACCTATGTGATGCTGCTCAGCCCACCAAATCTGGGTATTATGATGAGTATTGTGACTATTACTGAGGAGAAATAATCAAGTCAGCGTCACATAGTGCACTCTAAAAAGAGAAAGTATACAATGAAAACACACAAAAGCACAGAGCTGTGCATGGTCAGTCTTCCCGCCGGCAGTACACCAGTACAGGTACCTGTCCTCATAGTTAAAACGAACACATCGTCAGCTGGACATAAGTTAGTGTTAAAGAACAGATCACAGACGTATGTCAGACCAGGTGTTACCGCTACCTAGAATTCTTACATCAAGTCAGAAGGAACAGGTAACTTTTTGCAGATGACAGGAAAGGTTTACTGAAAGTGAATCTGATTTGTATTAAAGGAAAAAATCCACAACTGCCTTACTGACTGAACAAAAACCAGTAACAGAGACTGGCCCATGAAGCAGGTCAGCCAGTCTCTAATTCTTATTTAGCTCTGAAAACGGGATAATGATGATAATGAGTATGATTACCGAAATGGACGTCTTAGAGCACAATAATCTAAACTGTCCATCACAAAGAGAAAAAAAGAATCTGTGCATTTTTTGTGTGTGCCTGTGTGTTACAGCTTACAGTACTACTTTGTAAATGAACTGGCATTAGCATGCACTGAAAGGAGTAGAGCCGGGGTGGAAGGGAGCAGGTGAAAATCTCACTTTGAATCATTTCCCCTCCCGGTCCCTGCCATTGTTCCTGTCCTCACACATGGCAGAGGCAGAAAGAAAGGATCCTATTATTCCAGCCCAAGCCTGTTCTCCTCGTTTATCGTTTAAAGAGGGGGAAGAGAGGGGGAATATTCTGATGGAAAGCAGGGCCTCTGTGGCAGCCTAGCAGTTGTGTGCCAGCTGAAAAGACTCCGCGGGCTGAAGCTGCGGCGGTGCCCACCACCTGCCGAGTTCTTTCTCCTTCATCTCTCCCTTCTCTCTCTGCTCTCTTTCTCTGCCTTTCACTGTCAAGCATTCGGTGACTCAGCAGTCCAGGTTCAATGCAAGCTGAGGCCTCATGAAATAAAGAAAAAAGGAAGGGCACAAAAAGAGAGAGAAAAGATTAATTTCTTGAGTGGGAGAGTAAAAAGAGGGTGAAAGAAGCACACAGATACATAGGTACTGTATTTTGTTTTCCATTGAAAGAGAGGCATAAGCTGCACCTGGCTCTGGATTTTGAAGTGATTTTCATGGGTGCTGAGGAAGGACAAGTTTTATCTGAATCTCTTCCAGAAATGCAGACAACTTCAGTAGTGCATAAATCACAACATACTACTTTGAGGTATATTTCATACAGTTTGCTCCATCTGTGCCTATTTCAGCCTTGTCTGCTTGCCATGACTGCAACTCAGGCCTTGGGCACCCCCACCTCCTCCTGCTCCATAAACAGACCCACTGAATTTAAGATCAGGTATTGACGGTCAGAGTGTACTCAGGCCCCATCAATACTGATGGGTTATTGATGGAGTGAGTGAATCCTTGTACCGTACCACCATGAGACCAGTACTGTCAGGGATGTGTGTGTGTGTGTGTGTGTGTGTGTGTGTGTGTGTGTGTGTGTGTGAGATGAAATAATGAGATAGGGCTAAAGCAAGGTGTTGTCATACATACTTCTGCACACTCACATAGCAAAAATCAATGAAATCCTACACAAATGGAGATGTATACATTGCCTGCAGCATTGCACTTTTGTGCCAAGACACATGTCTTCCCAATGGGATGGGATCCACTGCACTCTTCCCTGAGGAAGAAGGAGAAGGAGGAGGGCATGGATAAAGGGAACGGCCCCAAAGGCAGAGCCAGGGAGATGAAAAGATGCAACTATGAAGACGAGGGGAAGTGTTGGAACCGAGGATGAACAGGACAGAGCTTTGTATCAGAGGGGAAAGCAGCAGTGAATCAACATTTCCCTGGATCTCTCCCCTGCTCCACCCGGAGCAGCATCCTATAACGGCTGTGCAGACAACCTGGGGCTCTAAGGAATTAATTCAACACATTGTTAATAATTGATGCGCATCAAAACATCGAAGATGTATGCACACATGATCAGAATGCATAAATTCTACTTGTGGGTGAGCCACACACTCTCCAGTGAGGTTTATCAATCTGATTTGTAGACAGATGGTAACTTTGGACCAATAGAAGACTACATTTAGTTTGTGCATACATAGTTCTCACTGCTCTTAATGTACTTTTTTGTTTGTTTTGTTTTGTGGTTTTGTTTTTTGGGTTGTTTTTTTTTTTGTTTTTTTTGCTTTAAATAATTCTCAAGTAGATCACAGAACAGGTGTAACTTTTACATAAGAGATGCAGAAATGCATTGAGTGGTGAAACTCCACATGTCTCTCAAACCTCCTGTGTCTCCAGCTTTGTAAAATCATGTTGTTTTTCGAAGCATTTCTCAGACCCAAGGAACATCAATATATTTCACTCGAAGTGAGTATCATATAGAGTCAGTAAAGTGTTGAGTAAGTTCAGCATGTGCTGGTGGTAGAAGGCGTACTGAAGCATTAGAACCATATATTTTTACCTACCTGGCATAAAGACTGGAAACAGATGGAGCCAGGCCAAAGTCAAAAAGTGACAAAATCGAGCTACCAGCAGATTTAATATTCACTTATTAAAATGTTATGTCCATGTTGTTTGATCAATAGAAAAACTGAAGTGTAGACACAAGTTTAGGTTTTACAGCATTACTGTAGCCAAAATAGTTGTTTTCTGCAAGCCTACATTTACTGTACAGACATGAGAGGGGTATTGTACCTCTTCTGTAACTCCCATTGGTAAAATAAATGAGTCTATTTTCAAAAAATGTTTTCAAAAACTACTTTCACACAGAGGTTAAAACAGAGCCAGTGACAAAGAAGAGACTTGAGTCCCTCTGCTTAACATTAGCATGGAGACAAGGGGGTCATCTGGCACTGGAGATAAAGGTGGGTGTGGAATTGTGTGTGTGTGTGTGTGTGTGCGTATGTGTGTACCACTTATAGCAGACGCTGTCCATCTCCCTCGCCCACCATGGGCAGGCCAGGCACCTCTCATCCACATTCCTCAGATTATAGAGGGCCATCCCAGACGAGCAGAGGCAAGCCTAGACCCACCTGGGCAGACCCCTGGTAAATTCCAGTCATGCTAGCAGACCCACTGGGATAAGAAGGGCTAGGGAAGAAGTGGGGGCATTTTTTTTAGGAATTTCTGTCTTCGTGCTTCACCGGATAAAATAGAAAACAGCATTTAAATCTGCTGAGCCCTGTGCTTGCTCTCGATGAGCCAAAACATTGCTCAACATGAACAGGCACTCCAGGTCTTTGCTATGGGTAATGTCCACGCTGTGGGTAATGGCCCACCTACCCACCCCCTATGCTTTCACTATTGTGTTTGCTTGGCGCTGATGTTAGGGGAGAGAGGGGCTCGAGTGGGGGAGGGCAGGGTAGGGCTATCGTCACCACGGCCATTGTTTCTCAGCGACCCCCATTCAGGGTCATTTAGCATGTGACACCTCTAGGGGCACAGTGCATTACTAATGGCACAGAAGAGCAATAAATGTGCCAGCTCCCTACAATCTGACCTGAGTTGGGATGACGAGGAGCAAGGAAAGAAAGATAAAGAAGATGGAACAGGGAGAAAATATAACTATCAGCTTAAAATTAGTGATGAAAAACAGAAAACAAGTACATAATGGGGGTATGCCAGTGAAAAACACCAACGTAAAGCAGACAAGAGGGCTGAAGGAGCCCATCTACATACCTGAAGAGGGTGTGTCCACAAGTATGTGTGATCTATGCATGTGTGTGTTTACATTTAGTGATGGGCAGGCCAACAGCCCACAGCCATGGGCACTCCTGTTTGGGCATCAAAAGGAATACGTGAAAGAGACGCTCAGGGGAGGGGGCTGTAGACAGGCTGGAAAAGGCCCAGTGTTTCCCACAGCTGGGTCTGTCCTAACTACAGGAGGTGGGGACAATAGTTGGGCCATCTTGCCAGACAGTTCAGGTGGTTCAGGTTGAACTGTGTACATTTTACTTCACCTTGAATTAATATTTTCAGAAATAAGCTTTTATAGAACCAGCAGAGTAATACATAGTTCATTAAGACGACCTAAAACACTCTATATATTGGATTATACTGGTGGCAACCCTATAATGCATCAATAATCCAATGATATGTGACAGCTGACGCAAATCAGCTGATGCAAGCAGGACTTCAGTGCTGACAGGACTTGGGCTACGCTTCATTCCTTTCATGCGTCTTTTTTTCCAGTTTGAGTGGGAGCATAATGCTCAAACTGACACAGGACTTTCTTGTTGCCACTGCAAAGTAACAATATCTGTTAGCCCTATTAAGGCTCTGACCATCATTGTTTTTATTTGAGTTTCCCAAGCAATACAGGGCAACTTATAGAAGCAAAATCATAGAGGCCAAAAAGTCACAATTACCAAAATTGGTGGAAAATCAGTGACAGACATTAAAATTGTGCCATGTAGCAAAAAGAAATGACTCAAGAAACATGAAAACATATGTCAGATAAAGGAATACCTCATTTGAGAGAACTGCCATATATTGGCCCTTATCAAGTGCAATTAAGAGACAGTTGTCAGGAAGCCTGCACACAAGACCAGAATTTCCTGCAAAAGATTAATAAAGTACTATTCTATTCTGTTCTGTTCTAACACCATTAACTATGAAATGACTACTGAAAAGCTAATTACTGTTTCAAATACCAAATGTTGTATAGTGCTAGTTAATGCAGGGCTCTATAGTATTATTTTGTCACACACCCTGTGTCTCACTTTATAGCTCCCTATGCATGTTGGCCCTATATATATATATATATATTTATAATGTGCTGTGAAGAAAACCGCCGACAGGTTTTCATTCAGAGGAATGAAATACTCACACACTCCATCACAAAACACATGTCACTTTGGCATGTTCACAGAATGTACACAAATTAACCCCGAGGCAGCTGCATAGGGTATAAGTACCTGAAATGACACATGAAACATGTGACCTGTGAGTTGAGAGACATTACCCATTAGATAGTAACTATGAGCAGGATAACTTACACTGGCACTTGATCCCAAGAGACTAAAACAAAACTAAAAAAAGTCAAACACGTCGGTTTTCAATCAAGCTTTTAATGAAAAGATCATAAAATAACAGTTTATTTTTCCTCACTGCTGTACATTAAGACTGCAAGGTTGTGAGTGCTGAGGTCAGCTGTATTACACTTTTATGACACTTTGAGTTTGCGAGCCCCATCGCTATGCACGGCGGCAGCTCTGACCTGAATATGAGCTCTCAGAGGAGTGGAGATAAAGAGAGAGAGCCCAGCCTGGGTGCTGCCAAAAGCCACACACACAAAAAGAGGGTCACAGAATCTCACCTTAAATACTGGTGTGTGCATGTTAGGTTGTGTTTGAAGTCTAGACGGTGGCATTTGTGTTTGCATGAGTGGAGGCGTGTGTGCATACATGCCAGCAAAAGTGCACCTGGGTGTGTACACCTTTGCATGTGTAGTGTGTTTGCCAAGGGGGTGGGGTTCTCATCCTTTAATTATTCATCACCATAGAACCTAGATGTCCATTCCAGGGCCTCTCAGCCAACAGATCCTGATACATTATTGAGAGGCTCTTCCTGAAGAAAACAGACCAGAGAGGAAGTGTGATACACCCACTTCATGGGCAACTCAACTAATCAACTCTTCAAGTACTTTTTTTTTTTTTTTTTTTTTTAGCAGCTAGTCTTTCCATTAATGTAATGCACATGAAGGTGACACTGTGCCATTGTAAATTCATTAACAAATGTAAATTAGATCCTAAAGGTTATGTATGAAAATATGCTGCTACAAACTCTTTTTCTTTAAAAAAAAAAAAAGAAGCATATTTTGGTTACAGATGGACGGCAAAAAACAGTATAAATGCTGAGATGTAATGGCAAGATAGCACATTTCTGTAAACACTGAAAGTTTTGAGGTAATTTGGTGTTTTTTTGTTTTTTAAGTCACTACTGCACAATGTTACTGGAGGTACAGTAAATACTGATGTAAAATGCAAAATGCAGCAGAGCAGAGGATGTAATCGCCTGCGCAGTAACATTTACAGAGGGTCAAAGGGCTAAAGCAGGGGGGTCAGGTGTATTTGAGATAAAGCAAGGGACAATAAAGCTTAGACATGCTTTAATGGCACTGGAGGCCATTTTAAAACTGGCTTTGGTTTAGTCTGCCGAGGTAAGAAGGAGCATCTCCATAATAACTGGACAGACCAGCCCCTCTGCTATACAAAAATGCCTGGAGCAGATGGTAGTAGTAACAACTGTACAAGGTGTAACAACAAAACCAAGAAATGAGATGGAGACTTGAACGCTTAGAGCCGGGTAGAGTCCCTTGGTTGCGTTTCCTGCTTTGTATAATCATTTTAAAGCTTTTGTAACACTGCATAATGATATGATATTTGAACAAACACACAGGAACAATGATGAGGTAAGAAGAGAAAGACAAAGAGTAAACCATCAGTTGAATGGGAACTGATATGAGAGCGCCCAGGTCGTCCCCCAGAGGCTTTGAAAAACATACAAAGTGCACTTAGTAAAGCTATCTCACCCAACGTTGCTAAACTCCTCCGACATAGAACTATTGGACACTAACAACAAATATGTCATGAAAAAGAGATGGAAGAAGTGGCAAGTGGTTTAAGACAAGAAATGAACACTACCGTTCAGCGGAGAGAAGTGTTGATTATGTGCATGTTTTTGCTGTGTGAATGTTTTTGTTTTGTTTTGTTTCCTAATGGCAGCAGCATGGCAACACCCAGGGAGAGCAAGCTTGAAAAGATACAGTAGCCTCCTTTTTTTTTTTGCACAGGCAGGTCACAGCGTCCTGCCTGTGTCTACAGACACACACAAGGGGTTAAAGTTCAACTCCCCTGGTGTGCAGTCATTCAGTGAGAACTCAAGAATACATGGGCAAAAAACACACCCATAGTGAGTCACATGAAATACAAAGGTATAACTGAGAAAGAAGATATTAAATGCCATAGACCATTTTCTTTGAGTTGGAAAAAATAAAATCAGTTCTCCCACAAAAAAAGTCAACTTCACAGATTGTGGTTAATGGCTATGTTTTGTGTCTCATTTTTGATTCTCAGCTTGAAATCCTCAAAACAAAAACCAAAAAAAAAAAAAAAAAGGGGGTCCTGCCTCCACCTCAGTCTCACACACTGAGCATATTCTTTGCAGAGGTGTGGGCAGGACCAGAAATAAATACATTCATCACTGACAATAGACATTTGATAAAAAAAGAACACTGTCAATAAGTGTTTGCACCAACTTTGTATGAAGCCCGGCCAGCCAGAGGTTTGTGCTGCTTTTACCCACAGAACACAGGCAGCTAAAAAAAAAATGTTTAAAAACATCATAAAATCAGAAATACGACAATAACATTCACAGTTAAGACTACCAGATAATCCTGTTTACATGCAGTGAACAAATCAAAGCTACATTCTCCAGATAGGTTTCAAGAACCGCCAGCATAAGAGATGTACCATGTTACTAAACTACACCCCAAACCATTCAAGCATCACCCACCCACTCCTACATATTAAGAGACCCAATCAGCAGAGGTAGCCCTCAAGTGCATTTGGGTAAACACAGAGACACAACATTGAGCTAAAGACCCTGGCTAACAATGCCTTTTGATTAATACGTCAAGGACGCACTGCCCACCCCCATTTGCTGCAGTCCCATCTGAAGACAGGCCAGAGGGCAGGGGGACTGGGGCGCAGGGTCACCCCAAAGCCAGCTGGCAGAGGGGGGTGGGAGGAGGTGCCCCTTAAACTGCACACCCCTCCCCTTAATTGAATATGCAGCAGTTCACCCCAGGTTTGACGCTATGCTTTTGTTTTGGCAGCAACCTCTGTGGAAAAGCATCTTTTAAAAAAAAACCAAACAAACAAAAAAAACACCACACAAAGCCACCTCTCTGACTGGCCGAGCCTCGGCTGAGGTCTGTAAAACTGTAAAAGTTCATGTAAACAATGAGATAAATACATATGTTTCTTTTTTTTTTTTTAGAGCCACACATGGTTCCATAATCATTCAAATGTGCTTTGGTTTAAAAAATAGTTTGTGGATTTGGGTATGAGCTTTTTTTTTTTTCTTCTTAGTTCTTTGTACAACTTTGCAACTATTTCTGAACATACTGTGTTACTAACTAAAATGTAGACTTGTTTCGAGCTGCCTCGCCTTTGTCAAGGCTCTTTGTGTTAGTTGAAAAAGTACCCCCCTGTTTGCCTTAAATATGAAACTAGTGTTTTGCTTTTCCCATGATTAAAATACAGAGAGATCGATACAATACTATGTCTTACAAATGTAGCTGAGAGTCTGCATTCACATATGCAGAACAATCCCTGAAGTATTTGAATAATAGTAGTACTAGTAGTAGTAATAGTAGTAGTAGTAGTATGGTCACAGTTTGGAGTTCGTAGTTTTTTCTTTGTTATGTCAGACAAGAAAGCATTCAAATGCAGCTGCAAAGTCTGCAGAGATGGCTAGAGATCTTGTTGTACAAAAACACCTTTTGCATGACAGACATTATGCTGTACTGCAGTAAGTGCTGACAAGTACAATAACGTTTGAAGGCAATGCATTGCGGACTCCCTCTTAAGCTAGAAGAGGTCACAAGCAACAATGGATCAGGCGATAAATAACATGTTTGTGGTTGGGTTGGGGGGGGAGTGTGAGAAATTCAGAGATGTACCATGCAATCACTAAACAGCAACTGCTTAACAGCAAGACACCAACATCCAACATAACCAAGTAACAACTCAGGGAGTCCAGGACGCAGGTACCTTGAAACGGTAGTGATGTTTGTGTAACTGTAGCTGCATCCCTATTATAACAAACATTTCACAGACCATAACATGAGGACGAAGAGGAATTTAAAAAAAAAAAAAAAATCCAAAAAAAAAATCCAAAAAAAAAAAAAATAAAAATCAAGAAGACAGTTAAACCAACATAATAGAGGAATGCCTATACCAAAAACTTGTAGGGAAGGTTCATGCTCCACAGTGTAACTGTTAAGAGTAGATACACTGGACAGGTTTAAGTGAAACCAACAGACAACAGAGGGGCTATTCCCAACTAATGGTTGCTTATGATTAGGTAAAGCTTTAGAGGTTTAAAATAATTTATAATTTTTCTGTGACACAATGGAAAACAATCAGAAACAAAAAAGGATGCTGAAGGAGACCAATGAGTTGTCCAGCTGTCCAGTGCATCTCTGCTTCTCCCTTCTTTTTACAAGTTTTCACAAGTCTGGCTCAAAAAACTAACAAGCAACTTGAACTTCACATTAAAATTCTGATTATAATTCCTATATTTTTTTTCTTTTTCTTTTTTTGGTCTGAACAGAACACATACAATGTCATCAAGTCCTGTTTTTAAAGTCAGGGAATATAAAGTGAGAAGGACTCTGGATACAAACAAAGAGAAAAAAAAAAACTTTACCATTTTTCGTTAGGTGGTAAAGTTTACATTATACCAGCCCACCAATCAGCACAAGCTTTCCTTGCGAACCACAAGAACCTTCCTCAGTGTCAGAGTCATTGGCCAAAACTCCATCAAAAGAGTGGATTTCTTTGTCTGGACTTAGAATATAATTCATAATTTGTATTATACAGAAAAAAGAATAACTCAAAAGTGAAATAATTTAGTATGCTATATATCTTAAGTACATCTTTTTTAAAAACTTTGGTTATGAACTTGTCTAGCAACGTTTGTTAGTTAGCTCTGTTCTCCTCAACATTCATAAGATCTTTGGAATACTATACATCTACACTAACTAACCACTATTTGCTCCAGGCAGGAAGCTACAGTACACTTTGAGGTGGGGCCACAGTGAGCAGGGCACCCAAAAAGCTATATTTGATGAGTAAAAACAAAAGCTAAAAACAATATTAAATGTGTAAAATCTATGAGCATTAAAAACCTGTGTTGAGAGATGGGCAGGTTAAAGCATTGGGTGAAAAGTTACCATAATCTACACACTTTTTACAATTAATTACATAGGAACTTTCAACTAATCAACATAGAGTTCGTAAGAATAATCAGAGGTAGCGAGGTCACAAGCCTATATAAATAGACTTTTCTTTTTTCTGAGGGGAGGAAAGCTATACAGACAAAAAAATAAAATAAACGTACCCACTGAACATAACATTCAGTCTAAAACAGCCTCTTCTTACCCCCAAACAAACTACCACCCACCCACCCACAACCCAAATCCCTCCCCTCCATGTGAAAAATCCCAAGACCTTCCAGTTTAAACATTCACTGAAACATTACAAGTTCTTTAAGTAAAACAAGTACCTCGAGGGGTTCATCTTTCCAACCAGGACTCATTCCTGGGAGCACTAGCAGGCAAAACCGAAAACAATGAAAATCCTCTCTCTGTATTACTATGAACACCTAGAGAGAGGACTTTGTTGTTGTTTGTTGTATTTGTAGTTTGTAAAACTAAAAAACTTAATCCAATGTCAACTTACCATGAACCTTCTTTCAGGACTTTCAGTTAAAGCATGGAGATGGTCCCAAACCCAGTTAGCCCTCCTTTTACATACAGATCCCCTTCACCAACATAACAAAGGATATAAAGCTGTCAGGGTAGAAATAATCTTTTTGCTGAATTATTGCCAGTATTGTTTGCACGGGTTTTTGGTCAAAATAGCACTGGAGTACAGAGGGGACTCATGAGTTAATCAGTTTGAGGAACAATCTCAAAAGTAGAAGATAAAAAGGCTGCTGAGGGGTATGAGGTGAGGGGCCTTGACAGTATGATCAGTACCCACATTCACATTTGACAGACTTGCAACGCAGACCAGAAGTCATGCCACTCCACCATGGCTTTGTGACTTTGGAGAGAGACAGGAGTCCCTCTTGAACTCCTGAGAGGTGAGCAGACGTCATTGGATATAAATGATGACATGATGCTTGCATCAACAAGATCCCACCGTCAGCAAGAGCCCCCTGTGGCTAACAGCTACATCACTCACTTAGCCAGGGCGTTGTAAACTGGAATTAATATGATGAACTGTGTGTGTCTGCTTGTGAATGTGTACATGTGCGTTTCTTTGCTGTTGAAATGGAAAAAAGGTAGAGAAATGTTTTTTCATTATTCCCAGAGTTCTTTGGCTTGATGCATTTCTAGGAGGGTGAGGTGTGCATTCTCAGGTGACTGATGAGGTTGCGCTGCTGGGTAAACTTTCCCCCGCAAAGCTGGCATTCGTACGGCTTCTCTCCGGAGTGGACACGCATGTGCTCCGTCAGACGGTACTGGCGTGTGAAGCGCATGCCGCACTCTTCACACGCAAACGGCTTGAGGCCAAGGTGGCTGCGCATGTGACGTGTCATGGTGCCCCTCTGGGTGAACATTTTGCCACAGATGTTGCAAGGGAAAGGCCTGGTCAGCCAATGGCTCTTTTCATGTTGCCTCAGCGTTGCCGGGTCTTTGTAGCTCTTACTGCAGACTGTACACTTGAACGGACGCGTTTCAGAGCCAAAGCTGGAGGGACCCACAGGTGCAGATAGGTCCTCTGCCTCCTCCTCGTCTTCCTCTTTCACAAAGGTTCCTCCCTCCTCTTTGATGTAGAGCTCATCCTCAGTGTGTGTCTCCACATGAGCATTGAGCTGCTCAGAACTGGGAAAGCCCTTACCACAGGGAATGCACACATAGAGGTTGTCACCAAATGCGGGTTCAAAACCCTCCTGCCGGTACACGTAGTTGGCGCCATGTCCCCCTCCTGTTCCTCCTCCACCTCCTGCACTCTCTCCATCACTTTGTCCGCTCTCATCGCTGTGGTCTTGGCCATTCTCTCCTCCTTCTTCCTCATCTTTACACTGGAACGACTGTTCAGAGGTGAAGCTGCTACCACTGCCCCCCCCAACCCCAGACAAGCGTCCATCCTTAGGGCCCACAATCACCCCATTAACAAGGGGACGCTCATGATCTTCAGATTTCAAACCTGAAGCCTCCCTCTTAGGCCATTCATTCTTGCGGGCACCCTGCCGGGATTTCTTCTGGGGTGGAGGGCCATCAGGTGGGTTTTGGGTTTCGTCTGATGCTTTGGAGGAGGAATTTAGCTCTATGGTCTCTGAGCCACAGGTGTCTACACCTGGCAGGGTGGTAGATGAGTCATCCAGTGAGGCACTGTTGGTTGTGGATACTGAGGCAGATTGAGGGGACTCTTGGGAGTTGCTGTGTGGGCTAAGGGCATCAGTGGCTGTGCCTGCAGAGGGAGGGCTCTTCTTGGACAGGTCTAGTCCAAGGTCTGGCTCCCCAGCACTTCCTCCACTACTGAGGTTACCATTACTGCTGCCATTCCCCCCGTTCCTCCCAGAGCTGCCAACAAACATTTCATCATCTGAGAGCTTGTCCCGAAGGCCTTCATCTGGCTGTGGCTGATCAGCATCAGAAGGGGTGGGAGGATAGTGGTTGTTTGGGCCAGCAGGGGTAGAAGAGGAAAGGCGCTGGTTGTTGAGGCGTAAGCGGCTATGGGGACCTGGAGTAGAGGGTTTACCTGGCAGGGGTTTCCCACCGCTGCGCTTGAGCTTCTTTCTGCACAGAGCAGCGAGGTCATGGAGCTGGAGGTAGCTGGCTGCGGTTAAGAGGGCACTGAAGTTCTGCTCACTGCTCTGGTCCGATGAGGACAGGAGCTTCCCAGTGTAGATGAAGTCCAGAACTTGTCTGAATACAGAGGGGTTAACCATCTCTGTATCGAGGTTAATGAGGTTATCGTGGAGGACCAAAGATTTGAAGTAGATGCTGCTTGCTGCCAGGATGTTCTTGTGGGCACGGAAGAGCGCATTCTCCACCACGATGATAACATCACACAGGAAGCCCTTGGCTCTCTGCTGGTTGAGTTGCAGCAGCAGTTGTTTGGCATGATTTGGCAGTTCCATTTCCACCTTCCTTCTTTCCTTCTCTCTCTCTCTTCCTGCACGAGCACCACCTGAAGCTGAAAGAAACAGAAAATGAAAAGTTGGTTGGTTTTGCACTGTAGAAATAAGTATTAGACTGATGGAAGACAAATGACTGGTTTCTCAGTACAACAGTAACCCAGTAATATTTGGTTGGTCAAAGCAGCATACACAGACTTGGTGGCAAAACAGAACTTGCATTGTTCAAAACCATATGCTTGGTTTCATTTCTAGTTTACTGCTGGCTTCAGCAGGATTAAAATTTAACAGATTTTAAAAAGCCTGGCAGTTACACTGCCTGTATGTCTGGCACATCTAACAATTAAACTGCATGTACTATTACTTATGCTGCGAGAACATCAATCTGAGCTTTTAGCTCTCACAGGGAAACTAGCAAACTTTTTAGCACAGCATGCCACATAATCACATGGCAGCTTAGAAACTGGAACCCTCCCTTCCCTCTCATCTTCCTTTTTAAACAAACTGCAAACCCACATGGATCAAGTTCTGATTGTACACATTGCCACTGTTCTGGCACAAAGGCCAAGAGGGGTGTAGGCAAAGTAACAACTTTTCTAGGTGCCTCCCCTCCGCTTGTCTTCCTGTTCTCTGGAGTAACTCTAGTTTTGGTGGATGCCCTCTTTGGAAATTCAGCTCACTCTAGTCTCTATTAGGTCATGGTAATGTCAGCCCTGCCCTATTGTCTGGGGGTGGGGGTCGGTGGCACAGCAGGGCCGGGGGGAGGGATTAGGTGACACCTGAGCAGGTAAAACTACACAGGAGCTAGGGCAGAAGAGGGAGGAGGGAGGGTGTTGCTCAAAGACAAGGACAGCAACACCTGATCCTCCAGAGAGGCCCTCATTTATGGAATTAGGCCAGATGAATCTCATTCACTATATAGTGATGACCTATTACATACCACAGTGCTCTACTTCTGGTCTGACATTGAAAACACATTTTCTAAAGAAATGTAATGCATTAGACGCAAGGAGTCTGTCTGCAGCTAAAAATGTGATGGACGAGTCGTTTGTTTTAGCTGAAGCCACAAGTGCCTGTCTTGACTCATGTTTTAACATGTTCTTAAGAGCCCTGGGCATGCTGGGAAAATGGACATACATCTCTAATGCCCCTGATCAGGGCAGGGTATACCGTATTACAGGAGATTACACAGTAATGCAGAGAAACGCTTAACTCAAGCAGTAAATGCATGTGAAAATGTGCCATTTCAACCCAGTGCCAACCTAGAGATTTACTGAAAATTATGTTTCATAACACACAGCAGGAGAGGAGGGAGTGGCTCCTAAAGTCAGCTCGAGTGCCAGAAACTCCAAGCTTTAGTGAAGAGACACAGAACTTGCTATCAAAACTCGGTCTAGAAACTAAAGGGTCATCTGAAGGCTGAAATTGATAAAGCTATAGATATGTATACCAACCAAGAACAACTGCTTAAAGATAAAGAATGAGGTTTCCGGCACTACAATCCCAAGCTGCATCACAACGTTCTTAAGCAAAGCCTTGAACATACTGGCCAGCCCTTGAGTTAAGCTCTACAATCACAGCACAGACTTTGAGAAAATAACACAGATAAAAAAAAAAAAAAGCAAAAACCCGCCCGTGAAAAATGGAAATTTGGTTATTGGGAATGGCCAGGACAACGCACTTTTGTGAAAAATAACCTATTACAGCCAAGACTTAACATCTCACAAAGAGAACAAGGTGAAAATTGTAAACTGGAGATAGCTGGCTGATGCATCAAAGCCAGCTCTGTTGGAACAGTCAGGCTAGCTGATACAATCAGCTGGAGTGATCATTACTCTCAGATCCAGGCCTGGGCTTGCCTCCTCTGCTTTGACACTTCTTCTCGTGGTCTTCTACCCCTCCCCCTTCTTTCCCTGCTTCTCCCCCTACTCCATTCTCTCTCTCTCTCTCTCCCCCCCTCTATCCTCCCACCCTCACCAGCCTCTCACCGGGCATGCAGACACATCCTAGGAACTGCTCGCTGTCCCCAACGTGAATTATAATGAGCTATTCTGGAATACATAACCCAGATCTGCAGTTAAACAGCAGAATGTGCTACAGACATGCACAGCACTCAACCCTGCAGGCTGTAATGGAGAAGAGGGTTGCTGGAGAAAGAAGGGCCCCTGCTACGATGCCAGTCAGGAAGCCATATATCAGTCAAGTCTCTCTCTTAACATACACACACACCTCTGCAGGCTTTATGGGGGGATTCAAGAGGCTTTTCCAGCAGACCGACATAAAAAGGGGGCTGGGCTCAGGGTAGAGAAGCCAGCTCAGGAGCCCCCCCCCCCCCCTTCTCATCCCTCGTTTTCTCTCTCTCTCTCTCCTCCCCCCATCACCCACACGGCTACCCTCTCCCCCTGGCCCCTCCAGTGCTGTGCTGTGCCGGCTGGATTCCAGGGAGCTGCTAATGGATTACGGCTGATCTATATGCAGCTAGGGTGGGACACGTGTAGGCCCAGCTCCCCTTCCAATGGTGCTGCCCAGGAAAGCAGGCTTAATACCACAGGGGACAGACAGGCCTGCACCATCATGGCAGCTCCATCTGTGAGTGCATGGCACGCTTTGCAGTTCGTTGAAACATTTTCAATGCCATATCTGAGCCGGGTTCTGTTACAGCATCACAGCCTCACGGTCAGAGTGTAAAGTCAGGGATGGATGAACGATGAGAAAGACGACCCTCCTAGAACAGCTAGAACGATGTTTCCAGTATGCAGGATGACTAGTTCAAATGTATAATGTTACTTAGTTGACAAGCAACATTTACTGTGGGTTGGATCCCTGAATTTTTAAGCCCTCTGCAAAGGTTGGCAGGGAGGTTGAAAGATGGCTGGAGAGGTGATCAGGAGGTTTGTGAGAGACAATACTTGCTCTGCCCAAATATGGCACCACATACCAGCCAAACACAGCTCTGGGCTTGGACTGTAGACAGGGGTAGAAGGTTGGCCTTCAAGCACAGGCACAGGATCAGCTTACCTTGCCTGCAATGTTAACCTTTTCAAAAACTGAGCATTGCTTAATGATAGAGTGGAGACCCTCATATTTAAAAAGAAAAAAAACAAAAACAAAACAGCACCCTGCTGCTTTGGCTCAACCTCAACTTGTTTCAGGAGCCTGCTGGTGAGAGGATGAGCAAACAGGGATGTTTACACAGACTCGACAGACATGATCAGGATAACATATCAGTGTGTTGATTTAGGACTAAAAACTACTGTCCAAAGTGCCCCCAGGAGTGAATTAATGTCAGCCTGCTCTCAATTAAACTGGTTACACGAGAAATCTGGATGATCTGGTTGGGCTTCATTTACTCCTGCCTGTCATTGCATCCCTTTTTTCCAAGGAGTTTATGGATTAAACAGCGAGCTAGTAAACCTTTCAGAGTGTTCAAACAGCGAAGGTGACTGACAGAGCAGTGGGCTGTGGCACTAATCTCCTGAACAGAGGGTAGAGAGCCAGGAGAGAGGGCAGAGGTGAGGCAAAGTCCTGTGGCGCAATAACAAAACACACCCTACTACTGTGAAAGGTCATCTGCTAAACAACCAACAGAAAACAAGGCTGAGAAGGATTTTTCAAACATATTCAACCCAGGTTTTATTGTGGGGTTAGCTTTCACAGTGACTTCTTTAAAACTATATTCAGTAATGACTTTGTGAAACTGTGTAGACGGTCACATTGAGCAGAGGAAAGAAGACAAATGAGGACTGTTTGTAGCAGATAGAGAAAGAGAACCAATCATGTACACGAGCAATAGGCCTCCCTGTGTGCGCGCACTCAAAGAGACAGTGCACTTAAAGACACACACACAGCACCACACACTTAAACGCACACACACCCAGAGAGTATGTTGGTGGGCAGAGGGAGTGGGGGAGGGGTTAGGGGGATGGTACAAAGCCAGTTTGAAGCAACCACCTCTGAGCCATTTCAACATGGCTGACGCTGCTGCATGGGTAAGGTTGATCCATGCAGGACATGAGGGTACTGCAATTATAAGAGCTTGAGCTCTACCATTAGTGAGAACAGCACAATGAACAGCTTTTAGGCTACCAACCCTATGCTTTCCCTTTCACCTGTGTAGCATCAAAGGAAACACCATAAACCAACCACTGGTGATCTGATCCGCTTTAGTCCATAGTTAATGTGCTCAAATGCTCTCACAAAGAACAACCGGTTACAGGAGCAAACATAGACAACTGGAGACTGTTTATATGCACTGTGGTAACCTGGTGCTGTGGACAGTAAGTAATTATCCCACGGTGATATTTTCAATGCTGTCATATCTGTAGTGTATTAATGGGCGTTTTTTTCAGAGCAACATGTTTGGGCAGGCCGTGTACCTTTCGTTTCACCAATGTACTGTTCAATTATTCACAGCAGTTAACTTGTTTCTTTTCAGTTCAGAATTGACTTGTTTACCATCACTACTTATGGTAATGATGGTTGCTTTCATTCCACCACACGACTGCCCCAGCTACACTTTACCTGTCTGAAGTCAGTGTCATAAACATGAATATAAATTATAAAACAAAACCCCTTTAGAAACTGTGTCAGGAAATGACAGTGTTAGTGACAGTGTCTAGCAGTGTTAACTGGGTAACCTCATTAAATGAAAGCTGGTTTCATGTTTCCATTATCTTTAATAAATCAGGTTACTGCAGATAGTGATGTGTATAGAAATTCACTGAGCATGACTCAGTGTATCCTGAAGAGAAATAAGTAGATTTGTCAAAGCTGAATTCAAAACTTAAGGCAGTCTAATTGTTTCACATCAAATTTCATAAAAAGACATACAGTCTTGAACTGAATTCTCTGAACTGCATATAGTGCTGTATCTTGTGCAGTAATGCGGTGCCATGGAGAGCAGAACATAAACTACAGAGGGTGAAATAATAAGTGAAATCACCTGCTGTGGCCATTGGTTGAAATGAAAACCTCCCTATACTTGTGTCTCCATGGCAAATGGTTGAATAGCTCAGATACAGAGCATCTACATTCTGGACACTGATCCAATTCTGGTTATAATCTCTTTAGAAAAGCTGAAGGGGAGATGTCTCACTGTACAAAATCTCAAAAATGTTAAGACTAGAGGTAAAGGCTGACCTGTCCTGTTTTGTAGGCATGGATTTCTACAGAATTGCTGGATACAAATGCTTGAGAACAGGTGCGTGACCCTGGTGCCGCATGGCTGAAGGGAGAAGTACATGAATTACAGTGTCCCTACCACAGTCTGGGTAGAACCCTTCCAATTAAGACTCATTTTCTGTCAGGCAGTTCAGCCATGTTGCAGACAAACAAGTACTGCCCAGGGTGCAGTGGAATGAAAGGAGACCCGTCTATTTCATCACAGGAGGGGGCCAATAGCTGCTGTGTACCCCAGATGTGCCAGTAAGGGAAAAAGAGGCAACACACACTCTCTCACTCTGACTCACGCACATGCACACAAGCACATGAATCCTCCTATGTGTGCCCAACTCACCGTGTTACAACCCCATGGATCCATTTGTTTGTGAATGTTTATTTGAATTCAATTTTCTAAAAACAAAAAACAACAACAAACAACACCTGAGTTTTCTTATGTCTGTTACTAAACTGGAAAATATTTTAAAGTATGTTTTAACTTTGTTATTACTGTACACTGTGTAGAAATATGTTTAACACAATCAAGTGCAAAAAGTGAGTCTGTAACTGCCTAGAACCAGGAAGCACCAACAGAATAGTGTTAGATGTCTTAAGTGTGTGTTTTTCATTCATTATAAAAAGGAAGATAAAAGATGATGTGAAATCCGAATCCAAAATAGAAATATCTTAACCCAAAACCATTTGGCCTTTTTCAAACAAAACAGCAAAGAATTACAATTACTCTCTCATTCCCTGACAGGGTTTATATGTGTGTGCGCCTATGCTCAGTGTCCTCCATGCTGTGTTGTATTTTGCGACTGGGTTGCTGCATCTTAAGTGCTCCCCGGAGAAATTAAATAAAGACTGAAATGAACAATGAGACTTTGACTGAGGTTACAGGCAATACTGGCTAGCAATTGGCACATGCTGTATCCAACTATGTGCCCTCACCAACAGTGAAGCAATCAACCACGTCACTAAGTGAACATATGATTGGTATGATAAAGTGACCTCTGTCTTGAGAGAATGAACTTTGTTGATGAGATAAACCCCCTCAACCCCTTCCCTATCCGTAAAAAGCAGCAGATCCACATGACCTGGAGCCTAATGCTTTGGCTAAGGACAGAGGGCATGTTGGGTAAGGAGAGGTCCTGAATGGTCCAAGGTTTTACAGAGCTGCCCACCCCCCCTTCTCCTCCTCCAGCCTTTAAACACTGCATAACCTTCTGGCTATCAGCACTACATTCCACAGACTGTTTCTTCTCCTTAAAGAACAACAACAACCCTGCCCCGAGGTGATTCAGCCACTCAACGAACCAAACTGCCCTCAAACTGGCGACGCAGAGCAGAACAGAACAGACGGATCCATATAGGTACAACAGCCTAGCACAAACTTTAAGTCCTTCGCTAACATGTCAGCAGAACATATAGCCTAAGTAGCCTTACTGCATTGTGCTGCCCACACACGCCACTGTAAGCTGTGATCACAATGTACACACAGGATACTGTGCGTGTGTTGAGAAGTGGAAGGGACAAGTACGGTGAGGCAACACCAAGCGGCCGATGATGAGGATCATGCGGCGCGCACACGGGCCTCAAATTACCCTCCAGGCCCCACTTTGTAGTCCATCAATGAAACTAGTCACAGTGATCAGTTGACTTGGTCATTTTTAACGGCTTTAATTAACTTGTTCTACACTGATTACTTGATGTATCTGCATATTCCACAACAATTACATTATGCAGATGACTACGCAATAAAATAAGAACGCACAGGAGTACAGCAGTTACTTTGTCACACTGTCTGGAGAACATTTCCCTCTTGCTTCTATTAGGTGTTTTATTAGAGGTACCAGGTTGCTGCACTTCTGCTGCATAGCCTGAACAAAACAAACAAAAGCTCATGATTTCTTCATTCCTGTATGAGTTCATAAAAGACACCATTTTGAAAATAATGGGATTAAATGAACTAAGCACTTAGAGGTGTCAGTCTTCGAAGCTTATTGCTGTTACAGATGCAGCACTGGCATCATCCAGTGCTCCACTCAATACTGCCAGGAGCCCTATTGCAGCTTTATAAGTCTCATCAAATTAGTATATGTGAATAAAGTGTAAGCCTGGATATTCTTGTGCTTCATAAGTGTAATGTTGACAGGCACAATTCAGCTAATTATTCAAACAAACGTTAGGCTAGCAGGCAAAGCAACTGCACACTTTGACTACACTTCTGGGCGGGTGTAACCAGCCAAAATATAGTCCTATAATCTTCATATTATAGGCCTCAGTGCCCTGCAACCCTGAGCAGGATAAGAGCTTGTGAAAACAGATGGATTTACCTTCATATTGCCCAAATGTTATGACTAAACTTCTCCAAGACATGAGTCTGGAAATGTCTCAACATTAACAAAGAGCCTACTTGAAATGAGTTTATCACAGCAAACAACTACCCTGCCTGTGTTCAATCTAATGAATGAAAAACTTAACTTTGCACCATTAAGCACAAACAAGGCTGTGCAAAACCATTTGGCCATGCATAACAGGCATAAAAAAACAGAAACCTTTAAACCTGTAACCTGCATTTCAGCTAGAGACACAGATATTTAAGATTTTACTATTATTTTACTGTCACACAGCCAGGGTGTACATCACTTCGATTGATCCTAAAATTAAAAAACTACTGTCAGTACAGTGGAAATGTTTTTACAGAACTACACATTTGCTTATACAAAAACAGCAGCCAGTCAAGAGAACCCACATTACTGACATTCCTGTGCCCCATTATCTCCATGCCCCTTGGTACTTTAACAGCACTGATCACCTGAGAAGCCGAGCAGCCTTCTCACCTGAGCACATACATTGTTTTTTTTAGTTACCAAGTGATACCAAGTGTGGTTGCCCTGAGTTAATACTTCAACAATACATATAATGCACTGCTATCCAAAAAAGATAATGTACATGTCGTGCAACACTGTCTCTATATAGGCACAGAGGTTTTGGGTCACGATGTAACATTACACCCACACTGTATAGCCGATCACAAAGATGGTCGATGTATAGCAGTAGCCAACCTATAGGCTGTAAAGACGTATACAATCCCCATGTATCGCTACATGTCATGTTTAAAATATGTTTTAAACTGTAGAGGGCTGCATCTGCACTGTGCTGCAAGGCAATCCTGTTAAATCATTTTAATTAGCCCTACCTAAGACCAAGGTGGCTTAACCTATATATAAACAATGCAGGTTACACTATAGGTATCGACTGTAACATCTTAATGATTATCGGGAAGATTGCACAAAAAAAAAAATCCCGTGCGTGAAATTCGCTCCCGTTTCGTTTTTATCGCATTGCGTGCAATTCATTTGCTATTAAAAGAGAAAAAGTCAGCGTTGCGGTTACATGAGAGCGATCGATTTAAATGAAACCCTCAGCTCATTACTGCACATTCAGGCAAACGATTCGTTCGATATAATATATGGTTAGAAAAAGGGAAAAGGGCAGGTAAAGTATGCAAACATTTCTACGTTCATGTGAAGCGCCGCGACGAACCGTCCGTGGATCCTTTCTGTCGCCTAATGTGCTTTGCCAGCCTGGTGATTATTTGGTACACTCGTTCTGTGGGGGCACCTCTTACAAACCCACGACGCCAAAATAATACGCTACAAACATTTGCAAACTATTTTCTTAACGTTTGGAGCAGGAGCAATGACAAGCTCGATTAAATACAGCGGGGACCTGCGGCTTGCCAAGCAGGCTGGTAGAGCCAGAATAGGCACCAGCGGAGCCCCCTTTTTGTTGGCACGCCGCGGAAAAAAACACCACCGTAACGCCGAAAAACCCAAGCGATACACGCAGCAACTGCGAGAAAACCGATCAGCACGAAACAAGCATGAAAGCGGCCACGTTAGGCGTTTACAATTCAGCTTAAAGAGAAATTGTTTCTTTTAAATACCTTATTACATCGGTAGGGTCGTTCTCAAGCGTTCTTTACCATCCTCTTGCTCATCTCACAGCCTTCGGGACGCCATGTTGAAAGCTTATGACGTTAGGCTTCCTCACCCCTGACCCACATTTGAATAGAAACCAGCCCAGAGTGCAGCAGAGAAAACATCCCACTGTGGGAGGGTTTGGCCACTTTCTCAGCTCAGTTCCCCTGGCAACTTTACCTGCAAGATGGCAGAGGCAGGGAGAGAGAGACACACAGAGATATATGTCGTGTTTAGATTGTGTTTTAGGCCTTCTTCTGCCTGCAGCACGACTCAGCCGTGGTCCTACACAGCTGAACGCGGCTTCACGCTGCAAAAAATAACTGACTTGACAAGTTGTTTTGTGTGGCGTTTAGGTTTACTATTAAAAAAGGTTAATTAGACAAACCTAACATTTTATGGGGGGGGGGGGCGAAACCAGGGAGTTTCAGTAGCAGTTTCACCTCAGTGCGGTTAAAAATGAGCGACGGAAAGCCAAGTCTTCAAGTAAAATGGTAATGTTAATCACCAGGGATTTACATTTCAGACGAGGAAATGTTTTAATCAAGGCTTGAATCGCATGCAAATAAATGATTCTGCATGGCATCGCTGGGTTACATTTTTCTTAAAAAGCTGTTTGCAACAATACAGATAAAGTGAGGAGACACCCTTTGCAGTGCACACTGTTTCTCTCCATGTTCGAGTCTATATTAGTTTAAACATACATTTAATATGCTTACTGCATTCACCAAAGACAACTGCATCAACCCAGTTTATTATGAAATCGGTTTATCAGTTGGAGTGGAGATGACTGCAGTTTGACAGTTAGACTTTAAATCTGAGCTCTAAACCATAACAGATCTAAAGATGACTGATGGCCAGATTATTTAGAGATAACAGCAGAAAGGAAAAGAGAGAGAGCGGGCTTGGGCTCAGAAATTGGGCACCAGATGTGCGGAAGTGTGGCGATCAGTTGGCTCCTCCTCTTAGCTCAGAGGACCCGTACCAGCCCCCAATAGAAAACAGGCTAGAACCCACTGATGGGTCTCACCTATATAGCACTAATTAAACCTCTATCAGTGAGACTAGTATTATGATGACACCTGACTACGGCTAATAATCAAGATTCACGTCTACGATCTGCAAGCTACAACAGGCAAACACTGATACAGATACGGTATCATTTTAATCTACCATGCTTATGCTTATGGTTCACATTCCATACAGAAGTTATGGCGCAGTGCCAAAGTGCTCTTCTGACACTCTGCGGTTGCCGCAGAAACTGCATCCTCTGCAGGGAAGCGCCGCACACAAGTTCCACAATCAAGGCGCCGAGACGCACTGCATGTGTTCCTGCATTATTAAATCACTCTAGGTGGGCATCCTTCACGCAGAACGGTGACTAAATACGTGATAAACCTTATAGAGATGTAATGCAAATTAGGTTTTCTTACAGCCTACGTCCAGCCTACGTGAATGCAACCGATCGATTTGAACAAAACTATTTCCACTTTTGCAAAGTTTTAGTGATAAATGGTAACAATTTATCATATAAACGATAAACATTTATCACAGTAAAAATGTTTGTAACAAAGGCGAGAGAACAACCACAGTCTTTGAAGATATGCCGGTGCCTTATCAGAACAAGTGAAGACGCAGCACACTTTGTCTTTTGCACATTTTCACATGTAATTGTTTCCAAAAAGGAGCCGTTTTTGGGAGAATTGGAAAAATAAAGACGTTGACAGTGAAACAAAAAAATCAGCATGGGTGAAAGTAAAGTTGGCACCGTTAGAGGTTTTTTTGCAACCGTGAATATGTAATTTGTCAAAAATGAATTTTAAAAATAATAGAACTGGATACAGTGTTAATTTCATTTGTAATCATTTGTAATGATTATAAGAATTTTTATGGCAAGACATTCAGACTACACGTTTAGCAGTTTCTTTCATTTCGGTTTTAGAGCAACAATGATGTGTAAACAGGATTTTTTTTTCCATGTTGAAACATTTCCATCAATTTCAAGAAACCCTAGCCCGAACTTGTCCTCGGCGTTTGACAGCAGGCGTGGATACATATTGGAAGTTCATCATCAGTCTTTGAGTGGTTTGGCTGTGTTGGCATTGACTGAAAACATCTACTTGGACATCCATCCAGCTTTTAAATTACCCCGCGGGGCCTGGGTGTCTATTGGGCCAAGTCGTCCAGAATGCTGCCTAATGAGGAGAAGAAAAGAGAAAATAGATCAGTCCTTCAGATTCAATAACTTTTTGCCAAACCAACTCTCCACAGAGGGCATCTTTGTTGTTTTCATAACAGAGAAAAAGACAGCGGGATAAAAGAATATTAAATCAAGACCCAAATAAAATGAACATGTAAAGCAAATAAAATCATAAAGTACAAAACATGCCAGCATGTCATAAACATTTGTTGTGTAACAAGTCCAGCAAAGCACATATAGAAAGGCGTTAGGATTAATGTCATAACTTTTTTTTAAAACGTATTTAATAGCATATTTTAGCCGTAAATTTTGTCTTGGAAGAAACAAAATCAAATATAGCAAGTCTAAAAATGATCCTGGGCTCGAAGAATAACGTGAATACCAGATTTAACTGAGAGGCATCTATCACTGCTGGGATAAAGTGCTCACTCGTCACACACTCACCTCCTCCTACAGCAGCCTCTCCACACTTTGGTGAGCAGCGTCGCACGGAGCGCAGCGCACCCTCTGATGTACAGGATGGGGGTCAGAGAGGCATTCACCCGGGGCAAAATGCGGAGAGGGTCGGTGCCTTCATTCTTAAAAGTGTAACAGGTTGTACCAATGAAATTGCAGGCTATAACGTGACAGAATATCGGAAGCCAAGTTCCCAAGAAGAACACGGCCACCACCAATATGAGATACACCGATGAGCGCTTGCTGTCTCTCTCCTCGGAGGGTGGCTCCCTCTCCAGCTGGAACCTGGCTATGATGAACAGTCTGATATTAAGCCCTATCATTATAATTACTGTGAATATGTTCCCCACAAACGTACCAATGCTCGTGATCTTTTTGGCTACGCCGACTGTGACCAGGTTGTGCACGGCCACGATCAAGAAAGCATAGACCCAGTAGGCAAGGATGACCAGCACGGTCCTGTTGCGGGTCATGCGCTGGGTGTATTTAAAAGGTGACACCACCGCGTGGTACCTATCTGCCTGCGCGGCCAGGATGGCCATGTAAGACAACCCTAGAAACGTAGGTACGATGTAAAGTGTTCTCGTAGGGGAGTCGAAGCTGTCCCTCACATCGAGCACGCCAACATAATAATATGACACACCGGTGCAGATGTCACTAAAGCAGGTGCTCAGCATGTACATGAAGCGGTTCTCTCCGCGCAGCGCCTTGTTCAGAAGTATTGAGAGAAACACGGACACGTTGAGAAAAATTATGGCTGCAGCCAAGAAAATGCTGAAAAGAAACATCAACACATTGCCAAAGCTGGTGAGGGGCAGTACAGTAGATAAACCCTGGCTGCTGTTACTCATCGGTGCGGAGAAAACGGCTGCGCAACAAGAGTGTTTCAGTTCATTTCACAGCAAGGACTGGCAACGACGCAGCTGAGGGGAGTTTATCAGTCTGCCCTGGTTTATGTACGAAGCCCAGTTAGAGCTTACAGGGAGGCGAACACCAGGGTGACTTTAATTCCCACGGCCACCGAGTCAACAAGCTCCTGACAAAAACATATAGAGGAACTTATTAAAATAACTCCTCAAACAGGCCCAGATATGAGCTGCAATCCTTGCTGTGTATATAATCAGTTTCAAGTTTGCATCATAATCATCACATCTGGACTTTTAGATCAAAATTAGGAACATTGTGCTTAAAACTAACAGCCTCCCTCTGTTTCCGAGGATGGCAGCATCAAGACAGGCCTTTCAGCATGAACCGAGCTTGCCCAACAGTTGCATTAAGATTCTCTGACAAGCCTAATTGTGAATCTATTAATATGTTTGCATGGTCAAAGCTAGTCTTGTTCTGCACTGCCTGGGTGGTGCCAGCAGCAGGTGTTAACTGTTCAAAGTGTACAAACGGATGCGGTTTTGTGGAAACCAAAGGGCGCATAACAAGTGACTGATGATCACCATTACCGAAAACCTGAGTACTTTGACTTTGACATGTTGAGTACATTTCATTGATAATACCTGCACACAATTTAGCTAGGCTTTGAAAGCTGGACTGTACTGGAGTACCTTTACAGTGTGTTATTACTAAGTCCTGTTGTCTGTGTTTAAAAAAACTACTTCACTACTTCATTTCCAACTGTCTCAGTGGCACAGTTTTTGTTAAGTGTATGTTAATTGATAGTGCTTAAGTGAATGAAGAAGTGTTAAGCCTTTCTACATGATGATGTCCACTAAGGTTTTAGCTTATGAGAATCAAACTTTCATACATTAGGATTTTTACTAGGCTGGATCTAAATACAACCGAGTTGAGGTCAAAACATAAAAACCGTGTACAGAGTCTGAGGGAGATAAATGATCACTGTCAACAGTATTACCGCATTACTCTTTTTACAAGTCTTGCGAATATGTAGTGGCTCTTACAACTATAGGCAGTCTACTGACAAAAAAAAAATGGTTCACTGCTCCCTCTAGTGGCCGAGAAATATAAAGACTTTGGTGATGAACTTCACAGTCAAAGTTCTTACATATCAAATGATTTAATATCTTGCGAGGGGCAAAACTTCAGTGAAATGTAATTGTTAGAAGCAAGTGAATTATGTGATCAATGCTTTTTTGCATGGGAACTTAAGGGAAAGTCGGAGAAATATATATATATATATATATTATGTATATATATATATATATTTATTTATTTTGTTACAGTACATTTTTTTCTCATTCTACTTTATGGCCATTGAGGGTAATTTGTATGACCTATAGACCCTAGGGCTAAGGGCTGCGTTATTTAAATAAATGACAATATTGTTCCAGAGGGGAAAACAGCACCATTCTCCAGTATAAGTGGCACGTAAATGATGGCCTAAAAGGACTTGAACAGTCCTGCGCAGTCAAGAACAAACATTCCACGCCGTTCTCTTTTTTTCACCTAGCGTGATTAACACTTTACAAAAGTTACTTATTAGGCCTCGGGTTTGACAGTTTTGGACACGAGCGCAACAAACCACGGAGAAGGTTTTTTGGAAACCAGTGGGGGCACAAACAAGTGACTGATGATCACCGTTGCCGAACACCTGTGGGACTTCTTCTGATTAGGTCTCATTTAAACTTTCCATATGTTTGCCATGCGTAAGTTGTACCTGTTAACACGACACTTGTTTATGCAAAAGCCTTTGGCCTCAAGAGATCGGGAGGTTTGCTTAAATCCTGACAAGTAGCACTATTCATCTATAAATATTAGACTGATCGTTCTCCAGCGGAGGGTCAGGATGCTCCTCAACGCCACCGTCCCTCTGTCGGTGGATTTCAACACTCCGGCGGACTTCTTCATCTTCATCTTCCACATCTTGTTCGCCACGAGCGCAGTGCTCGTCGCCGGCTCGGTGGTCGTCGGGATTTCCTCCACCAGGTCCCTGCGAGGCCAGAACCGCTTTATATTCATGCTGAACACGAGCATCAGCGACACTCTGACCGGCTTCTCGGTCTACTACCTCGGCCTCTTCGACGTCCAAGAGGGCTATCCTTCGAGGAATGGGACGTACTACATTTTACCCTCATTTCTAGGAGTCAATGTGCTCACCTTCCTCTTTGCTCAGTTTGATCGTTACTTTGCCGTGTGCCATCCCTTCTTTTATAACCGCTACATAACTCGGTCTCTTGTCATTGGGATTTGCGCGTTTTGCTGGATTTACACATACACTATCCTCACGGTGCAGAACATGGTGCCAATCTCAAAGGCGGCTCAAATAAACGCGTTTGGTGTGATGACTCTGCAGATCATTGTTCTTATTAAAGTGTTGATGACAGTTAAATTATACATCATAGCCAGAAACCAGCTGGTGAGAGAGGTGCCCAGCGCTGAAAGAGACAACAAAAAGGAGTCGCTGCGCATCATTGTGTTTGTGGTTATTTGTTTCTTGGCTCTGTGGTGTCCATCCTTTGTGAATATCATTGTCAGACAGTTGACTAGTAAAGGTCTGAGGTTTAGGAATGAAGCCACTAACCTGTTCGCCATCATGGCACGTCTGAACGCGCTGGTTACCCCGGCTCTGTACATCTGGGGCAGCCCGGCGCTGCGGGGCGCCGTGTGGAGAACAGTGTGGCGGAGGGTCTGTCCCTGCAGGAGGGCGAGGTAAGACACTAAAAATATCACTATTTAGGTGTTTTCCGTGCTTTATGTACTGTTTCCAGTCAAAGGCCAATGCTGTGTGTAAATACGAAACATAATGTAAGGCAGTTACTGTAACCCCATTCCCCGCCCTCTCTTTCGTTTTTTCAGAATTGGCTTCAACTTTAACGGACTGACAAACAAATCATGATGAAGCTGTCAGAATCAACATCAAAAAGTCGACTTAATGGCCGGATCGTACAGGGAAAATGGGACGTGTTTCAATCAATTTTGAGTTAATGAGTTCTCAATGATCATGTTTAGTCGTTTAAAAATGACTGAAACCAAACGAACTTGACAGATTGGATATTACACATTTATTTTTGCATGGGAGTGCAGGTTGCAAAGGCAGTTGGTTGAAAATTGTTCCTGTATGTGTCACTGTCACATGTCTCAAGAGTAGGCCTTCACAGTTTGAGAATAAGCTCTGTCATTTCATTTGGAAAATGATTTTCACATGAAACACAGTTGATGAGATTCAGGACCCTGGTCAGCAGCTACTCTAATGAAGACTTTAAAGGTTGTGTTTGCGCACCGCGGACAGCTCCACATTTACTGATATCCAGGACCAGGGTCAGCTCCGTGCTGTTGTTGACAACAATGCTAAGTTTATAAAACGGGTCATGCAGTTGTGGAAACAGGAGGTTCAACTTTAATTGTATAAGCCACGCTGTTACCAGTACAAAACGTTATACAAAAAAGTTATTTCTGTGCTGTTGATTTAATAACAGAATGTTTATCCTTAAAATTGGAGCGTAAAAACCCCCAAAATCAAACAAGTGAATTGAGCGATGGGACATTTATGATCACTACATGGCTGCTGTCTCCTCCTATACGCGTCATCATCACGGGAGATTTTAAGTCTACGCGACAAAAAATGTGTCTTTAAAACAGGAGAACTACTCTGTTTATGAAGCAGGTTGGATTGTTTCCACTCTCTGTGCACCCTCATAATGATCCTCTCGGTCAACTGATCCCTCTGTGTGTTGACTTTCAAAGTCCAGGCGACTATTTTGTTTTCATATTTCACATTTTGGCCGGAGTTTGCACCGTGCTTGTAGCCGGCTCCGTGACATGTGGTATTATTAATACCCACGCACTTTTAAGACAAAATCGGTTTATATTTATGCTGAACACAAGCATATGTGACTCGATGACAGGCTGTGGCATTTTCTATCAATTTCTATTCGATGTGCAGACGGGCTTAAATGGGGGTTACTACATTTTACCATCTCTTCTCGGAGTAAACATCATGACGTTTCTATTCGCCCAGTTTGACCGATACGTTGTCGTGTGTCATCCCTTCTTTTATGCTCAACAGAAGAGTGGTCATATGTGTAAACGTGTATAGCTGGGTGCATGTCTATGGTCAGCTGTTCGTACAGCACATGATGCCGCTTTCTAGAGCCATAGAGATTGCCATATACAGCCGGATCAGTTTGATGTAATTAACACTGGTTCTTTTACTACCGACCATACAGCATTGCGCTTTTAAATGTACAATATTTCATAAATTGTTAGTAATTTACACTCATGGTAAAAAAGAATTACGAGGCAGCGATGCAGGCCTGTTACACCTGGTCTGTAGCATTCGGGGCCCTTGTGTTGTGCATAATATGTGAGGCCAAACCTGTCTCGTAGAAACTGTTGAGGCATATATGAAGTTAACATGCGAATGTGTCATAAAGGAAAAGTTGTGAATTTTTCGTCGTTGTAAAGAAATGTCGGTTAACTTCAGTCGCAAGCTTTGAGACTAAAAGGTACGTCAAAACAGTCAGTAAAAGGCAACATGCTGAATCCAACGATTGCCCGTGCAGCTGAAGAATTATTAGATCTGCGTGCGGATCAAAAGTGTTGTGCGTGAACAGACAGTAATCCAGTGGTTTGCTAACACCATATGTAACTGGGAAACAAACTGGTATTACATAAACATTATTTCTGGCTTGGCTTGCAAAAGAGACACGTTATCGAAATTGTTATTCAAACCTGTTTTTCTCTGTTCTAGCTCTGCATTAAAAGAGGTCTATGGGCTAAGCTCTCATGATCACGCAGACTTTATTTTGTACTTTAAAGGCTGTTTTTTTATTATTTCAGCATACCTTATCAAACCCCCTTTTATGCCAATACAGTGCGATTTGTTTTCATTTTGTGATTTTGCTTGAATTAAACAGTTTTTTGAATGTAAAAACAAACTGATCACAACTAACATGATCCTCGTCAATGTATTTATTTTATACTACTACTACTAATAATAATAAGAAGAATAAGAATAATAAACAATTGATGAACCCCTTTTCTTCCTGTAAGACCGATAAAGGTGGTGGAATTGTCAGATTTCAGTGACAAAGTGCTCAACTCTCTGATCTCTTAAGTGTTCCTACATTTGAGGGTTTTATCAGGTTTGCTGAAGTCTTTAAAAATTGGTTATGGCCTGAATTAAATTAAGCTTCAATTCAGGCCATAACATCCAAGCAAAGAGTTAAATCTTCAGCAGCCAGTGTATTTACTCGTCAGTCGCTCGTTATGATTTAACAACACTAAAACACAATAAAATGTGCTTTGACCATACACTCACTGGAAATGAATCATTCAGCTTCTTTGACATCTTGTGGACTTAGTTAGTTATACTGAGTTAATTTCTGTTTGTCAGGAAGCACACAAGGAATTTCTGGTTAAGCCTCTCGGGTGGAATAATGTAGTCTTAATGCTACAGTTAATGCTGCTTTTAAAATTAAATTCATGATGTGTAGAAAAATACTGACAGTAGCTATGTCGTATACAGTGACAATATACAATTGGTTGAGGACATTTCCAGAAGCCACAGGAAAGTGTTTGATATAGTTTACATAACAGTGGGCTCTGTGCTCTGCTTAGCTGGAGCTTAGCAAAGGAGGAGGACTACAGCAGAAACAAGTTTATCTTATCTTACATTCAATAAAATTATTGCAAGATATTGTGTAGCTGCATGATAACCCTGATACATGGTCTAACAATAACGCTCTGTAGATTTTACTTCCTCATACCAGGTGGTGACACATGGGTTTTAAAGCTGATTTTGGAGACCCATTACTAAGGAAAACCTGGTGGTGGAGCTGGATTGGATTGCATTCATGTTTACATAAATGTTTGTAGTTATTTCGAAGTAACTAAACTGAAATACATAATAAATATATTCAGCAGTAAAACACAATATGATCAATGTCTTCATATGGGTTATCTTCTAAACTTAAGGCCTCTTCTTGAAGCAGTGTTTTGTGTAAACAAATATAAATAGGGTCTAGATCTTTCATTGTTTCAGTTATGTGTTTAATGAAGTTACCACTCAGCAAATATGGAAACAACTGGGACAGAGAAGAGACATGTGTATAGTTTAATATTTTTTTTAGCAAGTTTTCAATTTCTAATTTAATACGATTTATATTTTTATTTTATTTATTTGTTTTACATGTTAAAACTAGTTTTAACTGTTAATGTATTGAGAAACAACAACAACAAAATGAAAGTGATAGATTCGTATCCATATATGCACACTGTAGGCCAAAACACTGATATGAATCGTGACATATGGGTCACGGCCCATGGGTAATAACTGTTGGTGTGGTGTTTCATGAAGTAGCTATATAAAGACATTAAGTATCGATGCTGGATTATTGCAACAATGCTACTCACCAACATCACAGGCTCTCTCAGTGGAGGAATAACCCTCTCGGTGGACTTCGACAGTCCCGAGGATTATTTCATCTTCATTTTCCAGATTTTATTCGCTACAACAGCTGTTCTCGTAGCCGGACCCGTAGTCATTAGCATCCTGGCCACCAGAGCGCTGCGCCTTCAAAACAGATTCATTTTCATGCTGAACACCAGTATTTGTGACACGCTGGTTGGCTTGTCAGTGTTTTACCTCGGTCTGTTTGATGTTCAGGAGGGATATCCATCAAGGAATGGAACTCAGAATATGTTGCCTTCTCTTCTTGGGGTAAACCTAATGACATTTTTATTTGCGCAGTTTGACCGCTATTTTGCCGTCTGCTATCCCTTCACCTACACGCGCTTTGTCACCCGGCGAGTGGTGATCTCTGCCAATGTCTACTGCTGGCTCCATGTCTATTCTCAGTCGATCATTTTAAATTACCTGCCTCTTTCCAAATCAATACAGATGTACGTGTTCAGTATTGTCGGCTTACAAGTAATCATACTCACCAAAGTGGTCATGACGATTAAACTGTATGTTATTGCCAAATACCAGCTTGAAAGAGACCCTCCCAGCTCTGACAAAGAAAACAACAAGGAATCACTGAGAATCATCATTTTTGTTGTCATAAGCTTCTTGTTGCTGTGGTGCCCCTCTTTTGTTAATATCGTTCTCAGACTGCTGGTAAGAGGAGGGCTGACATTCAGGAACGAGGCCACTAACCTTTTCGCCATCATGGCTCGTTTAAACGCCGTGTGCACGCCGGCGGTGTACTTGTGGGGCAGTCCGGCTCTGAGGGAAGCCACGGTGAGGACAGTGTGGGGCAGAGTGTGTCCAAGATGCAAGAAGAGGTAAAATGAAGCAAAATACTGACCCCAGTCTGCAATAAAACGTCATTCATTCTAATATCAGGCTTATACTGAGCAGCTATTTACCCACTTATTTCTCAGAGTCGGTTCCTGTCCTGTGAAGGGAGGTGGCAGAGAAAGGCCTCTGAAGATTCACTGAAATGTGTGTTAACCGCGGACTCGGTCAGCAAGCTGACGCGGGACTGCATGAAAACGAACGGACACAAATATTGAAATTGTAGATTTGACTTTTAAAAATTACATTTTATTTTTAGCAGTGTTTGCTGTACATTTTCCTGGCCGTGAACTGCCAGTCTGCCAGTCTGATCGGGATGTTTTTCATGCTTTAGGTCTTTTTGTTGTTTACTGTTACAGCATAAGAACGATTTTTTTCCTAATTAAACAACGAATAGATTTAATTATCGAGTATTTTACATAATTACAGGGAATGTGGTTGCATTTTTAAATTGCAGTATCGTGTTTTGTACTCCCATATCATGTGAATTTTGGGTAAAATTAAGTCCAAATAATAAATGCATTCATTCTATGGGCCTATAATAATGTTGTGTTTTTTGATAAAGTGCTTAAACATTAATAATTTAACTTTTCTTAAAGCGTCCTTCAAAATCTGCTTGATATTTTGTTTTCGTTATGTGCATTGTGTTTTTATTATTATTGTTCTTGTTGTTATTTACAATTATCATTATAAGTCGCTGTAATGAACTAGTTTATCGACTGAATTGTTTCTATTTCCAGGTAATGTAGTTTTTTGGGTTGTTTGTTTTTTTTAGCATATGTGGATTTAAGGGTTATTAGGAATATTCGTGCAGGTTGAAAATTGAGCAATACAAGAGGCCGAGCCAGGATTTTAACGTTCCTTGCTGTGGGACTTTGCTCTTTAATCTGCTGCGTTCATGGAGTTCAAGATCATTTCACTTCATTTCCACATCAATTTTCTGAAGGCAATAAAATAACTAAAAACACAATTGCTGTTGATTTGCGGAGACAACCAAACATTTTCTTTTGCTTACAAGCTTTCCTTACATCAAAACATTTAAATTTACTGTATCGTGTTCAATACTGCAACACAGGGCCCATTGTGAATCCCAATGAGAGTGACTTTAACACCATATAACAGCCTGTAGAAGTGCCTTTAATGTGAGGCCACCACTGTTACTGTGCTTTGCTGCGCTACGACGGACAGTAGTTCACTGTGACAGCTCCTGGTACTGAAGTCATTTTTCCTAAAGTTATCCAACAAACATCAGACAATAAATCAGCTCGTTTACAACAAACGTCTCTTGTGAAGGTATATTTTACCGAAAAATACAAACCAGGTTAACTTCATAATCTGCTATCCCAAGGTTTTAAGAGACAACAGCGCCCACTAGTGGTGATTTAAATATAGCTCGAACGAGTCAAAAGTTCATATAAATAAGCTTGGACTATGAATGTAATGATACGTTTAATTTAGGTAAAAGGTTATCGCCACCAGGCGCCGTGAGCTTGGCTATATTTCACAAAAAATCTGAATGTGTTACAGCAATTAGTCAAAAAAAAATCTTAAGAAAAAAAATCACGACCATTAAAACTGTTTTTTCTTATAATCGTTGTATCAGAATGAGGACAAGTTGTTAATTGATAGCACAATAAAATATTGACTAAAACCTAAAGTGCCAAAGATGAAAAGAAAAAAGAATTAAATTGTTAAAGTGGTTAAAGTCATCACAGAACTTGAACTTCTGACTCTTGGGTTAAAGAAAACCCGACAGTAGATCAGAAAATCTCAAGAGATTAGTGCTGGTGACTTCTGACTACAGCAGGTCTTGCATATAAAATAATGATCGCACTTAGGAGCCATTTGCGCACGAACAATGCTCCTCTCCAACATCACAGACTCTATGACAGGAGCGGTTCCTCTCTCGGTGGACTTCGACAGTCCCGAGGATTATTTCATCTTCATTTTCCAGATTTTATTCGCTACAGGTACTGTTCTCGTAGCCGGAACAGTAGTCATTAGCATCCTGGCCACCAGAGCGCTGCGCCTTCAAAACAGATTCATTTTCATGCTGAACACCAGTATTTGTGACACGCTGGTTGGCTTGTCAGTGTTTTACCTCGGTCTGTTTGATGTTCAGGAGGGATATCCATCAAGGAATGGAACTTATAATGTTTTACCGTCACTCTTAGGGGTTAATATATTGACGTTTTTGTTCGCGCAATTTGACCGCTACTTCGCTGTGTGCCATCCATTCATCTACAGCCGCTTCGTAACGAGACCGTTTGTGGTTGGCATCAACGTCTGTTGCTGGGTTTATAACTTTGCTCACTTGCTCGCCAGGAATTTGTTGCCACTGTCCAAAGCGATACAGCTGTACGTGTTCAGCATTGTGTTATTCCAACTAGTCGTGCTCACCAAAGTGGTCATGACTATCAAACTGTATTTTATTGCCAGATTTCAGGTTGAAAGAGACCCTCCTGGCGCCGAGAGGGACATCAAGAAAGAATCACTGAGAATCATCATTTTTGTTGTCATAAGCTTCTTGGTGTTGTGGTGCCCCTCTTTTGTTAATATCATCATCAGATTTGTGGCCGGAGGAGGGCTGACATTCAGGAACGAGGCCACTAACCTTTTCGCCATCATGGCTCGTTTAAACGCGGTGTGCACACCGTCTGTGTATATCTGGGGCAGTCCGGCTCTGAGGGAAGCCACGGTGAGGACAGTGTGGGGCAGAGTGTGTCCAAGATGCAAGAGGAGGTAAAATACATGAAATATTGACCCTATAATGCAATAAAATGTCATTCATTTCAATAGCAACCTTATACTGAGAAGAGCATAAAACAATTATCTACAGTGTTTCAACATGAAATCATCTATGACCTCTCTTTAGAGTTCGCGCCCGTCCAGGGAAGAGCGACACCAAAATGTCACGGAAATAACAGGAACCGGAGGTGTCCATTCAGCAATCTATCCTGATCAACTGTTTCTTTCCTTCTCACTCACTCAAGGCTGCTGATCTTTTACAGAATTAGCTGCTGATTCACTGACAGGGGGGTGATAATGATGCTGTAGTCTAAGAAGTAGTGGTGGAGTTTCTGTTCACGCCAAGGGAAACCCCCACTACATCATAGAAATAATGTCAAAGAAAGAGTGCGAATGTTTATTTTATATATATCATTGCGGATTAAGTTTGATAAGTGGACATCACGTTGTACTGAACATAGAGGAGAACACTAGTCTTTAATGTTTCCTATTGTAAATTATCTGTATAGGTTGCTGTCTGTGGTTTGCGGTGCTGAATTGAAGACAGGCCCATTTTTTAAGAGATATATGATGTTTAGAAAACGCCACATACTTGTAGTATAACATGGCTTCTGAAAGAAAGGTCACAGCTAATAGTTCAAATCTCTCAGGCCTTTCTGCTTTTATGAAAAATGTTTATTGAGTAATGGCTTTTAAACTGTAAGTGAAGACAATGTGAAGTGAAAGAGTACTTCTACAATTCCCATAAGTGAAACATACAGTAGTCTCTTATTTAAATCCATGCGTTAACAAATAAAGGCATTTTTTCTGATCTTAGATTAAAAGATTTTTCATTATTTCTGTATTAGTTTTGTCAGTTTACTTAGTAAAATAGAGAGCACTGTAGAATTTAATTTCTGTGTTTATGGACAAGCAGCTGGTGATATCCTAAGATACCAGATAACAGTCACTCTAACTAAATAAAATACACTACTCACAATAAGTTAGGGATATTGTTATTTACATGAGTGCTTTTCCTATTTGGTCTGAATTTTAATGAAATAAGTAAAAGTTCCCTTTGATATTACTAATAATGAATGAGAAGAAACACCATTTTCATTAGTTTAATATTTATTACCCCAAAAATTTAGACAACAACAAGGATAGCCCCAAATAACAAAAATTGACAATGTCAGTAGCGGGTGTTTCCACCATTTGCCGCAATGACAGCTTGACAGCGACGTCTCATGCTCCTCACTAGCCTCATGATGTTGTTCTGAGGCAATGCATTCCACTC
The DNA here is from genome assembly GCA_008933995.1 of Datnioides undecimradiatus. Classification (NCBI taxonomy): domain Eukaryota; kingdom Metazoa; phylum Chordata; class Actinopteri; order Lobotiformes; family Datnioididae; genus Datnioides; species Datnioides undecimradiatus. The sequence goes on from WARS01000015.1 coordinate 9,765,136, forward strand.
TTCCACAAGTGCTACACGCAGTTCTGCCAGGTCACGTGGGGGTGGGGTACGATCATCCAGTCTCTGCTTCAGCTGGTCCCAGACGTGCTCTATGGGGTTCAGGTCAGGGGACATTGCTGGCCATACCATATGAGGCACTCCGACTTCCTGAAGTCGAGCTGTGACAATTCTGGCACGATGTGGTGGAGCATTATCATCCATGAACAGAAAGTTGGGGGTGTGCTCGTGGGATTGGGGGATGATGATGGGTTCTATGATGTCTCTGAGGTAAGAACGTGCAGTGACTGAGCCATCTACAATAACCAAATCTGTTTTGCGTTGACTGGTGATGCCTGCCCAGACTGTTGCACCTCCTCCACCAAAGCGAACCCTGGGGACCATGTTGACCTCGGCGTATCGCTCACCTCGCCTTCTCCAGCAACGCTGACGACCATCATTTCTGTGCAAGGTGACCCGACACTCATCAGTGAACAGGACGGTAGACCACTGCTGCATTGTCCAGGTCACATGGTCTTGTGCCCACTGCAAACGTTCACAGCGATGTCTTGGTGTCAGTGGAGTCACCTGCAACGGTCGTCTGGCATTCAAGCCAAAGCGGTGGAGTCGGTTGCAAATGGTTTGTCTGGAAACCGTAGTACCCCTCACATCTCGTAAACGGGCCTGCAGCTGTGTGGCAGTTGCATAACGATGTCTGAGTGCATAGGTCCTTAGGTACTGGTCATCGTTGCGGTCTGTCACTCGTGGGGCTCCACTCCTGGGTCTGTCACGAACTCTGCCAGTAGTTCTGTGTCTATCACCCCAATACAATTGCCTCCCTATCCCAAAAATCTCTGAAGTGAAACAAACACTGTATGTATGACATCTACTGAGTCTCTCACAATATGCCTAACTTATTGTGAGTAGTGTAAATAAAAACACATCGTCAGCCTAATAGCATATCTGCCTAACTCAAATTCAATCCAAATGAGTGGCTGTTCTGAACATTTTGTGATTTCAGCAAAGAAACTAAGAGATGCAGTTTATGAAAAAAAAAAAAGCAGCATGAAGGGGCTCAAAGTCATGTAAATAGAAAACGTGTCGTTCTAGTGTCTTTAGTTGGTGGTGCTGAGCATAGGTGTTACTAAAGTTTTAGTCTAATTATTCAGGAGAATTAAGGCCTAGTGACTTGCTGATCCATTACAGTAGTAGGGAGTGTATTTTATGAAGGTCCCAACAGCAAATATGTTGCATTTTATGCATATGAATTGTTTTAATTATGAATCCAGTAATATGACCCATAGCCCCTTTTTATTATTCATAGCTCCAGATCAACCAGCACCGCCTTCCAAGAAGGACTGCAGGTGCAGTGAGAGTTGTACATGGGCAATAAGAATTACAGATATTAACGTATCCCTATTAACAGAATGGACAATAAAATGCAAGTTCAGTTTTGATAAAAGTCCAATAAGTCTCATGTAATAATTCCAAAATTACTAAACTATAATCAGGTAGGGATGCAAGTAGTACAGACTTCAAATTAACTCAAACTAGAGTAATGTTATCTTGCAGAAAGGGGGAAGTCTGCAAATTAACAGGACAAGCTAAACACAATATTAACTGTTCTGAGCATCTCAACTAAGAAGAAATTTCAGAAACAAAACATAATTGGGTGAAAACATGTTTGCAAGAAGCAGCAAATTGGACAAATACACCTGTTTATACAACTATATCATCTGGTGAGTTCAGTGGTACAACATGTTCAGCGACTCTTTTGACGTCCATATCAGCGATGGCCAATTTCACTGTGCATGCTAAGTCACATGTATGCCCAAATTTATTTGCTCTAGTTTCTTCTTTCTATTTACAGTTATCTGGGTGGCTTAGGGACAGGAGGACTGAAAATGTATATATCGTTTCAAAAAAGCAATATACAACAGTCTTTTATGCAAAAAACATTTTATGTTTATTAACTATAAGAGAAACAATGATTATTTCAGTCACCCTGTTAAAGTTCATGCATATGAGCAGAAATTTAGTAACCTTTTGACAGTAAAATAATGTTCCTGGTATGCTGTACTTTATGCAACAGCTTACACAATTTAACAGGAAGAATGAAATGGTGAACAGCTGTTAAGTTTGTAATATGGTGTATCAATGTGTTTCAACTTTTCCACAATTTCAAAACTCACCATTCAACAACAAATTATCATTATTCAACTGAGTACTGAGAAAATATGTTGTCACTGTTGGTAGGTTGACTCAGCATGCCTTTGGCTGTATGACACAATCACGTGTACAAATGTACACCACCAGTGTAAGCAAATTTATTTAACCACTGCAGAATTTCCCTGTGTTCCTACATTGCTGACAGGATACGCTTTAATGAAAGAGTAGTATCGAGTGAGGGTGTGCGTCATTTCTACCACAGTGTCCATGGAGGCTGCTTGAGTGGGAACGAGGCCAAAGAGGAAACATTGACAGGAATGGAAATGACAGCCCACGGCAGCGCCTGTCTCTGAAGCGATCGTTTAATCATCATCCTAGAACACATGACCAAGAGGGAAAACCTTAATGTCCTGGGATTAATTGAACTAATATCTATGTCAAATAAAACAGGTCTAAATGATTGTTTATCTGTCTGCATATGTCTTACCCATCACGTCCCAGAAGGAACAGAGCAGGTATGTTTGGTTTGGCAGTGCTTCCATCAGTGATCATATCCAGGTACTGGCTATCATTGTCCTCTGCATTATCAGCAATCAGAACAGCTTTGCCACCTGCTTCCTCCACATGTCGGGCCTTTTGTACAAAGGAGCAACCTCTGGAGTAAGCACAACAACAGAGGAAGAAAAGCAGAAGAGCATTTTAAAATGTGCCGGCAAAGAAAAGCTCTAATACTACCAATGATTTGTTGTCATGCATGTATTCTAACTCTAACTTGTACCATTAATTTGCACATAGTTTACAGAACACTGAACCTCCATACCTGTCCAACTATTGGTGGTAAATACAATGGGAAAATACCTTGTGGCAGCTGTTTGCAAATGGCTCAGATCTACATGTCTAAGTCTCTACAGATGACTGCTAACATACCTAATAAAACAAGACTATGTTTGTTAAATTCTACTGATGTCACCAATACCCTACACTCTGGTTTTATACTAAATATTCAACATGATAAATTGGGTGGTCTCTTGGCATTTCAGTTTACTGAAATTATGCCTGTAATTATGTTCAAATATCTTCACAATTGAGAGTTGTAAGTCAGAGAAAATGCCTCATATCTGCCAAGCAGTATCCTACCCGAAGACTTACTCATGGTAAGGTTTGGTCTAATAAACTGTGTCAGTCATTAAATGTTAGACATATTGTTCATTTATTGCTGACTGCTCTTGTTCCTTGCAACATTTTGTGATGGTGCAAACTCAAGGAAAATACTAATAATGCATAATAAAAATTTGTCGCAATTTATGTAATTTAAAAAATGCAATTATAGCAATATCAATATTTTTGGTCCCATTATGAGTGCAAGCAGCTGACAGTGTGGCCAGTGAAAAGTGGAAGCCTGGAGGGCTTTATTCTTTGGTGTGTACCAGTAACCAGGTTTAATTGGAATTATGGGGCATCATCTTGGCATACCATCAAAGAATCTTAATGCATTCATATTAAACTTAACAATACCACAACACATAAACTTCTGACAGCTGTCTTAGCAACAATCAACTCAGACCTCTACATTTCTTGCAGCTTAATCTCTAGAGAAATAACATTAAGTTCATCTCCTCTCCAAACCCTCCACTGTTGAATGCCCCTGTGCAAACATACCGCTCACACCCCCTATGGCTGATACAGTAGGTAAAGCTATAATTTGGTATGTGTACCTACCCCCTTTCCACCAGTATTACTTGTCCCTGGATGGTGTTTCTGTCCTTCAGGTCTGAGCAGCCATCTGCAGGGTCTGCTGGCACGAGGTAAATCTCATCATAAGATGATGTCTGTGTACCAGAATAGAAGAGAAGGATGTTAAAAAAACTGTGACTGTACATAGGTCGGAGGATTTAAAATCCTTTGGCAAACGAAGAAATGAAACTAATTCAGAGGGTACTAACAAAGTCTCCTCCGAAGTCTTTAGCAGGTGCTGCACTGAAGATGTACCCTATATCCTCTGGACTGATGACCCGGAAGTAAAGCAATTCATTGACCCCCAGACCTAGACCAAATAAAACAAACACTATTGGCTAATTTCTGAGATGTGAATGACTGCGTCACTAGTATGAAGCCAGTGTGTACAAGTGACGAATCGTTGAAGCTACAACAAAAATCTTAGCATAACATGCATCTGAAACCCATCGGCTAACACCGACTCGTTAGCTTAATTAGCTGTTTACTGGCATTTAAACCTTTCTTCCGCTCTTTACTCTCACCTGACATGCGACTGAACTGCATGAAAACACTCCAGAGGTATAAAACTAACGCTGTTGTCTGAACCACCTTTGCCATGTTCAAGACATTTGTGAGACCTCAGTGTGGTTGTCTGTGTGGGAGCTGCCTTTTGTCCATATGTAGTTGAATGTAGCCGCTCTGTCAGTGAACAGTGCAGCAGGTTAGCAACCACTTCCGCGCTTCTTTTCATGCGCATGCGCACAATTTCAATTCAATTCAATTCAGTTCAGTTCAATTCAATTTTATTTATATAGCGCCAATTCACTAACCAAAGTCACCTCAGGACACTTTACAAACAGAGTGGGTCTAGACCACACTCATTACTATTAATTACACCCAACAGTTCCACCATGAGCAAGCTCTTGGCGACAATGGCAAGGAAAAACTTCCTTTTAACAGACAGAAACCTTGGGCAGATCCTGGCTCTAGGTGGACATCTGCCCTGACCGGTTGGGGGGAAAGAGAGAGAGAGAGAGAGGAAGGTAAAGAGAGAAAAAATACACATCACAGTTAGAGGTACAGGCGTACATAAAGATGATATTGACAGAATTGTAGAGCAGCAGAGTCCTAACTATGGCTACTGTTACAATAATGATAATAATACAATAATGATAATAAATGGCAGCAGAGGACAGGGGGCAGGTCAGTGGAGCCACAGATCAGATGCTCAGCTTTGGAGCCACAGGTATCTGTAGGGAGGTGCAGAGAGAGAGACCAGAGAGAAACAAGCACAGTACTAGGGGAGAGAGAGGACACAGAGTTAATGGTTAATCTGTGATGGTTTACAGATGAGAGAATGGGTTTGAGGAGAGAGAGAGGAGAGGAGGAATGTGGAAACAATCATGGGATGTCCCCCAGCAGCCTAGGCCTATAGCAGCATAACTAGGGGATCACATAAAGGGGTAGTTTTGACTATGGGTGTATGTGTCATAATAACTAAAACTAGCTGTAAGCTTTGTTGAACAATAAGGTTTTAAGCTTTACTTTAAAAGTAGAGAGGGTGTCTGCCTCCCGAACCCAACCTGGCAGCACAGGAGAGGAGCCTGATAGCTAAAGGCTTGGCCTCCAATTCTACTTTTGGAAATTCTGGGAACCACAAGAAAACCTGCACTCTGGGAGCGAAGCGATCTGTTGGGGTAATAAGGACTTAGCATCTCATTGATGTACAATGGAGCTTGGCGATTAAGGGCCTTGTATGTAAGTAGAAGGACTGTAAAATCTATTCTGGACTTTATAGGAAGCCAATGAGAAGCTAAAACTGGAGAAATATGATCTCTCTTGCTAATTCCCATCAGAACCCTTGCTGCAGCGTTTTGGATCAGCTGCAGGTTTCTCAGCGAGCTAGTCGGACAACCTGACAACAAGGAATTACAGTAGTCCAGCCTTGAAGTAACAAATGCATGGACTAGTTTTTCAGCGTCACTTTGGGACAGGATGTTCCTAATCTTGGCAATGCTGCCCAGGTGAAAGAAGGCAGTCCTAGTGACTTGTCTAATATGGGACTGAAAGGACATGTCCCCTACTCAAATATGACTCCACGGTTCCTCACGGTTGAACTGGAAGCCAGGATAATGCCATCCAGAGGGACTACCCGGTCAGATAACCGGTCTCTGAGGTGTTTAGGACCAAACACAATCACGTCAGTTTTGTAAGAAATTACAGGTCATCCAGGCCTTTATGTCTGTAAGACATGTCTGAGGTCTGCCGAACTGATCTGTTTCTTCTGGCTTCATAGATAAATATAGCTGTGTATCATCCACGTAGCAGTGGAAAGCTGGATTGATGGGCTCGGAGGTTGCGGGGCTGTTGGACCCCATTGATGGTGAGGCACCACACCATGCACAATACAAGTGAACCTTAAAACTTGTCACAGGGACCCTCTTCAAGAAAGGGAACTGTTATGTTAAGAGGGACTTTACCTGGACCTGCTTACGGGGAAGACACTTTTGAAAACTCACTAATGAAGTAAAAGGAATGGCTTAAATTTCACATATCTTTTGAGGTTTTCCCACAATTGAAGTGAAACAAGACACATCTTCACTCTGTCTGGCAATAAAATTCCCACTACATTTCATTTCACTTTTCAACTTATAACAACTAAAATAATAATAACCATGAATCTACACTTCATTTAAAGAATCAGTACAAAATAATGACATTTTCTAGACAACAACTGGACATTAAAAGTTTTGTGTGTGTATATTTTTATTGCACAATTTTTGCATTAAATACTTTTTTTTGCAACATGAATAGATGACAGTTATCTCATGGTACTTTTTGTACACAGTTGATATGAAAAGTCTACACACCCAAATAAAATTGCAGTTTTTAAAAATATATAATAATAAAGATAATATATCATACAAATATAAAGAAATATTTAAAAAATGTGTAAATATCCGACATCTTTAAATGTGATCTTACAAAAAACAAACAGTCATACAAAAAACTAATTCTTTATTTTCTTTAAGTTCTCTATGAATTATTAGAAAACAGTTTAAGTAAAGATAGAGGGGATAATGAATAGCTCCAAAGATTTTGACACAAAACCTGCTGGCCTGTGTCAAACAGCTAAGGATTTTACTTTCCAACATGACAACAACCTATTCCACACATCCAAGTGGACCAAGGCTTCAGAAAATGAAAATTGAAGTGCTGTAAAATGAACCAGACAGTGATGCGTTAAAAGCTTTTTGAAATTCAGTTCTAATCTTTCCTATATGTAATGGGAAATCATACAGCCATACAGTGTAATGACTTCAAATCAGTCATTCCCTAAACAAAGTGTTTATATACCAAGACAATCCCATTTGCAATCCACGTTTTTACTGTCTTCATTTTAAGATGTCTGGCTCCACTCTGCATTTCTGTTCCTTTTTTTCTTACTTCTTGTCTTGCAGCGGTCCAAGTGCCCAGGTGACAACTCTGGGAAGCATGGTTTTGCTGTTTTTTTGCATGGGTTCTTTTTCCCTGTTCTCACCTGCAATGAGTTATTGACAGATTAGGGTCTGAGATGGTGACAACAAAATTGAACAAGCAAAGCTCAACTCTTTAACGTGTCTCTGGTTGATTCTGGTTATGAATACATTTGCTGCATTTTACTGTTTGCTAGCTAAAGGAACTGACCATGTCTTATTAATCTGTAAAAAGTTAAGTACACAATAACCACTGAGAACAAGTATCTATTACATTCACAGACAAAGCACCAAAGTTATGGAGCAAGCTCCCCGTTGAAATCTGATCAGCAGAGTCAGTGACTTCTTATAAATCTGATTTTACTTGATTGTTATTGTGAGCTCTTTTGATGATTTCATTTATTTTATCCACTTCATTTTATAGATTGTCCTTATGTTGTTTTCCTGAGATTGTTTAGTGTCTTTTTTTATGAAGTGTATGAAGTGATTTTGTGACAGGACTTTTGAAATGTGATTTTTAAAAAGAGATGGTTATTATTATTCCTAAAAACACTTGCTTCTGGTTTGTTTGTGTGTAATTGGTTTTTCCTCCTAAACTACCTTTACATTACAAGTTCCTTTATTTATTATAATTAGGCTCAGAAATTAACCTTTAATTAATACATAGAAACTACCAATTCTTATATTTTGTCCACCACCCACATATGTACAGTAAACGTGGCTGGGCACTGCATTACATTAAAAGGGGATTTCTAACAGTCACTAATTGAACACATGGCATGAGCGGCACATAAATGAAAGGGAACATATATAAGGAAGGAAGCACAAAGCTCTTTTAATAGCCATTTGTTTTGCACAGCCCCAAACCACCAAAATACATAGAACTGCCAACACACTTACACTGAAATAACACAGATAAGAAACACACTGTATGTGTAAAATGCAGGCTTCCAATGAAAGGCAAAGTTAACTTCCAATTCAGGTTAAACTATGTATCGTGTTTGTTTTCTTAGATTTTAATGTCAAGGATCCTTAAATGGACATTATTGCAGAGACCCTATTTATAAGATTTGGTCCCATTAAACCACATCAGCTTTTTAATGGTGATAAATACAATTTTATGTTAAATCACAGATGTGTCTATGTTATGAGTTGTAAGTTGGGAGATGACATGTACCAATGTGTAGTGTCTACATTTGTTGAGGAGTCAAACTTATTTAAATAAATAATAACAGTTAGTGTTGAGTCATAAATAAAACTGTACTGATCTTCTACTGTCAAACAAAACTCCTATCACTGAGCTTCTGGTGAGTGCTGTGGTATCTAATGGCAGTGTGTCAGTGTGTGATTGGTCCAGAAGGGGCCAATATACACAGTGGTAAGGGAGAAGGCATGAGAGGACACTATAGACATGTAAGAACAGAGAAAAAGCAGGAGCAGCGCAGTGTTGGGCTCAAATAAGGTCAGTAGGTTACATTTTTCCAGGGAGTCCACTGGCTCCAGGTGGAGAGCACCAGAGAGTCTCTGGAGCGAACCCTCAGCTTGCTGATCCTCTTTGGTATTAGAGCTGATGAAGAACTTCTCTTCTAAAGTCAGACAGGTCACAGTAAGAAAACCAAATGCAATGGACAGATCCACGGACATGTATATAAAAACACACTTTTTACTTTTGTTTTAGTATAAGTTTGGGTGTACCTCGCCATTATCTTTCAGTATGTATTCAATCTCATGCTCCAGACTGAAGAAGCTGTGAGGAGTCGACCAGGTGGAGGGTGGATCAATAGTCACATTCAGTTCATGCTCGACCTCCTGACACTTGACAATCTTGGGACTATCTGGTTGAACTGGTCAGAAGAAATATCACAGTTTTTTTTTTTTAAAAAAAAAAGTCAGTTATCATTAAATCATTAAATTATGTGTGTAAATTGACAAAATGTTTGCTAAAATGATCCAATCTATTTATAAAAAGAACTGACTGATGCTTTTTTTCTGTTTTTGTACTAACATTTTTATAAGCCATTTTATTGGAATCAAAAAGTTACTTTACTGAACAATTCATCACAGAAAACAACCACTGATTATTTACATTAAAATGTTGGATTTCATAATTTAAGGCCATTTTCTTAATAACTGGATGGTACCCTGAGTTTTTCAGTAATTTTGTGATTTTAGATGCTGTTTAATCTTGATAATGTTCTGTTAAATGCCTTTAAAGTAGTTCATTTTCACTCAACTTACCAATGTCCCTCAGATAAAAACTCATGGTCTTCCTGAGGATAAAGATTTCAGTGATAGCCTCAGCAGTGACTTCAAGCATGGTGCTTTCCTCTGCGTAGGGTGACAGGGAGTGGGACAGCTCAAACTGGAATCCCCCATTCAGAGACTGATCACTGCTGTTGACCCAGTCACATGACTTCAGACCTTCACTGCTAGAGAGGACAAACTGACACTGAGTGAAATATGCAACTGAGAGAGGTATAATTCTGTCTCCTTGTTGATCGATCCTCATACCCTAAATGCAATACTTTTGGCCTCTTTACTGTAATTTGTCTGTGTTTGTTTTTTCTTTACCAGTTGTGCCCCAGTCCAAGACGCACTGCTGTGTATCCATTGGGGGCCCACGTACAGCTGAAGTTACAGTCATAAGACTTTGCCCGACATTGGATTGGAGGATCTATAAGGGACCACAATAACAGTGATCACAAGTTTATTGGATATGTTTCAACTTTGTCACACAAAGGGTTAGACAATGTGTAAATATATCCCCACATGCAAGACATTTATGTTGGAAGTGCATCTGGTTCAGTTAACCGTAAGTCTCATCCTCTAGACAGAGATATTCCACCCAGTCAAATAGGGAGAGAGTTTCGTAACATATCCATCTAAGAGATTACTGTCAGGATTTGATCAGTGTAATGCATTAAAAATGTAACAAGACACGTAAAATGTAACTCACGTAATTCATCTTCATCCTCAGCTTCCAGCAGCAGATAGGTTGATGACAACATCTTGTTTTCTCTCCAGCAGCTGTATAGTCCCACCATGGGTACATCTACATCGGACAAGGCCAGATTCTGACCATCCTGCTGGACATTTTCATCTAAAAAAACATCCTCCACCTCTTCACCATGATGCTTCCATGTGACAGGCCCATCAGCTGTACTGCAGGTCAGTATGACTGGATTTGAATTGCTCCTTTTTGCCACCACAACTACACAAACATAACAGAGAGACAGAGACATGCACAAAAACAAATATATTAACACATCAAGAATAACAGATTCTGAAGCAATCAACCAATTGTACTAGGAATAAAACATGTGAACTAGAGGTGAGATATACAGTTTTCTGGAAATTTGGTGAGTCCATGTGCTCCTGCTAGGGCGATGAAGAGAAGCCCAAATGTCCACAGTGACAAGGTCTTCTGAAAGATTGTATAACAGAAATAACAGAAAGAAAATGAATCATTACATGTATGAAAAACTTCAGTAATTATGATGATTTCACTTTCAATTAAGAAGCAAAGTAACAATATATTCATGAGACAGTTTCACTGGTTGAATGCTTTAAGCTGTGATGTGCTATCATCATTTAAAATGACTGAAATAGCAAAGTTGGTATATCCTAGTCTGTCTATTCAAGCTTCTAATTTGCTGCATTGAGTTGCAGCAGTTTTCTCTTACCATTTGGATGAAGTTACACTGAAGTGATGCTGTAAAAGAAAAAAAATCAAGAGCAGAAGTTCAGTCTTCGTAATCCTGATGATTGTATGCTCCAGCAGCCCACTGAGCATCATATTTATATTGGCCAACAGCTTTGTAGGTGAGAAAAACGATGAGCAATAACAAGCTATTGGGAGAGATGATGGTCAGTGCATTTCCTCTATTCTGTTTTGCATGCCAAAGATAAACTGTGACTTTCGATAAAGTAAGATAAGAGGCATAGAGGTGTTAAGTGTGTATGTGTAGTGCAGGGTGGGGGGTTGCACTCAGTATTTAGCCTTAAATACCACAGTGTCTGCTACGTACACAATCTGATTGAATTTCACAGTCATCTGCCCTTTAATCTTTTTTGTTGAGTGTCATGGATTTTTTCTGGTGTCACAAATGTTTAAATGTTTAATTAATTATTTTAAATCATTAAATCTCTTTTTTACCCCGAAGTGCTAAAAGACATTGTTAAAGGTTAAAGGTTCAATGTTTAAAAGGTTAAAGGTTCAATGTTTTTTTTCTCTACAAGAGGAGTTAATGAAAATGTTTGGCTTTTGTGTTGTCCTGGCACAAAATAGCTATTTGAACACGTCAATCTGGAGATTTTTCACTTCATAGACCAAATAGACAAAAAAACTAAATTGAATTGATTGTCAGATTCATCACTAATAAAAAAATATATCATTAGTTGCAAGCCATTGACAAGGAGCTTATATGATATATTTCAATAAAACCTGCAGTATCTTAATGATAATATTTCCCTGTTCCTAAATCAAATTCCTGACTTTTAATCTTGGATATAAGTCCCAGTTATCACCCAGGATGATCTTGGAGAAAGATGACCAACAAAAATGTACACCCCTTTCAGAAGTTTTTCCCACAGCATGCTCCCAGACCCCATGAGCACTCACACATGTACATATACACATGCACAGGGAAAGAGAGAAGGAGGGATGTCAGGAATTTCCCTTCCCATTACCATAGTCATGTATGGGGCAATCCATTTTGCCAAATGTCAGCTCTGAGAAAAACTGTTTTTGCTTGTGTTTCTTCTCACACATATGAATCACCTGATCCCGTCATGAGCTAAACTGTGTGGCAGGTATTTCCATAGTAAACAAAGCCATGCAATTCGTATGTAATGCTGGAGGCCTGTGTTAGTGTTTGGTGTTTTAACTCCACCCTATTCTCTTACAGTTTGGTAGTTAAACAATATAGTTTCAATATACTACATAAAAGTATCAACCATCTACAGTATGACATTGTAACCACATTGCTGCTTTGAAATTCTACGAAACCGGTTAGGTCACTTGAACAGAAATAGTTGGTTTCAAGTTTCAGTTCCTCAAAAGCTTAAATAGCATCATTCATGTATTTGCTTGTAACCGAATAACCTCTCACCCCCGTCTGTATTTATTTAACTAAGTGACTCTTGGAAAGCTCCTGCTATCCTAAACATTAATATCCAAAATTATTTCTCACTCAGAAAAGGTAAATATAGTTTATCCAATAATGGTGGAAAGAGTGTGTCACTACAAGTGGGTTTTTAATGCTGTCCTCTCCAATGATCTGGGATCAGACAGATGCAAAAGTCTTTAGAATATTAAAAAAGATTGTTCTGTCACTGATGTATTAAATTAGATTTTATTAAACAAGTAATGTTTGTTTTTATCCTGTGATTATCTACAGTTTTGTGTTTGTTTTTTTAAATTTAGTCAGTTTTCAGTGTAGATGAACAATTTTTAAAACTTCCTCAAAAGTCAAATATTTTCAACAGTTGCAGGGACACTTTTCAAAACACCTAACAGACCATCTGAACTTTTGAGTTATAGCCCTGAGGTCACGTCAGTCCTAATAATGAAACAAGGCCATCAAGGCATTCCAGGAAATGGTTCAACATTGGGTAACAATGCAGCAACTACTGAACTTTGCCTTATAAACATAGTTCTGAATTTAAAGCATATAATTCTGCTGTATAGAGTACTCTAAGTATTTTCACCACAGTCTCCAGCCTCCAGCATCATTAAAAGGTGAGTCAAATTAAAGCAATGCCACCTACGTCAGTCAATTAACCTCAACTTGAAGCAAGTCTTGTAATAAAATCCTTCTGACTTGGTAGGAGCTTTTAATATCCCAAAGATGATACAATAGCAAAGCCTTTACAAAATAACACGACAAACTCAAAGGAGCAGCGTCCACACTTGACTTCATATTACTGTACTAATTAGCTGCCGTGCTGACAAAGAATCCAGTGTCTTCTCTAGTACATTCCTGTTAGCAATAGTTTTTAATCCTGAAACACCTCAGTGTCAAAACAATATAAAGGTGAGAAATTTAATTGTAATCTTTATTACATGATTAATTCCATCAATACATTTTTGCTGTGTGGGCATCACAATGCAGGAGAGGCAGCGTGAGAAAGACAAAGTTTTGCACATTCCACTGAGTTAAATAATTTCACTTTTACTGCAGAATAGGGCAGATCGGACAAAAGACTAGGTAACAGTGGCCATAAAAAGTGAATTTTGCTTAATTTTACTTGCTTTAGCCAAATTGTTATGGTTAAAAAACAACTTTTGTTTGCTGCCACAGAGCAATATTAGAGATAAACGGTTACAAAATGCAGCTGTGTCAAAGTACGGCCAGTCAAGAAAAGCCTTGAGATGTTCCCTGGTGTTTCTTAGTTTGCCTCGTTCTTTGAAGCCTCGTCAAAGTTTTCAACAAGATCTGAGAATAGAAACAGAGAGTAAAGAAAGATGATAAAGAAAATGTCTCAATAACCACAACACTTATTTAACATACAAATAAATAGAAATTGCTAATTAGACATTAGCACTGTGAATTGAATTGATCCATAAACTGTATCAGTGACTGAACAGAGTTTCCTATATATTAACATACACGATTATACATTGTGACTAAACATATTAGACCTAATATGATCATATATGTTCTATTTGATAGGGCTATTTTGGACCGGTAATAATGTGGTCATGTTTATGCTACATTCATTACAGAACAATTTTAGACTTTGCTTTAAAAACTGCATGTGTAAATTTTCTTACCCGGAACTTCATCATCCTCCTCTTCAGCAACAACCATGGGGGCTTTGTTGTCTCCAGCTACGATGAAAGAGAAGAACAAACATCAAACTACTGACAGACATCACACAAAACTACTGATACAAGCGCATCAGTGAGGAGTATTGTGGCTACCTGGTTTGGGAAGGGTCTCTGCTAATCTCCGTAGGCTGGTAAGACTGTCAGCTCCCAGCTGGTTTAGGATTCCTGGGAGCATCTCTGTGAGTTGCTTGTTCTCAGCGTGCCCTGTGATCGTGAAGGTGTTGGCAGCCAGGGAGGCCTGAACTTTTGGGTTGTTGAAGTGGATCACCGTCCCTTGGTTTGTGAACATATTCACCTACAGTGGAACATAGATGAAGAGAGGGGTTTGAGGTTTCAAGGGATTGACAAAAAAGATGGCAAGATTTAAGTGGTGGTGGTGATAAAACAAGTTTACAAACAAACTGGTTGCAGAATTCGTGCCCATTTACATCACAAATTTCATTCTGGACAAATCCTTGCAAAAGAATGAAAAGACTTCCTTTGTGTGACTAACATTATTTAAATTACCATTATGATGAGGTGAAATGGACTACATTTTTTTTGTTTGAGCACTAAAATGTAGCAATGAAGAGCTTTCATTTAATGAGAATCTGATTATTTTTCCTGTCCATTTTGTCAAATTTGGCCTGCTTTATCATGTAATATTTACTCAATGATTATTATTTATTAGGTGGAGAAATACAACCTGGGAGCATCAATGTTACAAAGAGTTATTGCATGCCTTTGGCTGCATGTCACAAAGAATTTCTTGTACCTCCTCAATGCCAGAGATATTGTTGACCCCCAATTTCTTGAGGGAGAACTGCAGCTTCTTGTCATCTGCTGTGGCTGTTCTGTGCACCACCTTCTTCTTTCTGCGGGCTGAGCCCTAAAGAGTGCAACAGTGAGCCATAACATATAAACACATAACAGAATGACAGGACTCACAGTAGAAGAACATTCTTGTAGTCATGTGCCAGTACTTCAGCTCACCTTGCCGCCTATGCGGACCTGTGCCTGCAGTTTGGCAAGCTTCTCCTGGTTCATTATCAACTCCTTCATCTGGCTCAAGACACAGCACATACACATCATCAGATTTCATACCTGCTCATAAAGTCCAGTCATCTGGAAAAAAAAATTCTCACTAATAACTGCTCCACAAACAATTTGAGCTCGAAAAATGAATCAGTTATAGACAAATATGCAAAATGACAATACCCGTTAAAATGTCAGAACCAACAAATTAGTAACTGGTGAAACTGTGACCTAAAATAGGACCTACACAGTTCATTGGAAACAGTTTGTAATTTTTATGCCGATCATAAACCGCCCTAAAATCCCCCTCCGTCGTTTTGCCTTTTAGCACGGCAAACTAACAAGAATTCACAGCTGCCAGAAGTCCAAAAATAGCCGCACACTTTTTAGTCTCGAGTTCTGCATGAATCTGACAGAGGTGATCAGCTAAAGTTGGTGCCCAAGTTAGGCTCGCAATGTTCCCCGGGACGAAGAGAAATGTATTATCTTAATTTTACTGGTGTGTTCTGGTGAGATGATGTGTTGTGGGGTCACGCCCGCCTTTTCGGCTTCCGAAACTGGGAAGTTAATTTGTTTAACCTGGGATCTGAGAATATATGACAACTGAACTGCCGGCTAGTTAGCAAGACAAGCTAAACAGCTAGCTTAGGCCTCCTCAAACTGATACTGGCATTCAAGTATAACTGATCTTTTCCTCACACGTTAACGCGTCATGTTTGACACGGCACTTTTTCGTCTTTATAAAAGGAAAACGATATGAGGTTGAGACAGCTTAAAGGCTACAGAGACGTGAACTGACCTGGGAGTGTGTAAACACGAGGGCCACACAGTCGACAGGGGCTCAGAGAAAGGAGTGAAGACCGGAAGTGGCGTACCTAGATCGATAACTTGCCGGATATGCTCGCAGTCTTTCTAAAATTAAAATATATAGTATAATATGCAATGTTAATTTCTGGTATTTTCTATCCATATAAATTATTCTTGTCATTGTTTTACGTGGCATAAATTGTGCTTAAAATAATCTCAAAATGGTATAAAGGCGATGAGCTAATAAACTTTTAAAAAGATTATTTTTATTTTTAATTTACAAACTACACTTTTCAACAGACAAGTAAAATTTTAGCAAAAAACTACAAATAGATACAGTGATAAATATAAACAAGTCCAGTCACATTCCTCTGAAAAGGAAGCAGATTTAATTAGAAAAACGACAGTCAATTAAGCTAATTGATGTGTAAGCTATTAAAAGAAATGCTGCACTTGTTCCACCGTCACAACCATTTAAATCATTCAAAATCTGAAAAAAAAAGCTTATGTGCATGTGGTGTGTATCTTGTTCGTCGTTTCAGTGGGCAATAAAGATATTCCAATCACAACGGAAGTCGTCACGTTCGTAATCATGGCGTCCTCCACTACCCCGAGAAGCAACGTGATAACTCTCTAAAATGAGAAACTTTTGGTTTACAAGGCCAACCAATAACAGTATCGCATAATTTCGGCACGTCCTTCTTAAAAAAATAAGTCTGCGCTCCCGGTACTTTTCGTTCAAAGGTAAGAATCACCAGAATTGTTTTAGTACAAAATGCTGGCTGGCTAAAGCGCAGTGTGCTAACTAATGCTGAAAGGACTGAACACGTTGGTTTAGGTATCTGTCTAATAAGCCCTTCTTGTGTTCAAGCCAGTTACTTTACATGAATTGTATCGATCATGAAAGTGTTTTGCCTGACATATTTAAAATGTGCATATATAATATTCTCTCACTTCAGTGGAGAAATAGAGTCTGCAAATGGTGAACGTATTTTTCTTGTATTTCCCTGTTAAGTAGGCTGTGATGCTGACTGTAAAACCGTGTGAACTCTGTTGACAGTGATTGCATTTGCTAAAACTGATGCCTTGTTTTTGCCAGTTGTGTTATTTCGATTAAGACAATATCCATTAAGATACTTAATACTTTTTCATCCATGTTACGAAGTTTGATATCCTCCTATAGCTCAAAGGATGTGAAAATCACCATATTTCATTTCGTAAATGTTTTGATTTAGCCTTATATATTTGGTATCTTCATAAACGTTTGGGTCTCCACTAAAACACAGAATGCTTGCTTTATTTTCAGTGTTAGACTGTGCCAAATGAATTTTTATGTACTTAGCAGGTGTTCAGTAGGGTTCCAGGGGTTAACCAGCATATGTTATATATTGTTCGACACGTTGAAATCCATGTTTTCATTTTCTGCATCTTACAGACAAAAACTATTTTCTGATCAGAACAGAAATGGCTTCATTCAAACCAACAAAAATCCAAGTCTATCCTAAACTTGGAGAAAAAGTCACACAAGACACACTTTACTGGAAAAACTACAAGGTGAGGCTCTTCTACTTTATGATACCACCGTGAGCAACAATAGCGCATCTCTAATTGTGTTTCTCATTCTTAGTAAAGCATCTTTGTTTCTCTACTCACAGGCTCCAGTCCAGATAAAAGAATTCGGAGCAGTTACAAACATAGACTTCTCCCCAGTGGCTCCTCATAACTTTGCTGTGACAGCATTCACGAGAGTATGTTGGCTTGACTTGTGATTTTTGCTCAGTAATGTTTATTGAATTTAAACAGTGTGTGCGTCACATAATAATTTTGGTTCCAGTCAGTGCTGAAAAATGAAGTATAACATATCCAGCATTTGTTTGTTTGATTGTTTATCATTCTAACACTGGTTTTTCTACAGGTCCACATTTATGGGCCGTTCTCCCAGGAGCCAGTGAAGACATTTACACGGTTTAAGGATACTGCATACAGCGGGAGGTTCCGGTCAGACGGTCAGCTGCTTGTGGCGGGATGTGAGGACTCCGTGGTCCGGCTGTTTGATGTCAGTGGCAAGGTGGCCCTCAGGATGTTCAAAGGGCACACAAAGTGGGTATCCTTCCTGTCTGATAGTGCTTTAGATGAACTGTCCTAGCCTGGAGAATGAGTGTTATGGAATATGCTTGATTGCAACACCCTGGTACATGTGGATGTGGTGCTGTTACCAGGTTTTGGAAGTCCCTGCAGAGTTCATGTTGGAGAAGTTAGGTGAAATCCTTATTCAGAGGAAATGTGTGTAATATCAGTTTCAGACAAGAGCTGCAGTGTGAAGAAGGGAGAGAAGAAACATACCCACTTCTTGTTTTTTTTTTTGTTTTTTTGTATTCCTAATTTAAGATAAGATAAACCTTATCCCAATCTGGGAAATTTCCACATTGCAGCAGCAATTTACAAGCCCTCAACATGACAAATAGATAAATGTACAAAACAACAAGTATTTATAAGAGATAAATATATATAAGAAAATATATACAAAAAATAGAAAGATAAAATAAAGTTTGCTGAAGGTTACCAGTGGCACGGAAGTGTGCAAGTACAAGCTGTGCTTACAGCTTGTCATCTGTCACACACAGATGAGGAGTTATAAAGTCTTATAGCTTGTGGCAGGAAAGACTTCCTGTAGTGGTCCTTTAGACAACAAAGCTGCCTGAGCCTTTTAGAGAAGGTACTTTGTTGTCTGTCCAGTACAGGGTGGAGAGGGTGGTCAGGGTTATCCATAATCGATGGAGCCTTGTGACTAGGTGGCTGTGTCTAATAGAGTTCTTGTTTACCAAAGGTTTTGTTGGATGATGATTTCTTGAGTGATCCATCGACTGAATTTCACGATGAACTCAATGATTCTGACAACCTGCAAACTGTCCCTCTGGCTTTTTAATGTCTGGTTGTAAAAATGGGCTGTTTTGAAGCTGGTCTCATTTTATTGTTTTTTTCACAGGGCTGTCCATGTAACAGACTTCACCTCAGACCGTTATCAGATCCTCACCGGCTCAGATGACTACACCTGTCGACTCTGGGACATCCCGAATGCCACTGAGCTCACCACCTACCAAGAACACACAGATTATATTCGCTGTGGAGTCACAAGCAAACTCAACAGAGACCTCTTCATTACTGGTGAGATGAAAGCTGCTTTGTGTTTATTAGTGTTATGTTTTCTGCACTATATGCTGCAGAATTTGTACTTTTTCTTCATTCATCTATCTGTGCTGATTAAAAAACAAAAAGGAAAGAGACAAAAGCTAATAGTCACATTTTTAAACATAATGCATATATTAATATACAAATTTTGAATTGGGTACAGAAAAAGTATGCTCTTGAGTTGTTGAAGTGCCATGGCAGATAGAGATTGACGAGGACCAGAATAAGGCAATTTGGTCTTATTTTGTGAAACTGGAATCAATGCTTTCTTTTTCAGGATCTTATGACCACACGCTGAAACTGTTTGATGCCAGAGTGGATAAGAGTGTGATGACCATGGACCACGGCCAGCCAGTGGAGAGTCTACTTCTCTATCCCTCTGAGGGACTACTAGTCTCTGCAGGTAAATAAAGTGCCAACTTAAAATCTGTCAACAGTGTTTAAATATTAAAAAATTACTGGAGTGCTCCTTCAGGTAGTTGTGCAGAATATAACCCAAGTAGGAAATTTGATGGGCTGGACTACAACAGCCCATTGTATGCTTGATTCAGACTTCAGGAGGAACAAGAGCTAAAAATTATTGTTGCAAATGACAGCATTTCTATTCAGATGTATTATAAGCACTACTTTTCATCCAGGACATTTAAATTTGAAAAAGCAATGACTGAATCCCTTTTTTTAGGTGGCCGTTATGTGAAAGTATGGGATCTGCTGAAAGGAGGGCAGCCTCTGGTGTCACTGAAGAACCATCACAAAACCGTCACCTGTTTGTGTCTCAGCAGCAATGGACAGAGACTGCTGTCAGCTTCTCTGGACAGGTACGAGGACAGGCGTATGTACAACATGCATGTCTTAAACAATGAAAATCGGAGTCTGCTCTATCTTTTATAACAGGGTCATACTTATAACTATATTACATATTGTGTAATTATATTATGTATTTATATGAGCCTGTTTTAATGCTGTCTGCTTGTTTTGTCTTTCAGGCACGTAAAGGTGTACAACACAACCAACTATAAAGTGGTTCACAACTTTGACTACGCAGCCTCCATCCTCAGTCTTGCTTTGGCTGTAAGAAACTTCGTTCAGCACTTCAATTCGTTCAGCGTTCTTACTGTTGGCTTTCCTTGTTTTCTTCTTTATTAAATGTTAAACCATGGTTTTAAATAAGTGAAGCAAAATATATGAAGACTACACGCTTGCTCGTTTTTTACATTCCGCAGATAAGGAAAACTAAACTTTGGTGTATTAGCATTTGGAAAGAGAATTTAAATTAGCTTGTATCTTAGTTGCAACCTCATTGATTTGAGAGACCAGGTCTGAGTGCAAAGCGATGTAGCTTCTGCGGCAGCCAACAGAAATATAGTACTGCCAGAGATTTCAATCTAAAGGAGGTGATGTGGTCCATCCTCTCCTCTTAGTGTTGGCATGATGCTGCAGGGTTTCCAGAATACAGCAAAGAACAACAACATCAAAGTGAACTGACAAAGATTTTTTTGTTTAACTTTGGACTTTCACTGCCTTTGGATTTGGCCTTTCAGACATCACCACAGTCTTTGATTTGTCAGAAACATTCACTCCTATTAAAATGCAAACCCAGCCATAGCCATGCAAAGTATGCAGTGTGCAGGATTTGATATAAAAATAACATGTTACATCACAGCGTTAAATGTGGGCCTGGTTGCTGCTCTCAACGCCTGAATTCTCGTCACTGAAACTATGAATGTGTCATTCTTCTCAGCCGGATGATGAGTCCATCGTCGTGGGGATGACTAACAGTATCCTGAGTATCAAACACAGGAAAAGTCTTGACGAGTCAAAGGAAATCTCTGATCAACCAAGGCGACGGCCGTCATATCGTGTTTTTGTGAAGGGGAAGAACTACGTCCCCAAACAGGTACGTTTAGCAGGTCAGCAGTCTGACACACCATGTGGTCTGTTAAGCGATTGTCCCTGCAGACGTACATGCACAGTTCTACAAAAGATGAAGTCAAGCGGCCTGATCATGGCTAATGCTTTTTTTTTTTTTTTTTTATAGTTATTATACAGGTGTCATTAGAAAGTTTTTCACAATTTCTCACCTTGGATAATTAATGTTCTCCATCTATTTTTTTTTTCAGGATGATTATCTCATCAGTAAGCCGGTGAAACAGCATCTGGCCAAATACGACAAGCAGCTCAAGAAATTTAATGTATCAAAGGCTTTGGATACAGCTCTGGAGGTATACATTTCATATTTTTATAACATAAGAAACAATGTTAAATCGGTTGGTATCGTTTTTCATGGGGTTCTTCTAGTTATAAAGGTCAGTGTACAACAGTGTAATGTTTAAGTTTCCTGAAGCAGCTTTCCTTGTGTGCTAACGAACATTTCAAAAAGGTAATATAATTTTTTTCTTAATTAATATTCACATATATTACATTTTATTTATAGACATGGACAAGACTGAGAAAGCCAGAGATCACAGTTGCTGTAATAAAGGAGCTGGACCGAAGAGGAACGTTGAAGAACGCTCTGGCAGGAAGGGATGAACAGGGTCTCTCACAGTTGCTCAACTTCTTAATAGGGTAAGATGGATTTTTGAGTAGTGTTTAACAAGTGGTGGCATAGTTAGTTAGCTTATACATAAGGTTGTGTAGCTGTATTGTGCCACATTAATAATTAAACCTCTTCCCATTTCTGTCTCCAGGAATTTGGTTGACCCCAGATTTGCTCCTGTCCTTGTAATAGCAACTGAGATGATCCTGGACATCTATCAGTCAGTCATCGGCCAGTCACCAGTCATAGACCGACAACTTCTGCGTCTGCAGGAGCTGCTGGGGAGAGAGATCGACTACCAGCAGGACCTCCTGGAGGTGTTGGGCATGCTGGACACAATGTTTGCCTCCTCCCTTCCCAGGAAGGAGGTGCCATGCTCTGGCATCAGCAGGTCTAATGGCCTGATTCAGGGAGAAGCAAGTACCTCAAGACCACAGCTGCAGGCCACCTGAAGCTTGGAAGCTGAGGGGGGATAAACTGCTTTGAGACTGGGTTAGAGTGCCTTCACAACTCTAAAACCTCTTTTTGAAACATCGAACGCACATTTCCTGTCACGACTCCATATTGTGGGTTTCACCAAACAAACATTTTGGTACAGGTTTTAAGAAACTCTCCATGAATCTCACTCTGGTGTTTTATCTCAGCATGGCTGAAAACACAACGGGCAACAAAGAACATTCATTTTCCGTATGAAGAATGAGTAAGTGTGTATGGTTGTAAAGTGCTGAGTTTTATTGGAGTTACACTTTCAGTTGTAAATTTGGTGTGTGTATGTGAGCGCCTCTGTGTTTCAATGACTTCATGTGAATGTCTTCCTTGTGTTTTCATAATATTTGGCATTGAGACGCGTTTTCTAAACAGATCAAAATAAATCTTTGTCATACTGAGATCGACTAATTACAAGTGTGTGTGTGTGTGTGTGTGTGTGAGCTCAACACGCGCGGTGTCTTTAAATTTTGACGATTTGGTTTGTTTTTTTTTTAATTTTCGCCTTCCAGCAGAGGTCGCTGTAACCTCAAAGAAACAGTTAACTTTCCCAGATGAGGAGGAATTTGCATTTGAGCAGACGGAAGACGGAGAGCATCAACAGTGACAGAGAGGAGGATGCTGTGTCAGTGGAGGCTGCGGCTCAGACTGGAGGACAGCAGCTGCACCGGCTGAACGCCATTTCTCAACTTGTAGCGTTAACACAGACACTTGGTTTTAGCTGTTAGCTCGCAGGATGAATCACAGTTAGGCGCACTCTGTTTGCATTTTCTGCTAAATTTAAGCGCACTGTCGCGTCTCTTCTGCGGGAGTTTGGGCTCCTGTGAAGGTAAGATGCTGCATCAGTAATGTCAGTAATGTCCTTTTTAACCAGCTGTTGACTTTATTTTAACGCGTCTGTTTGCAATGACATTATCGACAGTTTGCTGATATGTCAACCTTGTTTGAGTGTAGCCTGGTAAAAAGCCTCACATTTACTCTGCAGCTAAGTAGGTCAACATTAAAGTATGAGTAAAATTCATTTTGAATCATTGACAAGAAGCACATACATGTCTCCGAAGCTGCACAGTTGTGTTTGTTGTATTTAATCACAAATATGCAATATATTGCAATTAGTATCCCAACACTGAGGTGAAGTTTTATGGGCCCTAAAGCTCGCACACTTAGAGAAACTGCGCACAGTCCTCCTCTTGGTTTGTTCACGCTTTGCCTTTCCTCACTGTAATATGAAAATATAAAATGTAATATACACTGTATATGTCACTGTAATATAAAATGGCTAAATATATAAGTATACAAAAGATCATTTGATTTCACTGGAAACTGTTCATTTAAAAAGTGTTAGTTATGTTAAGACGTTGCTGTTGTGTCCAGTTTAGGAAGTGGCCAATGATAAGAAGCAGATGTGAATCGTGCTTCGTGCTCTGAAGCCCAATCGATTCCCTGCTGTAGCGCACACACAGCAGACTTTGCACTGCATGCATATTAGTTTTTTTACATACATTAGTTTTTTTGGTATATGTGGTTTTCTGTTACTGTTTCCATTCACCAAGGTAGAAACTGTCATTGAAATCTTTATTCGCGTACTTGAGATCAAAAGATGATCCTGTCTCATCAGAGATACTCTGCTTGGCTCAGATAAGATTTGATAATCTCTAAAGGATCAGAGGAGAAGGCCGAATAGCCGAAACTAACGAAGCAATGAGGATTCACATGGCTACACTCTGAGAGTTTTCATTTTTGTCTCTCAAATGTCTGTTTAATGTCCCTGTTTGCCCACAGTCGCTGTGCAGATGGAGCTGAGCAGGAGGAAAGTCCCTCTGTATGTGAGTATGTATGTATGTGCTCCAGTTCGCAAGTGAAGTTTGAGATCAGCTTCTCCAATTAATGTTGAGAGTTACTTATCCATCTGGAAAATCTCTGCAAATTGAGTTTGGAATGCAGTGAGAGATCAGCAGCCTCATTTATGTATAAAAAAGTCTGAACCAAACCACAGTGTTTAATGAAATGCACCAAATGTCATATCTGAGAAGATACAACTGTTTTTTGTTCATGCCTCACTACAGTACTTGTAATTTCATCAAGTTCACTAAAGGTACAGTATGTACTGTAATGAGACTTCATGTTTCGCAGAAGGGTCGATGAGTGCGCCCTGTTGACAGGAGACTGATGTTTTCCACTTTGTTTGGTCTTTAACAAACATTTATAGGTTTTGCTGTTGGATTATTTAAGCACTGAATCACAGTTTCTGAGGAAGAAAATCTTATCAGTAACTGTGATTCATTCATTGTGATGGTTTTTTTTTATTTGTATTTCACTTACTCAGAGTTGGAAAGGGACTTGTATTTGCTATCAGTGTGATTTGTGATGACTCTGGTCGCGTTAAACCTGTGAATGGATCTGTTGTCTGCGAGGTTAAGCTGTAGTCAAACAGGGCAGGACTGTGGTCAAATATCTTTTCATTGGTTTCAGTTTGGGATCTCAACAGTGTACGCAAACATTAATGAGAACTAATGATTCTCTGCAGATCAAAGAGGGAATACACATTGCTCACACTGTGTTCAGTCAATTGAATATTTTCTAATTTGACATGTTTTTAATGCTGTTTTCCCTCTACCAGAGGTCACTTATTCATTTCATGTAACTAAACACCTTCTTCTTGGAATCTGACCTTGTTTTCTATAGAGGCCCACAAATGAATGAATGAATGAATGAATGAATAAATACCTTGTCAACTCAAAATGCCAAATGCTAAGATCACATGCTCAGATGCTTGCAATGAGGATGCTAACATGATGATGTGTAGCAGGTACTGCTTACCATGTTACTCATCTTAGTCATCCTGCGGCTGGCAAGACTGTCTGTGCCAACTTTCATGGCAACCTATCCAATGCTCGTTGAGACATTTCACCTAAAACCACATAATAATATGATGCTGGTGCGAGAAGCAAGATTCAAGGATCCACAAAAGTCTAAGTCACTGGGATATGTTATAAAGGAGTGATGATTATCTATACAAAATAATGTGCCGGTCTATCCCACAATGGTTGAGATATTTTACAGATAATCTGAAACTTGATCAAAAGACAGAGGATCACCATAGCCAATAGGATTCATCCTCTGTGCACCGTGTATATGTGTGCCAAAATGCCCTGCAATCCAGTAGTTGCCAAAGTATTTCACTAAGAACCCGAAATGTTAACCTTGCTAGAGGGAAAGTCAGGAAATTGCCAAAGTCAGTAGGCTTCATCCTTTGTATATATATTTGCACACATGATCCACATGAGAGTTTAAGGGCATCTGTTCCAAAGCAAACAGTAGTATATTGCTTGACTGGAGCACATCGTATCACCTAATGCACCTTCTACTGTTTTACTTTCAAAACCTCTTCCTATCCATTCATCCTCTGCCTCTGGTGGTCCCCACTTGTATGTCTGGTATTTCATCCAGTTGCCCATAGACCATTAGTTGTTAACATCTGGTCAATTGCACAGTGGTGAGGAGTCTTAATTAGTGAACCAGGGTAACTGTGTGGACATAATTAAACTTGTGGTAAACCTGATGTTCTTGCTGCTAACGAATAGGTGTTCAGGGATAAGGAAATGCATAAGTGAACCTGTAGGTGAGATGGAGAGACATGTAGGCAGGATTACTTCATCTGAGAGAGAAGTAAAGGGAAAAGCTTCTCAATTTGATAGCGTGAGAAATCAGGTCAGCTGTTGAGGTGATGCAAAGCTAATAGACAGACTCTCCTGAGAGACAGAGGGAGGTAGAGAGACTGCTTAAAAAACCCCACTTGCTTACACTCTAATACCATCCAACACTAATCTGTGACGTTCAGTGCATTTCAAGTTAAGCGCCATAATTTACATTTTCTTTCCTTCAACCTGTCTCCTCTACTCCTGCGTCAGTCAGTTGTTTGATATTTTTCCCAGAATAACCCACACAGTGTGTCTTGTGGCTACATTGCTGTCTGGTCCATTGAGGCCACTGCAGGTGGACAAATTGATGTCTCCTACAATAGATTTCTTCTTTGGATGTTGGCGGAAAGCCGCAGATCTAAAAAGCGGGCTAGTGCAACTGGAAGATTTTATTTATTTCGACTGAAATACAGAAAGAAAAAGTATAAATTGTAAAAGATCTGCCATCAGAGTTACAGTTACGTTAAAATATCCATAGTAAAAATGTTCACAACCAAACAAACAGCATAGGCTTAGAAATGTTTACAGCTACGTCAAAGTTTTTATGAGAAAATTTGGATTAAATGACCGTACAGAGTGAGAGGAGTTAGTTATAGGTATGAAATCTCATCAACTCATTGCTTTCAATGAAAAAAGATCCAATGACCCCATAGTACATGACCATGTCAGCAGCAATCAGCAGACTAGCAAAGTATGGTAATAGCAATTGTGTACACTGTTCCTTTAGTGGTTAAAGAGACAGATATTTCCTTCAGGAGCTGGTAGAGACCAAAACAGAGCTAAAAGAATGTAAAAATTAGATTTGCATTCAACAAGTGGACACAGACTTCAAATAAACAATGTTGATTCATGTCTGCTGATGTGTTTATCGGCATCTCTTTGTAACATATTTACCATATCAACTCCACACTGTTACAGAGGTATACCAGTTTCACTGTAGAAACGATTGATGGTTGTCATAAATATATACTTGCTTATCTACAGTTTTCAAGCCCACCGCATTAGTGTTAAAATCTGTATTTCAAGTGTCATTTCTGTCACAACATAATATTTTGGGAAAGTATTTGATATGATTTAAAATCATATTGTATTAGTGTTGTATTCTCAATTGGGCCGATTGGCCTCCAGTGGCCAATTAGTACCACTTCTAACTACTGATGCTGCTGTATTTTTCATCAACTTTTCTTCAAAAACTGAATATCCTGGTGAGAATTAGGTCTCAGTGAAACCTTCTAATCCTTTTTATCACCTCTTTTGTTGCACTGTTGGCTTGTTGTTAGTACATTATGTATTTTTGTTGCATTAAGATAGTTATTAAGGTAGTTGTGATGTGACATATAGTATTTTGTTAAAGTAATATCATACAAATATAACTATGTGCCAAATGTATTGGCACATAGGTATGTATTGTAAGGTCCATCGCTTTTTTAAAAGGCTAGATTTTAAACTTTTTAGCACTGATAGCTTGGCTTAATGTTTTGTTATATTTGATGACCTTTTTACTCAAAGTTTGTTTTGGTAGTTCAAGATCAAAATCAAACTTGTGTCATTCTTTTGATCTTCATGGCAACATCTCAGCATGTTTTCCTCTTATATTAAAAAAGTACAAAAGGTAATAATTGTAAAAAATTTGGTACTGATATTAAAGCTCAGATGCCGTATTGGCTGTAGTAACAAACAATTTCAAATGACAGCAGACTCTACAAAAATTATTTACATACAATTTGAACAGCTCTTAGCCTCTTAAGTAAGGATTTACAGTCTAGTGAAGCCAATATTTAATGCATTGTCACACCTACATTTGATCTGCACAAAGTTTGTTTTAAATTGTACATATCAGCGTGACTGCTCGGCCCTATTTCACCTTCTTCTACCTCCCTTTGCAAGTCTAAAGTGTTCTGACCTGTTAGGATCAGGGCAGGTCTTTGCGGTAGACACTAAGACATTCCTGTTTTTATTGAGGGGGAATGTTTTATTGTACCCTCAAGAGGAATGCTGTCAAGGGATTTGGTGTACTTTACAGAAATGTAGAGCACAGCATCAGGATAGAGTCCTCCTCTAAAATGAGTCTGTATCTTTAGGAATATAAATATTTGTTCCTCTCTAGCATCTTTCCTCTTAATTTCTCCTCCCCTCCTCTCTCACCTTTCTTTATCTCAGGGCCAGGCAAAGGTATTTGCATTGCTGGAGGGTTTAGACTCGGTGCCAGAGGATGCAGAGGTCTACGTTGTTTTGGAAGGATCCACGCTGGTCCATGTCACCAGGGCCCAGAGTGATGTCATGCTCTGCTTCATAGTTCCTGGTATGTGCATGTCTGTATGATGGTTATCGTTATTGTGTAAAAGTTTTAATGCCTTTTGGGGGTAATTTGCTTTTTTTTTGCCACCAAAAGGGGAGTTTATTTAGAAAACAATGTCCAGACATAAAAGTGAACATCCTGACAATTCCAGGTTTCCTCTCCTGTCTGTGATAAACCCAGGAACACTATATCACTATTTGCCTCTTCTCACACACACCACACAAACACACACACACACACACACACACACACACACACACACACACACACACACACACACACAGACGGTCTGTGACTAGTGGTCTGGAAAGACACAGAATCTTATCAGCTTCCTCTCAGGAGGGAAACAGCTCCATAAACAATATGTCAACATTACTGAGCCTCTGTGTAGGTTGACACAGACAACAGGCAGTCCTGCAGGCTTGGGCACTCTCTACAATGACTGGACTATTAACACCAGGTCTCCTTCTCCATTAGAAAAAGAAAAAAAGTGTTTTTATTAGCATATAAAATGAAAATCTGAGCACAAACATTGTGAGCGACACTCTCTGGGCTGAAATATGTAAGGCATTTTTAAGGACCATACTGGTGTTTTTATTGTTTTATTTTTAGTTTGTTTTTTCCAAACTTTTTATTACATTCATTCAATTATCACAGACTACGATATGATAGATTTCCTTACATGGTCGCCATCAAATACAGTTTATTTTAGTACAGGCTGAAACATTCTTGAACATGTTTTACATTATTTTTATTTATTTTATAATTTTTTCTGATGTACTTTTTCGATTAAACTCTGTTTTTACTTTTTCTGTATTGTGTCTCTCTTTAGGACATAACCTTGCTGAAATGGTGTCAGTCCAGGCCTACCTGTGCTCTGAAACCACACCCCTCACCTGGGTGGGTGGAGCTTCATTAGAGTATGTCCAAGATGATGCTCAGGTGGGGAAAATGCACAAATATAATCCTATACATTGTGTGGTGGTTTGTGCCCTGTTGTAAAAATGTCCCGCCTGTGTGCAGATTCTTCATGTGTTGTAAATGTGTTGTAATCTTCTGTTTGGACAAGGACTGATGAGGAAAAGGTTGAAATGACTGTCTGACTGTTTTATTGACTGACTGTTGGGTGTTTTTGCACACCGGTTATCACAGATTGCATGGTATTCATTGCTGCTTTGTTTTCAGGACCTGGCAGAGCACTTGGTAATCCATGGACATTGTCTGACTTCCACTGATCACAAGGAGCTGAGCAGCCTCTTCAACCTGGGCCAGGAGAGCTCTCGCTGGGCTATGGATCGTCGTGTGGCTCTGGCCATGGCCAACCTGGATATCCCTCAAAACTGGAATGTACTGGGGAGCCACAGTGGAGATGGTGAGAGCAGGATTATATTATCTTGCTGTACAGGCATTCCTGCACAGATTTGTTGATCTAAAGCACATTTGGTTTTTATTAAAACAAGGTCTGTGAACATATTAAAATTGTTAAATGTTTAAAACCTTGCACATCAGAAGAATCATAGATAAATTCTCAGATGAGGGAAATCGAGGAATGTTTTAACGGGTCTAAAGACAGATGCAGTTTTGTTTAAAGAGGGATTTATATTTTTATCAATTAAATGTCAATTCATTAAAAAAATCAGACGAGTCAGCAGTTGATATGAGTCACAGTCGTAACCTTTCTCTCGGCCTTGTGCTGGAAGCTGTCAAAGGAAGGTGAACTGTTCTTCCTTGCTCCCCTTCACTCCTCTTCTCCTTCTACATCATTCCCATTTTCCATGCTCACTGGGCTCAAATCGGAAGTGAACATGGTCACGTGAGCTTCTGTTGAATTCATCAAAGCCAATTAAGCAGCATGTAATGTGGTTAATAGAGCCTTTCCATCTGGAAGTAGCCCTAGGCAGAGCTCAATAAATCTGAGGGCAAATGTGTGTGTGTGTGTGTGTGTGTGTGTGTGTGTGTGTGTGTGTGTGTCCGTGTGCGGGCTGCCATATTTACTAGATGCCACCATCTGTTTGTACGATCTGAGTGTTTGTGTAGGGCCACCTACATAAATAACAAACTAGATTTAGCGTTAATATAGTTATGGCAGTCTGTTTCATTGCAGCGTCTCCCTCTAAATGTCTGCAGTTAATTTAATAACACTGCTTACGACATCACTCTACTGCTCTGTGCGAATTATCAATCCCTAACTCTCCTTTGGTGGTTACCATTTTTTTTTTGCATTGCATTCTGTAAAGGCACTGGAAAAACATAACAAATCCTCACTCTGGCAAAAAACCAAAACAAATCAGGAGACTTTGTTGAATTTTGGATTGATTAAGTTCTCTCCTGCCTGAGGTCGCCTCTGGAAAATGTACCATAATTTTGACATTCAGCTGGAAAAGTGTTACCTTGTAAAACTTGTCTTTGTAACTCAACAAGGTCTGCACCCTTGTTGAGCATGAGTAGAATATTCATGGAAAAATAGAAAAACTGACTTTTTCAGAACTGATGTTAAGCCTTTTAGATCTTTACAGTAAGCCTGGCTTTGGTGTCACTAGCTCCTGCCTGTTTGTTTACAAAAAACCCCCAAAAACTCATTTAACATGGAAAACATTATGAACTCTTGTAAAAGTAAATTTAAGTATTTCTTGCACCAGTTTTGAAGCATAAAATGCCCTACAGCAAATATCAATTGTGATAAATGTTTGGTTTATGATAAGACAATATCATTTGTGGTTTTCAGTCCTGCAGGACTGGAGACTTGCAGGACTTGCAGGACTTACTGAGGAGGTTAAAATGTTCCCCCGGTCTCAGGTAGAGACTGGACAGGTGTGGTCATTAACTAACAGGGAGGAACATAGAGCTGCGGGGCTCCAGGCCTCCAGGACAGGAACTGAACATGTATTTTTGGGGTGATTCACAATGATTGACACACATTCTGGCTGTTTTGTTGCTTTGAATACTCGTTAATCGAGGTGGGGATTGTCAAAAGTTTTATAAAAGGAGTCATACGCAATATTCATTGATATTAAAGTAATGTGACTACCTTCTGCATTTGCCTTCCTAACTGTCACATATTGTGGTCAAAGTCTGAATTCCCAAAAAGACCCTAAAAATGGATGACATGTCCCAAACAAAGCAAAACTGTATTTGCATACAGGAGCAGTGGTTCCAGTGGATACTCAGTTTAACAAGGTACTTGACTAACAGAAAACAAAAAAGAATTGTAACCTCCACTTACTCGGTATAAACTACACAGCCGGATGTGTACAATATTGTAACGCTCTCCTATTTTTTTGATCTAGCCGGATATAACTGACTATTTTCCCATGACCAGGCTGAAGTGTGTTGACTCTCTGTCTCTTTTTTCCTGTTGAATATTAATATTCTAAACCTGGAGATCTGCTCAGGGATGGAAATATTTTAAGATCTGCTGCAATTTCAAAAATAAAATACAGCACATATTCAAGCTTACCAGCTAGCTGCTCGACTGTTGCTGATTTCTTGCAGGCCAGTTACCTGGATACAGATCTTGTTGGACTGCATTAAGTATCAGGTACAGAAATAATAATAAAGTGTCACCACTTTGTTGAAAAGCTTTTGTTGCCTTAAAGTGGGTTAGTGGAGCAGTGGGATCCAGTGCTGTGCAAGGGAAGAAATAAATCATTGACATTTAGGTTAATTATCATGGGGAGCTGGTTATCGAGACAAGATTCTTGACGTTAGTTTCCTCCTATTTTCTCACATTCTGCTACTGGCTTGTGTTTTTCCTCGCCTCACCTCCCTCTTTCATTCAGCAGCTGTCTTAGATCTAACAGCATACTTTCATCTCTGCAGGGTTGCATCCTTCACGTTATTATATTTCTTCCTTTATCTCCAGAGCACAGCGTCAGGGAGTCTCCCCTCCACCTGGCTGTGCGATGGAGTCTGTATCGGCTGGCAGAGCTGCTGCTTTGCCAGCCGGGTGGTCTGATGGCTGTCAGTCTGCCAAACGAAGAGGGAGTCACACCGCTGCAGCTGGCGCGGGCAGCAGGCAACGCCGAGCTCCTGGAGCTGCTCACACAGTAAGATTATCAGCTCTGCTTCAGGGAGAGAAACTGACAAATGAATCACTGTTTTGCTGTAACATAAGGCGTGCAATGCAGAGTTTCCCCACACACAGTTAGGGAAAGTTCCTTCAGATGAAGAAACAACCTAGTGTTACTCCATCAATCCATTAGGTGTGCCCAGCTTTCCTTTCACAGTTTGCTGGAACCAATCCCAGCTCACATTGGACAAGAGGTGGGCAGGTCACCAGTCAATCACCGGGCAGGGCAACGCATTGAGACAGATTCAGGCTCACACTCGCAACTATGAGTCATTTTAAGGTACCATTTAACATAACAGGTGTTTGGACTGTGGGAGAGAAAAACCATGCAAGCATAGATAAAACATGCTTAGAAAGGCCCACGACTTTCTTGCTGTGAGGTGAAATTGCTCAACAGTGCACCACTGTGCCTCCCAGCTATTACCCCAGATAATTTACATTCTTTAGATTTCTAAAATACTGTAAATATACTGGTTCACGTACATTTTATGAACATATAAAATGCTGAACACCTGTCAAACTCAACACAAAATGTTTTGTGCTCAATCTGGATCCATAAATCTTTAGCACAGCTTTAATAGGCCTGTTTACCTGGCCTGAAAAACTCATAGACCATCATCTGCAGGGAGTGACAGTGCTTTTAGGGGTTTGTTTCTATATTCTAAGGGCTCTATTCACATTTTTATGATAAAACTAATCCTAATGTGATTAAACTAACCCACCTGTTGTGCTGCAGCCCGCCCAACCCTCTCGCCACACCTCCGGCAGGTCTGTCCCAGGTGTGGGCAGACAGGTCCCAGTTGCTGAGGTTCTGTCATGACACGGGGAACCTGACTCTGACTGTCCGACAAAACCTGAGGTGGAACTCAGAGGAGAGTCGGCACGCTGACATCCTGCTTCTCAGAGACCGACTCAGAGATGAAGACTTCCTCAGAGAGGTGAGACTGAGTTATCAGTGTTGTCTGCTGCTGGTAAAAGTATGCAAACACAGGAGTACAACAATAAATCAACATCAATTGTGATCAGATAAGCAAAAAAAAAAAGAAAAGAAAAAAAGCTTTTATAAAATCAAAACTTATCACGGGTCATTTAATTTAGAGCGTTGCACCTAAACATGAACAAACTACAATGTACCTGGGATTGGGGAAAAGGCAAGCACAAGGTCAGAATCAGCAACTGGTCTTTATATTTCAGTTTCCTGCATCTTCTCACATTACCTTTCCTCTCCCAGATCAAAGCATTGAGGAAGGAACATGTGGAGACCATCTTGGAGAAGGAAGAACTGGTGGATGATCCCACTGAAAACGGTATGTTTCCTAATCTGTCAGCTTTGTGGGATTTGAGGAGAGACACTGAACCATCCAGTCTAAACTCTTCTCTTTTATCTTGCAGTGGTCTGCCATTTTTAGTTCTGGTGGTTCAGAGGAGAGATAACTGTTGCTAGGGTCAGGCTACAATATTAAAAGGCATTGGCTGCCCTCCTGTGGCCGTTTGAGGTATTGCAAGTCTGAACAAAAAAGGTAGAGAAAGGAAAATGAAATTACAGGATTCCTGTGGAAAAATCAGGCTGTGACACAGACTCATTAAAGAGGATTTAAGTATGTGAATTTCATTAACAGTGTGGGTGAAGGTCATGTGACGGTAAAGAAGTAAACATTTGAATTTATGAATAATTACACTAATATAATATAACAATAGTATAATATAATATGAGATTTAGTTTCTATAAATAATGCTATTCTAACATGGTGTCCATTATAGCAGCAAAATCAACTTCCCCTGTCTCTCTCTCTCTCTCTCTCAGTCCCATTCTTTCCCTCTGTCTCTTTATCACCTGTCTCTATCTCTCTCTGTTTCTCTCTCTCACACACTCTGCTCTTCTCCCTCTGCTACTCTCTCACCATATTGTTTGTCGCTCTCTCTCTCTCTCTCTCTCTCCATCCATCTCTCTCTCAGTCTCTGTGTCATTCTCTCTCCTCTGTGTCTTTCTCCCACTCTTTGTCTCTCTCTCCATCTCTCTCTGTCTCTCTCACCCTGTCTCTCTCTCCCTCTGTCTCCATCTTGTTGTGGAGCGACATCAGAGCCAGCTGGCATCGCCGTATCAGGCTGAATGTGTTTTATGGTATCATGCTGAGGCACAGGCAGACTTTTGTCAAAATAAGCTTGTTTAGGGTTTTTCTTTATTTTAACATCCCCTCCTCTCTCTGCCTTTGCTTTTTATTTCTCTTTATCACATGAATTTCGTTCTCTCCGACTTGCTCTCCCCATCTATATAACCTTTACGAGTACGCTGCCACTTCCCTCTACTGCATTTCCTGCCTTTATATTTTTACATGACTCCCCTCCTTTCAAAACCACCCAAACACTAATTTCTGCGTGTCGCTGCTTTGCTTCGGGTTAGCAATCACACACGTTGTTTCTTTGATCTGAGGATGCACATGGTAGTTAAATGGAAAAAGTGCGAAAGGAGATCAAGGCCACACGGTAAAGAATCTCACCAGGTTAGAAAAGAAAAATAAGACCTACATGATACATACATCATTAGAAAACGGGCAGACATGTTTGTGCTTACTTGGCTGCTGTAGGGCTGTGTCTCAGTGTGTTTTCTCATCTTTCAGCACTGTATTCTGATATCAATGGAGGAATCTCTACTGGAGAAGAAAATGTGAGTATTAAATGCATGGACAGTAATTCTTACAACAATTCACTTGCTGAGCTATGGACTAAAATATTACCAGTGTGGGAAGATGAACGTGGAAATTGTGTTTAAACAGCTTTATCTGACGAGTTAAGTCAAAAAAGAACATAAGGTTTCTCATCCTTCCAACGCCATCCAGACAGTGTTTTCTACTTTCCAGCAACAGGTGTGACTTTCAAAGAAAAGTCCTGGATAGCTCATCTCAGATTTTTTAAACTCTCAATTTTCCATTCATCCTCCACAAACATCTGCATCAGCCAGTGGCAAACTGCGGTCATGGCTAAAACAAGGCACCAACTACCCCTCAATGCCCCACATTGTTTCACTCTTATTGTTGAGGTGTTGAAGTTGGCACCTTGCACGCGCCACTGAATAGCCGACTTTGTGGTGCGATCAAATGTGTATTTCGTGTTTCAGGAGGTGTTTGCAAGAGCACATGATTCTGGTCATCTGATAGGACCTGTTTTATGTGATACAGATGGCTACCTAATTGATCTCTCTCTCTCTCTCACACACACACCTAGGCTCTCACCAACACTTGTGTTATTGTACTTAGCACGGCTCTTTTTTTTGGTTTTGTGGTCTGCTTGTAGCCTGATGGGAAGGTCTTGCTGCTGTATGGTGAAAGGTTCCTTGTTTCCCCACTCAGGAGTATGAAGAGCCGCTGATGTTTTGCCTGAATGAGGAGGACGAGGAGGACGAGCCGCCGCAGCCTGTCTCTGGTAAAGATTTTCATTTCATTCATTTCATTTTATTTTTAAACTTATTCCCAAGCAAGGTTACTTTCTCAGAAGCCCGTTTTTAGATTTGATTGTTTGGATTCCAGAGTTTGCGGTGCCTCAGCTGTAGATCGTGTTTTGCACAGGCTGAAATTGATCGCTGTTGTTTTAGGTGGTGTTATATTCATAGGAAGTTATCCAAGTAGCTTCTAATCATTTAGTGAGTCCAACTGCAGGAAACATTTCCTTTCCTGAACAGAACTTGGAACTCAGCTCTAATCCTCGGCTATGGCTGTCTACCATCCCTAAGGACTGTAGGATCACATTTCAGCCCCGTGGCTTTGTCTTGCTCCCCCACCCTGAAGTTTTGGGAGTCTTGTCACTCTGCGTTTGCAGTGATTGTGGCACTGAGAAGGAATCTTTTTTATAGGACGTGCAGTGAAGTCTCCCGTAGCAAATCCTGAGTCACCCTGTTCCTGCAGGCTGTGACAGGGGGAACAGAAATGAATCCTAACTAGGTGGCTGAAGGTGGCTTCATTCTGATCTTCTTCTGGACGGGAACGCAAGGATTTGAGAGTGGGAACATCCTGTGGGTTAATAATTGGCTTGTATTGCTGCAGAGCAGACTGATGCCTCAGTGTAAGAATGCTGTGGTCACAAGCTGAGGCTTCAGGCTTTATAACACTTGGCACTGGACATCTGCAATCTTAACTTCCTGTGGCTGGTGTTGTTTTCCATGCTATATGGTTTAGCCATTTTGCTCTTTGTGTGTGTATGTTAGTGTGAGTGAGAGAGAGAGAGTGTGTGTGTGTTTATGTGTGTCTGTGTGTGTTTGTTGGCTGCTGGACGGCTTTTCATATTTTCTGTGTAGTCTTTGAAGACTCCCTGCCTGTGACCTCGATCGATCCCTTCAAACGTTTCTTGTGGTTCGGATTAATAACACCGGTCACTTGAGTCCTGTTTTCTCCAGCTTTTCGCTCAGTGCCATGTATGAATAAGAAAAAACAAAACATGACTCAGGTTTTATACATGTAATGTTTCCAGGATTACAATGCTTATTTGACCCTAGAGGAATTTCAGTTCCTCATTAGACATTCCTGAGCTGTCAAGCATTATGAGTGACTAGCAAGTATTTATTTTTGTTAACAAAGACATGAAGCACATTGGAGGATTCCTGTCATATTTTTATCACTTTCGATATGGCTGCTTGACTTCAGCCAATGCGTCATCAAATACACAGACAAAACTCCTATACCTCAGGCTTCAGCAAGGGATGAGGAATTTGGAGTGTAGCTGTCATGTTCCCCCTGTCTTCTTGATACCAGCTCTTTCCTTTCTCTGCTTCAAATTACTGTAACTTTATTGGAAAAGCTCTAATGAAATACAGTATTGCCCCAGCAGCTTGTACAATGTAAATATAATAGTTAACATTTTTTTAAGAAACAAAGACACGTTTCTCTCATCTTCTATGCTCTGTCTCCCTCCTCTTTCACCCACCCCTGCCCTCCTAATGCCCCCAAAATTCAAATACCCCACCCAAAACACACACACTTGCCCCCAAATATCTACATGCACACACACAAACAGACAGACTCATGAACCCGTGCCCCTGGGTCGCATCCTCCCAGGTCAGCATTTTAATGTGAGTTTAGTGAACAAACAGCAAAGGCCACTTCATCCTGGGGTGCTCTGCTCTCCACAAGTGAAGCAGAGAAGGAGGTCAGGGTGAGTGTGTGTGTGTGCACTTGTATGCTTGTGAGGGATATTGCAGTTGGGAAGAGTAATCTGAAGGGTGCAGTGGGTATGGGGAAGTGAAAAAGGGGGTGTTTGTGGCTGAATGGGGGTTGCCAGGGCTTTGCTGAATGCAGTTTTCCAGCAGCTTGTTGAGATCCCCAGGGAGAAGAGAGTGGAGCAGTGTGAGAATGGTTTGTGTGTGTGTGTGTGTGTGCGCGCGAGAGAGTAAGAGAAGGGATTTATGATATGGATAGTTTGGCACTGTGACAACAGACGATGAGTGCAACACCAGGAACGCTAACAAGAGTCTCCGACCCCGGCTGAGGGATCTAATCGGAGAACGGAAAAAAGGATTAAACCTCACACAGACCCCACAAAGGCAGCATTAACGTTCACGAGTACAGTGCCAACACCCTCCATCCCCTCTCCCCCCCACACACACCCTCACACACACATGCAAAGAAACTTTTTTCTAT
Organism: Datnioides undecimradiatus; assembly: GCA_008933995.1. Classification (NCBI taxonomy): domain Eukaryota; kingdom Metazoa; phylum Chordata; class Actinopteri; order Lobotiformes; family Datnioididae; genus Datnioides; species Datnioides undecimradiatus. The sequence goes on from WARS01000015.1 coordinate 9,803,036, forward strand.
ATCCTCAGTGTACCTCTGTCTCCCTCCTCTGTGTGTGTTTTCCCTACAAAACCTTTCTTATCCCTCTTTTTTCTTTTTTGCATCACATTCCTTCGTTTATGTGCATTCATAAACCCATGTTTGGCCTCTATCCAGAGTGTCATTGTCTGATTGTCTTTTAAACCTCTTCACCATCGCATTCTCTCACTTTTACCACCTCTAGCAAATCGTACATGTATTGTTGCAGCAGCAAATGGAGCACTGTACTCCTGCAAGTTGGCAAGAGGAGGAGGGGGGGGGGGCATGGAAGAAGAAAACAGCAGCAGCTCTCACTGCTGTCTCCATGGTGAGGCTGCTGACCTGGCAGTCTGCCCCCCCCCGCCTTCCTCACGGTCCAAACCCCTTTCCCCCTCAGCTTGGCTTTGACATGCTAAAATATAGAGAAAGAGACTAAGAGAATGGAGTGATTGAGAAGGACTCCCTTTAGACGTGGCATATTCGGGGTGAATGGCTTGTACCTTGGAGTGTGTGGAGTGTGCAGCTCTGCAGCCTGGCGTAGCTCTGAGACAATCATGAACTCACAGGGTTAATGATTTCTCTGATGTCTGAGGCTCACCTCTGCTAAGCCGTCTGCAGGCATGTTTGTCTTCACTGTAGGTTCTGAAGTCACTCCTATATTTGACTTTTGTCTCTTTCTGTTTCTCTCCCTTCCCCAGTCACTCTTTCCGGCCGTCAATACACTCCTCCCCCCTGCTCCTGTCAGCATGTGTTGATCTCTCTCCCTCTCCTGCGGTACTGTGTGTGGTAGATGAGTGACTGAGGGAACAGAAAAAGACTTAGAGACCCAGAGGTTGGCACAGATCTGAGAAAAGCAGTCAGAAAGGACAGAACAAAGTGGTAGATAGGAAGGAAACTCAAGAAAAGGAACAGAGGCAGAGGACAGGGTTCAGTCCCGGCTCTGTCAGACAGTTGGTGCGGAGTTGTAGACAGGGGAGGGGGTTGATTTTAGGGGGAGGGGAGGCTGTGGGAGACAGAGGGGAACATGCTGGCTCACTCCTGAAGTGTCAAGAGTGTCTACAGCGGAGCTCTGGAAGAAGGAGAGTGAACGCTGCAGCAAGTCTGTAGTCTGTTCGGCCACAGAGAAATGGATGTATACTGAGGCACTGCTCATTTATTTATCAAACGCCTTGAGCTGTTTGGATGAAGAGTCTCTTGAAGACTTCAAATCATGGATTCTGACTCCGACTCTCCTTTCAACTATTCCTGGCCCTCGTTTCCAAAGATGAGGATGCGCAGGAAGACGGGCAAAAAAGGTAACACAGAGTGGCACCTAAACTGATAGGTGTGGGAATCTTCATTTAATTTGTAGAAGAACTGTCTCTGCTTCCTGTCACGCTGACTGTTTTTTCTCACTTGTGTGAATAGCTATTCAAGTTGACAAGGTTGCTTTCAATTTCGCAGTTAGTTAAATATTCTTGGACTATAGAGAAAGTGTTACTGTTAACGGCTGCAGTGTTTGGCGGACATTAGATGAATGTGGAAGAGCGTCAGGAAGAAAGTGGCTAGCAGAGTACTTTTTAGTTGCATCTCTTTTCTTATACCTACAGCACGTTACAGATGGCAAAGTGCCCTCCTGGCCGGCCCTCAGCTCAATGTTCACTGTGGAACAATAAAGTTAAAATTAGACTGTTCCCATTACACACAGGCTTATTCACAGGCCTCCTCTGCAGCCGCGAGTCAATCAGGGGGAGATAAGTGTATGTTTGCCAGTGATGTAACCTGATATCTGACAGTATGTTGGGGAATGTCAGACGTCTACTCGAGGCTGATCGAGTGGTTTGGGGCTTGCGACATTCTCAGGGCCACACCGTCGTGTGCATGAATGAACGCTGCCGAGGAGTCGTGGCCTTATGTGGAGGCTGGGGTCCATGAAGTATAATCAAATGGTTAATACTGTGGCACCTGTAGCTGATTGTCAGATTAAGTTTTTGTTTATGTGTCACTGAAGTGTCTCTGGAGCTCAGGTCCAATGTGTGTCACAGTTTATTGTCATTTTATGAGAAACTGAACCCAAATCCCTGTAAATCCTGCTGCTTAAACTTGGAAAACAAGTTCACTGCGACATCATTAGTCGTGGGAGAGCTGAGGAGAAAGCCTAAAATAGTGCAAAATTCAACCAGAATGGTTAAACAGTTCATTGCTTGTGTGCAAGTGACTGTGTTTGTTTTTTGGGAAGAGGGAGAGTGAGAGACAGAGAGAGAGAGAGACAGAGGAAGATCAAGTTACTGCCATGTCTGTGTCATGGCCTGACTCCAGTGCTCTTTTCCTCATCTTTCACCATAAACCTCTGCAAGATTATCCATGTTATTGCTTCTAAATTGTGATTGACGTCTTAAAAGTTTATACACACTGGCCGTCTGTGCTGTTCAGCTGCAGAGTCGAAACAGCGGCGCTACATAAACTTTGTAAAACTGACCATTTGCTCTCCAAGTGGACACAGACCTTTACAGAAGTCAAAATCTGAAGCAAAGCAGCTCTGGTGTAACAATGCACCTGCGAAGTGAAATGTGATTTCAGGTGTGCAGTAGCCACAAGTTTATTTCTACGCTCTGCGGACGAATCACCGCTCACTCTGGGTTTACCTCTTCCAGGATCTCTCAGGCCAGGTGACACACAGAAATGTAAACACGGCGAGAACGCACAATGTGATGCTTGGACCGGGATGTTTGACCACAGGTGTCATAACTCAGAGTGGGTTTGTGGATTTTGGTGGACAATTGTTTTAATGATTTAAACGGCCCTCCATGAGGACTGAAGTCTCATAATTACCTCTCCACTTGTATGAGGTAATCGCACTCTGATGTGATTCTGTTAGACTTGGCTTGTCATCTCACTCTGGTCTTAATTTCTCCCAGCTCTCGCCACAGTGACAGTTGTTTGGTGTGGTGCTTTAAAAGTGCCTTACGTCACGAAAGTAGGGACAGCATCTGTTAATACTAATATAAACAATCTATTAATACTAATATAATAAACGTGCCTAGGCGTTTACACAATTAACAATTATGATGCCCTGTTTATCTTGAACTTCTTGTTTTGCCATTTTTTTCAGCTCAACAGCAGCTTCCAACGAGAGAAAGACTCCTTGTGACCCCCCCCCCCAATCCCGCCTTACTTGATCTCTCTCTCTCCCAGGGGTGTGCATGGGTTGCAGGGTCACTCTCTGTGTTTAACTGCCCTGGTCTGGAAACCTGGCAGTGACTGCGGTCTTTGTCTGGCTCTCTGTAAAGCTTCAGCTCTCTTTCTTTTCTCTGTACCGCTGCTTCAGGCGCTGCTACTGTATAGGGTTGGCTCTCGCTCAGGGACATGCTCTGAATATCACATCACATCCAAATATACTTGTGTGAGCAAAATCCTACACAAATAGCCCCACACACTGCTCTGAGCTCCGTAAAACATCTCTGAAATGGCAACCTGCGGACTCAGCTCTCTGCCACAGTGATAAAGACAGCTTCTCCGGCAGAAAGATTGATTTTGTGCTGCTCTAACTTGTTAGTAATATGAACTCCCTGCTTCTCTGTTATTCCCCCAGTTAACTAATGTTAAACACAGATTGCAGCGCCTGACAGTAATGTTCACCGAGGCGGTGTTTATGGGTCAGAGGTGTGTGAATGATCGGGCCCGTGGCAGCCAGCTGTGGCTTTGGACCCGGCCCAGAACCTTAACTATTACTCCTGTCTGTCAAACTCCTTAAGTGGGCTTATATGAAACAGTATCCGCATTCAAACAGTGGTTTGACCCTGATCCAAGATCTGACCCCGTTTCTGGATTTGATGTTGCACTAAAACTAATCCTTCGAACATGACTTTGTGCAGGTACCATGGATCTGGATTCAGTTTTGATACAGTATACTGTTTTCATACAGTACAATGTTTTCATGTGAAACTAAAAGGATCCAGAAGTTTTTAAAACAACAGAAGAACAGGTTGTGATGTTTATATTGTGCCGTTTTCTGCTGATTTCAGGCTGTGGTAACTTACAACGTGTTTAAGATCTGGGAGATGCTCTGTGCATCCAGCAGTGGTTCAACTTGAGTCTGTGTCTTTACATTTTGGATGGAACGGGGATTATCTGGTGTCCTCATCAATGTCTCCCTCTTGCCTCTCAGATTTATTGGACTCACCGCCTACAGGAAGCACAGCCAATTGTTAGTCTGATTTATTTGCTGCTACAAATGCTGGACTTCTCTTCCCCTACTCTGCGGCGCTGGCAGCTTGGCAGCTTGGCAGCTATGGATAAACTATGGATTAGTTTATTTAAAGAGGCTGTTAAGTCTTGGTTAAAATATCTGCTTGAGGAATTTAGGTGGAAACAGTGGTGCCAAAGACATGTTTTTGCACTTCTGGCATTGTTGCAGGCATGGTTTGGCCAGCATAAGGTGAGACTGTCATTATGTACATAATAATATAACTGAGCTAATGTGGCTGCACTGTTATTTGAAGTTATTTTTTCCAGTGAGTGGCAGATTGTGAAATCTCTTTTGCAGTACTGAACTTCAAATGCTGTCATACCTGCATCTAACCACAGTCTGTTTCTCTTTGCTTACTTGGAAGCTCTGCTGAGGGGAAGTTGGTGGATTCATGAGTAGCTGGTTCCTTGTAATGTGGTGATGTTTGTTGAAGTTTGAAAACCCCAAAATTGTAGATGCTAAGAAGATGGTTTTAATGTTATGTCAGTTCCTCGGCTTTGTTTTTAGACCAGATAATTTTTAACAATCATACGGCAAGAAACTCATCATTAAAGAGACAAGGACACGTTTCTCCACTGATGGTGGACAACTAACAATGAAACTGTAAAAACATGAGGAGACCAGTATCCTGATTCATGTTTGATAGAGATAACTGTGTTTAAAATTAGCCCATTACCATGTCATGGACTGTAACACCCTGTGGAAACTGCTGGAACTTGGACAAAGAAATGGATTACATATATGTAGTGCTTTTCTAACTTAAAGGGCTTTATTGACCTCTCATCCACACACACTCTGATGATGATGATGGGGCTGCCATTAAAGGTGCTGGCCTGGTTAATTTTTGTTCAGTATGTTGCCCAAGAACACTTTGGCATGTGAACAAGATGACCCAGGGAAGAAAACACCAGCCCAGAGACGACCCACTCCCCTATAAGCCTTCGACAAGTTTCCAAGTCCATTCTTGACGTTGAAAGCAAATGTTTAAAAAAAAAACAAAAAACAACAGGAACAGTTTCACCTGAAGTTCTATTTATAAGCTGTGTGGAGCTTTTGATCATACGGCATGATCTTCATCCGCAGATGGAGCTTGCCCAGTTGTCAAGAAAATGTAGACACTCTAATTTTTAATTTTTGAAACAGCTATCTGTTGAATGAAACTTTAAGATTCATTTAATTGCTGTTTCAGGGGCAGGGGGCAGTGCATCATGACCATGCAGGTGAACAGATTGTGTATATCATATGCAACCATACACATTATGAATATGGTACACAGACCTGCTTGAGATTTAAGTGTTTTTGAGCTGGATATTTAGTAATTAATGTATTTTTTCATACCTTAACAAATGGTTTTGCTGTTTACTTTGTAAATTTCATTAGGCTGTGCAAATATGCTTAAACAATAAAACAAATGTCTCAATGTTACAGTGAGCACTGTGGCCAGTAACATATCTGTAGGTTGTTTTCTAACCTGAAATACCTTCCAAGAAATTGTGTTGTGGAGAGGCTGTGTTTTGTGCACACCAACATCCCAAAGGGAGCGGTGTGTGTTTTCGGAGCAGGAGTGTTTTCCCCTGTTTAACAGCAAAGCCAGGCTCCTGCTCACAGTGACTCTACTGTTTCGAAAGGGTTCCTCTCAATGCCACTGTGTGCTCACCGGGAGTTATTTCCACTCACCCGCTGTATTGAAGGCAGGGCGTGGAAGAGACATGTCTACAGATGCCCACTCACAGCTTCATGCTCACCCATTCACATGTGTGTGCAAAGACCCAGACAGACACTCACACTCATACAGAGACTCTTGGTCCTAAACAATGACATGCAACTGCCCAGGATGTCTATGTCACTTCCTGTGTTTGTGAGAAGTTTTTTGGTGTTGCTGTGGAAACCAAATGTAATATTGAAAAATCCTCTTCCCCACCCCTATCCCTTTCTCTCTCTCTCTTTCTCTCGCTCTCTCTCTCTCTCTCTCAATGCCCCTTCACCCGTATCTGTAGAGAAAAGCCAGTCCATAAGGGAGAGCCAGGCCTCATCCCCGACTCTGGCTGCAGCTGCCAGACTGTCAGCGATGATACATGGCAAAGACCGAGTGTACGCCAACACCATGCTGGTGGACCAGGTGAGTTTGGCAGAAATTCGTTTTCCTTTCTATACATCAGCCTGGTGGAATGGTTCCTTCTCACTGGCTTCTTATTTTCTGCTCCAGGTGGACGGTGCTGACATTAAATACCGCTCTCCAGCAGAGGAAGAGGTGAGCCCTGCGCCGCATGTCGGCAGCCCAGGCTGGGAGTCCCTTTCCGTCACTCTTCCTGACTCAAGGTGCTGCTCCCAAATCCAGCACTCCTCCTCACCGCATAATGGGGAGAGGGGCATCCAAGGCCCCGGCATGGAGAATCACAGGGAACTATCCTCTTGTGCCTCTCCCCCCTCTCCCTTTGCTTCCTCCCCGTCTTTTCCTTCCTCCCCGCTGACTTCCCCCTTCCGCTTGTTTGAGGGAGCACAGAGGCGTCAGGCGCAACCGTGCCTGCCAGTTTCTCCTACTTTTAATCGCAGAGGGTGCAGCCTGACGGAGGCAAGCAGGGGCCTGAGGTAGGACACAACTTCTGCTAATTGTTGAATAAAAACTCAAAAGTACTCAGTGTGCACTTTTTACTTGTTTGCAGAATATTTAATATGACTGCCTCACAAGTGATTGAGTTTTTATGTTAAAGTGAGTCAATAAACACTCAGAATCAGCGCAGTAATTTAAAAACTTATTGTGTGAGCTCGTTCACAAGAATCGAAGAGATTACTGTGACTAATCCAGACTAAGACAACCAGTCATCATCTGTTTGGAATTTCAGCAGCAGCGTTTCTTAACGTTTTGTGCAGCGATTGTAGTCAGTGAAGGTGCGGAAAGTGACAGGAAGCCTGGACACAATTGAGCTGTTTGTGTGCAGAAGTTGCCGAACATTCCTTCCAGTTTCCTCAGTGCTGCAGGATCTCCTCTGTGACCACTGAAACCGGCAAAATGCTGCACAGTTTAAAGCTTCGTTATTTATTGCTTATTAGACTGGCTTATCATTTGGCCATGATGATTTTGAAGATCAGTATCATTTGTACATATCTGAGGTTGTCACGGACAGAGCCTCGGCACATTATATTGTAGAATAAGTTTAGGAGTAAATCTGACACCTCCTTTGTGATCATACTTATATTCATACTGTTGACAGTCACCATTTTGTTTTTTGTTTTTTTTTATGTCCATCTTGATAAAATAATCAGGATTGAGGGAAAAACTGAATTTAGTGTGTGTGTTTATGTGTGAATAGTCCTAGTCTTGAGTGTGACAGTGGAGAGGAGGACATACTGGGACATTCGTACCCCTGCTCGTCTTTAAAGCAGCAGTCCATCCTGCGGTCAAGCTCAGGAGAGGAGAGGGACTCTTTTGAAACGTCACCTGATTTTAACCGCGCCCTCTCTGACAGCACTCACCAGTCCAGCAAGGTGAGTTCTCATCACACCTGTAGCATTAAATGTCCTGCAACAGTGTTTTGTATCCTGTAACACTTCTTTGTTCCAACTAATCAATTAAAATACTGTTGTTTTTTTATTAAAATAACTCACACAGAAATTCAAATAAAGCTCCTCAACAGACACACCCTGCCATACATATAATCACCAGTTGATCAGACTATCAGACTTATGTTGTGTCTGATCTGCTCACTGTGACCTGCTTTCTCACCCAGAACCCAGAGGAGGCCGAGGTTCGTCTGCGCTCCTACTCCTACTCCTCCCCCAAAGCGAAGCCGTCACGGCCACTGCTAAACCGAGACGCAGCCATCAGCGACCTGGCAGAAGGTGGGTGAACTTTGACCCCTTTGCCTTGTGGCCTTTCTGTTCCCAGGAGGCAGCTGAATGGACACATGTGCCACATGTCTGACGGGGGAAGAGCAGACAGGTGTCACAAATAACTCATAGCTCTTTATAAGTATCTGTGTGTTTAGTGTCAGCTCTGCTCTGTTATGTATCTGCTACTCGTGTGTTTATGAGTACATGCAAGTTTGCCAGCATTAAGGCCGTGCTTTGTCCTGTGTAGATGGTGCATTCGGCAGCGGCAGTCGTTCTCTTGTTCAAGCTTTATCTCTCTCTAAATCCCTTTCCCGTCTCAACCAAGTTAGTAAGTACAAGAGCAATGCCAAAAACAGGAACTCATACACTGCTGGTTGGCCTGTGAATAACTTTCGCACCCTCCGGTGAAACATGGGATAAACTGGTGATTATTGCAATTAAAAAGCAAATCGGGTGTATTTCAACTTTTCATGACCCAGTGTTTCTCCAGAAATTTAGATCACACAATTTTGCAAAACAATGATGTTCCTCATTGTGGCCCAAATTGTGCAGCTCTAAATCTGTGGTATGATTTTGTTTTTGGTGGTGAGTCCAGCAGCAATGCACAAACCACCGTCTCACACAAGAACATTATTATTTTGAATTGCTGGGAGATCAAGAGCAGACTTTCTCCAAAGCTTGATGTCAAGCCTTTTTTTTTTCTTAGTGTTAAAACAATAACCATCCAAACAGCCATTTATAAAATGACTGACAAGTAGAGGTCTGAATCTTTAAGACTGTGTATTTTTTAATATCCTGAGGCTTTGGAAAAATACTCTCTACGTAACTCTCATAGATCATCTGACGGAGGACTTGTTTCTACTCTGAGGGTTCTGTTTTGCTTCGATTTGGGTACATATTTTTTTCCCCTCTTGGTTTTGATTTTCCATCTTTGGTGTCATCTGGTTTTTCAAGGCGAAGCTCTTGTGCTTTGTTTGTTCTGTCTCTGTAGGGGTCTCCTGGATCCAGATTGTTTCAGGGATTCTTGTATTTGCTCCTAACTCAATTCTGATCAGGGATGATAGTTTTTGTCACTCATAATCTATGATGATGATGAAGCCTTCACTGTTTTTGATGTGTATTTCTGTCGTGCTCATTAGCCTGTCTTTGTTACTCTTACCCTACAGAGCAGAGAGCATTCAGCCTGACTGAGACTCCCAGAGAAAAGAGGTAAAACCAGTGTGTCATGTCGTGAGCTCAGGAGAAATACACTGAACTGTGCTCAGCACCCATTGCTCACATGTTCCTGCCTTTTTTAGGCATCAGTGTTGACCAGCGGTTAGAGATTGGCTTAGATGGAGCCGCATGTGTGTATGTGTGCATTTCTATGTGTATCTCTAGTATAAAACCTGTGGTTGGGGTCTGAGTGTGCAGGATGTGACAGACTTCCTGTTGCAAGGCCAGGGCCAGAATACGCTCTGATTGCAACCTCAAAATAACCCTGAGTAAACAGAAAACTCAGGACTTTCCTGGACTCCAGACTTCAGAAACATCAAGCTAATCTCTAGACCTCATCAGGATTCTTCCTTTGCTGAATGTAATATGTATTCTGGATATAGATCTTCACAGGTGTGCTGAATTAACATTTGCACCTACAATGCTACTATGTGACAATTTTTGCTCTTTCATTAGTGTATTCATTCATTTTATTTCCATTTTATAAATGCCACAATCCATATTCATGTAATAGCTGATTTCATCTCACTGCCTCATGAATTGATCATCCGCTAATACATTTTGTTTGCTAATAACCATGCATTGCTAACAGAGGAAACATTTTAGAAGATCATATACAGCAATTAGATTATCATATTAGATCATAGATTATTGTAATAGAGCAGATCGTATTAACACTACAACAGTCACACTGGCCTAATAAGATTGGCAGACCGTTTTGTCCCTCACAGCAGTATCCATCCAATGTTAACAAAAGGTGAATAATGGCTAATACATTATATGGTTCACTAAAACAGTCTGTAGCACAACAATCAAACATCCATGTGACTATCCACGTGTAAAACCTGTAGTCACCTTTTCCTTTCACACCATATCCGGCCCAGAAATGGCTTCAGACTCTAATCATAGATTTAGATTTAGATATTAACATTTTGAGTCTCCAGATGAGCCAAAACGTCTGAGATGTGTTATATCCATGCAGGGTTTTGGGTTTCCGTAAGCGGGCCCAGTCAGCAGAGGAGGAGAGCAGCGCATCACTCCAACATCTCACCCTCACAGAGTTCCTCAAAGAGTATGTTTTCACCAAAATGGCCTCCCAGCCATGCATGAGTGGCTTAACTCATTCTAACTGCCGTCGTTAAACCATTCCCCAACTCATCCATTAACCACATGGGTTCTTTGCAGCTGTATTTGGTCATGAATGAACCCTCAGAATAGATTATATTAACCCGTTTTATGTCATGTCACAGTTTAGGTTTGATGTGGCATTGCATGTTTCTCTTCTTTACGTTCTGTCATTACCGCCTTTCACCCTAGAATGTGTAATGTAACCAGCATAAATTGCTGTCGGTGGATTATTGTTTGCGTCTTGCCAAGGTCATACTAAAAATAGTATCAACTACAGTCCATAGTGACTTCCAAGCATGCCAAGCATGTTGTTAAGAGTAATAGTCTGTATACCAGGGGTCCTGGAAGACTGGACATTCTTTCATTCCACCATGACACCTTATTATCCAACTCCTGTCAGTATATTAAAAGTTAAAAAGTAATGATTAGAATTATGAATGATGTGCATGTTGGGTTTGAATGCTTCAGTCTTCCATGGGCCCAAATAATAGGTGAAGTTGAAGTGATGGCTACTGACTGTATTATTCACACGAAAACAGGATCGAAGATGAGGAGTGGGATAAGTACATAATCCCTTCTAAGGTCGAGTCGGAGAAGTACAAAGTCAGCCGCACCTTCAGCTTCCTTAAGAGCAGGATGTCCAGCACTCGCAACAAGACCAAGGTGAGGCAAGATTTCCTCTACATGAGTGAGAAATTCCTATAGTTGAAGAGCTGAAAGGCTGCCTGAAGTAGAGCAGTAAAAGGTTTACCACCTCTCAGACAGACCAGGTCAGGATTCCTGTGCTGGGGAGCCATTGTCTGCGCACAGTGCCTTTATTTGGCGAAGGAGAAAATTCCCTCTTGCTCAGGCCTTAGCAACGGGACACAGTGAAAATATCCTCTTACATAATATGTAGACCCCCCCTCCACACAGCGTGAGGAACCAAAACACATTCCATAGTATACTCTTAATCTCATAAACATGTGTGCATGTGTTCGAGAACATGTTTCCATGCATGTGCAGACACATGCTGCACACGAACAAGCGAAAAAACAAACATGCACTCTTAGACTTCCTTGTAAAGTTTGATGAGAAAATAAACACTGCACTATCACTCATGTACACAGAGGGATCCCCTTAATGCCCCTCTGAGGATGAAGCACCACAACAGCAGCCAATCTCCATGGACCTTAACAAAGTAAACAGAAAAGCTCACTCAGAGGCCCCTTTATCTCAGCTAGCTCCACTTTAACAGGTGTGTTTCAGCAAGAGGAGGAAGACATGTTATTTCTGCTTCGGTGCTTTACATGATATTGTGGCATTAAATGCAGTAAACGTCAGCTGAATGAATGAGTTTAAAATATCTATAACTTGTGTTTCAGGTGAAGGGGAAAGAGGTGAAGGAGCCAAAGGAGAAGTCAGGAGGCGCTAATGGGCACCAGTTTGTTCCTCTGTCCCCATCTGGTCCTGCTCTCTGTGTGGCCTGTGATAAGTCTGTTTCTGGGAAGGAGCTGCTGCAGTGCTCCAGTAAGTGCTGCACTGTCAGTGCTGTTGTTGTTGTTTTATGTCTGTGGTGGCAGAGCTGTTTAGGGCTCGTGTAAATCTCCCCGCGCGTGCTGCCTTGATGTTTTCTTTAGTAGAAGACATGAAGTCAGGTTTCTTTCTCTCACAAAGTCAACACTGATTTCAGGAATGTAGTAATTTTGTCTCTTATCAGTTTACTGTTGAAATTAACTGGGAATTCATCTGCCTTTGTCTGTAGACTGTTTGCTGAATGTCCATAAAAACTGTCGAGAGTCTGTCGCAGCCTGTGGAAAGGTAACCATCGACACCACACTCTTCATTTAAGCTTCAAACCAACATGCAACAGTACCAAGTCCTGAAACTGACAAAAGAATGCTAAGGATGGAATTGTGGGAAATGTAGGATGTAACATTATTAGTCTCAAGGCTAAAGGTCAGAATATTGTGCTTCTTCAGTTTTACACATTTTTTATATCATCTCTCACAAATGTCAAGATCACTGGAAAACTCTTTACTGCCCAATAGACTCATGGGCGTGTTATGTATTCTGAATTAAAGGTTGCCTGTGGAGTTTTCCTGTAAATACAAACATTATGTTTACATTGAGTGATTCTCACTAAAACACTTTTTGGTGTGTCATAAACATGTTGGGTGCATTTGCTTCCTCATAAAACATTTGGTATGCCGATTCTTTAAATATTTTAAACATGCCATGTTTACATATCCAGTATGTTTACTAGCTCGCAGTCCTCTTTTTCACCGCCTTTGTTGCTGCATGTATATGTTTCTTGGCAGGTTACCACCAACCGTCGATCATCACAATAGCATCAAACCGCCGCCTATTTGCACAAAGTGGTGGCCCACTGCTTCAGACATTGCTCTATAGCACTACTAGTGGTGAAAAACCCATCAGTTTGCCTTTAAGTACAAAACTACCACTTTCCTAGCTGAAAATCTGTCAGTCGTATGTTACTGTGCTACAGTTATTACTTTTTTTAAACTCTTCTGAATATTCTGAATGAATTAAGATTACATATGTTCCTTCAGACTGTGAAAACCCCTCTTGGGAAATATTAGAAATCTCATTCCCTCTGTCTGTCCCTGTGTTTCCTGTCACACTCTGATGTGTTGTCTCATAAAATGCCAAAGAAAAATATAAATCTGTATATAAAAATATAAATGTAAATCATTTACTGAGGAAGTGGATACAGCAGGAAGAATAAATTCCAACACTTGGTGACAAAGGAACTCCTGGAATGTGTCGAACATCACAAACTCGTGACAAGAGTATCTGGCAGGGGGGTCTCTTTAACATTCATGTCGAAATTAACTGCAGTTATGACTGAATTTATGTGTGTTACAGCGACAACAACCTGATATGATGAAGCACAAAGATTATGATTTACAGCTGTTGATGCCAATATGATTATGTGCTTTCTCAGAAGCTGCAGGAGAGGAATGCACTGCTGATGAAAAGCAAGACGTCGTCTCTCCCACAGAGTGAGTCAGAAATTACGGCATGGCATGTCCCCTCCTACCCCCCATACTGTCCTCCTTTGGTCTTTGATTAAGTTCTTACCTGTCCTCCCTTGTTTTTCCTGTAGTAGATTAAGAAAGCCAAAGCTCCTCACCCCTCACTCGCCCCTCTTCCCTGTTGTTCTTTCCCCAGGAAAATAAAGTTAAATTTTAATCTATCTCAGTGGGGGATCTGGCCTGGATTGTGTGTGTGTGTGTGTGTGTGTGTGTGTGTGTGTGTGTGTGTGTGATTGTGCATGAGTACAGTGGTTGAGTGTTTCTCTTGCATTTATAGGACCTTTTTATTTTTGGATGTGAGGCTGTGTGTCTCCGCTGAGCGTTTGATGTCTGACAAAGGTGTCGAGGTCAAGCACAGTCAGCTTCAATTACTACATATCCTCACAACTGTGGGCTACAAGCCCAGTTCAACAATGTCGAATAAGAACTGCAGACCTCCTCACAGCTTTGTAATCCAGTTCCTGTTATAATCAGTGGCTACATAGATATAAACAAAGCATCTGAACACGAAACAGACATGTAAAGTATTTATTTGTAAAATGGGAAAGCCTCCAAGGTGTGACTGATCCCTTTTCCCGGTCTCTCCTCCAGACTCTGTGAAAGACAACTCTCCTGCCACCATTTTCTCCTCTTCCTCTTCCCTTCCCACGATGACTAGAGACAAGAAAGACGAGAGACTTGTCCCTCTCTCCAAAAGCCTCTCTATCTCCATAGACAGCCGGTAGGACAGCAGTGTTACTAAAATACATTAACCAACACAGAAGTTGTTGCGTGTTGAATATGAACAAATGTAATTTTTCATGTATTATTGGTTTTTTTTGTTTTTTTGTTTTTTTGTTAGTTTTGTAACAACCAGAGTTAATGTAATTGATCTGGCTCACAGTGAACTTTTGTATCTCAAACTTTGGAAGGAAACACTGAATATTAGAAACAATAGATCTTGAATATTGGCTCAAAATATCAGACAAACTTGAGTCTCCAAATACTGGGATCTGTTTATAAAATAATTAAATGCAAACACTTACATGATCTTACAAAAGGTTCCATGTTCAGTTATTTTGTTTCTTCACAGACGGCTGAGTGATGCAGCAGGGGTAGACAGTGAGTGCAGTGTGACAGCCTGCACCAGCAGCTCATTGTCTGATGAGGGAACGCCAGTCACAGCGACACCCCCATCAAACGAACCACCAATCACCACACAGGGTAAGAGAGACAAGTATACATCATAATCTGTCACACCTACACACATTTTACTTAGAGAGCTAGTGTAGAGTGGATTGAGTTTTCCTCTCCTGCAGATGCTGTTGATGGTTCTCTCCTGAGCGACCTGTCAGCTGACCTGCTGGGACTTGACGTGGAGTCATGGAGTCTGGCAGTCAGCCCAGAGTTTTGCAGGCAACACGACAGACGCACCGTGAAACGACAGGATGTTATTTATGGTGGGACAACTCGTGTCATGGTACATTTTATATGAGCACCGTGCACCATGCTTAGTGTGTCCGTGATTACAAAGCAGATCTTGTTGCCAAAGGATCACACTTTTTCAAAGTGGAAAAAGATTATGTCGATCAGAGATGTAGACTTGGCTTAAGATTTGATCTTAATGACTGTGCATGCGTGTGTGCACAAATTGCAAAGTTGGAAGCATTAGTTTGAGAGAGTATTCTCATTGTCCTTAGAGGTTTATTTGTACGAGATTATTTCAGCCATATGCACCTCAACATAATCCACTCTCACTGGCTCCATGTAGAACTGATGCAGACAGAGCTGCACCACATCCAAACCCTGACGGTCATGTCGGAGGTGTTCAGGAGAGGCATGCTGGAGGAGCTGCAGCTTGATTTGGACTGTGTGGCCCGGATCTTCCCCTGCTTGGACCCCCTACTGCTCTTTCACAGAAACCTCTTTGGAGCGCTCCAGGAACGCCGACAGGCCGGAACCCAGCCTGAGAACCCTCGAAATTACCTCATCCGTCAGATCGGAGATGTCCTGCTACAGCAGGTAAGTGAAGATGTATTTGTGCCTCTAAAGACCTACAAACAATGCAATACATGTCTTCAGTTTGTGTTTTAAGGCCTTATTATCAGTTTTCAGATGAAAATGCTGAGAAGATGAAGCAATTGTACGGAGAGTTCTGCAGCCATCATACTGAGGCCGTCAATGTCTTCAAAGAGCTGCAGCAACAAAACAAAAAGCTCCAAAACTTTGTCAAAGTAAGCTCCACCAACCAAAACCAGTCATAAAAAAATAAGCTGTTATGCTAAAAAGTATTGATTAAAGAGGCCCTCATTTTGGTGTTCTCAGCAACAGAGCAATAACTCTCTGGTCAGGCGGAGAGAGGTGCCTGAGTTCATCCTGCTGGTCACTCAGCGCATCACCAAGTACCCAGTGCTGCTGGAGAGGATCTTACAGTACACTCAGGGTAAATCACCGTGTCCTACATGAAACCATGAATATATGCAACTCTTAACTCTGTTCCATGTTTTATTGAGGCAATGAACCACATGACACGGGAAGGGACATTTTTTTATATTCTCACAAACCAAAATGAGTCTAAAATTTAGAATATTGCCTAAATATTTGCTGAAGCATTGTATGTTTCAGGTCAGACGATGATGTGAAATGTTTTACTAGGCAACTTGATTCTATATTGACTACAAATAAATAGCCAATAGCCAAAAACAGGAGGCCTATATCTGTATCAGATAACTCTGCAGGCAGTGAACTGATTTGTTCTAAACTCTTCTGCTTCTTCTTTGTGTGGAATATTTTAAGACTACGTTTCAGTGTTGTTTAAATGGAAAACAATATTTTGTTGAGGAACATGGTCTGTTACCTCTTTGCCTGCACAGAGGGAAGCCAGGAACACTCTGATGTGTCTAGTGCCCTGGCTCAGATCCGCGACGTCATCGCCGCAGTGGATCTGACTGTGAGTAAGTATGAGAAGTGTCAGGAGCTTCAGGAAGTCCTGGCTCGTCTGGAGAACAAGAGCTTTGCCAAACTAAAGAATGGCAAAGTGTTTCGCAAACAGGACCTGCATAGCAAACACAGAGATCTGCAGCATAAAGGGCTGGTCTACTGGAAGACTGCTACGGGACGTCTAAAAGGTGTGTGTGAGACCATCTCATACAGGATCATCATAGGATATTTTGAGGTCAGCAGACAACCAGTCTATATGTATTTCTTTACTTCTGTTTTTCAGATACTTTGGCTCTGCTGCTCACAGACGTTCTGGTTTTCCTACAAGAGAAAGACCAGCGCTTTATATTTGCTGCTGTGGTAAGCCTGGACCTGCTGAACACTTTGACCATCTTGTTCAGTGGTCTGTCCATTTCTCTCTACCCTTTAACTAATCTGCATGGGTTTTATCTGCTTTTTCAGGACCAGAAGCCTCCTGTAATTCCTCTGCAGAAGCTCATTGTTAGGGAAGTAGCCAATGAGGAGAGAGGGATGTTCCTTATTTCCGCCTCCTCAGTGGGACCAGAGATGTATGAAGTTCACACCACATCCAGAGATGAGAGGAATGCATGGATGAGACACATACGACAAGCTGTAGAGAGGTGTGTGTGTATGTGTGCAGAGGTTCATCTTGGGATCTGTGTGCATGTGTGTGTGTGTGTGCCTGGTTAATGGGTGCATATGTGTGTGTTACTCATTATCTAACCTACTGGTCTACCTGGCAGTTGTCCTGAGGAAGAGGAGGAGGAAGAGCGAAGTGCTGAGTCAGAGGAGGCCAGGCGAACAGCAGAGGTGAGAGTTCAGAAGATCACCAAGTTCCAAGGTAAGAAAACATTTTCGTGCCTGTGGGCGTATTTTATCTGCTGATCGTCATCATTGTTTGATCAAAACAAGAAGTCCTAATTTTTGTGTCCTTTTGAGTAGAGACACTGTTGGGTCAGGACCAGCGAATCTGCAACAACCTGGAGGAGAAATTACAGCTTTACGCAGAGCTCACAGACTTAACCCTCCGCTCGCCAGAACCTGTACCACATCGCCATCTGCTGGTACAAGCAGATACTGACAGTGAGACGCCACGACAGGCCTCCTCACTACTCACAGCTGCACTCAGAGAAGGTAAACCACCAAATGTGGCGGTCTTCATGATCAGCCTGAACAGAACACACATCAGAGCACAAAAATGTTACACAAGCCTAATTATGTCTAGTCATTATGATTTGTGAATAACCTACATGAAAATGTAACATGAATGCACTGGCTGACTTTTATCACTTTGTCTTGCAGTTTTACGCTTCCAGCTTCCAGTGACATTTCAATCAAATAATACAATCATTTAGTTTATTTGATCATTTTATTAGGGTTTTCCTGTCATAACAAAGCCAAATGGTTTTGGTTTTTGACAGCTTGCACTTTTATCATTCTCATTTGTAAATTGAGTTTGGTGGTTTCTTTGCTCAGCTCAGCCGGTTCTCACCCTAAACAGCCAAAAGAAGAGTAAACTCTCGTAGTTTGCAGTACTTTGAAGCGAGATGCGGCTTTGCAAACCACATCAGTACTGCATTGTTATATTTACTTTAATTACATTTGTGTAATAAACATACAAACTTCAATATGTCATCGAAATATTTTTTTGAAGATGGCAGTCTGCGTGCAATATTATAAGAAAGGTGTAATGCCATACTGTAGGTTTCTGCTGTTTTCATGTTAGGAAAACATGCTTTTACTTTACTTACTTTCATTTTGACAGATATTTGTTTCCTCTGCAGCAGAGAACCTGATCACTATCCTGCAGGCACGCGATGGCATCTCTGTAGAAAGTCAAAGCTCTCCTGTCCGAGGGCCAGAGGGCTGCAGCTACAACAGCCACGGCAGCAGCATCCAGGAGTCTCCCTCTGAGCGTGAGTCACAGAATTCAGTCATTTTGTGATGTTTGTCATCATGTTGATGTTGTTGCGGACATCCGACTTGATGTGGGTGAAGCCCATTGCCTAATTAGTGCAGACAGTGACATTCACTTTGGCCTTTCTTTTCTTCTTGTTGCTACAGCGGATTATCTGAGCACACTCAGTATGAGCTCCACCTCTCTTGGATCAGACAGTGAGCTGATGGACAGTGTGTTGTGGAGCTCTGCTGTCGAGCTGAAAAGAGGAGACACCAAAGGGACGCTCTTAAAGGTTCCACCACTGTAGTTGCCCCTGTTTGTTCATATAATAAATATGCATGACTGCATTACCCTTCTAATAACACGGTTTTCTGTAGGTGGCAGAGAGCGTCCAGAGTCTGACTCAGCTTCTCTATAGTCTGCAGGTGAGAAGAGATGCAAGTTTCAGTATCTTTGGCTGAATGCACAAGTGAATATTGGCTCACAGGAAAGGATCAAAGCTGAAAACATGGTATTTTGTGTGTAAATATAAATTCATAATAAATATGACCATGTGACTTGGCTTTGTTTCTAATAGATGCTGCCATTTCGGATCCCATGTAAAATTAGTTGATTCTCGTGTTGAATCTTTTGTCTTTTCTCTGTTTTTACATCATTTTAAATGTATTAAAGAACAACATACTCAACTATGTTTTATCTCAATTGCAAATACATAATACATCTAGAAAATTTGTGTTTTAGTCCACTAAATTCCCATTTTTAAATTCTTTATTTATAACTTTATAAGTAGTTTTTAAGGGATTTGAAATGATTCAGTTACAATAGGCAGGAAGATGATTGATCAACATCTACCCCAGCTCTCAATTGACAATGGTTATGTTATATAGGCAGTAACTTAGGTATGGTCAAGACTCCTCTTTGTGTCGGCAGGCTGCCGTCACCCTCCAGGACAGCTGCCGTGAAGTCCAGAAACTCCTTCTCCAGGAGGGAGAGAGACCTCAGCTCCGAACCCTCACCTGCCTCCAAAACAGTCAGGTATCAGTTACACAATATTCATGTTAAAATAAATATCTTTACTATGAGGGCCCAAACAAGTGTTGCCTTGTTTTGAAATAATGACATATGAAAACAATAAACTAGTGTCTGTTGTTGTCCAGGAGCAGGAGAAACAGAGGGGAATCGATAAGAAGAAAGAGGAAGTAGAAAAGAAAGGTTTAGAGAGGAAGAAAGAAGAAGTGGATGAGGTGCAGAAACTCCATGTGAAGCTGAAACAGGAGCAGCAGCGCTGGGACAAAGAGTGTCTGGTCAGAGAGAAACAACAGGTAAGCCATATGTTGATATTTTAAGTTACATGTTTTTTGTCTAATTTCATTGGACTTCCTATCTCCCTCTGTTCTCAGGGCTTGGCCGTTTGGGCCTGCACAAAAAATTGTTGTGGTTGAGGCCTCGCCCAAAACTTTTTGTTTGTGCCAGTTTCTGATCATACCAAATTAACATCAAAGCTGCCGAATTCAATGTCAGCAAAAGCTATGACCTCTGAATTCACCAATCCCACATCAGATATTTTTTGAGTCGAGATATCAAAAGTACTTAATGTGCAGTAAAATTCAGATATGATATTGTGGTGAAATGTTGCGACTTCCTTTTTCCTTTGACCACAGGTGGGACTTTCTGTCTGAACATAAAACTAACCAGTTTTGAAGCAAATGCAAAATATGTACTGTTTCATTTATTCATTAAATCATCTGTTAGCCACGTAGCTTGTCAAGGCTTCTGTTGGTGCGTAAATTTGAGTCTCCTCTCATTTAATGTCAGTCTAAAATTGTCATTTAGAAAGCAGCTTTGAAATTGAAAATTGAATTGAATTTGCTAATTGGTATTACTATAACAAGTATAAAAAGTCTTATAGTGAGTATTTGAGTATTTTTGTTTAGGTTTTTATTGTGCAGATGATATTTTACTAACGTGACTCACGTGACGGCGCAACATCTAAACACAAGGGGGGGGGGGGAGCAAAGAGTGCCTGCTCTGCGCTGACACAGGAGCGGCGAGTCCGACGACCTGGCTGTTTCCTCTTTGCCGAAACCGCACCATTGCAAACAAGAGCGGAACTTAAAGTAAAGAATCGATCTCACCAGGCTAGTATCGATCCGATTCCGATACCGACTTGGTATCGATCCCATCGATATTTGGATCGATCTGCCCACCACTAGTAGACAGCTGCTGATAATAAGTGGCTGCACTTTCTGACGTAAAACTACTTTGTGTTGTCAGAGTGAGCAGGAGAGTGCGCTGGAGCAGCGAGAGCAGCAGTGTCTCCTGGAGGCCGAGCGTCTGCGTTGCGAGCGTGAGGAGCTGGAGGCGCAGCTGCTGGAGTATCAGCAAAATCTGGACCGACTAAGGGAGGGCCAGATGAGTGTGGAGAGGGAGAAGGAGAAGCTTGAAGCCCAGCAGAGGCTACTGCAGAGCTGGAGACACAACCGCCAGAGCAGCCTGCCTGTTACAATACCACTGGATGGATACAAGGTAAGAAAGACCAGGGTGGAGGGATGGAAGGGATGGTGAAGGTACAGTAATGAAGAAAAGAAGGAGGAATGATGTAAGACTCACCTCTGCTTCTTTCTGGTGTGTTCAATGTCCCAGGTGTCCAGCCACAGCCGCTCAGGCAGTCTGGATGGTAACTGCGCAGTATATGAGAACGAGGCAGCTTTCCTCGCCTCCCTCCAGCAGAACCACCTCCACCAGCCGACCAACAACCAGCACCAACGCCTGCACTCTGCACCGAGGAAGAACAATGACGGCCCTTTGCACAGCTCTGGCTACACTGCCAATCTCGGCCTCAGTGCAAGCCTCTACAACAGCCTCAACACCCTGCTGAGTCAGGCACACAGCAAACAGCCTCCTGATGGTCTCACATACCCAAACTACAGCAACAACCATGGCTGCAGCCGGCCTCTCAGTGACTCCATCCACCCCTTCAGTAGCAGGGCGACTGCACAGCCAACAAGGACCAACAACAGTAAGTGTACTCAAATTCCATGTTTATTGTAATAGACTGCAAATACATGCAGACATTTCTCAACCCCACAAACTATGCTTCTACTAATAATAATGATAAATAAACTCTTTTGTATAGCACATTTCATGCAAGAAATGCTGCTCAAAGTGTTTTTCAACACAGACATTTCATGCACCAAGGGCTTCATATGAAACGGACATAAAATAAAAATAAAATCAGTGACCATTAAAAAGTAATGAGGTCAGCTTGAAATGAAGGCATGAATCAGATTTCCAGCATCTGTTGGATTTATAAATGATGATACTTCAGCTATGTTTCTAAGGAGCATATTATTTATTTTCTGGTTTCAGTTCAGTTTTACAGTTTTCTTTTGTTCTTGTTCAAGCTGACGTCAGCCCGCACTTGGACAGGCGATCCATGGGTCCCTGGAGGTCAGATGTTACAAGTCACAGACTGTATGAGGACAGCTACTCCTCATCCCCCTCGCTTGTGCCCCTCCTTCCCCCGCAGGCTTACCTCTCCCTTGAAAGACAGAACAGGGAAGAGGCAGGCGAGGAGAACATTGTTTATCTCTGAGAGTGGTAAGAAAAAGAAAAGGAGCAATGAAAGCTGCCTGATATATAACTGGACCGACAATAATATATCTGTCGCTTATATGTGTTTGTGTATGTGTGCATTTGCACCTATGTAAATGTGATGGATATAATTTGATTCTAAAAAAACAATATTCATATAAGGGAACGGTTGCAACGAGAAAGTATACACAGTGTATGTGCCTTTATCAGTGTATGTGCTGGCCATTAATCAGTCTCCTACGTTTTGAAACCATTGTGCCTTTTTGCAAACGAATTCTTTGTAAAACAGCTTTTATACTTTCACTCCCCTTGTTTTTACGTTAACTATGATTCTTTTCAGTTGCACTTGTTTGATGGCAGAGGTATCTTTGAGCCCCAAACACTGGGACCTAAAGTGCCAGGAAATCAGGACAAAAGTTTTGCTGTTATCATCTATATTCCTATCAGCACTTACAAGAAAAATGAAAATATTTGAGAAGCCAGTTTCGCCCTTCCCTAAACAATGTATAGAGTGCTTTTATTTCTCCATGTGATCTTTAATAATATTTAAAAGGGTTTGCAAGCATCTAAAAGAGATAGACTTATACTGATATTACTGTATAAATATTAAATATATGTATAGTTTTATGGAAAGGCTATCTATGCACACTATGATGGGAGAGGAACTTATATTCTTGTTATTTTTCTCACTTAAGTGCCAAAAATCTTGCTATCTGATACTGTAATCTGATTTCTGTAAAGAATGGATGTATGTTTTCTGTTCACCTCCTTTTCTGATAATTTATTATGTGTAATTTGCTTCATGCACTGTCGACATTAATGATGTTTTGTTTGATATGTGTTTTCCTGTAATCTCTGTAATATTAATTGTGATGTGCCATATTAATATTGTGCTGTATATAAAAATGACTGTGGCAAGCATCTGTCTTTTGTAGTGTATTTCACCAGATGTCACTCGGATGCCTCTCGTGGGTGCAGATGTTCCATTATTACGCAATGCTTTCACAATGCTTTTGCATGAATTGTGTGCTGGCGACAGTAACCAATGACTCATGCGACTTTCAGTTAGTGTGTGCAGTGAGTGGCTAGTATTTCACTTTAGTTTTAATGCGATCAAGAGGATGCATCATCTCCGAATGTACTTGATTAATCTGCTCGGATTGTGTCTAATACTTTCTGAGGGTCACAGAGGATTCTGCTCGGTTGCCAGTGAGTCATTTCCCATTTTTCAAATTCTTGAAATATGTCCTATAAGTTTGTCTATGTTGATTTACATTGTGTTGCAGTTTGGCAGCCACCAGGGCCGATCATTAGTCACTTGCAGGCTATCAGTGCGAAGCAAAGCCTCAGGGTAAGCTGGCTTGCTAACCACAGTGGCATGCTGGGTGATATTTATGAGATCCAGGTTGGCCGCACTGAAAATCACACAGTCATATACAATGTGAGTACTGAGACACATGTTGGGTGGATTTCATGCTGTTTAAAAAGGCTCTATGTCGTTTCATCCCATTGCATTAATTATTCCTCTTTTAACAGCATATATTGTAGTGATGTTTCGGATGACCAACGAACGAACTTGTCGCTTCATGTCCCTGTTTTTGCTCCTCTAGAGAAATGTGAGCTTACTTTCCGTAGATTCAGGCGAATACACGTGGACGTGGACCTCTGATCTGCCCCTGGAGTGTGCTGACCACTCAGTCAGGATACGACATTTCTACAACCAGTCTTTCCCGAGTCTGTGGAGCAACTGGACGACCAACCATGGTAAGATGATGGCACTTAATGCTGGTTCTCCATTACCTGTATACATGAGTAAAACTAAAGCAAATACAGCGATTGCAGCTCACTTTCTTGTGTGCACTGTGTCACTGATAAGATTGTGGCATATAACAATTTCTGTTCCCCACACACACACACACACACCATTTCCTCTTCCCCCTCTTCTCCTTCACTAATCTTTTTATCAGTGTTTTCTCAACTGTTGCAGTGCCTGCTGCAGTGGACATCATACTCAAATAATAGCATAACAACAACCATGTTTGTGCATACAGCTGGCTAGATCCTCATTAGACTCTGCTGTTACTCCACTCTGTGACCTGTAGGAGCCCAGGCAAAGGATAAGACCGAGATGTTCCCACAACATAGGGTGCTGAGAGTGGGCAGCCGTGCCATGTTCTGCTGTGTTCCCCCAAAAGGAGTCAGTGTTACCAGCATTGCTTTCAATGACAACAAGTACCCTCTTATCAGCATTGGAGCCGGAGTGAAGGCTATCACTGTGGACAAACTGACTATCCCAGCGAGACCCATTAAAGTTCTTTCACTCAGCTGCAATGAAGCGTCAGGCAAAAAGACACATGTTTGGAACTACATCAGCTGTAAGTCTATTTTTATTGGCAAACTTTTAATATAAAGATTTTACATATGCGTGTGTGTGTTTTGACATGTATGTATTACTCATGTTGTGGGGGACAGCAGTCTATTGCGGAGACTTGGCTTACTTTTGAGGACAAAACACATTTTGTTGTTGTTGGTTTCGGTTAGGATTAGGTAGTGAATACCATTAGGGTTATCGCAACTGTTTAGAAAATTAATATAAATCTATGGAATGCTCCCAAAAGTGATATAAGCAGCAGTGTGTGTGTGGGTGTGTGTGTGTGTCTGTGGCCTCTAGTTCCTCCCCAGAAGCCCAGAAACCTCAGCTGTGAGACCTCAGACATGAAAATGGTCACTTGCTCCTGGGATTCAAGCCAAAAATACCCGCATGATCGCAACAAGCAAACACAAACTCTCTACATAGAGTAAGCACACATTAACCACACATTCAGCCAGTCAAGCTTCCAAGGCTGTGTTGTGGAAATGCTGGTCTATTATGCACAGTGTCTTTGCTCTTTGATACTGCCATGTGTACAAACTTACTTTTTTCTTGTCACATGTTGGGACTCAGCTTGGCCCTGATAGAACAACACATTTTATGTTAGTCCTTAATGAATTTTTATAGTAAATAAATTGTCATTATCCTCAGGCTCAGATGAGATTTCTTTGATATTTGATTTTATTAATAACAAGTATACATATTCAGTTTGACCTATCTCTAACCTAACAGGGTTACAGGAAAGGAAAGGTTATTTGTTCTTTCAAAACAGATTATCACTGAATGTCCCTTCTTTGTTGTTAAAAACAAAGAAACTCAGATCAGGATCCCATCATGTGTGAGCAGTTGCTGTGTACTTTCCCTGCGGTCCCACAGCTGGAAGAGTACAACATCAGAGTGGTGGTGAAGAACCAGTTGGGAGAGGAGACAGAGAGCCACAGCTTCAACATCTCTGACCGAGGTCAGAGTTCATACAAACATTGAAACAGGATATGGAACACACAGTATATAGTGTTGCTATACATTTTCATACTGTCTTTGAAAGCACTAAGACTGGCATCAAACATGAATTTGATATGGCTGTAGATATGCATTTGTGATAATGCCATGTGTATATGTGGATTTCATGTGTGTGTTGCTGTTAGTGTTTCCTGTTGTGGAGTGGGACAGAGTGAGCCCTGGGGTGACAGGAACCACTCTGTCCTGGATCATTATGGGGAACTTGACTCAGGATCTAGACTGTCAGGTTGCTGCAGTACAGGGTGGCATCACAGAGGTGAGCTTAATCCAGTTTATCTAACCTCATTCATACTACAGAACTAATAATTGGGCACATTTTTGTTTTTACTGAACATCTGTGTGTTTGTAACAGCTCAAGTGTAATAGTGGGAGAGGGCTGTGCCAAGTCAAACTGGAACATCTGCTTCCCAATACCCGCTACTCTACCAGGGCACGCTGCTCTGTCAATGGCAGGCGCTGGGGAAAATGGACAAAGCCCATATCCTTCACAACCTGTGAGTATTACCAGAATACTATAGTGGTAGTGGTAGTGCCACTAGTGGTAGTGCCACAGTGTTACAGCAAGTATACTGGCTGCCTGTGGTGGCTTAAACAACTTACCTTACTTTGCTTTCCTCAGATCCTTTGGTGACAGTGGATGTGTGGAGAAAAATAAAGCAGCTGTCTGATCCAAACAGCCGTCAAGTTACTCTGTTGTGGATTCCAGTAAGACTCTGACCTACTTGGTTTACTGTAGCAAAAACATGGGTAAATCCATGCTCTTTGTTTGGTAATTACGGTAATATCGTCCATCCTAATTTTTATGACCACTTTTGTTCACAGCGTGTTTCTGGCCTGGCAGCCACTGTGAACATCCAAGATTACATGATCCAGTGGTCTCAGGACAGACAAAACTGGACCAAGTGGAAGGTCAGCGGACAAACCCAGGCAGAGGTCCCCATCGATTCAGGACAGTATTACTTCACTGTCCAGGCTGTTCTCCACACTGGCTCCACCGTCCCTGCTCACATTACCATCCCACAGAAGGACAATGGAGGTAAGCAAGACAAGTGAGGTCAGCTGCAACTGAATTTTCCTCTGTGACAACAAGATTAGTATAAAGCTTACTGTCCTGTAGTTAAAATGTCTTCTATTTATTCTTCCTCCCATTAAGCTTGTGTGTACATCACTCTATTGGCCGGATATCTTAAAGTGTAGACACTTTGGAGGGTTTTTGATACTTTCCTTGTTGCACGAATAGTCTGAAATGAGAGTCTCTTCCCAGAAATCCGCCCAGTAGAGAAGCGGTTGAGCAGCACAGCTGCTGGTTTTAATCTGTCTTGGGAAGAGCAGGACACTGCCACCTGTGGCTATACTGTGGAGTGGTGCATTCTGGGAAATGCAGTACAATGCATTCTGGGATGGATTAAGGTGCCAGAAGGGAACAACACATTGTCCCTACCTGAAAGTAAGTCTTTAAGTTGTTTTCCTTTTAGTACTTGCTCTATGTGTATTCTTTCAGTGTTTCCTATTCTGGCTTTCATTATTATCATTTTGCAGGAAAGTTCCAAGCAGGTTCTCGGTATACATTTAATATCTACGAATGCACGGAAAACGGACACAGACTACTGGCGATACAGACTGGATACTCCAAGGAGCTTAGTGAGTGCTATTAGTGAATAATGAGTCGTAGTACAGTGTGTGTACTTATGTATTTCTGTATATCTAACAACAAAATGTCTTTTAAGTTAATTCATGGATGGATTATTAGACATGGGCCCTTGGGCGCACACATATGAAAGGCCCCCCACCTTACCCATATAGGAGCACATCCAAACTGAAAGAGACATAGTGTCTATTTGTAATTGTTTTATGTCTCTTTGTGGTATCTTAGTGTCTCTATAGTCATTTTTATCTTTTTGTCTCTCTAGCTGCTTTGTGTCTTTTCATGATTTCTATGCATTTGTGGTCATTTTGTGTCTGTTTGTAGCTGTATAATTGACAATCGCTACAAAGCCCAGTACAGATATCTATCCATGGTTTACTTTGCCATTTGGTCTCACAGGCCCCAGCAGAGGGGCATAACATATGTCTCAGCATTGGTGCCTCAGTAGAGAGGCAACGTAGTGACACACAGCAGAAGAGATGAGGTCTGGAGCACACAGTTGAAGATAAAACTTTTAATAAGGTGTTGCAGCTGAGGTTTTGACACAGGATGTCCTCGTCAGAAGCTCTAACAATAACTTTCTCCAGATTTCATCTATAGATAAGACATCATCTTTCCTGTTTGTCAGATGTACTGACAGGAATAAGGGAACAGACCCAAGAACACAATGCAAGTTATATTTAGTGACTGACATCTGCAAGAAGGACACTGGGTTTAGTTTGGTAGAAAAAAATAACCATAAATGAAAAAAGACACACAGGCCACCAGCTTCAATCGAATCAGAAAGCCCCAGTAAATCAGTTTGGGGAGTAACCTTGTTGTTTGAAGTTTGTTTCTTTGATTCTAATTGATTCCTCCCCCTTCAAAACCACCTTCTTTCCCTCAGGATCTGTACAGTCCCCGAGACTGGTTGAACCAGCTCAGAGTACTTCCTCATCTGTGGCACTGCAGTGGCATTTCAATGAGAATGATCTGGCTCACCCGGCGTTCATCACTGGTTACCTGGTTACAGTGCAAGAAGTAGGATCTGACTCTTTGCAAGGTCAATTCCAATCTACTTCTTTGATTTGCAAAACATACAAATTTGTGAAAATTAAATAATTTATCTAGTTGTAAATCTCAGAAAAACACTGATTTGAGTCACTCTTACATTACTTCAGACCCTTACTTAGTGGAAGATCCTCTGAGGAAGTCAGTGACCATAGAGGGTCTGCAGCAGAGCCAAGAGTACACTTTCTCTGTGAGCGCTCTCACTAAGGAGGGGCCTGGACAACCTGCCAGTATCACTGTCAGGACCAAAACTAACTGTGAGCTCCATAAACTCCAATTCAACTGATGCAACTGACTTTATTAATTAATTAATTAAGCAAACTGTTCATCTTCTGTTTCCTCAATTAGACACTGCTCACTTGGCAAAGATACTGACTCCCATCTTGTTGCTGCTCTGCTGCACCATTCTCCTGTGGCCTCGAAGAAAAACGTGAGTGACATCATCTTTAAATCTTCATTTAAAGACTCATTCTTGCAGACGAAAGCATGGATCTTCTCTCCTCCATCTTCATTTTTTGCTCTGTTTTTTTTCTTCAGAATAAAGGGGATATTTGCTTATCCTGCTGGTATGAACATCAAAACTCCAGATTTAGACAGCTTCCTGCAAGAGGTCTGGACCAAACAGTAAAAGAGTCAAATAATGCAAAGAGAAGAAACTGCTACTATGTGCTAAAAAGATACATACATTTAGTACAAAGAGGGTATGGAAACATTAATCTATACAAACAAACAACAAAGTGAATTTGATGAACTCTACAGCAACATTTGTTGTCCATACTTCAAAGTTTCTACATTTTGCATTTTTATTTAATTTCAGTTGCTGTTATAGTTCAACCATATATATATCACATACACAAACTGTACAACTAAAGGCAATTTAAGTACAATAACTGAATAAACTAGTAAGTGTTTTGCAAATTAATTCGTATATATATCGTCATAGAGAAACTCCTCAATTGGCTTTTAGAATAACCTTAAATTTGTTGGAACAAAATTGTTTACAGAGAATTAAAGGCAAACTCAGTATTTGTCAGTCTGAATCTTACTCAGTTTTTTTTTTGTCATTAGGACAAGTAGTCATGATAACATTACTCACCTCTGTTGAACTAGATAGCAAAGTAGATCCACTTCTGGGCTGATTGATCTTTATTTTCTTCCCCTGCACACATGTGTGCAGACTGGTGAGAGGCTGCAGTCTCAGAAGGTGGAGGATTGCATCAGCTGTGACATTGAGATCCTGAGTACCAGACCTCCTCTGAATGAGACAATCACACTGGGTGATCCTGAACTGCTCATCGCACTGTCATCTCCTGGTTCCCAGCCCTCTCCTTCAACCTTGTCCCTCTCCTGCATGCTGCTCCAAGCAGACGACTGTCCACAGTCTGCCACAGAGCTCGGGGACACACCGGCCTCTCACCAAATGATGTGCACAACAAACATGACTTATTTTTACACCACACAGGAGGATTTGTACAAAGAACAAGAAGTCCTGTTCAGTGAACCCTCCGAGAGCCAGCAGGAATCATGCAGTGCTGTATATGGTTATATTTCCAACGACACTTTGTAAGTATAAAGACCAACAAACATTGAGGTCAGATGTTTCCCATGTCTCCATTGTGAGATACTATAAACAGATGTTCATTAGACATCATATGAATCTGCAGCTCACATCTGACAGCTCTGACACATTTTAATGTACCATAGGCATGGAGGTAAATGTGGCTTGCAGAGTTTACAACAACCCTATGTGTGCAGAGCAGAAAACACAGCAGGTAAGGTATTTAGGGTTTTCCTGGCAACTCTTCGCTGTTATGAGTCAAAGTATAAACTATCACACAAGAGGAACTCAGTGAAAACTGGGAGCCACAGATGTTAACTACATTATCTATGTGATGCAATAGATAGTGCTGAGGTGGCAGGTGATGTGCTTCTATTTTTTACTTTTAATTGTACATTATTTGTATGGTTTTATCAAGATATTTCTGAAAATCAACAGGTAGTGGGAGGTTACATGATAATAAAAAGTCATAGTGACAGAATAATGAAATGGGGATGTGGTCAGTATTTCTTTGCAATCTTGAATTCAGTTGTCTGCAGTTCCTCCATCAGTGACATGCAAGAAGTGTGTTGTTACTGTCTGACTCAAATATCAGTACATACAATTGTTGAAATTCCATCTTACTCTGCGTCATTTCAAAGGCACCTGGAGAAGTGTGAGCCAGGTGTGTAACTGTTTTTGCAAGTTCAGCTTCATCAAGAAACGCACAGAACCGGTTTACTAGGCTGGGCTTTGTAGCAAAATCTGAGTTACTGGGTCTGTTATCCAAGTATAACACAGCTGTGCGTGAGTCTCATCTCAGCCTCATTCTAATCTAAGTGACAATAAAATATTGCACTGATCAGCCCTGATTTTGACACACTTTTCCATCTGTTGCACAGTTAATGTCACAACAAACTTATAGGTTGAGGACAGTTTGTGCATGTTTTCTATTGCATGATTTACTATTGCATGATTTACTGATACAGGTTCTAGTGTGTGAAAATGCCCCATGTCTCTTTCAATATTCTTGAGATTAATAAGACTTGCTTTTCTTATTTTAACAACTACTGTTCAATGAGAAGAACAGGAAAAACAAGTACAAAACAGGATTTGGATATGTATAATGGTTAGTCATCCTCATGCGATATTTTCTTTAGCTGATCACAACGTTTACGTAGAGCGTATTTCTCAAGGCTCACATAGCCCCCTGCACATTAATGTACTGTCTCTATATTACTGTTTGTCAATGCAGTCTACAGTGTGGGTGCTTGGGAATCCTATTTTGTGCTGGTGTTATATCTAGTTTGAGACTTTTACGTTCTTCTGGACAACTAAATTTACCTATCTCAGATAATAAAGTGTACCTTAACCATGACAAGTCAGTTTATTATAAAGATTATCAAAGGTCATACAGCAGTTACAATGTCCTGAGTAAAGTGAATAAACCATGACAATTTCAAAGACAACAGGTTACAAATACAAAACACAATAAAGAGCTATTTATAGATTTCCCAGGAAATTTTGTCTAAAGACTAAAATAGAAGTGATTGTCCTGAACAGTCTAGCAGCGTCAGGTGTTTACCCAAAAAGTCTGTGAATAATGAGGACAGATATAAAATCTATTCAAACTGAACTTACTGATGCCATTATGTCATTTCAAAAACATTATATGTCAAAATAGAGGACATGTTTAGAAGGCAACGGTTCATCTGTTGCACGTATAAAACATACAAAAAAACATGCAAAATTGAGCTAGACTAAATATTACGCAATCTCTCCCTCAGACACACATACACACAGCTTATTGGTCACTGGAGCGAGCTGTGGCCGGAGCCGCCTCGTCCCTCAGTAGTACAGAGTTCACAAGAAAAAAAAAAGAAAAAAGAAAAAGCAGCAAAATCTGATCTGCCAAAAAAGTGTTTCAAATGAACATGGAGCTTTGAGTCAACAGGCCACCAGCAGACAGGAGACGCTTTCACTCAGTTGAGTCAGTTTTTGATCTTTGGATCCATTAAGAGGCTCTTCTTCAGGGGCATATTGTCTCTCTGGTACTTTTCTCTCACTGGGAGCAAAGTCTGCTCTCAGATTTGCACCATTAAGATCCAAAATGACCTGCTGAACAGGAGCCAGTCTTTACACAGAAGTCCTCTGTTGTACTCTCACTCTCACCTTGCTGTGCTTACTGAAAATAAAAAACAAAAATGAGTGTGTTTACAATGACGGTTGCAATAAATATACACACAAAACCATTTTAGGTTCAGACATGTGACACTTGAAGGCAGGCGAAGCAATGGCAGTTTGCAAGATCGCTGTGTCAACAAAATCTAACTGAAGCTCCAGCAAGTTAGGGCTTGCATCTGTTCTTTACCGTTGTGGTGGTGACACCATGCACTTCCAGAGGACAGCGTAGAGAGCAAGTAAAAAGGCAATGAACACTGTGGCCGCAACAGCACCTAAAAGCATATGTACTTATTTACATGTGAAAACACAACAACACAT
The DNA here is from genome assembly GCA_008933995.1 of Datnioides undecimradiatus. NCBI lineage: Eukaryota > Metazoa > Chordata > Actinopteri > Lobotiformes > Datnioididae > Datnioides > Datnioides undecimradiatus. Next base: position 9,835,032 of record WARS01000015.1, read on the forward strand.
TTGCTCATATATGAGGACACGTGCGCGCACAAAGTGCAGCATGATTCACAGAATGTTGTGCAGTATCTTTTGCAGGCACTATTGCAGAAATCATTACCTTTGACAAAAACAAACAAAAATCCTATTTGTTAGTGTGTATGCCCAATTGGAATCTCTCTTCATTGTTTGGGAATGTCTCCCTCACTGAGAAAGGCTGTATTTGTAAATGTCATCTTCTAGAGAGCTCTGCAGACTGACATCCTGCATTTATAATACTACCCAGCACTGCTGAGCCCTGAGGCATTTTGCTGACCTTCCAAGATGTCTAGTCTGGGTCTATTGGACTGACACTTGACAAAGACAAAACTTTCATACACCATTTCCATCTCTAACAGACACTAAGGTCAAGGAAGTGCACAGTGATTCTGTTCTATGATCCTAATAAAGTCCTTCAAACATGGAGGCATTGAGGCACCATTTTTAGGTATGAAATGAAATGCTGCCTCTTGTTCAGTCACACATCTGCATACTCTGACAGTGAGACACCTCCTATATGTTTTTAAATGTGCACATGGTAGTCTTCACCTACCCCAAAGCAAAACAGAGGCTGGGAAACACATGGGGTCACCAAAGTGCAAAAGTTCTCCGGTGCAAGGTTCAGATGATAAGCAGGAAGCAGAGCTTGGAGGTCTCCAAAACACTGCGCACATGTGTTACATTTCTGAGTACGTATGGCAGAAAAGACGAGTCTCAAAACTGAGTAGTTCTGGAAAATCTCAGTTTCTGGTGAAAACAACCCTAGGCAATTTGATTAAACTGGCAAGAGGCCCATTGCCTTACTTTCATACTCAAAAAAGAACTGCCGATGAAACATTTCTGTTTTTGAAGCTTGCCCGGCTGCTGGTGGTGTAACTTGATTTCCCTTTACATGTGTATGTCTTGACTCTCAGAGTGAAACAGGTCAGGCTTTGTTGGCTCAGGGTGATACATTTCTGAAACAGGTCTTACAGGGTCTGTCGGGACATTGGATTGTGGTCACCAGGGACTTACCAGGGATGATGCCACTGCTCTTGGTTAAAGAGTCCTCTGTTTGAGAAGGATGAGTGGCAGCTGCAGCTGAACCTTCGGGGGGGATAAACAGAAATACTGGACAACAATGCTAATGAAAAAGGACTGTGAGTGTAGGTGATACATTTACCTGTGTGACTGATTCACTAATGCGACAACATGGTATTGCAAAGTAATGTAAAAACATCCACACAAGTCTAAAAAGTAATAATCTAGTAGTGGAATGGCTCATTATGCAGGTCAGTAAAGAGTACATGATTCTGAATTATAACTCAGTACAAAACACTTCCTTCTCATTAAAACAAGTTTAGTATACTTTATCATATGTATTCTCAGTGTAGCTGTAACATTCATGTCATACCTATTCCTTCAGGTACAGCCACTAGTTTAGACTGTGACCACTGGATGGCAGCTTCATTGTTTCATGCTGTCATTACCATGATTTTCCATCAGAGTTTGCATCTTTGTGACCAGTGTACCCTCATTTTGCTTTCTGTCATGTGTTGCTCAGAAATAAAAAGCAGTTTTGACTGACAGTCAAAACATGAAGTGGATTCCCCTGCCAATGTGGTTCTTTCAGTTTGATACTGAAATTAGTTTACATACCACTGGATCATTTGTGGCACTGTGTGGCGGACATGTTTTACAAGAATTTAAAACTGCAAGATACCATACATAGTGACCCAGATAAACTGTTTGCACCTCCCTTGTGAGCTTTTACAACAGAAAAGTCAAGTTTAAGCTCACCATTCCTCTGTTGAACTGTGTGTAAAAGCTGCCTTGAAAGAAGATCTGAGTCAACCATCTGAAAGTACAGCAAACAGTCGTGTTTGAACATAAAAACGTAGAGCAGGAGGCTGACAGGACATGACACATTACCACCGCAGCTCGGATAATTGTCTAATGCGGGTTAAAAACGGCCACTTGGTACATTCTTAGCAGTTTGGGACACAGATAGAAGTTAGAGAAAGAAACAAGGTGCATGATTGACCTGCAACAAGTCGTGCTGCTTGCAGCAGAACGGGTAAACTTTCTGCAGGAAATTCGCAGCGCGTCGAGCAACGACGAGTGCAAAGATAAGAAAAACATGCAAGATAAGAATATACAAGCAACCCACATATTTCCAAAACACTTCGAGACAACACTTCCTGTAGCAGGCTGATAAAAACAGGTTCTGGTCCAGGTTTAACCCTTAATGAACAGCTCTTCATAATGGGCTTGTAAACAACTAAATCAGCTCTACGGAGTCTCGTAAAGTCTGCCTGAATCCCGTGAGCCCCTCTGTCTTGGGTCAACAGACTTGTTTTTGGTACATTTCGGTAGAGAAAGAGCGTGAAACCCATTCGTGCTTCTTACCTTCGAGCTGTTCCCGTCGCTGTTGACAGCCCTGCTCTTGTTTTTCACCTCCGTCCACATTTGTCATGCTCTACGGTCAGCCTTCATCCGCTCATGCTGTTTCGCTTCTCACCTCAACAGTGCGTGAAGACGCGCCTCCAATGATGCATTTGCGTGCTCCTTGTGAACTCGTACATTAGAGCGCCACGGGCAACAATGTTGAATAACATGTTTCAAATGGAAGTCGGACAGTAAAATACTAACGAAAGGTTTGAAAGTTATAAATATATTTTGTATTTTTATCAGTTTTAAGCAGATTTAAAACGACAAAATCTTTACGTTTACACATGGGTGTACGTTTTCCTTTTCGTAACCACTCCGTTTATGATCATTTGGAAGTATTTTCACACAAGTAGTCGCCAGTCTTACGTCGATTAGCCAACATTTCCTACACTACCTGAAATATGCATCGGTTTCTCGGCTGACCGTCTTACGGAAGGGCAGAGAGGAGAGGCCACACTGTTTGCCGATTAAAGGATACTAAAGACAGGACTGTTGACTTTCCGACAGCAGACGTTTACTCACGTTGTTTTACAGGCCACCTTACTGCCACCTTGGAAAAATAAAGTTTCTACTTGAATGCCTGAAAATACCACCAGCAGACCAGAGTCCATTTTTGTGTTTACCTAGGCAAGATTACATGTCCTGTGAACAATCAAAACCAAAAACAGAATGTTAGTACAGACAGTTGAGCAGTTTATTATCTGAAGTGTTTGTTTTGGATTTGCAAACCACATCTTGATCAAAACGTTTAATGCAGACTGTTTAACACACTGGTCAGTATGGTGTGACCTGCAAATAGCTACAGCATAACTCCATAGATCTGACAGATTTTCAAATTCAGCAACATTAATTGAAAAATTTAAGAAAGAAATCAAACAGATATGTCAGAAACAACCCTGGATACACTTCACATGGGAATTTGTAATAAGAATAGGATATACAAAGGTCAATTTAGTGTCCATCAGGAGAAATAGTTCCAATTATTCTCTCGACTTTGAAGAGAGACATACACCTACAGTCCGCAGAGATATTGCACAAAAGTTTACACTGTAAAAGCAGAAAGAGCAATTCAGACACAAACACACACAACGCTCCTCACACACAGGCACTCAACGCCTTTGTAGCCTGCAAACGTTGTATATCAGCAAATCATACACTCATACAGCAGAAAGCGAGCAGAGAAACATCTAAAATACACCAAAGGCATCTCTTCATATTAAACTGATCAGCAATTCCTGAAGCAGGAAATTATTACCCAGTCAGACCTAAATGCAGAGCAAATAGTGCTGACAGTAAAAAAAAAAAAAAAAAAAAGAGAGAGAGAAGTCAGCCATGGAGTGTCTTAAAATAAGACTGGGATGTGAAATCACTCAGTTGAGAATATCACACAACATACATTTGCTCTCTTTTCAAATATTACTTCTATTTTAGGTAGAAACTTGAGGCCACAGAGTGCAACAGCACCTGAAGATTTCCAGAATCACCGCAGTCGCAATAAACAACGGTGAAATATCAGTGATCCCAGGTTTGAGAGGTACAGACGGGCCCCTGCACTGCTGAGGTCCCGATGGACTCTAAAAACCTGCTGAAGTGTCATGCGTGTTGGCTATCAGAGTGAGGAGAATGGCTACAGTACACAAAGTAAAACGAGAACCCTTCTCTGAGACAACAGAACATCTAAACAGGACAGGGGTGGTGTGGATGTTACATGTTAACCGCACTGCAATAAGGGTGTGTCTATAAAGAAACACCTCTCTACACTTTATATCTACTCTCCCACTTCCCCTCAGCTTTAAGAAGCATCACCACTCAAAAACACACTTACCCAAAGCAGGAATGTTTCATATTTCATTTAACACTACAAGAAAAAGCAAAGAAGTGCTGTAACTTAATCCACTCTGGCAAACGCGTTTCAAGATCACTGTAAAACCTGGTGAGATTTTGACATCACACGACCGAGCAGACCCTTGCTATCTTGGTTCACATTAGTATTTAGTTTAACCTCGATGCTGATTCTCATTGGAATATTAAAGTAAATAAACAGGGCCATCTGGTGGGCAAAACAGGTTACTACTGCATGAAAAGCAGAAGCGTTAACCGAAACAATGATGGTTTTCATGGAGATAAGACTGCAAGATTGTCAGCGTGGCCTTGAAGCAGAAGCACAACTGTGGTTAATACTCTGAAATCAAACTTAAGATTTGACTGAATCTGAATAACATTAAATGGTTTGACGATGTTTCAACGATACATCACCAATACACAACGTCACACACACTATTATGTCCGCAGCTGGTATTGAAACACCACACAGATGTTTACCCTTTGAAAGGTTAAAAATAATTCAAATGTTACTTCTTCCCCTGACCAAACCCCATCGCTCCTTCAGCCCCCATCAGCCACTATCCAGAGACATTACACTTCCACTGGCCACCACCTTCCACCCTTTCTTGCTATTATCCTGGCGCCCCATCCTAGGTTAGACAGTGTCTGTTCTGTCGAGAGCTGGTGGCAGGTGCATGATGGGAGTTGTAGGAAAAGCAGAAAGGCAGAGAGAGGCATGTCCACAAGGACTAGGCCGAGGCATCACATGATTTCACAGCATGAATTCTGTTTCCGTGCCTGCAGGAGGAACAAAAGCAGACATTCACACGGTCAGGCGTCTACCACAGTGAATGTACATTTGACTATTATTCCAATGTTGATAATTCGAGTTGTCAGTACTCACAGTCTTGTAAAAGGCTTTGGACTGGTTTCCCAGATGCTCTGATTTTGCCACAAGATCATCCAGTTTCTCTCCTCTCTCCAACAGACTTTCCATTGTGTTGTGCTAGAGAAACAAAATATTTGACCATTAACTAATAAGCAAGACTTTAACTTGACAAGACTCTGAAAATGCTCCATACTATTTCAGGCATGTAGAATAAAGCAAGTCAATTAAAACCGATGCACTGATTTGGTCTGTGTATGATCTTATCCACAAGTGGTTGTGGGGAGACACTTCTTTTTGCCCCTCTCAGTTTACAACTCTAACAGTGTGATTTCCCTATCTTACAATTATATTCTGCTAAGATCCTCTAAGGTGCATATATTTATTCTCTTGATTAAAATACTGGGCCCCAGTTTAAGGAGGTATTCTTTACCAAAATGATCTTTGTCTCATCCAGCTCTGCCTGCACTTTGGTCATTGCATCTGCTTCCCTGGGATTCTGGGAAAAAACAAACAAGCGTCAGGTACTCTGCAATTACATATTGATCATTTCACAGGATTCATAAACAAGATCTCTGATCAACCACAAACAGGTTTGTGAATGTTGCTATTCATGTTTACTTTGCAGGATATTTGAATTATAGTTATCATAACAATCGGGTTTGTCTTTGACCGATAGATCCTAATAAACATTTTACAAACTGACCTGGTATTTAGCAAGGTGAATATCCAGGGCTTTATAGTTTATGGTGTCAGGATTACCAGAGGGCCAATCTATACTATCCACTTGCTTGGAGAACTCCTCTAATACCTTAAAAAACACACACAGAGACAACAATCCCTTTATTGAAGTTGTTGAGAAATTGCAATAATTAATTTTGTGTTCTTATTCACGTTTTTGTACCCACCTTGTCTAGCAATGTGAAACACACTCTCTGTGGGTATTCAGTATCTGCGATGACCACAGCACCCAGGTTGTCATTTCTTACATACACATGGCACAAGTACTCTGAAAGAAAAGAGAAACCATGTCTGGTGTGATCAAAATACAAGTGTCATAGAAAAAGGGAATTTATGGTACAGGTGAACTCAGAGCCAGTTTGTCAAGAACAACAGATGTAAGACTAATGGACTTAGGTTTACTTTACATTTAATGGTGTATCCATATGATGACTGATATGTAATAACCATGCATTGTTTCTATGCTTATCTTCAAAAGGTTTAACAATAGTTAGTATGAAACTTTTCATTACACATGTCAATGTCTATCATTTTGATAGTGGTGAGATCTGGGTGAGTGTAGATAGATAACTGACAAGATTACACCAAGTCAGAGCAAAAAAGGAAATGAAACACTTTATATGCTACCAAGCAGCAGAATTAATATCACTGTAGCCTAAAAATAACCAAATGGATAACAGATTAACATTTGACTCAAAGCAGGGAAAAAAATATGTCAAACTAAAATGAAGTTATCGAACATTCAAAGTTAAACGTCGCAGCCAGATTAGGGTGAACCTGCTCATTCTTACCTTGTTCTTTAACAGAGGCACGGCTTCCTTGTGATGTCCGTTCAACAATCAAGGCACTGGTGAAGGTCATGAACTCTTGAACACTTAAAAAACAACAACAGCAACAAATAAAGATAATGTCACTGATGGAAAAGAGTCCTTGTACAATGAGGCAACATTATTTATAGTAAACACTGTGTTCACTGTATGGGGGCTTTAAATCAATTATCAATTTTCTGCAAAACCAAGCCAGGAGAAGTAAGCCACGGCACAATTATTTGCGTGGTCCCCGGGGGACAAGAACGATAAAAAGTCAAACACACATTAAAAATCTTAAATGTTCATATGCTGGTTATATTCATTCAGACCCACCTGGAGCGCTGGAAGAAGCTGAAGGAGGAGAGGTCATAGGCCGCTTTGAGGAGGTTGGCTTTGGTCGCTCCTTTGTGGAGGACGCTGAGGCTATAGAGCTTCATGCTGCCGCCGGATCAGTTCTCTTCAGTCAATCACAGCAAATACGATCACACAGCCCTGGTGATCTAATTGAGAAGCCGACACAAGCAGAATCACATGAGAGCGTTATCCCTTATCCAGCTCAATCAGCTAGCTACCCTGCTAACAATAAAGCAGCTAATGAAACTTGACTGAAGTTAGCTTATGAGTGAAAGTAGCCGCCTTGTTATTAGCTGCGAAGCTAACCGAGTATTGCTAGTGTTGCTATTTGTGGCACTAGTGACTTTAAATATTTTAAGGCGAAGACTGATGAGTTAACTAAAAGAGAGTAGTATAAACCCAACACACTCTGGTGCTCGTAAAGCAAAATCCGGTTTACTCCACATATCTGAATTCATGTCAAGCATACTGCTAGCTACAGATGCTATCTAGCGTCAGTCTTCGCGAGGCCTCGGTAAACTTACCGGACAAATCAGCAGCTAAACGTTTGATTCCCGTCAAAGCAACAGAATAAAGTTTTTATTCTACATAAACTTAAAGTCATTAATATGTTTAACCGTCTGGTGACCTAAGCACAATGAAGTAAACGCTAACTATACTTTTCAAGATGCAGTTAGGCGACCAATCACCACGTCACGATCTTGAACGGTGCAACGGGATAATGGTTCCACTGGAAACAAATATGCTATTGTGCCGGTTCCGACTAAAGTTAAAGTCACAAAACGTCCAGTCTGTAGTAAGTCCTGCACCTCCAAACATTATTAAGCCGTCACGGGGGATAAAAACATTTCATCGTTAGCACAATAAAATTAAAATAAAAAATTATATATTTATACGAAAAGCAGCCATAATTCTGTATCTTACTTTTATGTTGGTGATCGAAGACTGTAAATACACAGGCTACCTACAAGCTATACGGCGTGTAATATAAATAAGAAAATATCTGATGGTTTAATTAATTCATTCTTCGCCTTAGTCAGCTAGGGACTGGCTCATCATGTGCGTTGTACACAGTACACATTTTAGGCCTATACGAATTCTTTTGGGAAAAAAATGAACGAGAGGAGTTTGGGGGTTCTTTTTGTTTGTTTTTTAATATTTAAGATTTCAGCTAGAATTGGTTTACAATATGTCTATTATGAGTAATAGCCCGGGTTCTATAAGCTCATTAGGAAATAAAGACAACTTTATTTCTCAGAAATTACATTGTTAACTTCTATTCAGCACCTGGTAAAGCCAAACAGTAAATGCATTTCAATAAATCATGAGCACGATGATTGTCAGTAATTGTAAATCACCTTTATTAAATTGAGTAAATATTAAATAAAAAAAGTTCGACTCCTTTCTAATGCATTTTTCTAGCTATTTGATTTTAGTCTACAACAACCACAACGATAATAATAACAACAATTCTAAACGTTTTGGCCTCGGTGGATAATTTCTTCTTGCCAACCAAAAACATAGCACCCTCAATTGATCTTTTCTCCGGCAAACTTGCTCCATTTAACAATTTCGCTCTGGCCACTTAACTCAGTGGTAAGTGTTTTCCATGGTAGAAGTTTGTCTGTAATTCATTTCCAAGGCAACACATTTAAATCGTTTTGGCATGGAAACCGCTAAGCCTTTAGGTGCATCTGTTGACAGGTCAGCTGCAGAGGGGAAGAAATGTTTTTTCTTTCCTGGAACTAGTTTTGGTTGCGTTAAGATATTGAACTAACACAGTAAGAAGGCCAACTACTAAGTAGAGATTTGCTTCATATTTTTCTTTGTTTTTGCTTTAAAATTTATTGATTCATCACTTCAGCGAGGATTTGGATGGTAAATTCATTTTTGCATTATGTTTTTCATTGTTTAACTGATTAACTTGAAGCAGATGGCACATCCAGCGCCCCAAAGCGGATACTAGCCGGACCTGTTAACTTCAACAATAACAACAAATCCACTTTTTCTTTTACATAACGTTTCTGCAGGAATGAAGAGGAATCCGTAGCTTGCTTTCCTTAACATATCAACAAGAATAAAGACAGTTCCATAGGCTATCTGTGACACTCTGTCTGGTTTAAAGGTTTAATTTCACTACACACCAGTTGACCTTGAATATGTAAATGTTGTAAATTGAGACTGCTGCTGAGCATCATGTAGATCAAACGTGTTGCCAATATTACTGTTGGGCAACGGTTCCCAGAAAAGGATATCATCGATTACGCGACATTTTATACGTAAAGACATTATAACAGCATAAATTTGTGAATCTTCCAAACTCCTGGGAAAAACGAGAGAACTTCAACAGCAGAGCACTGATGGTCGGCAGGATTCTTGGAATTTAATCCTCGTCGTGATACGATGGATAAGGTAAGAAAAAAAATATTTAGTGCAAACATGTATGCAGTATTGAAATAAATTCAAAGTGCAATGAAATGGACAAGCCATCTGGGATATTTGTTAGTGTAACCTGTTGCATCAGTACAAAATATGTTTGAATATTTTCACTCAAAATGAGATGTGATATATCTTTAATAAAGTATCGAGAAGATACATTTTCCTTAGAGTTTTAGCTACTTAAGGGGACAATACTCGCTACTTTACATATATGTATGTGTCTTTAGGTCAGTGTCATCTCTGGGTTTACTCAGGCATTCTGCAGTCAGGGCAGTGGGGGAGAGGGTCAGTTACCTCACAGCCAGAGGTCAGTGCTAAGAAAAGCTCTGACCTCTGGTCAGGTAAACTCCTGCAGCTGATAAGCACTAGAGGCCTTCACCTGGGGCATATTATTGTTAGTTTTAGAGGTCATTCATCCCACTCTGTTGCTAATTTTAGACATGTTTCTAATTTTACAAATATATGCGTAACTTTTTCAGGCCTCTGAAGTTACCTCATTGAGCAACCCTGTGGTCTTTCATGTTGCTCTGCTAATTTAAAAAAAAAGTTCAGATCACAAGGTTCATGTTCAAATGTGTATGAATTGTCGTGTTGGTGACCTGTAAAATCTCAGGTGCGTGGTGTGAGGTCTGGGTTTCAGGTCATAACTTGCCATATGAAAGCAAAGAATAATTTACCGAATTTATCTTAACTCTATTTTTCTATGTTAAAAGGACATATGAGACAGTTTATATACCTTCACAGCAACACAGTTACAAATCAGTATTGTGAGATTATGATTTTGTGTGTTGTTGTTTATACAGTATAAGCATAAAACAAAGAAAACATTGCTGGGCTAAAAATATCTTTTTCATGTGTAATAGTATGCAAAACATTTACCTCAAAATCAGACTACAATATTTTGTATATTTTGTGGTAGGTTTAATTGTTAACTTTGCCAAGTATATATAAAACAAGTCACCGTCTTTTATTAATATTTAAGCAATATAAGCAATATAAGCAAAGCGACATATATAAACAGGTGTGGATTAAATATGTGATTAATTATATATAATCCATCAAAATCAAGAATATGATTAAGTTGATTCCCTGAATTATACTTTATTGTCTTTAAAGCTGTATTCTTATTTTGTTTAAATTATATCACTTTGATTTTTGGTTCTGTCTTTGCGTTTTGGGGGTTTTGTACAGAGGGAGTACTTCTGTGTGTGTATGCACGTGTGTTTGAACCCTGATCGCCAGATGGGGTGAGATTGGGGAAGGGGTGGGTATTTGCGTCTGTTGCGGTCAGCCCACTTCACCTGAGCATAAAAACAGCTGAGGTTCTCATTCAGTGGTACTCACACTTCACTGACTCTGCACACACACAGGGTGGACACACACTCACTGCACACCTAGAAACACACACAGAGGCTCATTTAGGCAAACCTGCGAAGATGCCGTGTGTCAGCTCTCATCTCGACCAGATGGTGAAGATGCCTTGTAGCTACAGCCATGTTGGTGAAGTCCTCATGGTAAGATTGGCTTTTTTGTCTGATAGGACTTAGTATTGTTGCTGGATTTGTGTTTTGTTCCCTTGTGTTATGTGAATTAACCATAGTCTTTACACACAGACTGCTCCATGTTGTTTCAGAAGAACCTCTGGGTGAGAAGCTTGCTTGAGATGTTCAGACACTATTTTGTCCTGTACCTTAGCGGAACTTAAACTGTCTACTTCATTTCATTGTTTTGTATTGTAATGTAGTAATTTTTCTTTCTATTGCATATCATTTTTCTGTGCTCTGACATTGCTGTTAATGCTTCTGATTTCCATGGTCTTTCCCTTGTCCTTTCCAAATACATGACAACACTGTTTCACAGTGTGATTTACCAGCATACTGTGCATATGGTCTATACTCAAAGAAATGTGCAATTACTTGGCCTGTGTGCAACTCCTGACCAGACCTCCTTCTCATTTGTCTCGTTGCAGGTGGAGCAGATCTTGTCAGAGTTCAGGCTGAATAAGGAAGAGCTAAAAGAAGTCATGAAGAGGATGCAGCATGAAATGGAGAGAGGCCTGCGTTTAGAGACGCATGAAGAGGCCAGTGTTAAAATGCTTCCAACATATGTCTGCTCCACCCCGGAGGGATCAGGTAGATACTTGTTCTTCTCTCAGATATGATCACCTTTCAGTAAAAAACATGAAACATGTCACCAAAAAGGTAAAACCTGTGCATGCATTCAGATGCCGTGTTTGTTTTGACAGAGGTGGGTGATTTTCTGGCTCTGGACTTGGGGGGGACAAACTTTCGTGTGATGCTGGTGAAGGTGGGTGAAGATGAGGAGAGGAGCTGGAAGGTGGAGACCAAGAACCAAATGTACTCCATTCCTGAAGATGCCATGACAGGCACCGCTGAAATGGTTGGTGACCTTTGTATTTACATAGCAGTTCTTTTTTTTAGTATCAATAAGTGATGTTGTTACCTATAAAGCTCTGTGCCAAGCATGTTTCTAAATCATCTGGTCTTGTGTAAATACCGATGCAGTGTTGACTCTAAACCTCTTAGAATGAAATTAGCACTAATTATTGTGCAGTTCTTTCACAGTTTCTATCCTCGTTTGCTCTATCTCTTCAGCTGTTTGACTACATAGCTGAGTGTATGTCAGACTTCTTGGACAAACATCATATCAAGCACAAGAAGCTCCCTTTGGGTTTCACCTTCTCATTTCCTGTCCGACATGAAGACATTGACAAGGTTGAATATTATACTTGTAGCCCTACATGTTTTAACAATACAAATCATATATATAACAATACAATTGTATATAAGAGTCTGTATTTGTCTATATATTTAAGGCTTGTCCTTTCTTTCAACAGGGTATTCTGCTTAACTGGACCAAGGGCTTCAAGGCGTCTGGGGCAGAGGGGAACAATGTTGTGGGTTTACTTAGAGATGCAATTAAGAGACGAGGGGTGAGTTGTTGTGGATTCCAATTACAGTTTTCTTTTTAAAAAAAAAAACAAAGCTAATTTTTATTTATTTATTTATTTTGCATACAGCTGGATGACTACATTGTGATCTGTTGTTTTCACTTAGGACTTTGAGATGGATGTGGTTGCCATGGTGAATGACACGGTAGCCACTATGATTTCCTGCTATTATGAAGATCGCAGCTGTGAAGTGGGGATGATTGTTGGTAAGCAGTGATAAACACACACTAACATGGATCCACTTCTGATATGCGAACATGAATTGAGACATGGAGATGCAGATCCAAGCACATCTAAGGTTTTATTGTTGTTCTTCCTCTTTTTTTTTAACCAGGTACTGGTTGCAATGCGTGTTACATGGAGGAGATGAGGACTGTGGAGCTGGTGGAAGGGGAGGAGGGCCGGATGTGTGTGAACACAGAGTGGGGGGCGTTCGGAGACAATGGGGAGCTGGAGGAGTTCAGACTGGAGTATGACAGAGTGGTGGACGAGAACTCGATCAACCCTGGACATCAGCTGTGAGTGCATTCACTTAGATCATGCGGTCAAATTCACACATGGGGAAAGCTATCTTATGTCTTACAACGTCCTCTACTGTATGCCTATTCACTCAAGTGTACATTCAAGCTTGGAGTAATCTGTCATTAGAAGTGTTCAGAGTGAGAGATTCATGTTAATAAATAATTTAAAACATGCTCCACACCCCTTCCCTCATTGCTTTTCTGAATTAATAATCCTTCTGTGGCAATACTCACCTGACTCTCACCTGAGGTGTCTGTGGAGTTGCTAAGTTACCCATTGTTTTTCCTGAGGATGTTTGTAAATGGCAAAAGCCCTCATACGTCAGTGGTCAGTCAGCGGATGGGGGTGTCAGATTAATGACCCCTCTCCGCTGCTTGCTATAGTGCCTGTCTGCCTAATGGCTGTTTACCTTTTGCACTGGCAACCCCTTCACACAGACGTCTGCTGAGCCCGGCCTCATTCAGGCTTTTTAGCATTGACGTTGGCATCCCTTATCCCCTCTCCTCTCCTTTCCCAGCCTGTGTGCAAAAAGACACTGTTCATGTGTTTTATGATGCTTCCTGTTTCTTCCACTTTGTCCATTTCAGCATCCTCAGTTCATTTTTACTGATCCTTCCATTAAAGAATTCAATATTTTTTAAGTCTCTTTCTCTTTCTTTCTTCTTTGTCTCCTGTAGATATGAGAAGCTGATCAGTGGGAAATACATGGGTGAGCTGGTCAGACTTGTCTTGATGAAGCTGGTGAATGAAAACCTGCTGTTTAATGGTGAAGCATCAGAGCTGCTGAAGACACGTGGAAGCTTTGAGACGCGTTTTGTCTCCCAGGTGGAGAGGTGAGCATCAGTGAATCCTAATCTGGCTGTAGTTCTCCGACAGCTCAGAGCAACTAAATTTTTAAATCATTGAAATTCATATGAAAGATATTATTTATCCAAAAGACATATATTGCCTTTTTGATAGCTGGACTTATTTGAATATTGAGTATAAAATGATTATATGAACATAGTAGAGCTTTTTATAATAAAAACTATAATACTGAGATACTTTTGCCATTTTCTTTCAGTGACTCTGGAGACAGAAAACAAATCTACAACATCCTGTCCTCGCTGGGTGTTCTGCCCTCTGAGCTTGACTGTGACATTGTCCGTCTGGTCTGTGAGAGTGTTTCCATGCGCTCTGCTCATATGTGCGGCGCCGGGCTCGCTGGTGTGATCAACCTGATGCGGGAGCGACGCAGCCAGGAAGCCCTGGAGATCACAGTGGGGGTCGATGGATCTGTCTACAAGCTGCACCCATGGTGAGGATTGTTTTAGACTTGTATATATCTTAATTTATTGACTATATTCAAGTATTAAGCAATGAAAAAATGGTAATAATGTGAATATATTTACCTTCCTTAAATATGAAGCCCAACTTATTCTGTACACCAAACATTTTGTGTCTTCATCTTAGTTTCCGTGACAAGTTCCATAAAGTCGTCAGGGACCTCACGCCTCACTGTGAGATCACTTTCATCCAGTCGGAGGAGGGGAGCGGTCGTGGAGCTGCTCTTATCTCAGCAGTGGCCTGTAAGATGGCTGCGTGCATGCTTACACAGTAAAGGGGGCTGTGCACTGAGCGGTCTTCCTGGAGGGACTGCTTTGATGGAAGCCTGAACTCTGAATCTGAGAACACTGATGACATGTCACAGAGCAAAATCGACAGGGCTGGCTGTCTTCTTCAGGCTCTGCAGGATGTGTGTAAGTGGAAACACGCCGATGGAAGATGTACAGAAAAGAGTGCAGCAAACAACTTGTATTATAGACTGTATTTGGTAGCGTTAGACCAACTTGTAGCAATTTCCCTGTTTCTGATCTTTAAGAATTGGTTTGCTGACGGACCGGCCCATCTAAAAAAAGGCTGATGTATTACTGATGATGCGTTAAAATACCAGTGAAAACTGGTTTGGTGTAAAACACAATTGTTTTGTAAATGCTCTTGTAAACTATAACTAAATCAAATTCATTGCTTTGTTGTATGGTAATTCCTGTTTGTGAATGATTAAATATTTCTTTGGTATTGTATATTTAAATTATATGTTTACAACCTTATGTGTATTAGTGTCGTTTTTCATATGTGCATAATGAAATGTGATGGATGTGAATGAGCTTACTGTAAATAAAGATTCTAAAAGATTATTATTATTATTATTATTATTAGTAGTAGTAGTAGTAGTAGTAGTAGTAGTATTAGTTCAAGTATGATTTAGATTTATCACCACAGTTAAAATTGTCACTGCTGCTGTGACAGTGTGACAAGTGATAGTTTGATCATTTGTTGCAATGGTCAGGGTGTTTATAAGGTTAAAGATGGGGACAGTTCAGATACCACTTTAGGCAGGCGGGCACATTCAGATTCCAGATTATAGCGTAAAGGTGTGAAAGCAGCACATCTGGAAACTGACTGGGGTGTTAATTCTTCTATAAATTTTTAATTTGAGAGAAACTGTTATAAAAACAAAATGTCATCATAAAAGTACACCAGCAAACTACCAAAAAACATTCAGTCCATTAAGGACATTATTACATATACATTAAGGACATTATTACATATACATGTAAAGCTCATAGTGTAGCATCGCACAATGTTTTCTCTGAACTCTTTTATGAAGGTTTCTGAGGCTCTGGTGCTCTCTTTGACCTCGGTGGAGAACTTCATTTGTTAGATATGCTGTTAAATGTCAGAGGTCACCTTCCCTTCTCTCCATCTCTCCTCTTCATATCTCGATTTTCCAGCTCAGAGGAATCCTGACTGCTCACCTCTTATCAGGTCCCTTCATTGACACAAAGACAGCAGCTATTGCCATGTAAGGGACTGTGCTGCCCACCACAGGCTATTATAGGAGGGTAGAAGATAAGATGGGCCATACATAAAACCCACCCCAGCATCACAGCTTGGCTGGGAGTCTACGTACGATCACTCAGACATGGTAAGTCTTTTCAGTCTTTAATACTTGGGGATCAGATCATTTTAGAATCCTTTTTTGTTTTTTTAATGTTTTTCAGAACATCCCTTTGCTCTTGTGAAAACAGTTGTCTTGTATACTTTTGATTGATTGGTATGCAGACACTCTGCAGAGCACAAAACATGAATCTGCAGTACAAAATATCTGTGCGTAAACTGAATAAGCTTGTGTTCAACTTCTCAGGCAAGTAAGAAGACCTCCAATAAGAGACAGAGGGGAGGACAGAAGTCTTGCTCTAATGTCTTCTCCATGTTTGAGCAGTCCCAGATACAGGAGTTTAAGGAGGTATAGTACTGTCTTATCCTGCCTTGACACAACTTGTTTTAAAACTCTTCTTGGAGGAAATCTGAATAGAGCCTATGATGATCAGTTGTTAAATTATGGCAAGGGAAGGAAACGATTTAAACAATTAACTTTCATTAGTTACCTTAACTTATGTCAGATTCATCAGCGTGGCAAGATAACAAAATTCATAGATTGCGTTCAAACTAAATAACCTCTGGAAAAATGTTACTTCCTCCAGGAAAGATTGCAAATAGGTTCAGAGTTTTGAGTTAATAGTCATAAGCAGGTATTTCTGTTTTTCAGCCATGGGTGTGGTCATTTTGACTGAGAACAGAAAACTGAATAAATGTTTCATATTAATAGGCTAATTAATCAAAACCCAGAAGAAACATCTGTCATAATTGCCTTGTCTATTTTCAGACATTCACACCTAAAACATCGATGAATGATCAATGCAACAGTGCTTATTTCGATTTTCAACAACAATGAATAATAGAAAGAACTTCACATAGAGATACGAAAAGCTAGGTGCATCTTTGGTTATATTTGGTTATGGAAAAAAATGCAAAATCTATGCAAGGTGAAAAATGATGATTGTGACAAATATAATAATAGAAATATGGGTGAAAATTCCTAAAGAAAAACATTTTTAAATGAAAAAAGTGGTCATTTCATATTTTATTTTAATTCTTCATCATTATAGTTGTTTGTGCTTTGTCCTGCAGGCTTTTGGCTGCATTGATCAAGACCGAGATGGTGTCATCAAAAAACAGGACCTGAAGGAGACCTACGCACAGCTGGGTATTTATGTCTTCTTTTCCTTTTTCAACCTTTAACTTCAACCTAAAAATAAAGAGATATTGATGATAATGTGTGTGTGTGTGTGTGTGTGTGTGTGTGTCAGGGAAGCTTAATGTCAAAGAGGAGGAGCTGGATGAAATGCTGAATGAGGGGAAAGGTCCCATCAACTTCACTGTGTTCCTGACTCTTTTTGGGGAGAAACTTAATGGTGAGAGCTCTCACAGATGTTCAAACTAATATCTGAATCGTCTTAATGAACTTGTACAATAAGCTCAACAAGTCTTGGTTTTCGTCCAGGTACCGACCCCGAAGACACCATACTTGCTGCCTTTAAACTCTTTGACCCCAATGCGACGGGCTTTGTTAATAAGGATGAGTAAGAATAATTTTATTCATTAGTTTTCGTATTATTCATATTTGCCCCGACACAACAGTATCTTATTCATCCTTTCTTCTCTGGCACTTGTTTTGGCCTGTGTATCCAGGTTTAGACGACTACTGATGAACCAGGCTGATAAATTCACAGCAGAGGAGGTTTGTGTTTCCTATTTTCATGGTGATCAACTCTGAAAATATTTTTTAACACAGTTGTGTTCACCAGGAAAATTGTCACCTTAAAAATCCTTTAGGTGGATCAGGCCTTCGCTCTGGCTCCCATTGACCCAACTGGCAACATTGACTACAAGTCACTCTGCTACATTATCACGCATGGAGACGAGAAGGAAGAATCCTAACAAGGACTGCAATCCTCTAATGTACCTAAATGTGTGGATAACTGTGTTTACACTGGCTGGTTATCACCCAAAAACATGAATGACTGTTAAATGGTTAGAAATGCTGGATTTGTGTCAGTATTAAAATATGGCTCATTTGTTTGTATGATACTGAGAATAAAGTGTTGGGCTCCTCAAAAGTTTCTCTTTGATTAGCAATTTTAATTTTGCCTGGCAAAACCTTACACAAATTTACATTAAAATAAAGGTCAGTTTTATAAAAATAGGAAAGAATTAAAAAGTGCTAAAAAAAAACAAACAAAAAAGTGATTCACTGATTTTCCCAGGACTGCATTTACAGGCATACTGGACAATTTTTAACTGTTTTACAGAAACAAAGATGTCAGTGGTTCACATTCACTGAGGCCTCAGTGCTGTTCCTTTCTTTTGGGTCACTGTTGCCATGGATACAACAACAAACAGTTCCATAAATTCCATGGCCACATTTTCCTGCTCACACAGCAAACAGGCAGTTAACAAGCTGGAGGTTGAGGAGTGTGTGAAACTCTGCAAGGCAAGCTCCTCTCTCAGCACATTTGCAGCAGCAGAGTTGCATCCAAATGACTGTGAGTTTGTTTTTGATCTCTGAAATCTGTAGTCCTACTGGCAGGGATGCCAATTGCATCTGGAGCTGCAGGCAGGGTGGATGTAGGAGTAGATACGAGCACGACATGGACACCAGATGGAGTGAAGAGAAATATCAAACCTGTCAACAGGAACTATAACTCCTATCTGCAACGGTGAGTGACATTACTGCACCTGAAATTCAACATGTGTGCTTTTTAAATGAAGAAGATTCATTTCTGTGTTCTTCACATTATAGCACCTTACAGGGATGTTTATAAAAAGAACATTTTAAGAAATTTGAAAGAAATTTGGTTCTGTCATGTTTCTTTTTCTGATAGAAAAAATAAAAGGCCCAATCCCCCAATCTTCTCATAAAGACACATTCAGTCGTCACTTATACAGCAACTAATTAAATAATGGTTCCACGTGAAGAGCAGAAACTACAATGCAACAACTTAATTAGCTAGCTTGGCCTGAAAATAACACAACAGACTGTTTGAGCCAGGGTTACTCTGAATGCAGAAACCATAGAGAACAGAAACAAAAGATTTGCCAGCTAGAGCAGCTTTATTGGCTTTTATTGCTAAGAGATAAAAGCAGCTTCATTTAAACCCTGCCTGTCTGAATCAACAGCAACCTGTTTGTCATTTGAACTGCACAGAGGGAGACGCACATATGAGGCACTAATCAGGCTCGTAAATATTTCACTGCGCCATTAGTTTCTCCCGGCTGGTTCTCTGAGAGGAAGAGACAGGAAGTCATATTATAAAGAAAGCTGTGGCACTCTGGCTGTTGTCCACTACACATTATTGGAGATAAATTAGACTCAGCTGAGTTTCTTGGCAATCATGTATAATCTTCCTTTCAATGGTGATGTTTTGTACTATTGAAATATGCAGCTGCAAGGATGCTGAGTGGTAGTAAAAAGCACAAGTCCTGCCCTCTCCTCATTGGCTCCCTGTCTATATTTAATTTAAGGACCTCACTGATTGGCACTTGGTCACACCTCACCTTATAACCCTTTATATATCTTAACAAAGCTCTCTTCTATGTCTCACATTTACAATTAAAACCAAAAGGTCAGAAAAGCCTTTGCAGAATGTTCTTGGAACTTTATGTCTTTGTCTCTTTGCATTTTTTACTTTCTGCTTTCTATTTTCATGTTCAAGCATAAACTTCACTTGATTTATACTTACAGATATCAGGAACAGAAAAAGCAAAACAAGAGTAACTTATTGCAGGTGAGTACTGTCAAGCAGAGGCTCATACCTGCCTGGTTCAGTGGCTATTGGGCACAACTTGGTACTGTGACTGTCTTGGGTGATTGATCGATTTTTGCTTTTCCACAGGGCACACAGGACAACACAGATCCAAGTGATCAGGAGAAGGGTGGTAAGAACAATTTGAAACATGCAAAAAGAAAAAATCAGGACAGCATCAAGATTTGCTGAAATTATAAGAGATACATTTTTAATTTAATTGAAGTGGCCAAAGAGGGGGACCCACAAGAAAATGGCAGCAGTGAAGATTCAACTTCAGGAAACCTATCCAGTGGAAAGACATCTAAGAAGTCTCTTATGTGTGTTCTCCTCTAAGTCCATCACCTCTCATGTGGACATTAAAAGAACTGGGCCTCCACCCTCAACGTTATAATGAATTAGTTAAGTGCCAAACCCTCTGCCTATTGTGTCCATGCCTTATTGTTCCTTTGCAGCTGTGTGAAAAAAATGGTGAGTGCTCATACATAACCAAAACACAGTGTGAGAAGTGTTTTGAAAAACTAAAGCTATTTATCTATCAGTGTTGCATTCAGTGGTGTAAATTTGTTTTCTTTCGATTGAAACCTATGTTTAATAGATGATTATCAGTGTTAATCATATTGCAGTACATTACCAAAATCTAAATACATATATATGAATCTGTTATATAGATTATATAATATATAATATCATGTTAAGATATGTTATAAAACTGTACAACTGCCTATGGCTTTGTTTCTCCCTTGCACAGCTACAACATACATGATGAAATTGAAAACCAAACTTTATTCTTTTTTAAAAAAAACAGCACATGAATCCACTGATGAGTCCACTGACAGTGAGTCATTCATGAATCCAGGTACTTGTCTGTAGTCATGTGTTTCGTTCAAAGCATTTTCCCAACATTGACATTCAATCACAAGAGCAGCCACAGCATCTTCAGCAGCAGCAAGAGGAGAGCTCAGCTTCTCATAGTTAGAGTTCAATAATGCACGTGTGTTTTCTGTGAATCACTGAAACCCTCCTCCTTTAAGCTGTACCTTCGGTTTCACAGTGTGTTAAGTCCACTTGGCAATTACAGGTCCGGCTTGTAAGAACATACTCAAGGAGGCCTGATTCCAGTGTATATACTCCTAAAACAAGGATTTTCATACAGGGTACTGATTGAGGACATCAGTCACTGTTGCTGCTGCTGTCATCTCCCACCACCATGCTGCTGTACTGCTTCTGCTGCTGCTCTTTAAATGAATCCTTCACCTTTGCTCTCTTCAGGCCTCCATCCCTGCAGAGATGAACAGGTGGAGGTGGGACATATTCAGGGTAGTGTTGTCATTTGACCAAACCTGTTTACATGTCATGGAATAACTCTGTCCAGCTAAAAAGGAACGTTTTTGTTTGGTGTTTCTCATGTTTGACATTCAGGACATTCATGTTCCTTTGTGAATGTAAGAATTTTGTAATTCCTTTACGTTACCATAAAACTTTAGAGTCCATTTAGTCAGTATGAGTTGATAAAAGGTTTTCACCAGCCAGCTGTGAAGCAGTGATTACATTTTTGTGCTATGGGTTGGATTCAGCCTGGATCTCATTTAAACTAAATTTTGACAGGATATTCTTCATATAAAAGTCATCTTCTTACAGACCAAGTCAAGAAAAATACTCCAAAACAATTAAACAGTTGAGCAAAGTGAAGAGGTTGAATCTTACCACTGTAGATCTAAGAGCCCTCCCTGGTGAGCGATGGCTGACTTTACTCTGTTGGCAAACTGGACAGCATCTTCTCCGTCCTGCCATTTTTGAATAAAAAAATACATACGGTCTACCATGATGTGTTTCTGGACACAAAACAGAGGGCTAATAGTGGCAGCTAGTGTAGTCACATGTCACATACTTTATGCATGTCTGTGTTCACAGGCTTCGCCACATGTAATACACACCTGTTGGTGCATGGCTGGCAAGTACCACACGTTACAGACGAGGGCCCAGCTGGTCATCATCCTCAGCAGGTAACTGACCATGCTGTACTTGGAACTGTTCCAGAAAGCATCTCCAAACTTTGGGTCATACTGAAAACACACAGATAATAAAAGTGAGGAACTCATGCCAGAAAAAAAAATCTGAATGGGGGATGGAGCCTGATCGTCAGACAGACAAGTACCTTCATGGCTACTGGGTATATCGTTGCTCCAATTTCAAAACTTCCCTTTTTAAACATCATGACAGATGTATTGTTGACGCAGGTTCCTGTGGAAACCAGACATGAGGAGATTAAAAGGGGACAGAGTTGTGTGAGCACAGTCCAAACCCACATGAAATAGCTGCTCATTTGTCACAGCTCAGGGGTCAGACTGCCACCAGGCACCGAGCTAAAACAGCACTCACTGAGCCTTATCTCTGATGAGACAAAGACAAACATAAAGGTGGTGTGGATAAAGTAACTCTATCTCTCTACGTGGTCACACGTACCCTCTGGGAATATCAATATGGGAAGCTTTGTCTTGTCACTCACATGATCCTTCAACCTGGAAGCAACACAAAGAGGTAATGGAAACCATTTCCCGGCTATATTAATATGTACATATTGTAGCTTTGAAGTGTTTTTCTTTTCACATTTGGGACAATACATCAAACATCTGGAACGAGTGTCTTGGGTGAAGATGCCATATTATGAGAAACTGGAATCCAAACTGTGAGTCATTGTTCAGTAGCAACTTTCCAAAACATATCTGTTCTTGTTTGGATAAGAAAACATACAGAAACTCAAGGAGACTTCACTGCCAGGAAAATGCCAGCCTCTCTTAATACCAGAGCAGCCAGAGAGAGAAAATACGGGCAAGAAAAACGTGCCAAGACAAGTCTGAGAAGACATGCAGGAGTTGGACTAGAAAACTGACCTTTTGGTCACTAGGTGGCGATCTTTCATCTCTGCTCTCTCAAACCAGACATGAGGACAGGACCTCACCATGGCTCTCTGGAGGATTCCCATCAAACCTCCATGTACCTGACCCACCTGACAAAAATATTTTGGCAGTTGTGGCACCTTGATTTAAACATTGCCTCATGAAAAGTGACCATCAGTGTGTAAATGTTAAAATAAAATAAGTGGCTTCTGTACCATAGCATAACACCCATCGTTGCACAGAATCACAATGTCAATAGGAGAAGTGTGATTGGCGACACAGATTCCTCCTTTTTTGGGTTTATTTTCCCTGTAGTTGTGAGATAAAGAGTCGGTATCAGAAGGTATTTTTGATCATTTTAGAAAGTTACACAATGAGGAGGCTCACTTACCGGTTGTGATAACGAATGGTGGCTGAAAGTCCTCGAGCACAGATCCTGTAGCACATCACATGGACCCATTCACTGAGCCAGAACTTAATCCTGAAAAAGAAAACAAACACAAATAAAGAAAATGTGGATAAAGCTGAAAGATGACTATTATTCAGAGTGTTAAAGTTTGTAGTCACCTCCAGTTTGGAAGTAATCCAACTGCGGATGTTCCTATGACCAACCAGGTGAGGCCGATGCAGGCCAGTGTTATCCTGCAGAAAGTGGAACACATGTATTCCTCAATTCTCAAGCAGAAACCCCCCCCCCCCAAATACACATAATAAAATAACCACAGAAAACAAATAGGTGAGAAGTCTTGTTTAGATGTTTAGAAGCTTTAACTTGTGGGCCAAACTTAAGTGAAAACTAACTAAGATCAAAATCACAGCCTTTATAAAGTACAAGATGCAAGGTCTTGGAGATTAGAACAGTTACAAAAGTGGCTGGTTTGATTGCATCAATAAATGCTCTTCATGTTGGTGAACAGGCAGAGACAACACATCCAGTTATTTGTAGGTGAATTCATATGAAGAAGAAGAAACAGGTCAAACTTAATCCCCTCTTATACCTTGTAATTTCCGAATGAGCTTCTACATTACCAAGAACCTTTGCCCACTGAGGTTTGATATTATGTTTGCCTACATGTGTACTACTACAGCTTAACTTTGCAGTAAACAGACTCAATTCAGTATTCAGTGTACCTGAGAGGGGCAAGGATGCAGTATCTCACAAAGATGCCGAGGCCGTAGACCAGCGTCAGCTTCAGACTGATGTACTGGAAATGGTTGTTGGTGCGAGTCAGTAAGTTCCAGGACACCAGCTCCTCCGAGGTGAACCTCTGAGTCACCTACATTCAAAAAAATGGTTAAAATTGACATTAGCATTAACATACTACTTTCAGTCTAAAATGCAAAACAAATGATTAAAAATCACTCATAACATTTAAATAATAAATTGTGTTCTGGAAAATAAAGTATGAATGTACCTCGTCGTCCACAATGCTCTCAATTCCTCTCCGTGTGAAATAGAAGCAGTCACTAAGAGTAAAATCACCTCCCACTGGTGGTTTGGGGCGACTGCGTCTAAGTTCTTCTAACTCTTTCTCCATAGAGCCATCTTCTCTCTGTATGAGACCTTACACAAACACACACACACACACACACACACACATACACACACTAAGTCATATTCAATCATCTGATAGGACACACTGTCTTTGTAGCAATCTGGAAGATAAGTCAGCCAAGCCATATCTTTCAAGATTGTGTTGAGGACAAGATAGTTTAAGTCAACAGAGGAAAGAAAAAAAAAAATCAAAGCTCAATGTGTTTCTTGGAATCACATTACATTCTGTACTTAACAAGAATGATGTGAAAATAAAATAAATGGCTACACTAAATCAAAGCTTAAAACCATCCAAACAGCTCTATATCATCTTAGAATGAACAACATGTCACCTTTGGCAGAACAAGCTAATTTCACCATGATATCCTGGCTCTGATAGATTCAGAGGCCAGAAAAGAGATTGTCTCTCATTGCAGCAGGGACTTTCCAAGAAAATTCACCTTAACTGACAAAATGGGTCAACAACCCACCTAAAACATGACCTTTCACCTTTTGACCTAAAATACATAAACCTGAAATACAGGAGCTATGTAGCCATTTAGAGAGCAGTCTTAGGTATCGATGGCTGAGCTGCCTGGGAACACAATCCACCCAGATCAGGTCTCAGAGCAGTAAAGAGTTGACCTCAGCTCTGTCCCTGCATCATCTGATAACCCACTGAGCAAAGTCCAAAATCTGGTAGCAACAAACCCTTAATTCAATATTCCATCAAACCTTTCAGGGTGATGCCTGCTTTGTCTCTGTTAATGAAACACTTTCCCTTCTTGTATTCAACACATTTAAAAATGTAACACTAAAACACTTTGGACTTTGCAGAGGCCATGGTTTGCTGACATAGCTAATGTTTTTATGTAGGGGATACCACCCTGTGCAGCTGAGGTACTGATAAAGAGTTGGGAAACAGTGTCTTGTGAGATAGGCAGAGTTCCCACAGCAACTTCACCTTGTTGCCTGTTGTAAAAGCTCTCACGTTAACAGAGTCACGGTGCCAGACAGAGATAGCCCTGCAGTCCCAAAATAAAACCATTTGAATCTGTCGTTCAAGGTCAGTGAGCTGTCAGCCTATGAGAAATATATCTGCATGCAGAGACAAAGAGCATTCTGAACTGCACATGTAAATCAATTTCTCTATCAAACCCAGGCAATATCATTGCAACATGCTTGTTCAGACTTGTAATAAAGTCTCTTATGAAATCCAGTATTGCTGCATGACATGTCTGTCACTAAACCCCAATCTTTCACAATAAAGGATATGACCACATATTTCTTTGGAGTGCCCTTTACACAATCTATCTATCTATCTATCTATCTATCTATCTATCTATCTATCTATCTATCATTTTTAACTCACCGTTAGATGGAGAGGCTTTGAGTGTTTTCTCATCTTCATTTGCCTTCTGTATCTTCAGAGTGGCCCACTGCAGACAACGAAAGGCAGAGCACATTCATGTTGTATGTGTCCCAGTGGATGAGAACATCTGCACAGCTTAACACATGTACATATATGAGGAGCATCACAATAAAAACATCGGTACCTCTAAGGTTTTGACCAGGATAGTCATGTAGGTCTCGGAGATGCCCAGCGAGAAGCCAAACATAGCTGGGACCATGATGAAACTGATGATGAGGTACAGCCAGATCTTCAGAGCCCAAAGGGCTCCGGCCCAGAAATCCTCCATCTCCACCTGATTCCCCCCAGTATACAAATGCAGCCCTGTGGCTCAGATGTGGTGTAGTCCTGTGAGGAAAAACGAGTTTTTGTCGTTAGTCACTATTGCCACTAAAATGAAAATCCCCCCTCTCAGCCCACGGAGGTCATCAACAGCCACAATGACAAGGGACACAAAATAAACAGTTCAGTTAATTTAATCAGGAGAAAAGTCTCAGCAGGTCACAGTACACCTCACAGCAACACACTCTGACAGGGCGCACTGAAACACACGATCAGCATTCCTGCCAATATAAACAAATTCATAAATAACCAGAGTTTGACAGGAGTCTCCTGTACTTACACTACAGGACTGTACACAAAACGGCATTATTTCCGCTATTCCGTTATTTTCGAAATACATAAACTCAACTTACCTGTCAAACTTAAGCCCATGTCCTTTCTTCCTGACGAGTAACTCCTGGGACTGAGCACAGTGAGCAAACACGCCCATTTACTAGAACAAAGTTCACGGAGCAGCGGCCAGCGGCGCCTCCTGTGGACAGAAAGGGAAGCGCAGCCTCCAACATCGACAGCACAGTTAAACATGCGGACCACAGTTTGACACATTAAAGAAAGAACCTGCATAAATGAGTGGACAAGCATAACGAATACAGGTGCTTCCACACAGGTGCACTGCATGGTACAATCAAGCATTAAACATCCAATCAGTCTCATCAGTTGCATGTATAATATATTGAGAAAAAGAACTAAGAGACTTTGAAAAAGGGTTGATGTTGGGGCACTGGTGGCGGGAGCTTCAGTCCGTGTTTCAATAGGAACAGCAAATACTATGACATCTGTTTTAGATCAATGAGAAACACATCCGTCAACATGGCTGTAAATTGTGGTTGACTGCACTGACTGACTGTGTTGACTGAGAAGTTTGTGCATGACAGCAATATTTGAGGAAAAACAGAAGAGCAATACTACCACAGGTGAAAAAGAGTGATAATGGAGGAGGTGATGAGAGTCTCAGCAGGGACAGTCTGTGGACAGCTTCACAGAGAGGAATATTATAGTAGCAGTGCATAAACCCCTCATTACAAAGATGAATGCACATTTGAGAGTTAATTGGTGAAAGAAAACACAGGCATTGTGCTAGAGAGAAGTGGAAAAAATGATTTGGTCAGAGGAGTCATCCTTCACAATATTGTTAACAAGTTGGCAAGTGTGTGTACGGTGTATAGAAGAAGAACTGTATTGGCCTAAGCGCTTGACCCCTACAGTGAGAGTATCCAGTGGCTCAGATATTCTGTGGGGCATTTCTCTCTGTAGGTCACTGCAAATCAAAGCAAAATCTTCTGAGTTTATCCCATGATGAAGCATTTCTACCTTGATGGGAGTGGTCCCTCTTCCAGTAACTCAAATAAACACTTATGGGAGAATTTGATGTCCACCAGCGTCTTCCAAGCACCTCATAAAGGAGTTTCTAGGTGTTCAGTTCTCCAGTAGAGCTTGGAAACTTGTACAGTCAATGCAAAGGTGGACTAAAGCTTTACTGGTGGGCCCATGTCACCAGTCAGTGTAAGTTAAACTAATGGCATGAAAACATTGTTCACTATGGACCTTGTAATAAGATGCTTTGGTCAAAAATGACTCTATTTCTGCACTTAAAAAAAAGATCTCTTCACGTTGCTGGAGAAACAACTTGATTTCACCGATTTAATAATGATTTTTAGGTTCTCTTGTCTCTTATTCTCTTGACCACTAACCCAGCTGCTGAAACAATAAAAATGCTCACCTGAAACATGATACATTTTAGGAAACGGTAATACGACTGTCATAAAATGCCCCAGGCCTGTCTGACATGTTACTCACCACAACACAGGGAAGCCTTTATGAGGAATGTGGACACAATCCCTCTGTGTAGCCTCTGTCTCCCACCTAAGACTAACAAAAGGTCCTGATTATTTTCCAGGTTCAGACGTTTCACAGTCTGTTGCACATTACTGTAACAGAGGACTTTAGGGGGTCAGTTTGGGTAATGTCTCTGGGAATGATAAAAGGTTGATTCATTCTGCGACTGAATCTAATCCAGAGAGCTCCCCGGACCACAATCTGGATATTTGGCAATGATGCACAGAAAACTGGCTGCCTGCCACATTAACATACAGCAATACATCCTTTTATGATGATGCAATTCATGTTTAAAAGGCCATACTCCCTCATTCAAAAATATGTGATTGTTTTGATTTGCTGATACAGTTGTGAGCAATAAGTCATTATATAATAATTTTAGACCAGATAGAGAATCCGTGTGTAGCAAAACAAAGGCCATCAGCACACTATTTGTCCTTTAATGTTAGGCTTGTTAACTCCAGTAAAGCAGTTCTTGTTTGTAGTAAAATAGCTGTTTTTTATAACTTAAACCATCAACATAAAGAGCTTACTTCTGAGGTTGGTTTTATTAGATCCTGTTCAAGGAAACACCCTTGTATGGCCCATTAGTCATATATCCGTGTGGAGTTGTATGTTCACTAGTTGCTGAGTTATTTTTAGCGGGGCACTTAAGTTTCCAAAATTAGCATCTTTGTAGTCCAGCAACAGATTTCAGAGAGATTGAGAACATTTACCGAATGTTTCTCTCGGTTTAGTAACAGCCACGGCCCCAATATCAAGCAGTCCTATGTACAGCCAAAGCTGCAGGACTTCAAAATGCTTGGTCCTGAAAATAACCAAGTCAAATCTTCTTTGACTCACATTTGACTCATATTTGCCTTTGCCAAGATTTGAAAGTCTATTGTAGGTCCACGAGCATATACAGTATTTTCTTATATAGATAGAGAGATACAATTTCAAGAGGAACCCTCAGAGGATACGCTTCAGAAAAGCCCTTTACCCTGAACTACAGTATGTTAGTTCACAGGGAAAGCAGCAATATGGAATGAACAAATATTTGCCCCTTTAACTAAAGTAAGAATGATTGTATTTGCACAGGATGTGTCTGTTGTTTGACTTTTAAACCTTTTCCTCTAAATTTTTTTTACAGTACAGTAACAGTACAGTAACAGTACAGTATGCAAAATATATACTATATACTATTCTAAAGTAGAGTTTTGTCATAGGAGCAAGCCTTTGCCTTCCTGTGTGCATCTATTTTGAACCATAGAGTACAAAAAGGTATAGTTTGGTCAGATATCAGTTTATATACAATTACATAACAGCAGTGTGACTCATTCTCTACAAACCCACAAAACAGCTTTTACATTTGTAAGTCTTGATCTTTGAGTGACAGTAATTAGTCTTATCATGGGGCCGATAATGACATATTTAATTTTAGACAGATATGGACTCAGGAAGTGTATGATTGCGAAGACATATTTGAAAACTGTTTTAAACTTTTTATTTTATCGCTTTAACATAAGATGTATGTTGAATACGTGTATAACATTTTGCATGTTGAATCAAGTCTGAGCAGGGGACTAATATGCACACTAATGCTGATTTGTTTAGATTAACACTAATGTAGTGCAACAATGACATACGTAAACATTCCCTCGTTGCATCCATAAAGTTTTATCCTAAATGATCCGCATCATGTGTTTTTAGGTAGAGGCAGTGCATTTTCCCGTGATGTTGCAGGACTAAATGACAAGTCTCGACACAGGACGGCTGCTTTATTCAAATCAACGAAACTTCTCCCTCCGCACCAACGATCGTTGCTTCACTCCCCCTCGTTCCTCACAAGGAAAGTAGACACTGGCCCAGAGAACACTCCTCCCCTCCTTCCTCCGCAGAGCCGGAGCTTTCTCCCCTCTTTAAACCATGATCTGGCTCCCAGGGTCTTGCTCGATGCATGTTTCCCTTCGTGAGGGCAGATTTCTGAGCTTGTCCATGTCATGACACAGTGCAGCGAGGGATCGAAGTGGTCGCCTTTCACGCCACTGGAACCCCACTGCCCAGGACTCTTTTGCAGCGCTTTGAGTTTGGTTCCATGAAATATGCGATGTTCGCAGGAGTGCCCGGTTCTCCTTCTGTTGCACTTTGTTTTAATTTTGGCAGCCGGCCACGAAGAGTCCTCCGACTCTGGCAGACTCCTCTCCCTCTTTGCAGAGCAAGGTCAGTGTGGTGCACTTATAGGAGAAGCTGCGTTCATGTGTGAATTAAGTGGAAATGTTTGTGCAGTGAAGTGCATAGCAGCATCAAATTGTGTTAAAGGTGTATCTGTATATCAGTGTATCACAACTGCATGAACTGTATGGACTGGTTGGTAAGATGGTTTGTATTTTATTCAACTCTATCCTGCAGGTCAGTTGTCCCAGTCAGAGTCAGACCTGTCCATTGTCCACCCAGTGAAAACCACCGCTGATGGAGAGTTCATCTCCCACTCTGTGTCTCACCACTTCAAGGGTGGGCGAGTCAGGCGTGACCTGGGAACCCTTGGTTTGGAGGGACAGGTTTACTACAAGGTCAACTACAGGGGTCGCACTTTAATGTTCAATTTGACTGAAAACAATCACCTGGTCTCAAGTGACTACATCCTGGAGAGGAGGAACGGCAGTGCCAACAGGACTCAGCATCGTCTTGCTGAGGGGAATTCCTGCCACCTCCTTGGCACCGTTGAGGCCTCCGATGTGCGAGGAACAGCTGCCATCAGCACCTGTAAAGGGCTGGTAAGGAATCCCATAGTATTACATGCATAAAATGACACAAGAGATAAATTTAACCCTCTGTCTCATTCATTAAATTTAATCCTTTTAGTCTGCACAAAGCTTCCTAGCAGCATATAAATCTGCACTCAGCATCATATTTCTTAGAAAGATTTAGTTTCAATGGGCAGGAAGGTTTTTTTTTTTAAATACACGGGGGGGATCACTCTGGGGAAGCTGGTATGTGGCGTGAGCAGTCATAGGCTGTTAAGCAAACCCTTCCATCTGACAGTGCCCCATGTGTTAGTTTGCCCTTCAAAGGCTTCCTGACACTATTTGCAGAACGAGTGTGCAGCAGACCTGCTGACGGCTGCTGCTTCTCGGCCAACCACGAGACCCATCCTGTCTTCCTTGTCTCTCAGATGTTTTCCACTGTACTTTCACCTTCACTCATTCATTCATTCATGTCGCCTCCTAGTCCTGCAAAAACTCTTTGCAAACCCCCCACCACTGGATGTTCAGTGTTACTTTGTTCTACGCTGATGGAGAGCTCCAGTAATAGAATTTGGCACATTTTATAGACTGGAACAATAAGGTTTGACAGATGGAGAGACAGGAAATAGGGCCATACTTTTTATTCAGAGAATTTGTCCTTTTTTTTTTTTTTACTTCTCATGGTGTTTCTAGTAAGTAGTTCAACTACAAAGAAAAGAAGACAGCTGGTCGGCAGAGAGAAAAATCTGAAAAGAGATGAGCACCATATGAACATATTTGGAAAAATTTATGTTGCACTCATGGCTGAGAATTTGAGTTTCTAGGGCTTTCATTCTCAGGATAATATACAAAACATACTATCCAGCCTTTTTGAAATAATAACTGATTCATACCATTTAGACCCATATTTTCAAATCACTATATAGTATGAAGATATGTAACTTCCCATCTCTTAAATTATGGGATGTGTCAGTTTTAGACCTGAAGAATGTTTCAGCGTTCGTGTTTGATTGTGTCACAGCAGGAATGCCTCTCCTGCAGGGTCTTGCCTCCTGCCCCTCTGTTATGTTTGTGTGGGTTCCACTGCCTCTTCCTGCCAAATCCTGTAAATGCAGTTCATTTGAAAAGTGTTTTATGTCACTCTAGATTCCAATTATCTACAACCTACCGCACTAGAAGGTGGTTTTCCTGCAATCCCGCGTTCCCCAGTATGTCCCGGCTCTCCAAACTACCAGCGAAACCACAGTGATCAATTACACTGGTTTTCTGTCCTGTGGAAGAAGGTTTATAGCAGCTAAGCCAGGAAGAGAGAGAAAGAGAGACCACTAAACAACTGACAGAGCGATGTGGGAGGGGAAACCCTGCCAGCTGCTGTGGAGTCATGCACCCTCAGGAGACAGAAAGAGATGGACTACTTCAACGTTCATTGATTGGTCATTCTTTAATCATGTTTTAGTTACTGAAGGCTTTAAACAAACAGGGAACTTAAGCAAAAAACATTACAAAGTACAAAGTAACCCAAACATTTACAATTTGTTTAGAACAGTTGGGATCCATCTCTGATTTTTTACTATTTGATGTAATCTAGTGTACTGAAATCAGATTCAGTTTATTTTTGTAACAACTGAACAATTACTAATTCATGAATATTGTTGAGAGCTACATTTCTGCAGTTTCTGAATAATTCCAATAGTGCTAATTATCCACCTCTTGTGCTGATCGATTGTTTGAGCCAGCAGTTTCACAACTGAATTACTCGTGCCTTTGTTGGTGAAGCAAATTATTAGGTGATATGTTTGCACAACAGACATACCTGCCTTAAGCTGTACTCATGGGCAGCTAGATGGTTTCCACAACCAAATCTTTCATCTGAGTGTGTTTTCTTGTTTCCATATCATGGAAACATATCATGGAAATAAGAATGGAAGAAGAAAAAATATTGCGATCCATTTAATCACAAACTGTGATCCTCAGTTTACATTCTGATCTTTTCACAGTTTTGAAATACCATCTCAACTAGAGCCAGACTTGTAATAGCGTTTCTCCATTTAACACTGCACCAATATTGCATGTAAGATTTAATTTAAAGTTGTAAACAGAAGCCAGGAGATACACTAATCATAAAGTAAAGCTTTTCCAAATACTCACAACTCTAAGAGAAGGGATCAAAAGCAGTTGCACAAGCTACTTATCCACAATGCCACTAGCTATAACTCAGGTTGTATTGTTTACAATATGTCAACCCAGCAAGAGCCACGTTCAGCATTTCATCCAATCACTCTAACACCAATACATCACCCATCTGTTTGAGAAAATGAATCCCCTTTGCTCAAGGAAATAGAGCTGTGCTGCAGTGCGATATAGTTACTTTACTAGTGATTTCAGGCTCCCCTTCACCTTGCTGTTTGCTGCACAGGTGAAACAACAAGGTCCAGAGGAATTGGCTGGAGGTTGCTGCCTCTGTCCTTTTTTTGATTTTTCCATGGGAAAACATTTAATTCAAGCAAAGCCGAAGTGGAGACATCCCACTAATGCCTAAGGTGCAACACAAAGCGAGAGCATGCAGGTTCAGACCTATTATGTCAGTATGTTCCTCACTTAAATGCATGTTTCTTCGCACTGTGCAGATGAAAAATGATAATGTGTTTGACCTCTGAGGAGGAAATTAGCTCACAGGCAAAATTATCTAGGTAAAGAAAATAACTGAGGACAAGCGAGTGTAGTGACACCTGTAATTATCAAGAAAGGGTAGTCTAAGAATAAACGCAAGTTTGTTTGGTTGAAAATTGTTGTGATAAATCATATTGCAGTAATGAGCACCATCCGCCCCCGCCCCTCCTTGTGTCCCACTAATCACTGCTGAGGCCACAGGCTGTGTAACAGCGGAGACATTATTCCAGACCTAGTTGGCCAGTGCTACAAAACCCACAGAAGCAGGAAACAGAAATAAAGCAGTTCCACATGGCCGATGTATTTAGAACACAGACCTGTGTTATGGTAACCTCCCCTGGCTCTGGCACCTCACACCCAAACATGCTTCCTCTAGGTCAGAGGAGGGGGATTAATGGAGGGGAGGAGGAGGAGGGCTGGAGGTGGCAGAGGGAGAAGAGGTGTCGAAAGTGCAAAGTGAGCTTCAGTGCAAGGCTGCTTCAGCTGCCAGAGAATTCAGGATTTCAAGCAAAGAAACAGTTTTAGAGTAATCCTTTATTCTTGTTTAAATGGGAAACAACGTCCTAGCTGATATTCTTTCAAGCTTTCTTTGTTTGTTGAGCGCAGACATCAGACAGGGTCTATACATGGTAATTTAAGGATCACAAGTAACACCATAACCACATTGTACAAGCAAAGCCTTGCAGACTGCGCTGCACAGTAGGACTGCATTTGGTATGCAGATAATACAGATCATGCAGAGCAATGGTCTGAATGTTTGGATGGGCCTCTCTGTAGCATTCCTTCTTGGTTGATCTCCACCACCTGCTTTTTTTCTGCTGGGACTCGCTTGGAAGTTTAACACTCAGGGAAAACTAGACAAGACGACAAGGAGGCAGGATAACAGAAAATACCAGCTAATCCATCTTAAACTTCGCCCTTAATTTTATTCACAAGTTTTTGTATGTTTTTCATCTTGCTGTGGGATGGTACAAATGCAAAAACAAATTTTAATCTGTGAAATATCTTAAAACTCATCATATATATGATGCATATAAGAAGATGCACAGAGCAACAGTGTAATCAGCTGAGCGTTTTCTTCACAGGGCCTATGGGATGCTCTCCCAACTGACCGTAGACGTATCAGCCCGCATGCTTTGCAGATGAGTCCACCACAGCTCAGGGACCCCTGGCTGAAGGCCACATTCTGAGTCAGTGGAAAACCCTTTCTAAATACTTTATTTAATCTGAGCTTGGGAGAAATATAACCAACCCTCAGACATATACAGAGAATTTTTGTTTATCATTTGCAATGTTAGTATTGTTCTTCTGGGGGGTTTTCACATGGAAAAACAAGTCCTAGCAGCATAGTTTAACCCCACAGTTTCTGTTCCAGTTTGTGGACACTCTATCTTATTTTAAAAGGTCCACTGTAGCAGGTGGAGTAATATAGTCTTTACAAAGGGAGCACTCCTCTGGATTTGTACTTTCTGAACTCCCTTGAGTGGAGAAATGGGATACCCAGTTAGAGCTCTGCAGCACTGCTGAATGAATGTGGCTGAGACTTATGTCCCGGGAAACACATGTAAAACTTGTCAGGATGGCCCAGAAAGATGAACAGTGCGTAACTTCAGGAAACAGCAGGGTAGACCCTTGGACGCACAACTGGCCAAACTGTAAGCACTGGATGGCCTAATTTTTCACATCTGCCTCTGACTCCTTAGACACAGAGAGGAGATCCAAGAATCCAATCCAGCACTCACATTTCTAAGAAGTCATTGTGTTGGTCTTGTTTGACTCAACAAATGTGAAATTATTGTTTTTTTCAGTTGTGTGTTATATCCCATTTTGTGCTCATTCACCCGTATAAACATTTTAACATGGTAAAATTACTGCTGACGCAAAAGGAAAACACACTCAGTTGTTCTTATTCCATCCATTTGACTCTTGAAAGAATTATGCATCCCGGTCTCATTCTGTCTTCTAAAAGTTGGTTTAGGGGGACAGGGAGGGGTTCATCTCAGAACAGTCTGGGCTTGTCTGGGCTCAGCCTGACACAAAACCAACACACACTCGCACACGCACATGTTTCACACACAAACAATCAGCTTAATGAACAGAACTTGCAAACAGTGCCATTCAAATGCATGTGTTTAAAAAGGAAAAGTAAGGGATTTGACAGAAGCCTCTTTTGTGTGGCTGCATGCACATACGTTTTCATGTAGGTGTGTTTGTGTGTGGGGGCGTGTTTCTATGTACTTCTGTGTGTGTTCACCAGCAGACCTCACCAATCAGCAAGTAAGTAGTCTTCACCAGTAAGAACACGCATGGCATACTTAAGAACTCTGTATTGCTGCTGCAGACAGAGAATGTGCCTCAGGGAAGGAGAAAGGTTCATATTAAGATCTATTGACTAATGGTGGAAATTACTGAGGAATTACCTTTTTTCTGCAGGAGAGAAAGTCCAACCTCTCACCTTTTAAGTGTGCAAATTATTGAAACACGACAAATTCTGGTGATATATCACTGCGCTCATAAATGCTATAACACAAAGGCATTGTAGGCAGCAACTTTTGTCTTTTAGTCACAGTCTGAGAATGCCTGGCATCACAAAGGAGTTGTTAAGCTGCATTAGGCAAGAATTAGAGCTAAAAAATAATCTTTTTAATCTCAATTACAATTTGGAGCTGAGACTGAGCAGCACATCGTGTCCTGAAAAATTCAGCAATGTTGATGTGTGTATCTGTCTTTTAAGTACACAAGAACTGATTGATCAATGACAATACTTGTTCTGCCCAGACTCAGTCATTTCTATTCAATGCATATTCATTTTTGTCATTTTAACTTTCCTCAGAGAGGATTCTTCTCCATGCCAGAGGGACACTTTTTTATTGAACCTGTCCAGAAATCTCCTGATGATCCTGCAGGGACCCCGGAGCCTCACGTTGTCTATCCAAGAGTTACTACAGGAAGTCACAGAAAAAAACGCAGTCTTGAGTCCAAAGAAACACCCAGCCCTTGTGGAGTTCAAGGTGTGTATCTGAATGTGTGTGTGTGTATGTCTGTGTGTGTATGTGTATGGTACTGCAGATGTTTGTGTAATTGTACACAAGTGAGTACTGTTGTGTGTCAAGCAAGGATAAGCCACAAGTGTACTGTACATGATATCTTCCACTGTACGTGCTGTAGATGCCCCAAGCGACTCTGTCCAGGTGGAAAGGGAGAGGGAGGAGTGGGAGAGGGAGCAGCGGAGGGGGGAGAATCAGACTCGATCCCGCTCGCAGCGCTCAGTGAGCAGAGAGCGATGGGTGGAGACCATGGTGGTGGCTGACTCCAAACTCATTGAATACCATGGCAGCGATAATGTGGAGGCCTACATCTTCACCATCATGAACATGGTGAGGATTTAGGGTCAACTTTTGGTATTACTCTTTACACATCAAGGTTTCTGCACAGATGTTATGTTTTTAAATACTTTTAGCAGTGATGACATTGTGTTGACAGGTGGCTGGGATCTTTCATGATGCCAGTATTGGGAACGCCATCCACGTCATCTTGGTTCGCCTCATTCTACTGCAGGGAGAAGAGGTAACACATTCCTAAAAGAGTTTTTTTCTCAGAAATATCAATGCGATATTTTTTGCTTTTGGCAACACCTTCATTTTGAGTTGGGAAAAGAAAAGCACATACATTCCTATCTGGGCTTGTTGGGAGGTGAAGTCAGCTGGGAGGCTCATCTTCATTCAGCTGTGGTTCAAGATTCTTGCATCCTTCGTATCCAGCTAAGGATTTGACCCACATTCAATATTAATATTTGTACATTGTATGTACAACTATGTAAAACACTGACCACGAAAAACAGTTATGGTCTTGTTTGTCCTTTTATCATATTGTGTATTACCTGTTTAAAGGTGATCTAGTTGCACTTAGGTTATGTGCACTGTGGGCCTGCTGTAGCTGAAACTGATGAATACCTGCAGTATGTCACCAAATAATGCCAAAAATGCACAGAGTGATATTTCTAGTTCTGCTGTTTGTTGCAGAAAGGGTTGAAGATTGTTCACCATGCAGACACCACTCTGGCCAGTTTCTGTGCTTGGCAGAAGAACCTCAATCCTCAGAGTGACACACACCCAGCTCATCATGACCTGGCTGTGTTGGTCACCAGGTAAGTGGCACACAAACAAGCATTTCAATTCATAATTTAATTGAAATCATACATTTCATGCTCTGGTGGTAGGGTCTCTTTATGGTGGAAATGAGGCATGTACACACCTAATTTGTGTTTCCTCTGACCCAGGAAGGACATCTGTGCTGGAATGAACCAGCCCTGTGAGACGCTGGGTCTGTCTCATCTGTCTGGGATGTGTCAGCCACACCGTAGCTGCAATATCAATGAGGATTCAGGACTACCTGTTGCCTTCACAGTCGCTCATGAGATGGGCCACAGGTCTGTATTTGTGTGTGTGTGTGTGTGTGTGTATTTGCATTGTTGGGAAACCCTGAATAATGGAATATTATAACAATAGGCCACATGACAAAGAAAGCATCTTGCTCCCATGATCAGTTACTCTACGGGAATATACAGCTGCATCATTAAGTCTCCTAGCATTAGGAGAATTGGCTGCGTGTGAATAATGGCTGGTATCTAATAACAAGACATTAAACAAACTGATACCTGAGAAGACTGATGTGACGTGGGTGTAACAGTTTATTTAGTAACAGTAAAAGTTGAAACTGAGAAGTTGTTGTTGAAGTTTCTTTCCAGCTTCAGATTACTCCAACACAGAAAAGCACAATTCACATAATTGGTTGATGAAGAAAATATTCAGATCAGGAAAAGTTCTAATGCTACACTGGAAAAATACTCCACTACAGGTTCAAGTCCTTACTAAGGTAAAAGTATGTAAATGTCTTTGGGGAAAATGTACTTAAAGTATTTATTAAAGTAATAGTACTCAATGTAGAAAAATGTCCCCTGTGACTACTTCTATGTATTGTGGCACATTATTATTAGTAGTGCTTTAATGTAAAAGTAACCCTCTTACTTTTTGCTTTCTTTTACTTTTACAATGTTAAATATTTGTATATCTTTGTATTCCTCTGCTGATTATTTTCTCATTGATCATTTTATAACAAAACATTATAAATAACCAATAATAATATCTTAAATCATAAATAACAATCATCAATAAACTAAAAAGTACGATATTTCCCTCTGAAATAGTCAATTAAAGTGCTTGAGTGAATGTATTAACTTACAGTCCAACAATGCCTTGATCCAAGTTTTCTACTCCAGAGCATTAATGAACTGCAGCTTAAGTGTCAGTTCATTCAGCAGTTGATACAGACTCCATCTATAGTCGACATCTGAAAGAGCCGGGAGGCATATAGCTTAGAAACAGTAATGAATGACGAAAAACAGGCAACTCAGTAAAATGCTTGATGAAACTTCCTCTTCGCTCCATTTAACCCAAAAACCTGAGCTGAGACCAAACTCCACCGTTTGTTATGATTATGATGTAGAAGTTATGTACAAATCTTTGCAGCATCCTGTTTTGACAAGAAACAAATGTACTTTGTGGCTTTGTACGAACAGGAAATGCTGTAAGACATGTACAAACAAAAGTTATGAATTGACTCTGGACCTATTTCAGATTTGGAGGCACGCGTATTACTTGCATGTATCATAGGTTTGGGACACGTCACTGCTGGATTCTGTTGGGATTAGCAAGCTGTTGAGCTCTGTTGTTTTCGCAGATCCAAAAGCTCACGGCGTCCACCAATGCAGAGCATTTATTCTTGTAAAACACTTCCTTATGATAATGTCATATTTTGTCGCGTTTGACTGTGTTTGAGTACAGCTTTGGGATTCATCATGACGGCCAGGGTAATGACTGTGAGCTGGAGGGGAGGCACCCGTTCATCATGTCCAGACAGCTGATGTATGACAGCTCGCCTCTGACTTGGTCCTCCTGCTCCAAAGAATACATCACACGCTTCCTTGAGTAAGGCTGGATTCAGACTTTCCTTTGAAGCCATTAATCGTAACATAATTACGCGATTCATTTATTTTTCTTTGCGGAGTCAAGTTGTCTGCAAGTTGTGTGAAATGTCTAGGTTGTGCAATCTTGGTGAAAGTGGGAGTAATTCCAAACTACAGTGACTCCCCCTGGATGCAGATTAAGTGGATATACTGGATGCAGATTTGAGTGGAGAATAGAAATTGATCCAAAACCCACAGTGGGTGTGGTGTGTGTTGGAACAAGTTATACAAACGCTGATGGGCAGCAACACATCAACCAACCTTTGAAAAGAGAAATGAAGAATATAAGTGCAAACATGCTGAACAAGCACGCAGCATCTGAAGGCAAAAAAAAAAAAACCCTGCAAATCAGAGAAAAGCGAGAGGAGCCTAAAGCAACATAAGAGGGTAGTCACACCCTGCTGGGCTTTAACGCTCATTATTTTCTATTAAAAACTGTGTCAGTTCAATAATCCTCTGAACTCCAACCTGTGAGTCAGCATAGTTGCCTTTAACAAGTGGTTTTTGTAAATTGTTCTATTCTAGTTCTTCTAGATTTTCTTTTTTTGTCTGAATTTTATCTGAATGAATCTCAATTTTGCTAGTAATTCAAAGCATGCAAGCTACTGTTAGCAAGTATTTCTCTCAAATAAACTCCCCGCAAGTTTCAAGTTCCCGCTCAACCATCTCACCTTGTGCACCTTTCTCTTTTTTGCTTTCACACCTTTGTTTCTCTGTCTTAGTCGGGGCTGGGGTTTCTGTCTGGATGACCGTCCTTCCAAGAGGGATCTAACCACTCCACTGGCTCGCCTCGGTGTTCGCTACACCACACACCACCAGTGCCAGCTCCAGTATGGTCCAAATGCTACTTTCTGCCATGAGGTTGATGTGAGTATTGTGCACCTGAATGTCAGATATCCTTCAGAAAATTGTCCTTTTCTCATTGTTTTTGGATCATGTCTTTCTTTCAGAACGTTTGCCAGATTCTTTGGTGCTCGGTGAACGGCTCTTGTCGCTCCAAACTGGACTCCCCTATAGATGGCACTCGCTGTGGACCAGAGAAGGTGGGCAGTGTCAGTTGCTTTGTCTTGTCATGGTTTGGATTTCATGAGCCTGGGGATGGAGATGGTTAGCTCTACAGAAATGAAGCTAGTTGCTGTTGCAGAGCCTGAAGTATTGTGTCACATTACTAGTGTCAGTTAAGTGATCTTATGGGCATTTTCTCCTCCAGTGGTGTATCTCAGGAGAGTGTGTGATTGTGGGCAAACTTCCAGAGACGGTGAATGGAGGCTGGGGACAGTGGAGTACCTGGTCATATTGCTCCCGGACCTGTGGAACTGGAGTTCAGACAGCAGAGAGAGAATGCAACAACCCCAAGTGAGAGCTGACTTTATATCTGCCTCACACCATGAAGCACATTTGATCTGCTCCTTTCTCTTCTTGTTACTAAACCTTTCTCGCAGTTCACATGTCTTACACAACAGATGACACCCTGAAACTATGCTGGTTAACATGCTTGATTCAAAGCATGCTAATGTTTTCCATAGACCAGAGTTCGGGGGCAAGTACTGCACAGGGGAACGGAAGCGTTATCGGACCTGTAACACGAAACCCTGTCAGAAGAATACACCAACCTTTCGAGAGATGCTGTGCAGTGAGTTTGACACTGTGCCCTACCACAATGAGCTCTACAGGTGGATTCCTGTGGCCAACCCATGTAAGTGGTTAAAGCTTCAATTGCACTATTAGATAGTACAGATGCAGTTAGTAGCGAGTGCTTCATTTGTAAATCAGAAGGTGCCAGAACTAAACCCTGGTGCTTACAGGTCGCACTTTCAAATGACCTGCGTGATATAAATGATTTAAAATTAACAATAATTTAAAATTTACAATGATGTCAGGCTGCTCTGCACAACACACACACAGGCTCACATCACCTCATGTATGCCTCATGCTTAGAGCACTTGCGTTCAGAAGTTTATTTCTCAGCAGATCTTAAATGTACAATAAGACAACAATACTTCACAGCTCACACTAAAAACTCACACAAAGCTTTCTTGAAATAACATTGCAGGTACTACTCAGAAAATTAGAATATCCTGAAAAAGTGCATGCATTTCTGTAACTCAACTTTAAAGGTGAAATGTACATATTATATAGACAAATAGTATGCGAATCAATATATTTCAAGCTTTTATTTGTTTTGATTTTGCTGGTTAGGACTTGCAGCTTCAGAAAACCTCAAATTCAAAAACTCAGAAAAGTAGAATATTGCTTGAAATCATAATCATAATCAGCAAAATTACAACAAAAAAAAATGCTTGAGATATCTCACTTTGCATGTAATGAGTCTATAAAATGTATTGGTTTCACCTTTTATGTTGGATTGCCTGAATAAAACAACTTTTACATGATATTCTAATTTTCCGAGTAGTACCTGTATTAGGATTGGCGCAGCAGCCCATTCAAACCAGTTCAAACAGCGCCCTATTAAAAGACAAATTTATGCTTGCCTTATCTACCTGTCACCCCACACCACAGCCATGTCCCAATGTTGCTTCTCCTGTTTTGAGTTTACTGCTAGTGTCTGTGGCATTGTTTTGTCCTTGGGTGACCCATCACTTTAAATATGGGACTATGGGACTATGGAAATATGGGACTATGGATAGCTAGTTTCCTTTACAGTTGCATACTTCTGATCCGCTCTGCTTCAGTGTTCTGAATGCAGCAGGTTTTGCCAGTTTGACATTACATAGGCCTAATTATCCAACAATCTTAATGATCAGTGCACTTGTTTGTAGCAACACTCCCAGGTTTTTGAGAATAAATCTAAGCTAAAAAAGGATGTGAAATTTGTGAATGTGTTATTATGGTTGCTTTAGACCATTAGAAGAATAGGTACCAGAACACATGCAGTTCAAAAAATAAGAGTTCCTGTCCAACGGGATCTGGCACAAATTACATCCTACAATTTGCAAGTTTTTGCACTTCCACTTGTTACATCAGAGGATCTATAGCTGTGATTGCAAGTGTCACCCAATAGGGGGCTGCATTTACACTGGAAAGCTCCCATTGAGGCTGTGTTTTAGTAGAGTTCAGTGTATTTTTAGTGTAATTGTGACCTTTAGTGTAATTTTCCATATTCAAATCACTTTTTTACACAATGTTATTTATGTTATGTTATTTAAT
Organism: Datnioides undecimradiatus; assembly: GCA_008933995.1. Classification (NCBI taxonomy): domain Eukaryota; kingdom Metazoa; phylum Chordata; class Actinopteri; order Lobotiformes; family Datnioididae; genus Datnioides; species Datnioides undecimradiatus. The sequence continues at coordinate 9,877,324 of WARS01000015.1, forward strand.
TGAGCTAATGATGTCTTTTCGTCAATGAAAACTATGTTTCTTAATCTGTCCTCGATAGTTTGCCTGAAGGTTAATTGACTGGACTCACAGTTGGCATATCATGGAAAGGAAACTAAATTAAACTGCTCTTTCCTCCAACTCTTAACAATCTCTAGTGCATCCCTGTGAGCTGCACTGCCGACCAGTCAATGAGTATTTCTCAGAGAAGATGCTTGACACTGTGACAGATGGGACACCGTGCTTCATGAACAATAAGTCAAGGAGCATCTGCGTGAATGGAGTGTGCAAGGTAGTGTGGCTGGGTAAGAGACCAAAAGAGATTGGGGGTTTATAGTGGAGCAGCATATATTAGATGACTTGCAGTGCAACTACGGTATCATGGAGCAGAGTGTTATTCTGTTATTATGTTATTGTATTAGTGTTATCTTTTTTTATGCGTGTGCATTTTGTCTGTAGGATGTGGGCTGTGACTATGGCATCAACTCAAACGCAGTGGAGGATCGTTGTGGAGTCTGTTTGGGCGATGGCACAAGCTGCGAGACCGTCTACAAGTCGTTTGATGAAGGAGAAGGCTTTGGTGAGTTCACCAAAGCTCCCTGAGCAGCTGGAGGCAACTTGAATCATCTAGACATAAGAATTCATACAATTATAAAATTGTAGTAACACAAAACAGACAACCTATTAATGAGGGAAAGCTTTGATATACCCACCAGAGGAGTGTGAAAAAGCACAGAATTCAAATTTATGTCTACAGGCAGAAAGTCATTTCAGGACAGTTCATTAGCATTACGCCATTGTGTTGTTTCTCTGTTGTCATGGCAGCCTTCTTGTCCACACTGTGCAGCTGTTTGTCCTGCTGTACTTGGCTGGTGTGATGTGTGTGTGTGTGTGTGTGCGTCTGCAGGCCCGTGTTTGCATTTGTCCAAAGAGAGACACGTCTTTGGCTGATATTACTTAGTCTGGAAAACTATAACTCACATGCAGAATCACACACAGCAAAGACAGATTAATAGGGAACGAGGCTCTAAAACAATAAAAAAATGTGCCTCCTTCTTTCCCCTCTCTTTCTCTATGTCTTGTGTGTGTGTTTGCCCCGCACAGCATCCTTTCCAGATAACCAGCCCAGATGTGTAAGACTTCAAAAGGCTTAGAACAAGGGCGAACCTCCCCCTCTTTTGCACAAACACAGAAACACACACGTACACACACACCTTCCCACAAACATCATTAAACTCCAGAGACCTACTCATAGCTGCTTTCGTCCTCCCCCATCCAGCTCCCTCCTCCCCTCCAACATCCAAACACAATAAAAAACAGAGACAGGGCAGTGCCCCCCACGCCGAATACGCACACGTACACTCACACACACACACACATGCCAACCACCCCCACACACTGAGCCCACCCTCTATTAAAGATCAGAGAGAGACTGTCTGGTAGTCTGGATGTGAGTGTGGCAGCAGCCATGGTGGGCCATCTATTACCTCGCTGTGACTCTGACTCCCTTCCCTCTCCCAGGGTACACGGACGTGGGTGTGATACCTGAGGGGGCTCGGGACATCCTGATAAAGGAAGTAGAGGAGGCAGGTAACTTCCTGGCTTTGAGGAGCGAGGCATCAGAAGAGTACTTCCTCAACGGCAACTACATTATCCAGTGGAACGGGGAGTACGAGGCCGGCGGGACAACGTTCTACTATGAACGCAGCGGGAACATGGAGAACCTCACCGCTCCTGGACCCACCAAGCAGCCAGTCTTGCTGCAGGTACGTTGTCATACTACAGAAGATTAGTGTGTTTAAAGGGAGTGGTGCGGATGCATTTTCACAGTTTTTTTTATTTTTATTAGTTTTTTTCCTTAGATATTCAAACGTGAACAGCAAAATATGTTTTTCTTTGTGTCTCCAATGAGTGATTTCAACCACTCAGTGAGAGAAAAAAGGGAAAAAATTCAATATCAACCAACCAGTCACAGCCTGTTTTCCAAATCAGAATATACATTTCTGAAGCGATTTTTCCCAAAATGCTTAAGACACCAGATGCTGGAATCAAATTGAAGAGAAAAATATGTGAAATATGTGAAAAATATGTTTTTGTGTAAACTCATTTTATGTCAAGATACACTTGAACTGATAATCTGCATAACAATTCATGTGGTCGTGCAGTTGCTATTTCAGGAGAAGAACCCGGGCATAAAGTATGAATACACCATCAAGAAGACCAAAGAAACAGGAAATGAGGTTATCGAACCCATTTACAGGTGGAGACACGGGGCATGGACAGACTGCAGCACCACATGTGGCTTAGGTTGGTGTTGCATTCAACAAGAAAATGTCTTATTCAATAAATTTGTTATAATTGGAAGGTTTCAGTGATTCCAGTTTTGGTAATGACCCATAACATGACACTTCTGCCCTGACCTCTGGGCTGTTTCAGGTGAGCAGCACCAACCTGTGCATTGTTTTGAGATGGACGTGGGTGTCGTGGACGAGTCTCTGTGTGACCCAGAGAGCCGTCCAGACGACAAACACAGAAAATGCAAGACAATGGATTGTCCGGCAAGGTCTTTGCTCTCAAAACCTCTTTAACTGTTTTTCTGTCACTGTCACAGCCGCAATGACCGCAATGTAGGTTTAGTTTCAGTCATTTCTCGACCTTATGAGATTTTTCAGTGATATTGCTTTTTTATTGCCTTGCTGTTGGCTTTCATCGTAATGACAAACAGTAATATTAACATATACGACAAATTATTTTAATCGCTGATACTTTCTTTAGGGCTGGGAATTGATCCTCAGCACATTCTGGTAATGACTGAAACGTGTTTAGCATATTAAAGCAAGAACCAAAACCTGGCGTCAAGATTAGATTAGATTAGATTTATTGTCTTGTTTACTTGTTATTTGACCACATAGTTCCTGATTTAGATCAGCATAGTAGAAGTTCTTGTGTTCTGTGGACATATAAAATTTTAGAACATTTCTATTTTTTTAATAAATATAATAAAAGTTTGGTGTTTTTCTTAATACCAAGGTAGAACATGTGTTGGTTTCAGCACCAAAACTCAGGTATTGGCAACAGTATCAAACATACCATGTGTATGTACCACTTACCATGTGCTCCCCATTTACTTTCTGAATGCCATCAAATCACTTTTATCGCCCCCTCTCCCCCCTCTCTCTCCTCTCTTTTCCTGTTCATCCTCTCATCATCAGGTGGTGGGTGGGGGGCTGGCAGCAGTGTACGACCACCTGTGGATCAGAGGGGGTACGGAAGCGGACAGTGCTCTGTGTTCGCACTGTGTCAGGGGAGGAAAGGGTGCTCCACCCTGTTGAGTGCAAGCATCTGCTTAAACCCAAACCTCTAGTGCCGTGCAACAGAGATGTGCCCTGTGGACAAGATTGGGCAGTCAGCAACTGGGAAGAGGTAGACTGTTTCTTTCCTTTTCTTGATTCTCTTTGGATTTTTGCTCTCTGACATTTGTCTTTTCACACTTTCTTGATTAACATGTAATTTACTTCTTTGTAGTGTCCAGTCACATGTGGAGGAGGTGTTCGCTCACGCACCGTCACGTGCGTACTTACACCCAAAAAGACCTGCGACCTCTCAACCAAACCTCGGTCCAGATCACTTTGTGCTCTACAGAGCTGCCCTAACTTGAGTCTTCGCCGTCGACTCGGGCCTCCTCCTAAATACCGCCGCATTTACCCACCCAAGAGCCACCCCACTGAGCATCCTGCTACACCTACCTTGGCTCCTGTGAGCACCACAGCCACATCCACAGCTGCTATTACTGTGAGGAAGAAAACCACCACCAAAGAAACTACAACTGCTTTCATCCTTACCACCACCTCCCTTCCAATCCCTGAAATCATCGACACAGATAATGATGAGTTCATTGTTAAAGTGAGGAAAAATGATGTTAAGAAAGGAAAAGGCTTCCCATCTAAAACCAATTCGACTGAAAATGACAGAAAAGCAACGGGCATGGAAGAGGAAATGGTAGAGGAGAGGGAGGAGAGGGAGGAGAGGGAGGAGGGAGAGGAGGGAAGTACGCCAAATGTGGTGATGTACACTCCAGGATATGATTATGTTGTTGAGGATAGGACGACGGAGGAGGGTATTATTGACCTGGATGTTACCACATCTGCACCATTCATAAATCCTCTTAAATCAACCACACAAACGCCACACACATTCATCACACCCACTTTACAAACAAGTCCACCTACGACGTACACAACCAAAGCACCCACCACTGACTCCACCCCACACAGCAGTACAAAAACATGGGCAAGGACCACTCGCCACTATCCGTTCACAAACCCCCACACCACCCCACGTGTCAATCCTTTCAGCCACTGGACACACGGGGCTCCCTCCTTCACCACTCCCATGAAAGCTGGCTTCCACACAACACAAGCACCTTCCACAACTGCAACAAAACCTTTCACCACTGCAGCATCACCACAGACCACAGTGAAGACAGTTAAAGTAAAGAAGCCAGCGGTCACACCCAAGAAAACCAGCTCTACCTCTCGCACTAAAAAGCCCTCTTCCTGGTCCAAAGGCACTCACTCCAAGAGCCAAAGCCAGCAACCAGAAAGTTCTGTGACCAGTAGTGGCCAAAACAACCTGAAGACCAGGGAGCCTGTCAGCAGCGATGTATTCTGGGTTGTTGGAAACTGGAGTGAGGTGTGTAAAGACTTTTTATGACCATGTTATCACACTCAGCTAAAGACCATACCTGTAGATTTGCATGCTTTTTCCCTTAAACTACATACTTTTCTGAGGACCACCTTAACATTTTAAGATGGTTTCACTCCCATTCAGGCCTCTTTTGACTGCTCTGCAAATGGAGGGTTTGAAAATTGATCTGAAGAGACATTACATTTATTTAATATGTCACAGTGAGCACTTTGTTACCCTACTGTTTTAATTTTTTTTTTCTCTTGCGTGGGAATTATCATGCTAGAGACTGAGAACAATTTGTAGGTGCTCCATTATAGCTTTGTTTTCCAGGTATTGAGTATTTGAAGTCACCAAAAAGTGGTATACCTAGACAACACAGAAGATGAACAATGAGCAACCATGGAAAAAGTCAGAAGAGTATAATACTATTTAAATCATTTCTACAAAGAAATTATGTTTACCATTTTACCATTCCTGCTTTCAGCCGCAACAAACTGTTTGGCAGAGGCTTAACTAACTATATGTGTTGATGGTGACATCACTTTAATCAGTACACGCGTTAACCCCAAGCTGAGTTTTAATGACAAATCACTCATACCTCCCTCCTAAGTGTTCAACAACATGTGGGATTGGAGCAATATGGAGGACAGTAGCATGCAGCTCCAAGAACGATGAGGACTGCGCCAGCATGAAGCGACCAGAGCCTGCACGTACATGTCACCTGCAGCCCTGTGCCACCTGGCAAAGTGGCAGCTGGAGCAAGGTGAGTAACATTACACTTCCTCCAGATCCTGAATCTGATAATTACATTTATTTCTTACACTAACTAGATACTTCCACTTATTATCAGGATGATGATGCAATGAGGATTTCTGTGCTGCAAGAATTTCTGAGCCATTCATTCATTGTCATATTCTCCACAGTGTCCAGATGACTGTGGAGTGGTGGGAAGGAGGCATCGTGATGTCCAATGCGTCGATTCTCAGAGTAAACGTTCTCTCAGACCTTTTCACTGTCAGGCTGTGTCCAGCAGACCCCTCAGCTCATTGACTTGCCCCCACAAGCCCTGTATGACCTGGAGTATATCACCATGGGGACCGGTAGGAGTATTATTAATATAAAATCTCTATATTTTACATTTTTGGCATATTTCTTTGTAGCTTTAAAGTGTTATACATTTTTGCCTTATGTGGCATTTAGCTGCAGATAGTTTTGTTTTAGTCTATTTCAAGATTTCTGGCATCTGTATTTTCATAATTTTCATAATATTAACTTTTCATTGTTAAAGATTTTACCTGATACCCAAATAGTCTAACTTTGGGAACCTTTCCATAGTAATTACAACTATTAATTCATTATCAGCAATAACTTGAACATTCTGCTATGCATGATCTTTCATTAGTTAAGATACTCACATATTGTCACATTCATTAACAAGGTTACACAGATACAAATGTGTGTGTGTGTGTGTGTGTGTCTGTGTGTGTGTGCCTGTGTGTGATCTAAAGCAAAATACATACTTTCTTTAAATCCTCGTGTTGTTTCAGTGCTTCGGCAGCTGTGGCGAAGGCATGAGGGAGCGGCTGGTGTACTGCCCCGCGCCTCATCGCTGTAGCACAATGCTGAGGCCAAACAGCACAGAGACGTGCAGTCTAAAGCCCTGCACTCATTGGAGAGCAGAGGAATGGGAGGAGGTCAGTCACACGTAATAGATGGGCATTGATGGCAATTTTAAAATGTTGCTCGCAAAAAATAATCAAGCTGGCAGCTGTAATAGTCATGGAAGTGGATTAACTTTTTACTGTTTGTATGTGATTTTGCAGTGCTCTGTGACTTGTGGTGGGGGTCAGCAGCAGCGTGAGGTCAGCTGTGTGACTGAGCAGGATTTGGCTGTGATGCCAAACAGCCTCTGTGAGAAGATTTCCAAACCAGAAACACTCAGGAAGTGCAATATGCAGGAATGCAAGACCAACACAGGTTGGTACACAGCACTCGATGTGTCGTTTTTCCTGATCTCACAAGTATATTTTAAACATGCCGCCACAACATCTGTGACATCACACGTTGCCTTTTGTTTTTTGGCAAACCTCTTGCTTAAAATCACCCTAAATAAACTTGACCACATGTTTTATGACTTGTGTTTCTCCTCATGCAGGTCCAGTTTGCAGGAAAAACACCATGTCCTCTCGCTTCTGTGACAAGCTGAAGCTGTTGGGTCGCTGCTCACTCAGGTCGGTCCAGAGACAGTGTTGTGTCACCTGTGGGTCATAGCTAGGGTCACACACCCACATACTCTATATTACAATGGACACATTCCAGTGATGCTTACTGTATCCTCATGCAATACTGGCTTGAAGCCACGCCATCCACAGACTGACACGTCCAAACCAAAGTGCCACAAGTTAAGCACAAGCAAATGTGGGTCGACGAAGATGATTTTTTTTTTACCTATATACGTTTTTTTACAATTATTTTTTTTGCCAGGAGAAAGGAAAAAAACTAGAAAGTAAGAAAGATAACAAAACACAGAAAAAACGTTTGGACTGTTACAAATGCCCATAGACCTTAAATGTTTCCCAGAATTAAAACAATTTTCTATTACTGAAAAGTCAAACCATCTACTGAATTTATCAAATCAACAGGGATTTTCTGCATTTAAGTGCAGCAAGCAAAATCTGACATGAAATTAATGTTACTCAACTTGTGAGAAGTACAATAATTGTGTAAAATCATAACGTTTAATGTTAAACATAAAATTATGTTATATACAATAATCAGGAAGCACAATTGAAAAGTCACAATAGCTCAACACAGAACAAGAAATGTGCCAATGTTACAACACAAGGTCCAGTATTCGCCTTTTTAATTCAGTTAAATAAGATCTGCAGAACAGATCTTTCTGGGCCAAAGGTGCTTTTATAATCGAGGTGCTGATGATGCAAGTTAGAGTCAAGTTTTCTGTTATATTTTATTTTAAAGTGAACCGGTAAAAACAATGTAAATAAAGATTTTCTGTGACCTCTTTATTAAATTGTTAATAGTAATAATAATAATCTCAGTTGTTGTTTTTTTTACTTACATATTTTGCTTTTTTTCTGCCTGAACTGTGGTTTTGTTCTCAGAGCTGGCACTGTGTGTTTACATTATTCTGGGTACAGGCTCCTGCTTTAGTCATTTTTGCTATGATTGTCAAGGGCAGAAATTTAGCTGTGGAACCTGCACAGTTCTGCAGTTGAACCTGTGGTGCTCCTCCTCTGGTGTGAGACTGACGAATGACAAAGAGGCGTTGCAGGTCATCCCTCTCAGGTCCCTCTTAAGAAGGCCACTGTGTTTGTATGACATTGTACAGGTATTGCTGTTGTCATACATATGGTACATCATTTTGAGTGATTAGTGCTTCACTTGTTTCCATCAATAAATGTGACAAAACTGCTTTGTAATTGAGATATGAAATAAAAATTTCTTTGAACATTCGTAATGTGTTGGTGTGATGCATACAGGCTGGTCTGGGTGGTTTTAATCCATTATCGTGGTCAGTTTTGAACTTCATGGTGTAAAATGAAACTGAGATTGTAAAATGCACAACCAGAGCATCTCTGGAGTACCACAATAATAATATCAGTAATAATAATAATAAGGGTAAAAAGAATATTAAAACATCACGTTAGCTTGCATACCATAGCCTTCTTTGCATTATGGTCTTCTGCTTTATGACCTTTCATGTCAACAAGGTCATTGTCGCCTAAGAGTGCCAGATGCTGCTGTATGTGTAACACCAGAATCTGCAGCACCGGGCTCTGTTTCAGGGATCAGGTTCAGCTGGCCCAGATTTCCCAGGCCCCTCTGTGCCAGATAACTTGACACGGACGGACGTTGGCCCGCTCCACATGTCCTGCTGCTATCATTCAAGAGACCAAGAGTTAGTCAGCAGTAATGGAAGGAGTAACACAATACTGGGTCAATGTGGAGCACCATGTCCTGAAAACCAGTAGTGTGTGCGTGTTTGTCTGTGTGTGATGCGTTAGTGCGTTATCATGACGAAGCAAACACCATCCCGTTGTATTACCTAACCACATCTCTTATTCTGTTATGTCACTGTGTTGCTTAATTTGTAGAGTTGCACAATGGAAAGAGGCAACTGAGCTCAAAATCAGGAAATGCCTGAAAATATAAAAAGCATGTCAGGTTCTGCAACACTCCATTAAAATACAGTTTTTAGAGCTTACTGATTACACTAGTGCAGCTAACAAAAAGTCTTTGAGAAAATCAACTCAAAAAAATGTATGCAATTTTCATGAAACAATATATCATTTTAATTTTTAAAATATCAGCATCTTTACTCACGAGAACATCACTTAAGTGTGGGAGTCAGTGTAACACTCAGTGGCTTACCTGGCACAGCTAAATTTCAGCTGTTTTCAAAACAACATAAGTGGCTGATGACTGGCTGTTCTCTAAAAAGGGCAAAAATGGCCATAAAATTACTCTTAACAGCTTGTGCAACGCAATTTAAGTGTTCGAGGGCCAAGTAATTGTGGTTTTGGATTCAATAGTCGAATGTTTACTTCATTATTTGTAGATTTTCCAGACTTTCTGCGCACAAGGCCAACAGTAGCAAACAGATGTTGGCTCCAAAGCTTTAGGATATCTTACAATAATGGTTAGAGCATGCCTGCTGGGCAGGTGGGTGTTAAACACAAAATGTGACTTTCATCTGACTGTTAAGCTCTTTGGTGTGTATTCGGTTGGTGCTGCGCTGAATAGTTGTGTCTGACTTGGGTTTCAGAAGACGTGGATATTTTATTAGTTTCTTTCTAAACTGTACTCACTGTATATACAAAACATTTGAGAAGTTGTTAGAATAAATAAATAAAAATAACCAGTCTGGAATTTAAAAATTTGGCTAGACCAGCAATTAAAATACCTAAAAAAACCCAAAATATGTGTAAAATAAATATATTTTTTTATTCCAGTATTATAAAAAAATTAAAATTCTATAGCCATAAAGAAACCCTGCAACAATATTGAATAATCCCAGAGATATTAAAGGCAGTGCTGCTGTGTTATTAACAGTGTGTTCCTGGCTAATGAATGTATGTCCTTTCATAGCATCCTACATACCTATCTCTGCACTCATTCTAGTAAAAAGTTTTGGGTTTGGTTGTAAAATTTACTGCATTGTCACCTCACATTGCCCTGACAAAGACAAGGGCCAGCTCAGTGTGGATCAGCTGATCCAGTGTCTGACCTGTAAGTAAATTCCTCTACCCTGCTGAAACTGACACTCAACAGAGGAGGATGATGTAAGTGCCTGTTCAGGACGTGGAAGATAACATGACAAACATCTATTGATCACCATAAAGCAGGAAACAGCAACCTCATCTTGGAGGTTACCAGACACCCGCCAACACAACGGCCAGGAACACATTAAATATTTACATTTGATGACTAGCAGAAAAAAAGAGGCCTTCAGTATGAGCTGAACATATGTTTGCAAGTTACCGTATGTCTTTGGAGCATGAGGTAACACATCTTTCTGTGATCTACGAAAAGCTTTAAAGTACCATTAATGGAGAATGTTACTTTAATCTGGCGGCTTACCCCTCAAATCCCAGAATAAGCCCAGACATCCATGAACCAACTGCTTGCTGGTTTGGAGAAAGAAGTCCAGTCTGGTGGCTCTCATCTGGACCCCATCAGGTTACATGTCCCCAGGCAGTGAGACTGGCATCCCTGTACCAGGCCTGTTCCTTTATTAAAGCCTCAGCCTCCTCTGACCCAGCACACACAGAACGGGCCCCAGGGAACGCAGACAGACACACACATGGTTCCCATAGGTCAGTTTGGTTGTTTGTGAGTTGTGCGTTTGACTCCCTCATAGACCACATATGGATTTGAGCTTAAGTAACTCGGAGTGAGGTGCTTTTCTTCGTAAAACATCTGCTTAATGATAGTGTAGCGAAAGGGAGGGGCCAATACACTCACAATGAGGCCAAGCAAAATCAGAGACACATGACATGAATGAGGTGAATTTCCACAGTTCAACTTGCTAATGTGATACAGTACGCTGAGCAGACAGAGCAGCAGATTGCATGGTACTCAGTGCTGGATCCACCTGTTGCTGCAAAAATGAATTCTAGTTTCATAAACAGCACAAAACTACATTGGAAATGGATTCACTTTGTATGTTAAACTTCAGTGAGAGCTTCAGATGTGAGATTCTGCTTCACAAAAACCTGTGTGAGAATAAACGTTTCTGTAAAAATACGACATTTTCATTTTAAATAGTTTTGACTTTGGTTAATATAATTACATGATGAAACCTAATCCTAATTAATGCAATACCATGTGAATGTTACAATCTACATACAAGTTTTTTCCAACAAGGAGGACTGTTTATTTTTTTTTTTTTTACAAAATGCATAAAACTATTAAAAAATATATCACAAAAAGTCACAGAAACTATCACATCACTGCTACCACTAAGTTTTTCTAAAACCGATTTATTGGCCAAGACAAAGACAACAAAGACACAGTTGACTAAAGGATTGATAAGTGACTGCTTGCCTGTTTGTTTCACATTGTAGCTCCTTCCTGTGTGTGAATGCGGCTCAAATACAAATGTGATCACATAATAAAGAGTGAGTAATGATCAGCCTTCTAACAGCCTACTGATGTAAGCACAACAAAAACAGTTTTACAACTTTGTCAAAGACAAATGTGGAAAAACAGAAGTTTGCTTTTCTGAAATCCACAAACATTACACCCTAAAAGGAATAAAATGAATCTTTCCATGTGTTTCGTCTTGATTCATTTTTCTTTTTGGCAATTGGTACTGTGTGAAATCAAATCTCGTGTATAAATTTCCGGTATTTGACTTTTCATTGCCTTTATTGTAATTATGTTCTTGTTTTTGAAAATAGCGCAAGAACCCAGCTGGAGCCACAGCCTGTAGGGAGGGATCAGAAGCACATTTGTCTGCTCTATTGCCCATTGTTTTGAACTTTGAAATGCAATTCAGGGAGATAGATCTATAAAGATACACTAAATGCTAAAGCTGTAGAGCAGGGAGGGAGATGAGACCATCTCGAGACCCAGCAAATCTCACTTATATTGCGTTTAGGAGAAAAAACACAGGAACGGTAACGTTTGCAAAGAATTTGCTCCTTGGCTTCTAAAGAAATCCTGCAAATCTTGTGAGTCTGTCAGCATCATTGCAGGCCTCCATCCCTCTGAGGCACCTACAGACGACATTACTGTCTTAGTGAAGAGAACTCTAAGAGCGGAGGAATATCTGCAAGATTTCAGACTCTTCAGTCTCTGCACACTGATCTGAGAATCTGACACATGCCTTCAATGTGAAATATTTTCAAATGCAATCCTGATGTATTAAATTGAGTGCGACCCAATCCTCCAAGCTGTCAGTCGAGGAATGTCATCACTGTATTGAAGCTCACACTGCTTATGGAAAGTATATAGCTTTAGGACAGATTTGTCCAGATGCATGCAGATTGAATGCAGATTACAAACTGTTCAGCATAACAAGGTATTTAATGTTGTATTTATCCCAAAATATTGTATTTCTTTAACATGTTTCAGAAATTTTCCCATCAGGGGGACGCTGTCTTGAGCTAAGACAAGTGACATTACTTCAACTATTTAAGTTAGTTAAATATTTAACTTCAGTGGGAGATTATGGTGAAGGGAAAATAAAAACAATCACTATATTTTTTAAAATGAAAATAAAGTACTTTCACCTTTGTTTCTAGTGTGTTCATTATTTATTTTCATGGTCTAATAAGAGAGGCTGCACACGGACTGCACTGCACTGTATAATTAGGAATGGAAAAACTCACACTGTTAAAGAAGAAGTTAAAAAAAAACGTGGATAAGGAAATTCTGATTCAATAATTCATAGTCCAGTGGTTTTAAATAATTAAAAAAAAAAAGCATTTAGTAAACTACGAAACTATTATTGCAGCAACAATAATCAATATAAACGAGGCCTGCTCCTCCCAGCTCTGTTTCCTCTGCACTGATTCAGGTTATCACAGTGGGATGGGGCACCACAAAGGAAGTACTGATAAGATTGCTTTGTTTATATCCCCAGATAAAGCCATGCCAAGACCAGAGTTAAGACCAGACTGCTGATCTGGCTGTAGATCGTTGACAGATATTAAAGCAGGCACTAAAAACTAGGATTGAAGGGAAGGAAAACAGCGAACAGGACAGACTCTGACATTAAAGACATGAGGATCAGGGAGAATAGATAAGACTGCCAGCACAAGTTTTGTTTATCACAATGGACTGTTAAATGCCACTTTATGGTCCTTGATCATTTCAAACTTCTTAATAGGCCTGAAAAGCTTTGACTGGACACAGACGATCCATATCTGAACCATCTCAAAATGTAGAAATGTTTTCAATAACTCTGCACCTCTTCGCATGTAACTGGTGTTGGAAATCAGCAAAACCAATAATAGATAAAGCTTTTATTTGTTTTGTCTTCATGAGAACAGTGACCATCCCTAATACTTTGCACGTTCACTGCACATACTGTACATTGCTTTCTAGTCTGCTATGACATTGTCCATCCTGTGGCCTGCCTTGCCTTGAGGAGCAAATGATGCAGGGTTTGTAAAAGAGAGTCTCATTGGCTGAGGGCCACTCAGACACCTGAGTCACAGAGGAAGGCAGAGGTCTGGTGAGTGAAACCGGAGAGCTTCATTGCATTACAGCGCAGAGAGAGGCCTTAGCAAGATTGCCTGGGATAAGCAGGCATCCAGACTGGAACCTGTAATTGTAACTTAATATGATTTTTATCTGGAGAGACAGAGGAGGGTGGCCACTTGTCGGGATTATCACATCTTAATGAGTAATAAGTGGGTGCATGTCAGTTTGTTGATACTTGTTCCCCCCACTCAAACTAGATAACGTAAATTGACATGCCGAGCAGAAAATACAAGGTTTTGGGTTTTTTTTTTGCAACTGTACACGGTAAAAACAAGAGCACTCTTCAGTTAACCCATAAAGCAATTATCAGCATAATCTGTAGCTGCAGGGACCGATCCAATACTACCAGACTGCTTCTTCCTGCCCTGCTGCATCCACTCAGATAAACCCTGCTATCACCCACTCTCATAAGCTGCTTGTATGTAGGCATGCACATACACACACACACACAGACAAACACACACACACATGCAGAGCAGTACTTGCTCCCATATGTGAGAGGGGAAGTTGAGTAAAAGAGGGAGGGATCAAATAACTAACAGAGTCACACAGCAACACACAACCCAACACACAGTCATTTTCTGTGATCACCCTTCAGGTGAGCAGATCACACCAGGATTCCTTATATTAAAGGAGCAAACGGAAAAGAGGGGAACAACTCTGACTCAACCCTCAGACGTAGAGAGAGACCTCCCCGGACTGTTACCTCGATGCTGCATGAAGGTGGAGTCGTTGGGGGGGTAGAGAGAGAGCGAGAGAGAGAGATGAGGAGAGAGCAAGAGGAGTAGAGCAACAGAAGACAGATGGATTATCTGACATGCGCCTGGATTGACCAGCGTTCCTCTTTAAGTCTTGAACCCTGTTTTTCCTCCTCAGAGTGAAATCTGAAAATGCTTTCCTGCACATGTGGTGGGTAGCAACTCTTGAACAGGTAGATTTTGGGGTGCAACATTTTTATTATTCACTGGAACTAAGGAGTTTTACACATGTTAGTTTTTCTCCCTGGATATCAGTGAACTCTATATTTTGGGAATTGTTTTTCTGTCTGTCTGTTTTTTGTTTTTTGTTTTTTTTTTTAAAAATTGAGCAACTGCCTGGAAATACAAGCGTCCCATGGGAGAAGCCAAGAATACTAGTCAAAATTTCACAAACAATTTAGAAAACAAAAAGGAAGTGGAAAAACAGGTTTCTTACTGGAATACATACACATGGTAATTGGTCAGTTGTTTTTTGTTTTTTTTAGTGTAATCTTAGTTCATTCGTGGACTGCAGACTTTCTGATCACCTGCCTGAAAGCTTTCAACAGTGGAGAAGAGAACACAGTGGAATATCAGAGTGAAACACGGTGACTTGTCGAACAGAATAATTCAGAGGGAAATCAAAGAATTTCCTTCAGCAGCAAAATCATTTGGACTCTGCGGGAGGACCATCTCGCACATTCTGGTCTGTGGAGGGCTCCCCTCCCTGCCCTCCCAGCCTATCCTCGACCCCAGCAGCATGTCCCAGGCTCTGAGGCTGCCTCTAGCCCTCCACACAGCACACTACCATGATCAGATGGGCTGCTGGAGGGAGTAAGGCTGCCTCTGCCTCGTCCTGCTCCAGGGCTGGGTTGGAGGCTCATTCTGGTTCTGGGACCAGCCCCAGACTAAGGTCATCAACACTGCTTTCCTCCCTGTCTTTGCCTCTCCTGGTCGCCCTGGTGGTTTTCTCCTTCTCCCTTCCCGGGGCGGCCTGCCATCACCTCCGCAGAGACAGACTGAGGCTCGCCAACCCACGAACTCTCAGGGCTCCACTGAACATTTCTGAGACTGAAATCATCTCAAGGCCCAGAGCCACTGGGAGCCCCCTCAGTCGGACTGGGGGACCACAGGGCAGGCATGTGCGCAGCTACAATCATCTCCAAGGGGACATACGGAGGAGGAAGCTGTTCTCTTTCCAGAAGTTCTTCCTAAGGATCGATAAGAATGGAAAGGTCAATGGAACCAAGAGCAAGGATGACCCCCTCAGTAAGTAGCTCACTAACACACAAACGTAGGCAGAAAAGAGTCAGATGGACCACAAAAATGATCTGAGTCTCTGCGTGGCAAAAATTCAAAGTTGCCTGAACCAAGTCCCCTTAAAGGTATAATCAGTCAATTTTATTTCTTTCAAAACTGTTTAAAACCAAGGCTTTTAATCTCTGAAACTAAAACACCTGAGATTGTATGGATTTTGAGATATTATTAAATATAAAGAAATGGCACCTGCTGGGTGTTTGAAGTCAGGAATGTTTCCTGAACCAAGAAACTTTCTTAATTGTTTGGTTGTGTCTAATTTGTGAAGTGAGGTGTTCATTGAGAAAAAAAATATATTTTCATAAGATAATAACACTTGGTGTAAACATTTAATTCAAATGGAAACCACGGTCCACTTCCAGAAGAGGCCAGCATGCCCAATGGATGGCAGTTCGGATGAAGAAATCCCCGATTAGAGTCGTCTTTTTGGTTGAAACCAGACATCCCACTGATATCTCTCCTGTCCAAACACTCAGCACAATGATGGTAGCTCTCAGCTGGCTTAAAAAGGAGCAGGGGCAGATAACCCAGTCATTATCAGGCAGTCTTCACAGCCCAGGCTAAACAGCACTGATAACAAGGACAGAAGAAGCAGGATTTTGGGGAGGGGTGGATACTGTTGTCAGTCTCATTGATGCTTTTAGACTCTTTCTGCCTCTCTGTGTCTGCATGTCATTCTGGGAGAGTGCCTGTCCACCAGTGTAAGCTTCATACCCACTGTCACAGATCAGTTGTTTGTTTAAAGAGGTTTGACATGCTCGCTCACAGAAACACGTCTTTGGAGTGATTGCATGATGTACGTTTCAGCATATCAGTCAGTAAAATATTCTCATTACTTCTCCCCAGAGTTCCCACCGAGCTACGTGTGTGTGCCTACCAGCCAGCGGGCACTCACATGCTCCAGTGGGTGTGTGATCTTATAACAGTCCACGGCGACACATGTGTTCGCTTATTACTGGCACACACACACAAACATACACACACACATATACATATCACTCTCCTGCTCACATGGTGTCTCTTTCTCCCTGTTTCTCTCTGCTTGCCAACCCCACACTGAGTGTATATGGAACCTTTTAATGTTCCTCTTGGGAGAGCTAAACCACACATTCAATCAAAGTGACTTGGGGGAAATGGCACAGGGAGGCAGAATGTCAGGGAAGATGTTTGTTTTGACAAGGTCATGACAGAGGCAACTTTATTTACTGACCATATTACATTGTGATGCCTTTACTGCCGCTTTTGTTAGTGGTTTCTTTTAAGTTGTAAAACTGAAGTGGTGTAAGAAAGTCTGTTTATCATAACAGTGGTGTGTGATTCCACCCTAAATTTTATATATGTTTGGCAGATGATTTATCCCTTTATCTTTCTTTTTTCAATTGACCCACAACACCTCATTTCTTGGGGAGTGTTTCTTTTTTCAAAAGCCGCTCTGAGTTAGCACAGACTGAGCATTGGGGAGGGAGGTGAAAGAGCGCATGAGGGACTCTCTGGAGGTACAAGTTCATGAATGACATGGCTGAACATCATTGTGGCCACATCAAAGGCATGCGTCTTCAGTATCAATGGTGGTGCCATCAAAAAGCTGTGTCCTGAGGGGGTCTAGGGACACTGTGTGTGGATTATGTGCCCTCGTATCAGGTTCTCACGGTAAAGGATACTACACAACAGCAGCTTCAGTCTTTGCCCTGGCCCCTGGGGCTGGACATGATCCCAGGGCTGACGTCCTTTGTAGACCATCGATGGTCCCTTGAAGTGACAAAATATCAAGTTTTTTTTTTTTCTTGGTTTTTTTTTTGAATGACTGGAGGTTGGCTTGTCTTCTTCTGAGCATGACATTTTAAAGCAAAGACATTAAAGATTCTACAATGGATGAATTTATATATTCATCACGTGTTAGCAAGAGGTGTTTGAGATGTGGAGGCCTTGGTTTTGGGTGCTGCATGTGGCCCTGCAAGGACCCGGCTCACTGTCTGTTAAAGAGCCAGTATCCAGCCTCCCACAGATTTATGGGGATGCCAGCGCAAAACTGTCCCACATGGCTTTCCAACCCGCTGTGAGCCTGTGCTGAGGTTACAGAGAGGCAGAGGGAAAGGGAGGGAGATTATGTTAAAGTCAGCGAAGCAGCTATCTGCACGGCCTAAGAACGCAATTAAAATATCTATGATTCACAGCTGAGTTCTCTTGAATTTATAGACATCTAACAGCTCTGAGTGACTAGTGAAATATTGCTAAATAAGATCCAAGCAAAAGCTTGGAGGTAAACGAGTTTAAGTTAATTATCCACGGCTGTGATGGCGTTAGAGGGTGAGCCTGTCAAGATCGTGTGTGTGTGTGTGTATTTGTGTCGGGGCCACCAGTTGTGTTTCTGTGCTGTAGGGGCCAGACCATGTGTGCAAGATGCTTCTGGACATGGCTCAAGAAGTGTGTGTGTATGCAAGTGTGTGTCTTTTTGCACATTCATCTCAGTTAATCAAAGCAGCGGCTTTTCGCGTGGGAAAAAAACATATGGTGCTCTTATGGGGGCTCGAGAGAGAGAGAGAGAGACGTATAGCTTTACTCTGAGGTGGAGAAGAGGGTGGATATCCCTTCTGTGTAAATACACACAGTGTGGTCCTTATCAAGTGTTATTACTATATATCCTGATTTACGCCTCACTCCACACCATTTTCTGCACAGGAATGGCAACAATCAAAATTCACATTCTCCCTTATCCATTCAAATGTTATTTTGTGCAGTCCTGAACGTTACTTTTTTAAAATAAGGACACGAGTAAGAGTGAGAAAGAATAACAATACAGGCTGCAAAGCACATGGTTTTTGGCATCCCACTGTGGAAAAAACCACCTTTAATTCTCACTGGCATTGTGTGCCTCCATTCCACAACCAACGCACCATTTACTGTTGTAACTCCAAACAGAGTGTATCAAATAAGCCACACATTAGGAAAAAGCAACCAGCATGCAAAAGAAAAACTGCTGTCTCCCCCACACAAACAGCTGAACCCGGCCGCCTGACTTTAGGCTACGTTTTACATGTGTGGTTTGTAAAATTTGCCCCACACAGAGCATGGTTGTCACATTTAAGGCTTAATGTTTTAATCTGGAAGAAGCTAAATGAGGAGCACAATTTCTCTTATGGCATTTTCCCACACTTGCAGACATAAGTTCATTACACTCCACTCCACATGAGGCAGAGAATGCTGAATAGAGATTTTGAAGTTTCTCAGCCAAGTTGAATGTGCAAGTTGTGTGCAAGTGCACATTCACCTGCTGCAATATTAACTAAATGTGTACACATGTGTACATGAGTGCATGTGTGTGAGTACGTGTGTATATACAACCTGTCTCGCCCCTGCCTCCGGTGGCTGACTTTGATCAGTGATCATTACAGCCTTACTAATCCTCACTCCACCCCCAGTCTCACTGTCATGGCTCCTCTGTCCTCCTCTGTTCTCCTTCCTTTCATCCCTCCCATGTTTACAGAGCAGCCAGAGACTGCCATAGATTGTCTTACATCCTCACTCCATACCCGTCACCTGATCCCATACAGAAACCAGCTCCTCTCAGATCTTCAATGGCCGTTGTGTCAGAGTCCCCACCACCGCCTTTGCCGCTTCAGACCTCACTGCCCCGAGGTGCCACTGTTTGAACTAGAAACTGATACAGTCAAGACTTCACAGACGAGGAAAGAAGCTGCTGTATCTTTAAGAGAGGGATTGTTCTTTGGGGGCACACCTGCATCCTCCGCTGTCCACTCTTGTACAAGGCTGGCAGACTCAAAGGCCCCCCAGCCACCAGAGAGTGGGTCTGACAGTGCCACACAAACAGTCACCAGACAGAGGAGGGGCTGCTGATCTGATCAAAGGATGTCGTCGACTCTCTGGAGTTCACACCCCCATGCCAAAGTGTGTGTCTGAATGTGTGTGTGTGTGTGTGTGTGTGTGTGTGTGTGAGCGCATGTTCACATATGTGTGCTTATCGGGATAAAATAACGACAGCTCACAGGAAGTGGGGAAAGGAAGTCAGGGAGGGAGGCATGAAATCAAACATACCATGGGAACCCAGGGAGGTTCAATCACACACACACACACATACACACACACACCAGCATAAGACGAGACGAGTGGGTTCTGTGGTCAAAGGACACATTAGGAAGTTATATCTCTCTGACCTCTGATACTGAGACCACACAAATAACCACAGCTGTCTGCGGCAAAAGCATGCCCTTGTTAACCTGGGTATAAATTAGCCCCTCTAATAGCCTATGAGAAACCTGAATTACTTGTATAGGGACTTGGAAACCCAAATACCAAACAGAACATAAACAACCTGAGAATCTCTGCGGTATCCACCCATTAGTTTTCAGACTAAATGGCTTGCACAGCTGGAATCTGTTACACAGGTGTAGGCTGTAAAGTAACTTTATAATATCACTGAAATGATGAATGTGCTCAAAGGATAATTGTGAGGTTACATAGAATTCCCACACTGTGTTCCCACGTGTAAATGTCCTGAAATAAGCATGTAATATGTTGTTGTCCATTAGTTACTCACTGTAAAAATGTATGGGTATTTGTTTTGTATAGCTGCCTAATTGTTCCACTCCATAATCTCTAATTTACAGGGACTAGTACATTTTAACAGCTTCATGTACAGCTTGTAGCTTCAGTTTTATAATTGTCTTTTTGCACTAAAAAACACTTTAAAAGTTCAGTTTAGAACAAACCAACAAATCATTTTTACCAGTGACAGGATTTGTTACACTCACTCTGAATGTTGTCACATATTGATATAACCATATTTTTTGTTGAATCCTAGGTATTCTCGAAATCACATCAGTGGACGTGGGAGTGGTGGCCATCAAAGGGCTGAACAGCAACTACTATCTGGCTATCAGCAGGAAGGGAGAACTATACGGAGCGGTTAGTATCCAAGTCAGGGGTCAATCTGGATGCTCTGCAGACTGAGATAGTGTTAGATTCTTCTGTCCTTCTTCTTCTGTCTTCTGTCCAAAATCCTGTCCTTATCTTTTTACTCCTCTAACTGCCGGGTCAGCTCTGAATCACAACCAGGCCAGTGCGCACATGTGAACCTCTGGGGGAGCTGTGCAAATTTTAACGTGCACACTAATTTCTGCACAAGCACACAAAAGCAAAATATGCAGTGCATTTCAAGAAGTGGTGAATGAAGAATGTGCCCGACAAATTAGCATGAGAAAATGGCCTGCTTTTTACCTTAACCTCACACGTCAGGGTTGTTACACTGAAACATGACACCTACTGTTTTTTCAGAGAGAGTTCGGCATTGACTGCACCCTGAAGGAGCGGATTGAGGAGAACGGCTACAACACGTACGCGTCGGCGGAGTGGAAGAACAAGAAGCGGCAGATGTTTGTGGGTCTGAATGTCCACGGGAAGCCGCTGAGAGGGAAGAAAACCCGCAGGAAGAACACGGCCACCCACTTCCTTCCAATTGTGGTGTGAACTGGAGAAGTCAACTGGAGAAGGAGGACATGCAGCACTGGACAGAGAGGTTTTCAATACTAAAAAAGCTGTAAAATAAAGACATTCACTGAGAAATCTCTCAATTGGAAAACAAGGCACTAACACTGTTACTCAGCAATATGGTCTCTGCTCCTGACTTTATATGGTGGGAGTAGATGATATCTGTGTTTTCTGTGGCACGGGATGCAATATTTATCCTTTTTTTTTGTGCCAAAAAAGTTTGCAACTGGAATATGTGTGTGTAATGCAGGCGACACAGACGATACTCTCACAGCTGATGAGTTGCGGTAGATGCAGAAGTATCTCAAGATGTTATTTATAATCCATATTCTCCTGTGAGACACCAGATAATCTGCAACATAAAGGGGAGGGATAGAGAATGGGTAAGATGGGGGAAAGAATCCGTGAGTTCATCATGACAGCATTAAGTAGTAGAGGATACAACACATTTAAAGCAAATGTTTGATACTTAACCACTGTGTTTTTGACTGTATTGTAATGATTTATTTATTTTGTGAAGTATTTAACTGGAGGGGAACACGTATGAGGAAAACATTCCTTTGCATTCTTGACTTTTTATAGGAACTCTATTATGTGAAAATAAAATATCATTTTCTCCTCTCCATTGCAGTTGTCTTGCTTTCCTTCACACAGCAAAACCTTTGCTCACAAGTTGTCAGAAACCCTGGTGAATGTTCAGGTCATGGTAAGTCATTTTTTATCGGGTCCTCTGTGGTAGGAGAGGACAAAAGGCAACTATTAATGCCTCAGCCAGATAGTCCATGTGGCAACCATTGCACTAATGATTAGTTCCCAAACAAACGGGAAACATGCAGACCAACCACAACAAAATGGGAGGGGGGGTAACTTGTATTGCCCGTAGATGATGACATCATTTCCTAATATCGCGCCATTACTAAAGAGTTGCAACATTCCTCGATTGCAGCAGGGCTTGAATAGTAAAGATAGCGCCTAAAGCACCTGCTGATCTCCATAAATATGAGAACATTTTGAGGTGTTGGTCTGAATCATGACTGCCAGTAGGTTTTTTGAGAGCCTTGGAAGGGAATCTGTGTGTGTGTGTGAGTGTGTGGAGGCAGATATTGTGAATGGTAAAGAGGGAGAGATATGACCTGCGTCTGACCACCCACTTCCCTCACTAATCATCTACAAACACACTAATCAATGGCAGCTGCCTTGATGCCAGATCAAAAGACCACAGGGAAAACATTAACACCACAGGCTTCCGGGCCTCATGTTCTCTCATCCCGCGTCTCTGAACATCCATCTCATCATAGGCATGAAAAATTGGGGGAGCAGACGAAGACAGTAAGGTGAAAGACTGACTACAAGAGTCCCCAATATTCATTCAAGTTGGCCAAGACTTTGACTCCAGGATTGGAGGGGGCGAAAACAACAAAAGCAGAGTCCAGAGCACAGAAAAACATTTGGTTGAAGAGATAAAGTGTTGTCCTTAAATGGTCGTTCAAGGAATCACCACGACGAATGATTAATATGGAGGAATGCGGCAGTGCATTCCACCATGACAGTCGGGGCAACATATGGAATACTATTTCATGACCATCTCTTCACCATACGCAACACCGCCTACTGCAGTGGGATTGAGGGATTGTGCAATACAGTGGGGCTGTTGCACCTCTGAGGCCGGATTCACAAAAGTGGCCTGAGGATAAATCTTTAAATGTTACATAAGAAGTGAGATTAGGAAGTTCAGCTGGGGGCTATACGGTTGAATTTATGAATGACTTTAGGTGAAATAATAATTTATGGGTCGTATTTTAGACTGAAAGTATTTCAGAAGTGTTTAGACTGTTGTTTTATAAAGTTACAAGAAAGAATACAGTATAGGAGGGTTAATTTGGTCTCTGGTATGAAATTCTGCCACATGCGGAAGCAATGTATTTTTCTTGATTTGTATTTAATTGCTCTATATGTAACCTAATGGTGTAGTTATTAACACACTAGGTGCATTGATTTAACATGAAACCACACTGTTTTGCATATCAAATCTGCAGTAATGTGTGGGTGCATGCTTCCCCCTCCCCCCAACAGCAATCCAAGTCATTTGTCATCTTGTGCATTCCCGAGACTTGTGAATGTTTGAACTCTCTCCAAGACACTGGCACGGGGGGAAAAACAGCAATAACAGAAAATAGGTGCAGTAATCTTTTATCAAAGTGGGTCTCCGCATTTCTGGCAAAGGAATTCTCTGTGGCATAATGTGATCCAGCTTTGGGAAACAAGTGGAAAATGACTAGAGGCTAAAACAACTAATGAATACTTAGACTGAGAGGTCTGGTGCAACACATGTTTGTAGTGGGCAGCTACTGAGTGAGCTCAAGGAGAGAAGCACTTTGTAGGTTGCACAGGTCCAGAATATTTGCGAAATATTTGCTGTGATGCATAAATGTGTGTTTGATATCATCAGTTGAATGGAATTATCCAACCACTGGAGCTTTGGCATATTTTTAGATCAATATGAGGTTATTTAAACCAATCAACCCCACAAAGCCTTTAACAGGTCCATCATTATGCACTCATGTTGTGCACACAACCACTGCCTAAACCCACAAACAAGTCTTACAGACGACGAGGTCTCAATACGTTCTGTGGAGATTTGGTTATTTTACACAACCTTATGTGAAGTTAGTATAAAATCAAAAATTTCAAATGAAGGATTTTATGGCATAAACAGATGATTTTGTTTTCACTAACCGTGACTGTGACTGAAGGTTAAACTAAATCAAAATCAAGAAATGTAGTGCAGACGCAGTGCAGATAATTTTCTGAAATGAGATAATGCAGATCACATCTATAGATATAACTGAACAGTTGAATTAATTAATATAATATATACAGATTTAAATAACAGAGTTTCATAGGTTTATACTTTGGGGAGTTTGGAATACTGACCTCTGCGTTTCTCAAATCCCTCCTAGTAGAAGTTATATTAAATAAAAGTCAGGAATCAAATATTTTTTAGCAAAATACCAAAAATAATTGAGTATACCCTCTTTCTTTTATTTTATACTTTATACTTGTATACTTATACCACAAATATATTCCACATTTCACAAAAAAGTGAAATAATAATAAAGTGTCTTTATTCCACTGCTTTTAAACAAGACCATTTAAGGAAGCTGCAACTGGCATAAACTACTTGATAATACCTGAAATTAGAACTAGTAAAATGTTACAGGTGTAAGCATCAGTAAAATAATACAGTTACCATGTATAATAATATAACACCATAACTCAAAAATGCCCCCGACCCCCGACCCCCCTTAAACCTTTGAAACTTTATGTACATTTATGTACATTTTACTATAAATATTGAATACTTTAAAAAACAGATAAAGGCATTAGGTTACTGCTTTTTATACGTCAAATATAAATTTACCTTAAATCTTTTTAATAAATTGGAAATTATCAAAATGATCAAAACATCCCTCACTCTTAGACTATACCTTCCTATTAAACATGAAGAAAAATTCACAACATGAAGAAAAATTCATAACTAACTAAAATTATATAAATACAAGCCTTTTACCTGTAAAGCGTTATTTATTATGTTGTGGTATTTCTTTATTTACTTTGGTAGATAATATGAATAATCTCGCCACTGCTGCTGCATTATGAAGCCGCACCATTTATAACTGCGCTTCCACTCCAGGCCACGAGGGGGACCCAGTTCTATTTGTATATCAAACACTGTCGTGGATAATCAGCTACAGCGAGTTTGTTGTTGGAGGAAGCGGCCAAAAAAAAGTTGTAAACCTTACTGTGGTACTATCCGACAGAGAAAAAGGCACCATGAAAGTGAGATAGGGCGTGTTTTGTTGTGATTAAACACTAGCAGTTCCTGCAACACGAAACAGAAACCAGCTGGCGTCGTTAACGGGACTTCTTCATCCTTCTCTGATGCCGTTTTGAGAGTCAAGGCTGACGAAACCACCAGTCATGAACGAGAATTTCGACCGAGCTCCTGGAGCTGGGAGAAGCAGAAATCTCCCAGCAGATCCCGGGCTGGTTGGCGGCCCCGGGGATGGTGACACCAAAGCCACGCTTTTCAACCAAAGGGAGCCTTTGAGACAGCCGCGAACATCTCCGCCTTTCGCCGAGAACAACATTAGCATGGCCAGCGACATGGCTGATGGAGGTACGGCGCTGTCAACTAGCTAGCTAACGTTAACGATAGCTGAACAAGCTAAGTTAGCCCACAGCTACATTCAGGTTGGATTTCATGTGACATTAAGTGTTAAATGTCACTCGCTGACCTGCTTTCTGAGGGCCAACACTGTGTTTGCCTGAAATATAACAGAAGCAACAAAATTATTTCCGACTGACAGCTCTACTGAGAAAAGCGAGGGGGTAAAGCTAGTCGCTGTCATTGGCTAGCTAGCTGCTAAATACCAGCAATGATGGCTAAGGTTAGCATTCCGGCGTAGCGACATGACATGCACCTGTCGGATTGTTATTTGATGTGAGGTAACGTAGCGTCTAAATACAGCTCCCACTCAGATGTCACGTAGTTCACTAATTACGTGCTACAGTTATGGCTGTCCAAAACACGCCCAACATAATGTTGAGCTAGCAAAAAGGAAGAATGAGTTCCTCTTACAAATCTTATAAATCTGATTAGCTGGCGTTAAGCAAACCCGACGAGAGAGGTTAGTTCATGGTGGGACGTGTCAGAACAAACTTATTCCATGCATATCAGGTGAAAAAGCTTACATCAGACAGAGCCTAAAGCCTTAATGACAGGAATTGATTTTTTGATTAGTTTCCAAAGGTGTCATTTGATAGAATCGTCAATGTTGTTGTTAAATTTTAAAAACCAAGTCCTTACATAAGCAAGTTTGAAATGTTTTACAAAAACACATTAGTATACCAGTGTCAGCCAATACAGATGGAAAGTTATTTTTTATCTGCAGAACATATCATTAGATCGCTGCCACTCTAGTATTTATTTCTTGGAGACAACCAACCAATATACACATTGCTCCACTAGGTTGATGTACATTTAGATGCCCCTTCAGGTTGACTTGAGGCCATAAGTCTGGGAGTTGGAGGTGCAGCTCTGCTGTAACTCTCTTTGTTCAGTGGGCTTCTGGTCCAGCCATCAGGTAGATGTCTTTTGGCCACCAGTTGCAATAGTAACAGAGTGGGAAATTCCTTTATCCCATCAGCCCTCACAGCCTGTAACATACATACCTGAGCTGCCGCTGTTAGGGGAAGGTGTGCACGTAGTAGACAGAATTAGCACCAGCCATCAGTCAGATTCTGATAGAATATACAGGTCGTTGATAGATTTGCTGCATTCACAAGCCAAACAAACAATGGCAATATATTTAGTGGCTGCTAAAGTGTTAAGTATAACATCAACAGGTATTCATTAAACAAAAATGCATGGTGAAAATGTGTGCACCCCATGCATATTTCCTAAAAACGACAAAGCAGAAAGTCAGCATATCCTAAAAACTTTAACATAAATATATATATATTTGGTACCTATTTTTGTAGAGTATTTGCCCATGTGGGATTAGTAATGTCACAAAATAAAGACTGAGAATACATTTCTTTTTCCCCTTTCAGATATGAAAAGACCAAGCAAACCCCAACAAAGTGTGAATGCCAACAGTACGTCTGCCTCCAGAAAGTCTAATGAAGTGGATTCTATTGTCAAGTCATCAAAGCTTTCAGCTAGTGCCCCAGAGTTTGTCCCCTCTGGACTTAACATTTATGAGGTATGAGGAATTATCCCTGTTATTATTCCTCTTTATTCTTTTACTCTTAAAGTTTTTTTTAATGTATCCATCATTTGTAAAGATCAGAATATCTAATAAATTTAGATTTATAATTGTAATATGATACTTAGTTATTTTGCATGAGCACGGCACGATGCTCAGAATTCATTTTTCATGTTTTTATTGTGATTTTTGTCCAGGACCCTGCTTTTTATCCTGACAGCTATTACAGTGAACCCACCTTGGCTGATATGGTCACAGAGTTCCTTAGCCACCTGAGCTCCTCACCAGGCTCCTTTGAGACAGATATTGAGTACATAACCAGCGAGCTCAATTCCTGGGTTACCACTGAAGAGTTGTTAGATGAGCTGGTGGACCTGATCTTCACACAGGTTTGGAGAGATCCTCTTTTTGCTTTTTGTGTTGATGTTACATAACAAGTTCAAATCTGACTAACATGTTAACCAAAAATATAGACATGCATGTTTCTGACAAAGCACACAACCATATTTGTGTATTATATGTGTGTATAGGTGGTTATCAGTTTTCTTATCATTGCAGTCCACTGCTATTCCAAACTTCTCTTACACCGGTGCCAGACTCTGTAACTACTTGTCCCATCACCTCACTATCAGCCCACAAAGTGGCAACTTTCGTCAGTTGCTCCTGAAAAGGTGATTTATTTCTGTTTTTACTGAATTTAATATGCATTCCTATTAGGAATAGAGAAGATGTCATGATTAAATGATAACCATACCTTTTAATTGAATACACCTTTGGAATATTAAGATTATAATTAATTATAACTCTTTTTCATCAAACTTATACAGATGCTGAGAACGGGCATGCTGGCAGATATCTTTAATGCCATTTTCTTGACTTTGACTGAAGCCGCCTTCAGTCTGATGTACTGATCAATAATGACCCTAACGTCTCATATTTTCAGCTTAGATCAGCTGCAACAATTCAGCAGGCCCTCCATGCAGGCTGGTGTAGCACTACTACTAATAATAACCACTATAAGTAATGAGAAGAAACAGTCCCATGATGTTTTTCTGTCATAACAGGTTCATTACCTTGTAACTTCGAGATTACAAAGCTTGCTTTCTCAAGATAACAAATTAATTAACTTGTGATGTTGGAATAATGGCATTAAAAATCATCTTAAGCACACATTTTAATTATAATCTTAATATTCCAAAATTCAGTTGTCATTTTTGTCCTCTGTAGATGTAGATTAGAGTATGAAAAGAGGGATGAAGCTGTTCGAGGCAACGCAGAGACTCAGAAGAAACTCCACTCCTTTGTGCTCTTTCTGGGAGAGCTCTATCTTAACCTGGAGGTAAGAGACTCACCTTGTGATAACGACATAATATCATCCCTAAAGTTGTTTTGATGCATTTATATACTGAATTTGAACTGTAAACAACACAATTTTGACTTTGTTTGTGGAAACACTTTGTTGTATTTGCTAGGTGTTCCTGCAGCTTACTGACAGCTGTGCAGTCATTTTAAAAACAAGACAAGGCCACAACCAATTACTTTAAATTACTCTTTAATAGACAAACTGTCCAGCTGTCACATATGTATGTTGTACATGCAGGTGCCAACTCTGCAAGTTGTTTTAACAAACCACCAGCATCAGTACGACTCAGCTTGCCTCCAACCTTTTCATTGCGTCAGTCAGTCATTTGTTGACATTGTTTCCCTTCTTTTTTGTTTTGCAGGTAAAAAGTGGAAAAGGACCTCCTCGAGCAGATATCCTCCTCTCTGCTCTGAATGACCTGATGAACACACTGTTCAACCATCCTGTGGATGCAAATCTCATCTGTGCTGTGAAACTGCTCAAGGTTTCAAATTTCTGTATGATTTAGTTTTAGATTTGTAATGACAGATTTCCAGGTAGCTTTGTTATTTAGAGAGGTAATGAGATTGTGTTTTAAATTTACAGTTGACAGGCTCTGTCCTGGATGACGCATGGAAAGCGAGTGGAAAACCACACATGGAAGAACTGATCCAAAGAATAGAAACTATTCTTCTGGATGCCACCTGCAGCAGGTGTGTATATCATTAAAGTCTTTCATGTGCAGCTCCAACTCAAGGAGCATGCTCAAGGTAACTTAAGACTTTGAAATCTGAAAACATGCTTCTGCATCTGAGGTGCTGTAAATGAGTGCAGACACTCTAAAATGTTTAAGAAAATCACCCGTCATCTAAAAGTGTTCAGAGAATAAATCACAAAAAAATGAATACTATACATAGCTTATAAAAAAGCTTTCAGTTTCAGCTTTTTTAAATAACTGGTGAAAGATGATTTGTGAAAAAGTATGTAGCAAAGAATTTCAGCTTTTTGAAACAAAGACAGGACAAGGAGCATGTACTGATATTCAAAAGTCTCCCTTAAACTGTCCAAATGCAGAAGAGTCCAAAGTCAAAGCCTCATAGATTGCCACGATGAAACTTTCTCATATGAGTAATGTTCTCCTCAGGGATGTCAGACAGATGCTTCTGAAACTAGTGGAGTTGAGATCTAGTGACTGGGGCAGAGTCCGTGCTGCTGCAGCAGCCAGCAACGCCACACCCGACAATGACCCAAACTATTTCATGGTAAGTGTCAACTGGTCAACTTCACCGAGCTCCCAATTTTTATTTTTTATTGCCTGTGAAACTGTCTATGCATCTCTGTTTGTCATGGATGTGTTATTTCCTCTCAGAACGAGCCTACATTTTACACAGAAGATGGGACTCCATTTACAGCAGCAGACCCAGGTGAGGCTATGTGAACTTATTCGGATGAAAAGAGGGCAACCTGGGGTTTCACAGATGGCCTGTCACAGGTGGTTGGTATTGGCCGATGCACCGGAGTACAGATTATTTTGGTTTTGTCATAGCGGCTGGTTTAAACAGTATTTGTAGGACCAACAGATTCCATCTACATCCAACATCGATGTTCTGTCCTGTGCTGCTAAAAGATTTCCACATCGCTAACATGATCAGGTTTTCCATTGATTATTATTGCTGACTGATCAATTGCACTATTACTATTTAAATAAGTTGATTGCCCAACTAATTCTTTGTAAATATGCGATTCCTATTAGTATATTTAGTACTAATGAGGGACATTGTAATGAGGAATAGCAGATCAACAATCTTCATCACAGTTTTAGATACAGAAACAATTTTGCTTGGCTTAACTCATCCTGATACGTGACTCAGCCAAGTCAATCATGTTGCACGTGATGTGTTTGAATTTTGGTCTTTTCATCTTTTACAGAGTATGCTGAGAAATACCAAGACATCCTTGACAGGCAGGACTATTTCCATGATATTTACGGAGAAAATGGAAATGAAGTGTAAGTACATATCGCAGCGATACACTGGTGTGACCCTATACATTTACTAGGGGACTCATTGATTCTTCTTACTATGGAAACCATTCACAATACCTCTAATCAGTTTATGGTTCATGTGGTGTTTCATGACCATTGGTTGTAGCACATTCACCTAATGAACTGAAGGGTAAATCCACATGGAGCAAAAAAGTTGCTGATGTGGTTATTTGCTATTTACATATTTATTTCAAACAACTGTTTTAGTTTTGTTGGCAAACATGAGAATCTACATTGATGTATACCATGAATGGAATTCTTACTTTTATCTTTTCTGCTGTATGACATGTATTAAGGATGTAGTTAAAGTAATAAACTGGGATAGTTTCAGGACTGTAAATGGAATTTGAACATGAGATTTCCTTCAGATCCGAATCTCCAAGAGTTAAACAGTACCACCGTGTTGGCACATCTTCTGTCATGTGACTGCATGGCAGCTTTACACAGATCACATGATCACCACTGACTGGTGGGCCCCCAAGCCTGGCACAAATGTGTTTGACTGGCCCACAATGCAACAGGGTCAGCCCTGGCCTCAGATTGAGTGTAGTCAGCAGTTGGGTGTCAAAGAGGGCTTAGCTCGCTCCTGTCCTCTCTCTCCCCAAACTGTGTGTTTGTGTCTGTCTCTGTGTGTGTGTGTGTGTGTGTGTGTGCGCAAGAGAGAAAGCTTGTGCTTTCTTGTGTTGTGTAAATGGCAATCATACGCACATATTGTTGATTTTGTTATTATAAGTTACACAAACCAGCTATACTTTCATTAACATATTTGTCTCAAATATCTCAAAACTAAAGTGTGTGGCTCTAAATAACTCAATTTTGTTGTGCTCACAGATATGATGACTCTGAAGACGGGATGGAGCCTGAGATGGAAGAAGCTTTTGAGAATTTTTGTTTAGAATCGGAGAGGAAACGACAGCAATGACGAGAATACGTGAGGCTCAACAGGCACATACTGTACTTTTCCTACTCAACTTGCTGGAATGTTTAAGAGCAAAGGAAACTAGCATCAGATAGGTTCAGACGTTTATTTTACTGCAAACAAGCATTTTAACAAAAAGAGCTGTTCATAGTTGCACTTCTGACACTTTTTCGGTCAGTGTTGATTAGAAAATGGGGACAATCAACGGCGTAAGATGTTTGAAATATAAAGGTATTAAGACTTTTTTTTGGAATTTCCCTCTTCTTGTTTTGAATTCTTTCAGAAACTGCTTTCCTTCTATGCCTAAACTCAATGCCAAGAGGGAAATAGTGTGCTGTGGATTTTTGTTTAGGGTTCTTTTCTGAGAGGCAGTTTCATCAAATGTGTGCAGAACTTGTCAAGTACTAATTAATGCCCCATGCATAAACTGCAGGCCAAAACACTGAAACCATCCATCAGAGATGCATAATCTTACAGTTGGATGCACTGTAGATGGCTGAGGTGGTTGTTTTAATACATACAGTACATATACAGTGCATATACAGCCTTTATGTCTACTGTTGTAAACGTGTCTCTTGTCAGGTTGCCAATATTCAACACTATATTTTTAAGGCTATTCCCTTGTTAAACTGGCTGCAGTGAACTTGAGTGGTCAGGAACTCTGAAAGGCTTTGCAGTTTAGAAAAATTCAGTCACAAACTGGAAAGCAAATAAAGGCAAAAATATTTTTTATCCTCTTTCTGTGGTTGAAATATTTTAAGAATTTTTAAGTTAAAAGTAAATTATTTAAAAATCTGAGAATACAGTACAACTAAACTCAGTTTGTTTCTTGAATGTAGCTTTAAATATCTACACGTTTTGCAGTTAGCAGAGGTCATTGGGACAGAGCTCGACTGCAAAAAGGATTCATATTTATCCAAGACTGAAAGACTGTTTACCAGCAATCCAAGGAGCCCGTAAAAAGGAATGTTTGTTTTATAGTTTGTAAATATTATTTACTATATTGTTTGCCTGCAATAAATTCTTTGTAATGTGAGATTTTATTTGCCTGGTTTGTGTTTAAGCCTTTTTAACATGAAAGGAGCTATGCAGTGAGGTATATTCTGCATTTGACACAGCTGCACAGTTGTGTGGCTCTAGATATTTGAATAACCAGTTTATTGCTACACAAAAACAATAATACAGAGGTACATATGAATAATAATAACAGTTGTAATTACAACTTAAATTAATAGTATAATCACTTCTTTGACACTGGCAGCTGTGAAAAGTGACCATATATAGTTGAATCAAAATGTATATTTATATAATATTTTGGAAATCCAATTTATTTTCTCATGTATTGTTTAAGATATTACCTTCTGTATAGATGTTAACTGTATACACATTACAAGACTATCACTTTCTTAAAATAAATAAATCACTTAGGTAATTTACCGTTTGAATATCAGGGCACATCATGTGTAACTTTTAAAAGTATTGGAGTAAAATAGTCAGCCATGCTGCAAGAAAGTGATCCATCCATAAATGGCATTTGATTTTATTTTGAAAGTAACCCACTTTTTAACCTCTTTGCTGTGTTTACGAAAACAAAACTACTTACCAACTACAAGCAAGTCGTTGTGAAGAAACTCTGCCATCATCTGGTGACTCTCTGTCTGTGTGACTGTTTTTATTTAGTGTTGCATTTGATCCACTCTGACCCATACAAACATCATCTCACCTCATTTGTGATTAAATTACAGCTACTATCTGAAGTTGTTGCAGTCAGGACTGCAACATTTGAAAATAACACCATGGTATTTCAGCTTCTGTGAATCCAGTAACAGAATTTCCATTTCTTGCAATTGATCAGAGCTTGGAAAGAGCAGGAAACAATGGCAATTCGATTATAAAACAGTTAACCATGATAAATAGACATGAACCAGTTTAGCTGATAGAATTTGACACTGCTTTGACCTCAAATGTTACTCAAACAGAAACTTTACAGTCTAATGTAATCAAATACTACAAAATGAAAATTTTATTGAGACTGGGATGTCCTGGTCTTCCTCAGTTGTTTGTGAGTTAAATTTTTTAAATTATTATTTAAATTACTTTCTTATTTACACATGCCATTATAGTTTTGCATTTAGTAACTATAAATAAACATGAGTTACTATGGAAGACAATGTTAAAATCTGTCTGTGTGCACATCATATTTAAGCCTTTGTCACCATCTGGTGGTCAAAGTTGAATAATGTCAGGAAAATAATTTGCATCAGTGGTTTTGGTACTTTACTAACTCTTCATCTAAAATTGTTGCAATTTTAACTAAAAAAGCGTTACTATTTCCATGTAATTGCCTTGTGATACTGCAAATTGAGAAATGGATTTCCATCCGAGGCAACGCCAAACACGCTCTGTTATATACACTCAGGTATGATGCGGCAAGAACACAGAATGGCCTCTCAGTCTCAAGCCCGTCTTTCACATCCTCATATGTTTAATCATTACACCAGTTACATTGTTCAAATTGTGCAACAGAATCCAAGCTTCTGCCCTTTCTTTGCCTCATACAGGCATATCCTCCATACAAAGAAAAGATGACTAGCATCTTTGTTGTCATGTCAGAAATTTGTCATGAGTGTTCTTAGTGGTTGCCTGAGCTCAGAGGAAAATGACAAACAGTCCTACAATAACATTCCCGAGCCCCAATGACACACCACAACTATTTTTCTTGGCCTAATGAAATAGCTCTTCTGTGCTTTGTAGCTCTTGAGCATATGTTGAAGCTGGAAAACTTGCATCCAAGAATATTGCACTCTCCTCTCTGGCACAGTCTATATTTCTTTCATGTGTGTCAGGGGTACAGTAATACCGAGGCATCCTGGTCGCCCAGCAATGTAATATGCATGCAGTATAACCACAACTACCCTGGTTCCAGCCCTGCTTGGGACCTTTTTTGCATGTTACTCCCTCTCACATATTGAGTGTCAAAAACAGAAATCACTTGGAGCTAGGTAGCTCCCTTAATGTGGTTGTTTCATTTTTTAAATGGAATATATCATGTTTTTGTGCACGGTTTTGCTGTAGTTAAGAGTAAAGGGGTTCACAGTGAGTTCCAGTAAATTGTTAGCATCTGACATTTGTTACTACTGTAGACCCAAGACCATTCTCCCATAAGTCTGTATCCAATTTATTACCAGCAAGCAGTTGTGGCAAATAGACCAAGAACTGATCATTGTGGCTGTATATGTTTTATTTTGTTTGCTGTTTTCCCCCATTATTTTGGAAAACAGAAATCATGTGAATTTGCATTTGAGTGCATTTTCAATATGTGTGTCATCCAGAAGGAAGTTGAGGAAGCACATAGTACATGCCTGATATCTTTATCTGCAAACCACTTGTTGCCAACTCAGCTAACGCTTCACGGTTACAAATGCATTCTTCCCTTTTTGTGCTTCTCTCTGGGCTTGTTGAAGATGCACCTTCAAAAATCTAACAAGAAAAAAATCTTTGGCCATGTGACAGGATGGTATCTTCAGCCACAAGTCACATTTCTACCATGTCTGTGTGCAGTCATTGACTCATGAGCCTCTCTGAGCCTGCTGGATGTGGCTGTCTGGCTCACAATGCAGCAGGGAAAACCAGGGCCTTAGATTCCCATTGGTCAGCAGATGGGTGTGAAAGAGGGATTAGCTTTTAGCTGTGTGCTACAGTCCACTCTCCCACAGCTCTGTGAGTGAGCTTCTGTATCTGTATGAATGTCTGTTAAATATATAATGTGGTATTAATTAATAGTTACTAGTTACAGTTACAGCACTAAAACAGCCATATTTTTCTTTTCTTGCAGTATATATATGTATTTTTATTTATCTTTAAGCTTGTGACTCTGAATAACTGTTTTTATAATGTTCACAAGTGATTCAGTGTTGTTGAGATGTAGCCTGAGTCTGAAGATGTGTTTGAGAATAATCTCCTTCACATCAGAGAGTGAGTGAATGTTTTTGACTTGGGAAAATTTGAGAAACTTTTTTTTAATATGATATTTTATTAAAAGAAAATATCTGTATTTGTGCGCGGTGCAAATGATATCTCTAATCAGTACTGGAACATACAAGAGAGAGAGTACACATTAACATGAATATCTGTAGAATGCTTATAATAACCTGGAACTGCAATGAACAACGCCTTTGTAAACCTGGTGTTTGACTGTGTCAGAGAGGTGCAGATCTCAGCACAGAAACAAATCTACAAAACCATGTTGCGTAACACCACAATCTACCAAATTAAAGACTTTGTTTCAAACTATTTTCATTGGGACTATTTGTGTGGTGAAAAGGCGCTCCAATAAAAAGTGTTGACAGCATTTCGTTTTTTGTCGATGATCCAGTAATAGAGAGACTGCCATCAAAAAGGTATTTGTTGTTTTTTAAATATCATTTTCTAATTCTGTGAGAAAAACAAAAGAAATTAATTTCACTCCTGTTGTATTGCAGGAATACATACAATGAAACTAAAACTACTACAAGATACCAACAGGGGCAAGTGAGAAAATCCCTTTTTTTATCACAAAGGCTTGTCCTGTGATTATAAATGGCCTCAAAGCAACCAGGCCAACTTCAAATGATTCATGATCCCCCGCAGTGGGACTTTTTAATGACTTGCCCTCCCTGCTCCATTACGTAGGGGCCCAACAGGAAAACAGACCACAAGCTTCACTATTTCAAGATACTTCCTTGGATTGTTCAGCATGATTTAACATATGCTGCCTGTGACATTCTACACCAACATTCAGGGGGATTTTACAGATGTAGTTTTCTTTGTTTCACCTGTGTGAACAGAGAATGTTTCTGTATTTTCAAAGCAAGTCTGGCTCCTTGGACTGCAGGTAAACAGTTAAAATTAAAGTAGGCCAGCCATCTCCCGGAACTGCTCAGCATCACTGCCACACAAGTGCGTAGTCTCACTCATTTTGAATTCTCAAGGTGCACCAGCTCATCAGATGACTTACACACGAATCATGACTGTATGAAAAGAGGAGTGGGCGTTTGGGTTCAGCTGCTGAATAAGGTTGCACTGTATTTCTTTTACAGCACCCCCACCTATTGAATCAACCAAAGTGAATCACACAGCGGAGGGTCATGGTGTCTGTAGTTTCACCTACCACTCCAATTGTGTCAGGAGGTCTAGCAAACAGCATTTTTTAACATCTGAGTAAAGTTTGCATTTGCTTCGCAGTGTCCTTGTATTGAATAGAGGAGCTTGAGGGATAATTTTAAAGCCCAGAGCGAGAGTCTTTGATGAATTTTTGTGGTTGTTTAATATGACAGTGTAAAGTTTGGCAACTTATAGGGTCCGCCTATGTTCATAACTATGATTTAAG
The DNA here is from genome assembly GCA_008933995.1 of Datnioides undecimradiatus. Taxonomy (NCBI): domain Eukaryota; kingdom Metazoa; phylum Chordata; class Actinopteri; order Lobotiformes; family Datnioididae; genus Datnioides; species Datnioides undecimradiatus. The sequence goes on from WARS01000015.1 coordinate 9,913,746, forward strand.
GTCTCACGTGACCTGCTTGGAAGGGTGGAGATGAGCTAATGATCATCCTTTTTAATTAGCCAGTAACTTCGTTGGTCTCAGTTAAGGACAGTAACAGTGAAGCACTATGACAGTGTTACAACATAGTGCAAAGTGAGGGAAAGGTACATTTAATCTGAAGGGTACATTGTCTGATTAATCTAATCAGACAAGTTATTTATGTAATCTGTCCACTCCTGGACTCTGTTTATGAGATCAGTCTTTACACCAACAAGTGTGGCTCTGACTGTCATCACTTTTCACCAAGACACCCCCAGCCCTGTCCAGGTAATGGAGATGTAATTAGTCTGAGATTAGCCGGCCTGTTTTCAGTCTTTCCAGAAACAACACCATCCTGTGTTCAGTGGCTAAATGACTTAATTGTAACTACCAGTGTTGTCCAGTAAGAGTGGTTAAACAGGTGCTTTGTTGCTTTAGTGCTGTTCTTTAATACAGTCTGGGAACGAACTCACAGGAGGAGGCAGAAGGTTACAGGTCTGATCCCTGAAGGCGGAGGAGTAGTTCTTGCCTGTCCCTCATTATCACCAATGAGGTGCGAAGTCAGCTCCTCGTTGGCCAACAGATCAGACCGTGGTTGTACTGGGCTGCCCGTTGTTCCTGCAAAGAATACAGGCAGAGATGTCCTGACTTTTACTCTCTTGTATGTGTTAAGCTCAAAATGCTGAATACTGCATTTCCCACAATGCAACCAAAACCATCTTTTCCTTTAACATGCCGGAAAAAGGCCACATCTTTCAAATTCCATATCCCCGGTTCACAATGCAGGCTTTCTGCTTAAGATCTGTAGCCGAGCCGTGTCATCAGGGTCATTTACTCAGACTTCCTCCTGAGCCACAGAGGACATTATTCAACAGTTTTCAGAGGCCCACAACTAGTAAACTCATTCTTCTGTGGAAAATCTGCAGAGCTCTCTCCTAATGATGAAACTGATACACTTCCTTACAGAAACTACATCCTTAGTTTTCTCACAAAACAATGTGACATCAGTGTATGTAATCTTCCTGTGCAACAAGCACCAGCTCATATTCTTTCCCAAACAGGGATTTGAACTGAAACGGCTCATTTACAACTAAATGCCTTTCAACTCTTTCACCATCCTTCTCAGTAACTTTACAACGTCGAACTCATGAACCAGTTTAAGGTCTTATATCATCGTTCTCCGTGACAGGAAACACATCAGACATTAATCATTAGGTTTATCAATAGGTTCTTGATATCCTAAATATCTTCAGATATTCTGGTCTCAGCCATAATTCTCTACACAAATTATAGGGTTCAGGGGGATTGGAGACGAGACAGTTGATGTTTATTTATTTGATTATTTTTATTTGATGACTGTTGATTTACTGTAAGTGTTTGTCCACTCGTGATGTGGCTGTGGGATGACGATTAAAAGAGATTTGAATGAGGGCTGATGGGTGCGGACATGTTTTGAGCTCTGACATGATTATTTGTATTTTTTTTTAGCTTACATTTCGAACTTAAACTAGATTTTAAGACAATTATCACTGAGAGATTGTCTTTAAAGCACTAAAGGAAGTGTTGTTTGATGATTCGCACGTGAAGTTCAAGCTACAGAGGAGAGTCATAAAAGAAATAACTTTAACGCAGACTTCACTTCACACCCTTTGATAATATTTGTGTCGAAGTTGGTGTGGCCAGGTGAGAGAGGGAGAGCACAAGTCCTTATTTAGTACGTCTATCCGGTGCGTCACCGCTGAGCGTCAGAGCGCTGCGGAGCCACAAGTTTGACAAGTGCGGCGGCTTCATTTAATCACAAATGGAATAAAGACGACCATGGAGGTCTTCTGGGGGAATATCTGCTTCTTTATAATCGTCATTAGTAAGTACTCACCAGATTTTAAACTTCTTCTTCTTTTCCTACTCTTTTCGCCCTGATAAACTCACCCAAAGAGTAAAAAGATCCAAATACTTTTCGAGGGATTTAAATCGGGTTTCATAGGTCCGGGGTCGCAGTGTTTATTAGTGGTTCACAGCTTTGAAAATGACTCAGTGGGGTGCTCAGTGTGCAGCACCTTCAACTGAATGAATCTGCCTGCAGGTTTTTAGTTAGATTTCACCTCACCCTGCTGCTGTGTTTCCTCCCCTGCCATCAAATGCTCGATCCCCAGTCAGCCCACATGGATTAAATAAGATCGTAGTCGTTGTTTTGCTGTGCAGACATGCGTGGTCACATGCGTGCAGAAAAGTCACAATATTTGTGTTGCTCGATGTCTGCTCTATAACCGGTGGAAGCTTTTAAGCAGCAGCCAGACAGGAGACTTTTAAATATTCTCCTACATGCACATTCTTCTTTTCTGGACCGAAAGCAAATATTAATATATTATGGGCTTTGCAAATCCCCGAGAGGGGGCTAAGTGCTACTCTGTGCTTCAGGTAAACAGGCGTGGCAGAGAAGCTTTTGCTAGTAAAGGTTTTCGTCCAGTATGAAGGCACATTCTTCTTGCCTGCTGATTGAGGGGAAGGCAGGCTGGTAACTGAGCTCTGCCTGTATAGGCTTGTGGGTCTGTTTCTGCAACAAGCCTCACTCAGATTCAAGCAAATTCCATGTCCTGAGGGACTGCGTTCAAAGGTGAATTGAGTCAATTGAGAAACACATTGTTCCAGTGCAAGCACTATTAACACAATCTTCAACACTTTATGAGTGGAGTCACCTTCATGTGTGCCTTGCTGCCTTGCTCTCATGAGTCAAGCTGATGTGTTGTCGTTTTGTTTTTTTTTAAATGTAAATGATTCCACCACCAAAACCACACACTTGGTTCAAAAGAGGAAATGACAAACTGTTGCGGAAGATGAAAACATTGTACCACATGATTTGGTACTTAAAAGTTTTAGACACACAAATGCACAAATCCAGTATTTATTATAGTAGGTGCAATTGATTTTACAAGGTCATTATTACCAGTAAAGAGAGATGTATGATGTTGTTGAAGTGCTCTCATGATGGAACCTCATCCTTCTCCTCCACCAGCTGACAGAATCTGGCACTCACAGTCCTTCAACGTTGGCACTGCAGGTGCCAAGATTTTCAGTGGACCAGCAGCCGAAGAATTTGGCTACACAGTCCAACAAGCGACAAACCACGAAGGAAAATGGTATGGAATTAAGGGTGTGTGGTTAGTAGGCCACTTACTTTGTCAGCACAAGCCTCTGGATTTCAGATTCACATCTGACAGATTGATCATTGTAGGACAGTGCTGACTTAAGAGTTTAAAACTGTTGTTTGCATTAAAAAAAAAAAGATCCATTGTGCTAATCTCAAAGACACTCTGAAGAGTTGATATCTCAAAGCTGTGCAGCTAATATGTGCATTTTCATCACACCATGAAGACCTGTGCTCGTGGAAGTATCCATTTTGCAAATGAAGGCCTGTTGCTGTGAAGCGATGCAACTGGTTATAAGCAGTGTCTAGGTATTTGATGGCATGTAAACCACTCACCCCACTGTCACACTATCACCACCACCCTGAAACAATGGCACCAGACACAACGGACACCACAGTTTAAAAAAATCTCACTTCATTTGGGGCCAGTTCAGCTGTATCATTTTGTTTTTAACCAAAGAGAATGATATTGTGATATACAGCATTGTTTGAGAGGTTGTGTGGTAAATTTTCTGCTCTGCTCCCCACTGTTGTATCACCACCTGATTTTAGCCATGGTTTTAGTGGCATGGCTTGAGGGAAACCAACGTCGATCTGTCCGTTAGCAGCTCAGTATACCACCTGTGGTCCAGACTGAAAGATTCAAGTAACTCCTGGATGTATTGCAATGACACTGATATTGCTGACATTGTTTTTATACTGAAATGTTGGCACACTGATGTTAGTGTGAATTAGTCCATCACCAATGTACCTAAGTGCTTATGTACAGGACTGAAGACAGAAATTGAGTCTTTTCACTTAATGTACAAGTTTGGAGCAACTGATGCTGGATTTTTTAAGGCTGATACCAACATTTTAGAGTCTAAAGAGTCCAGTTTTTATCAGTTCACCTCTTATGATAAATCCATGTTACATAGCTGAACCAAATAACACCAACCTGGGTAAAGGTACTTTCAGAACTGTCGAAACTGTGCTTTTAAAAATCCTTGGAGCTGCAACAGTCAGTATGCGTGACACAAGCGCTCCTTTAAAGTCTTGTGTGTTTGTTCCCTCTCATTTGAAACATTTAGTTAAATAGTAACTGAATGTCTCAGTGATGTCTGATGTTGTATACTCTTAGTCACTGTCTCATATAGTAACTCACTGTCTGGAGGAGTGTCTTGTTTGCATAACTAGAAATGTACAATACCCGATGGTGCTCTGTGGCTGTTTATTCCGCATCAGTAACCATAAAAAACCAACATCCCGTTTCCTGTCCTCTAACATTTAAAGATAAATGATGATTCTCACTTACTGTGCCTGTGGGAAAACAACACTGACTTGTATCTTTTCCTTCTGGATTTTGAGAAAACCATTTCAACAGCAGCAAGCGGCATCTGAGTGTTGTGATGATGATGATGAAAAGTGATTGAAGTGGATATTTTCTGTGCGAACTTGTGGAATCTTGTTTGATCGTCTTTCGTCTGTAGTTAGATGAAGACATGACTGACTTGTTGCCACTTGTTCAGAATAAGACCGTGCAGACTCAAACTTACATATGTTTTGTATTCATTTTGAATCACTATTGTCCTAGGAGGGTACTGGTTACTGATGACTACTGTTTACTACTAGTAAAGCTCATATTATTTTGATCTGTTCTTAAAGTAGTGAAATTACGTTTGCTGTTAATAAAGGTTTATATCTATAAATTGAGATTCTGGAACAAGCCTCAAATGATTGAGTCTCATTGAGTCTCACTGTATGGACAGCTGGTCATGTGCTGTATATTAAAAAAACATAGAGAGGTGACTCTTATGGTGCATGTTTATGAAAGTGTGAATGAGATGAATACTGTTGTCTTCTGTAGGCTCCTGGTTAGCGCTCCATGGAGTGGTTTCAGTCAAAACAGGAAGGGGGATGTTTACAAGTGTCAGGTCTCAGGGTCCAGGAACAGCTGTGACAAGCTCAATCTTCAAGGTAAGCTTTGGTGTTTTATTGTAGTCTCTTTTGGCAGACACTGGGAAGGAAAGGAGATAAAGCAATACGAATGATGGTATTTTATTTATTTTGTTCAGACTTTGAGCTAATGATAATTGTTACGTAAGAGCCTTTTTTTTTTCCTCCACCACAGATTCAGTTAGTATTCCAGATGTTAAAAACATCAACATAAACATGTCCCTGGGTATGACTCTAACCCGGATCCCTGCAGTCAATGGTTTGATGGTATGTGTGTGTATGCTACTTGAAATCAGCAGATTAAAAAAATGTATTTATTTTTTGCTTTAATCTAAGATAGTACAGATGTTTTCATGAATTTTCTTACTGTATATTTGTGCTTTGGTAGAATTGTTGTAATTTTGATGCATAGGTAGCAAAAAAGCTTTTAAATGCTGTCAGAAATATTGTATCTATAAGATCACCACACACGAGGATGACAGAGCAGTGTGCCACGAACTGTTAGAATCACAGTTTCCTTATAAATTTAAATAAAATATTATTTTAAGATGAGAGGAAGTGTGTTAGTTACTTAGACAAATTTATTTCTGCAGCAGGAAGTAGTGCCAGGCCTGTGTGTTCCCCAATAAAGACACAGCCACTGCACAACGACTAATGTTTTACTTTTTTGCTTTTTGCTTTTCACTGCAAAAACTATATAAGAGTTGTGCTGAATTTACAGATTAATTCAATATTGAACTTAGACACAAGAGCTTTGTGGAAGCTTTTAAAGGCAAACTTCACCTGAGTGTCTTCTGTTTTCTCCTGATACCAGATGTGCGGTCCACTTTGGGGACAGCAGTGTGGCACTCAGGACTTCTACCCAGGAATATGTGCGAGAATGAGCCCCCTGTTTCAACCTCAACCTGCCTTCTCTCCCGCTGTCCAGTGTAAGATCAGCCATCTTTTTATACAATTAAAAACCTTTTATTACATTTGAATTATACTAATGTTAATTAATGTTTATCCTCTGGATTAGATTTTTTAAATAACATAACCTATCAGTGCTTTGCTTTTCATTAGTTAGTTTCAGTTTCTGAATGTCAGAGCTTTTTTAAACTGATTAAAAAGAAAGTGCCTCTGTTTGGAACCGTTTAACCACTTAATGTGTAAAATGCAGCTTTAATAATCCAAAACAACCAACTACTAGAAATAAATTTGCAAGTCCGCAAAAAGTTAAAAATTTGTTTATTTTATTTTCACTCATGAACTGAAACCAACATCTACATCTTAGGTAGAAAATAAACATAAAAAACTCACACTGTGCTTTGGAAGATGAACGTGACAAATATGCTCTCAGGTCCATTCAGCACTCCTGCTTAAATGTCTTACTATATGTCTCCTTTCATGACATTTTTAGCATGTGGAGGGCCAATGGACATCGTAATTGTTCTGGACGGTTCTAACAGCATTTATCCCTGGGAACCAATGACCGCATTCCTTCAGAAATTAATACCCAGCCTTGACATCGGACCGAAAAACACACAGGTGGTGCCATGTTTCAGCAGCCGAAACAGGAAATTTAAGCGGAGATGACACAGGTGCTAATCTTGATCGTGGTGTGGTCATTACTGACAGCTGTCTGTGGTCTTTTTCTTTATCACGCCAGGTCAGCGTCATTCAGTATGCCGTTGACTCCAAGTTTGAATTTAAACTGAACCAGTACAAAACCAAAGATGAGGTGATCGCTGCAGCATCTAGAATCACACAAATGTATGGTCAGTCTACCAATACCTTCCATGCGATCCAGTATGCCAGGTTGGTGTCGCATTTTAATGAATATAAGTGTTTATTTATATGTTTACTCACATGTTTGATTCATTTCTGTCTTTCTCTTTGTCTGTCTGATAAGGACTGAATAAATATTTTGATGTTGAGTTGTAACATCTGCCAGATCAGGTTTTTTTAGATAAAACCACAGACAGTAAAAGTTTCCACTGCGTCTGCTCTCCTCAGTCAGTGGGGTTTCCATCAAAGTAATGGTGGTCGACAAAACGCCGCCAAGGTGATGGTGGTTGTCACTGATGGGGAGTCACACGATGAGTCCTTCAGAAGTACAGTCATCGCTGACTGCGAGTCACAAGGCATCACCCGCTTTGGTATTGCTGTAAGTGATGATCCGCCATTCTAATCATATCATATATACAGCAATAGATGTGCTTTTGACCACTGATAATGACATTAATGTTTGATTAACGAAGTCAGTGATAACTATTATTTTACCTTACTTAAATCACACATATATTTGGGTTTCATTAAAGGGTTTTGATTACAACCAGAAATATTGCTGTAGTCGTGAATTTGGATGGATCTCAATTCCTTAAAACAATTTTAAAAATTTGATCAGAGTTATAATTCATTGTATAGTTATCTTAATAGTAGTCACTGTAGATGTGAATGGGACCGTTGATTGCATAGTACTGTATAACTTTGTTAAAATATGCCAGTATTAGTTTATTTTCCACTCGTTTCTGATTCTTTTGTTGTTTTGATTTGCCTCAGTCATTACCTTTGATCTCTTTTCAGTCCGGAATTTGTGGTTCTTTCTTCTTTTTTCTCAGGTCCTGGGTTACTACATCAGGAACAACATTGACACACAAAACCTGATAAAAGAAATCAAATCAATTGCCAGTTTGCCTACAGAGAAGTACTTCTTCAATGTGTCAGAAGAGGCAGCCCTCTCCACCATTGCTGGAACACTAGGGAACAGAATCTTCAATATCGAAGGTGTATATCATGTCTTTTGACTTCTTTATTTGACACTGTGTGTTCATACATATGTTTTCATTCTTCTTGATCCTCGATCTGCTCCTCTGTTTTTGATTCTGATGCTTACACAATGCCCTGTTCCCACAAGGCACTGGAAAGGGGGGCGATAACTTTGAGATGGAGATGTCCCAGGTGGGATTCAGTGCTCACTACTCCAACCAACAGGTACAGAGCATTGTCTTGTACACCTTTAAAACATATCAACAGTTGTGACAAAGCAAGTTGGCCTCAGGTTGTGTTTTACAGTCAAACTTGGAAAAAATGTAAAGGTTTGTGCATTGCTGTTAGACGTGAAATGTGATAAACAAAGTCCAGTCTGAGGGTTCATCAGAGCCGTCAGATGCCAGGGTTTTGAACTTCAGTTACAGAGAGGTTTATAAATTTGGAAAGTTTGGAAATCAGCAATAATCTTCTCTTAATTGTCAGGATGTGTACACCACTGGCCACCAGCTGAGCAATAAAAGATATTTAAAAATATATGTTAATTATGAAATACTGTGCATACCTACTTTTTGTAACAACTATCAAAAAAAAACATATGTGGTCATGGTTTGAAGTGAGTGTAAAGTTGGTCCCCCCTGAGTTCGCATGCTGTACCAACTCAGCGATCTCTCAGAAAGGAAAGAGGAAGTTTTTTCCACAGTGGTCTGACCCTGGTTTCACCAGATTTTCTGTTCTCACAGCATATGCCTGTTGTGCTTCAAGTCTGTAACCCAGATGTAACATATGAGTACTGTGTTGTATTTCTATCTATTACCTGGGTTTTGGCTTTGGGTGTTTAAGGATGTAATGATGCTTGGAGCAGTGGGAGCCTATGCATGGAGCGGGACGGTTGTCCATCAAAAAGGGTCCAAAGTGGACATTCTCCCTTTCTCAGCCTTTGAGGGAACACTTCAAGACAGAAACCACAGCTCATTATTAGGTAGGCTACTGTCTTCTGCATTGATTTGACCAACTTTATTTTCAGGCTTGATTCTGTTACTTCAAATCTTTGCATGAAACAGTAAGAGAATGGAGGTTCTTCTGCAGCCACAGTCCTTAGGTCTTGGACAATAGTGGCCCACAGAATGTGTTTCCTCACACATTTCCCATACAAGCAAAACCCTATAGGTGTTGTAAATATCTGTTGTTATTTATGTAGAAATTGGTTTGTGAAACTGTGAACTTCTCAGCCAGCTAATGACTGTCTCTGTCAGCTAACCACATCTTTTTAGATTTTGAAAGGACGGGCATCATAGAAAAGTTAGAATAATGTCTGGATAACCAGTGCTAGAGTAGCAGTAGGTGCTGCTAGTTTAAACAGAATAATTATGATGCATCGTTAAACATCAAGATTAACTTAAAATACAACTCAAGCAGTAATTTTTAAAATTTTATTTATTTATTTTTGCATTTTTGCAAAAGTTCTTTTTAAAGTGTTAGTGGATTTTTATAGTTGCATTACTATAACTTAAATGGTTATCATGGTAGCCATGAAACAAAATATTCAGATATTACAACATGTGCGCCACAGGTCTTGCACAGTGGTCTTTTTGACATGTCTGTTACTGCAGTGACACTGTGTTACAATGGCTGGTCTAAATATGGTGGTGAAAGAAGTGTTCAGATTGGGACTAAGACCTAAATTCCAATTGCTATTTAAGTGAAAATACACAAGCATGACAGAAAAAGAATTTTTACTTAAGGTATTAAAAGTAAAAGTACTAAGTGTTAACTTGTCACTGCTGACACATTCAAGAGTAAGCAGCATTTATTTCAATATTGTAGCTTGCAAAGGTAGTGCAAGATCTATTTATTATAGTTTGGTTATGTTATCAACAATAATACATTATTTGCTAAAAAGTGCTAATATGCTGTATCATATATATGGTATATATGGTTAAACTTAAAGCCCCTGCACACCCATAGGTCACTCTCATGGGTGTTTTCACTTGTTCTGCCTTATTCGACCTGATCTTGGGACAGAGTAGAAGACAAGCTGCACTCACCTTTTTGTTGATTTCTCTGTGCTTGTTTCAGCAAAACAACTTACTGTGAAATGAGTCTTCATTAGTCGGATGGTTTAGTGAAATCACTAAACCATCTTTTGATTTGCAGAGTAATTAGTGATAATATTTTTAAAAAAATCAATGTGGTGGAGTAAAAATAAATTGAAATTAAAAAATATATTGAAGTACCGTGTTTTATTACATGTACTTATTTACAATCCACAACTGTCTAAATAAGAAGATGTCCCATGCAGTCAGTGTCTTATTTGTGATCATCTCCAGGTTACTCTGTCACCACACTGAGCGATGGGTCTACAGAATACTTTGTGGCTGGCGCACCTCGCTCCAACCACTCTGGTCAAGTTATCGTATACACCATCAATGCCCAGAAGCAGTCGGCTATAATCGATTCAGAGAGAGGAAAACAGGTACAGACATCAGAGATTGCATTTTTAACATTTTGTCCTTGAACTGACTGGGTATATGTACATATCGTCCGTAGCCTTAACAGATTAAACCCATCAGTTACTTTTTGTTGTCCCAGATTGGTTCGTACTTTGGAAGCGTCCTGTGCTCCCTGGATGTGGACAGAGACGGAGTGACGGACCTCCTTCTGGTTGGCGCACCCATGTTCATGAGCGAGCTGAAGAGAGAAGAAGGCAGAGTCTACCTCTTCTCTGTCATCAAGGTAAAGATGTCACTGTGATTACATGTTGTGTCTGGAGTAACAGTGGAAATGATCACTATTCACACTGAGACTTGATGATGATGATGAAGATGGCAAATGAGAAGACATGTTGCATTTTCTAGTAAAAAATGTAGATCTGATTCATAGTTTTTCTAAGTGTCAGCATGCGTTTTGCCTCACAATTAGCTTTTGTACATCTTATCATCTGAAGGGTATACTGAACGAGCAGGGATTCCTCAATGGTCCTTCCCCAGCCGAGAACGCACGGTTTGGGATGGCCATTTCAGCCGTTTCTGACCTGGACCTCGATGGTTACAGTGACATTGTAGTTGGAGCCCCACTAGAGGACAAAGGAAAAGGTGTCATCTACATCTACAACGGGGAGAAGAAGACATTAAACAAAGAGTTTTCACAGGTACGGAGATAAACAGTCGTGTTTAAAGCCTGACCGGCACAGAAAGTTGTTTGACAGGTTCTTGTAGTTGCTCCTGTGCATTTAGAGCTAAATAATGTTTTTCTCTCTTATGATCATATATATATATATATCATTAAGTTCATTAAACTCTATAAAAATAAAAGATCATTGTTGATTATTTTTTTCAGAGAATTCTCGGCTCCAAACTGGATCCTCAATTGCAATATTTTGGAAGGTCCCTAGACAGCTACAAAGATCTGAACGATGACACGCTCCCCGACATCTCTATTGGTGCCTATGGCAAAGTGGTGCAGCTCTGGTAAGTTCACACATCACAATATGAGGGGAAACAACGTGCAAAAAGATATGAATGATTAAAACCTGAGTAAAATATTTAATAATTATCAAGTTCGGTAAATAAGCCCATTGTTGTTGTTGAATTGAGGGGGCTGGTGATAATTTAAAATTCCCCTTGGTTTTCAGGTCCAGAGGTGTAGCGACTGTCAGCACCAAAGCTTCTTTCGACCCCAATAAAATCAACATTTTCAACAAACCCTGTGACATCAATGGACGCAAGCTTTCATGTTTCAACACCAACCTCTGTTTCAGTGCTGCATTCAGGCCCAAGAACCCTGTCGGACCCATCGGTAATTCTGACTACCTCATAAACTAAAATTAAGATCTCCATTGCTCTACCATGAATAAATGTCATTTGCACAGTTTAATGACTGTAAAATATCATTTTTTCTTGTTTTTGTCAGTGTGTCAGGTACAATGGTGTTTTCACTTCTTTCAGATATATTCTACACTTTGACTCTGGATGCTGACCTGCAGGCTTCCCGAGTGACGTCAAGAGGACTGTTCACTAAAAGCAATGAACGCTCCCTCAGAGAAAAGGCAACGATATCGTCTACGCCTCTGTGTCAAGACTTCCAGGTGTATGTTCAGGTAAAGAAAGAAAGTCATTTGCTTTAGTCATCAGTGACAGCTTGGAGAAATGTTACTTCACATTTGTTTTTCAAAAACGGGAAGAGAAAGAATTATTGAACAAAAATAATTTGTTAATGTGTGTTTTCTTTTACAGGAGGCACCAGACTTTGTCAATTCACTCAGTCTTAAAGTAGAAATCGAGCAACAGAACCCAGATGTGAACCCTGTCCTCGATATGTCTTCTCCAAGTGCCTGGGAGTTCTTTGTAAGTGACTGACTTCACCACATGACGTCTCTGACTATGTGCTCATTTTTTTAACTTACGGTCTTCAAAGATGTACACAGGAAACAGATCAGCTGACAGAAGACTTTAAATGCACATGTTATTTTATAGATGGGTTTGTACTGTCATTCAAAATGACAAGGTGTGTGTGCGATGATTACTGGCTTTGAAAAACTGAAGCGTTACATTAAGTCACGCAACTTCTCTGAATTACACACTCTGTTTTTCCGAAAACACAATTAAATCTCATCCAAAGCAGTAAAAATATAATGCATTTCCATTAATGTTTCATTTTCTCAAATCTATACATATTGATTAGGAGATCAGGCATCTATCAAAATGTAGGCTGTGATGAATAAACTGGCATTATGTTTATTGCTTCAGATCCCCTTTACAAAAGACTGTGGCTCTGATGACGTGTGCATCAGTGACCTTGTGCTCAGTGTGACGGGCCCAAAGGTATCCAGGTGAGAATCACTGACTTGTCTCAGTTGCACAAGGCCTAACATGTCATGTCACAGGGATTTGATACCGGGTTTCGTCATTTCATCCTCAGGATAAAGAATTTTCTTGTTAATCAGAGTCAAGGTTGAGAGGGAAAATGATACTGAGAGAACAAGCTCATACAAGTTTTTGTTTATTATGACTCATTTGTGAAATGTTGGGAAGTGATTATCTCAGAGGCCCTGAGGATCATGTTTTTCTCAATCCCCTCAACCCCTACTACAGCTCATAGAGATACAATTTTTACGCTTGTTTGAACAGTTTTGGCTGCTTCACATGAGAGATTTCAGATTTTGTTGAAAAAGGTGATTACAAATGCCACCAAAGAACACCCACACCAGATGATGTAACTGAGGGTTTCCAGAGATGATAAAATGTTTTCTTTTAAGTTTAACTTTTGTGTTTTGCATATTGAGCTACCAATATTTAATGTCACTTTTGAGTAGCTTTTTTCCTGGTGTTTTAACCTTAAAGGTGAAGTTGTGGAACAGATTTTTACAGTCAGAGTCAGTGACTGCAATGATAAATTCTCAGTGACGGTGTGCATTTCTGCTGGAACGTCATGACATATATACCAAGTTCATATTCATCGACAGAATAACGTCAAAGCCCCTCTAGCAGCCCCTGCAGGTGCAGTTTGCTGACATGTACCTACCTGTATTTTTCTAAAAACCATGGCAAGTGTGACATAGTGATGCCACATTAAGCTGCAGCTTATTGTGTGCACATTTATAAAACAGAAAAGGGAGAATTGTGCTGATATTAGATCAACTTGGGCAAAATGGGTTATCCTCTATTTAATGTTATGCCCTGGCAACCATTACACCATGTTCTATTTCCACTGTTTTATGAGTCTGTCTTACTTGCTAATGGCTGCACAAATTAGAGTTCCAGTTTCCAGTTTATGCAGCAACTTTAAAGCCCATAAAATGGGTCAGACTTGTAAGCATAGTAAAAACAAACTTTTTAAACAAAAAAGTTTGGGTGATACTTTTTGAATTAACTCAGATGAAAGGATATGAACAGGGACTCTGCAACACTTTTTAAAGTACTTTCCCACATTCAGACACATTTGATGACATACAGCTGCTCAGATTGTTGATATAAGCAGACTTTATGCTCCTTGTTTGATGTAATTTGATGCAGTAGTGTTCATTTAAGTATTTATATGTTAAATCATGTTCCTTTGGTCAATTAGACAGTACTTGCACTTTAATCTATGACATATACAGAGTGCATTCTAATCTGAGCCCTTGTTTTGCAGCTCCGCTCCCACTCTGGTGAGTGCCAATAACCAAGAGCTGACATTTGAAGTTGTTGTGAAGAACAAAATGGAGAATGCATACAACACTCAGGTGTTGGCCACATACTCTGGCAACCTCTACTACTCCTCTGTTGTTCCTCCTGTGAGTGAAAAACACTTAACTGGAAGTTGTTTGTGTTGGCATGATATGGAAAACGTTATATGCTCTCCCTTGAACTGACTTTTTAGGCTGATTTTTAACTATAATGGTCATATACAAATGCATATACGAAATAAATGAATCATGAATTTATTTTTAATCATGTTTTTTAAATAGATAATAAACCAACTTTTACTGAAACAGAAAAAAATGTAAAGCATATAAATATTTTCTGTACTTGTCTGTTATTAATTGATATTCATTTATGTATTAAATAATTTAATAACAATTATGTATTCTTCTGAATTCTACATTTATAGACAGATGGAAGTGAAGTTAAATGCACCTCAACACAAACACAAACTGTCATCTGCCAAGTGGGATACCCAGCATTAAGAAAAGACCAAGAGGTGTGTGCAAGAAAAATAAATCCATGTCTCAACTCAACAGTCAGAACTGATTGTGGCAACTTTCTTTGTTTGACTGGTCAGTTTGAACGGTCACTAATGCAAATCTTCATGTTTTTTTCACTACAGGTGAAATTTCAGATCAATTTTGATTACAATCTTGACCAGCTCCAAAACCAAGCAGTGGTGAAATTTGAGGCCAAGAGGTGAATTAATTAGAATGAAAAATTGCACTTCTTAATTAAAGTAATCAACGTGTTTTAACACTTTCTGCTGTTTTTGTTTACAGCGACAGTACAGAGGAGAGACCTGCGGACAACACGGTGGACATATCTATTCCTGTTCTTTATGACGCAGGGATTGTTCTGTCCAGGTGATTTTACTTTATTGTTAATCAACATCGTTGTTTAAAACTTAAAAGTAATGCAGTTTAATGTAAATGTATGTAAGTGTTAATTTTTATGGTTTCTTTGACATAGGCAGTCAAATATCAATTTCTACGTGGCAGACGCTGCCACCCCAGTCGTAACAACAGTGAAAACTCTAGATGACATCGGCCCGGAGTTTAACTTCACAGTGAAGGTAAAATTAATTAATCCATATTAATTTAATGGTTGAAATTCTCATTATAATTATTTTAAATATTTGTATTATATTTCATATTTATTGCATTTGCAGGTTTCAACAGGTAACTTCCCTTTTAGCCCCCTGTATCTGACCATTGCTCTGCCACTGACGACCAAGGGTGGAAATAAGCTCCTCTATGTTACCAATGTGGACACACAGGTGAGTGCTTAGTTCTTAGGGCTCAGTAAACTGCAATGTACTTAGTTTGCTTTGTTACTAAACTGCCCTCTAGCTCCTACACATTAATATTTCCTGAGTCAGACAGCATAAACATTTTCTTTTTTCTTTCACTGTATGTTTTGCAAAGAATAAATTACCTGTGGCTTCTCCACCTGTAGGGAGGATCCATAATCTGTGATTCCAGCGGTCTAGTTGATCCTCTGAAGATTGGTATGAGCACCCACAAAGAGTCCTTCTCTGAGGAGAGCCTCCGCGGAATGGAGGAACTGGTCAGTCACTTCTTTCTCTGCATGTTTTTCTGTTTACATCTCATCACTTATCTCATCAGCTGTTTCTTAGGTTGTTTAGCATTTTTATTCCTATCTGTATCTCGTATACGAGACAGTAGTGATGCATCAATCTAAATTCATACATTTTTCCTTATGAGATATTGAATAAAAACATCATAAAAGAAATTTCACACAACACATTTTTTATGTAGTCTTTCATTTTTTATAAAGCTGCATTAATTATGGAGCCACAAACTGCATAGCAGATTACTTTGAATAATACCTATATTTCTTTGCATGAAATTAAAGAAACCTCAGGCTTAAATTTTCAACTCAACTCAAAGTTCAACTCAACTCTAATTTAAATCAATATGAACATCAAAATGTACAGATTCGTAGTAAATTTGAAATAATATTTACACTGTGTTTGCACTGAAATTTTGGATTGTTGACTTCCTTTTGTTGTTGCTTTGTTGGGTTTTTTTAACTGACAGGACTGCAAGAGTGCAAAATGCAAGTACATCAAATGCGTCCTCAAAGACACTGAAGTCAAGAGCAACTACTTTGTGAAAGTTAAAACAAGGATCTGGAGTGGCACATTTATTACGGTAAACATGTTTGATAATTAACGTTATAATACTGTTTTTTTGTCTATTCCTATTATATTACTGATGTAAACGCAGGCAGATAAAATCACTTCTCTCATACACACACACACACACACATATATATATATTTTATATACATATATATATTTTTTATACATTTTCCATGACAGGCCACCTATCAGACCATCATGCTGACCTCCAGAGTAGAAGTTGAGACCTCCAACCCTGATCTGCTCATTATTGGCCTCAAACAGCTCCCAGTAAGTTGATTCGATGCCTCATGTGAAGCAACTGGAAGAGAAAGTGACAGTTTTCTCTTTAGCTTATGTTCCAGTTTACTTTGAAGGCTTGTTGTGACTCAGTATACTGTATTATCTTGATGTAACACCACTGTTGAACAGTTTGTGTATGTAAAGGTCAGAGATGGTGATTTTAATTTCTCTCACTATTTCTCTTGGGTTCAGTAGACATAGTCTGAAGTATGTAGTGACTGGTTGTTTTTTAATAATCCTGCCATGTCTAACTTCTCCTGTCCTTCTGGTGTCCAGGTAGAGGTGACTGTCAGTAAACCTGGAGAGAAAGGCGACGTTCCTGTGGGAGTGATAGTTGGCAGTGTCATTGCTGGACTCCTTCTGTTGGCTCTGGCTGTTGGACTGCTGTGGAAGGTAAGAGTCTGTATCCAGTTGTCTGCGCTTCCATAGAAATGTGCAGCTTTATGTTTATAGATTCAAAGGAAATCCTGGTATTTCACGTATCACCAATAATGCATCAACGTCTTTTTACCGTAGTTGTTAAATTAGTGTATTATGGACATACTCCTCCAGAATATTGACAGTATATGCTCGAATCTCTCTTTCCAGTTTGGCTTTTTCAAGAGAAAGTATCAGCAGCTTCAAAAGGAAGCCGACGAACAGAGCCACGCACATGACAATGAAGTGCTGTGAACTGAATACAAAGCCTGCAGCTTTCTCTTTCCACTGGATTGTTTCCAGTGTGGATACTGGTACTTGTCACTGGTTCTTGTAAAGTGCAGATGGACTACAGCTCAATCACTGGAAGTTGGGATGAAATGGAAGCTGGATATCTGGGATTCGATCCACTGTCCATTTTACAAAGAATTGTTGTTTGTGTGAGCTGTGTGCACTGTACATTGACTTTTTGCTGTTATGCACTGACTTTCAATAATGTAAAAACTGTATTTTGTTCTAACATGACAGAAACTTATGCAATGCTTTTCTCAGGCCTGAGGTGACGGTTGCCATCAAGACTTTTACACAGTAAAACATCTCAGTTTGTATCACCTTTGTTTTGACAAATTATGACAATTACAACTGTTAATCGTAAATATTTATGTTTTTCTTAACTGTCAAAACACTGACAACAAACTTGTAGCCAGTTGTAGTCCATCTGTAGCATAAACTGCATTGACATCCATTGTCACCTCTGGCTCTCAGGGCTTTTCTTGCATTAACACTATGAGATGCAAACAGGAATTTATACCTTTCCTGGAAAGAGTCACATCAGTCACTACTCTGTTTCACTGTGTTTGTACTGTGTATATATTGTTATGATCTTTCAAAGTGGGTTTTGTATATCGTCAACCTAATAGCATATCTGCCTAACTCAAATTCAATCCAACATGAGTTAGGCAGATATGCTATTAGGCTGACGATATGAAAATACTGGGGGCAATAAGAGTCCATGGAGTAGCTACTCACGATATTGATGATGTTTTGGTTTTGTACTACTAGTGGCACAGCTTGAAAGGTATGAATACTTAAGTAGCACATTGTTCAGGTCTGCAACTGGTAATTATTTTTTTAATTGGATGATCTGGTTATTAGTTTCTGGATTAGTCCATCACAGTTTTCCAGGTTTCAATGTGATGTTTTCAAGTTTGTTGTTTTATCCAACAAACTGTCCAAAAACTCAAAAATATCACATAAGACCAAAAAAAAAAACAGTTTAAAAGAGAAAATTGGTGTATTTATTCAAACCAGGTTACTTTACTTAAATACTCATAAGCTGTTTCTGTGTTTCTCATTTGCAGTGGGGAGTGTGTGAGAGGATTGATTAAAGGTAATCCTGCAGGAGCTAAATGTGTGTTAGCACAGCTTTGCCACAAGATGGCAGCATGATATAAATGACGTGTTGGTACTGTTCAGTATTTTCCCGCTGCCTTGTCCATGACTTGAATACTTCTCTGTTAATTAACACATAATGATTTATGACCCTTGGAGGAAAAAGTTTTTCCTCTCTTGTCTCATGTTGTCCCCGCTCCTCTCTTCTTGGAACCCCTTCAGAAGACCTGACCTTGCAGAGCAACCCTACTTGGACCACATCCTCCAAACATCATAACCAATTTTTAGTTTCCCCTCACACTCGATTAGTTTCCTCTCACATTTTTGACTGTCGTGTTCTCCCACAGTTAGGTTACAACGTCCCCAGACTGTTTTGGAATGTGTTTCTGACTGTTTTTCCTTTTGAACGAGCCAACTGCAGCACCCAGCAGAGTCTTTAGTATTCATTTCTTTGGATCTGGGGTGAAATATGCCATTTGTCTCTAATAAGTAGCATATTTTTTGGGAGCCTGGGCTCAAGCTTTCCTTGGTGGAGGGGATATATAGAATTTTGATAAATGCTTGAACTGCTCTATTTCACAATTACTCATGCGGCACGGGGTTGTGAAACACACTTTGGATTCTATGTATATGTGTGCAGGGAGCTATGTTGAAATAGTTGATGAAATGAGATACTGAACACCTTTGTAAATGCATCCCTCTAGGAATTCTTGCACGATTGGCAGCCAAACAACTGACAGTGCATGATTGCTCGCAAATTGCTGCAATGTTGTAAATCAAAAATGATGTCATAGCAAATTATTTAATAACTGGTGGCCTTTTTTTGCACTTTGTGAGACCTTTAGCGTTACATAAATCTTGGCTGTGATCCTCACTGGTTTTGTCATATCTGTTTGGTAAATTAGACTTTCAAAAGGATTGACATTAACTTACTGATGAGGTGGCATGCAGTATATCGTGTCTTTAATTTTTCATTTATTTCATCAGATGATAAAAACATGAACATTTTGTCACACATGTTTGGAGTGGATAGGGGTAGCTACAGCCACAAAGTATTACAGATGAAACTTGTGGGGTTTTTAATGCAAAACTTCTGTATCAAATGAAAACCAAATAAATGCCATCCCCCTTGGCATCATGGGTGTGTACAACCCATCATAATCAGTACTGTGACAGTGATTTTACTTGCAACTTCAAAAAAAGATTCAATCAGTGTTGATCATTCAGCACTGATCATTCGCTGCATGGGTCTGTTTGAACCAAATTCAGCTCGCAGGCTGACAGGACAGGGAGCACTGCATGTCCCTCTGCTGATGCCATTAATGGCTTCTGGAGAACCAGCCAGCACTTTAAAGTTGATACAGCAGGGCAGAAATGTACTCGCATGTCAGGAAATGTTTTGGTAGCTCTGACTCTTCAAAGACTCTGATCTCACAAATCACACACAGCAGACACTGAGTGATTTGCCAAACATATAACTCAACATCAAGTGAACATTTTCAGATCTGCTGAAAGATGTAACTGTCACTAATACTGAGGTGCTGCTTTTGCACTACTACATAAACGTTTGAATGACTTTTGATTCACTACAAGGGATACCTGAGCAACATCAAGAATATCACTCAATTTTCAAAACCAAGTGATTTATTCTACTCTTACTCTTTTGTGGACCTCCTGAGGACTGAGTCTAGGGTAAATCTGCTCCTCAGACAGATCATTGTACTGATTGTACAGCCACCATGTGTTGCCTTATATCACCTGAACCCCAGGTAAAATGTTCAGTCTGTATTAAAATGTAAAAAGAAATGTTATAAGGCTACACTTTAGTTTTTGACTCATATAATAATCATCACAAGATAAAAATAACTGCAATCAGCCTTTACTGTAGTGTAATAATCACACATACTTTGGAGCTGTATGTAGTCACTGCATGTTGTTTTGTAAGACACTGGATTGCAACAAAGTCGAAATGTAAGGTGCCACATGCACTGAAGATAAAAGTCACAAGGACATCATAATATGTTCATATCCTGGATATTTGCACCATTTTTAACACTTTGTCCTCCATCTTTGAGTGTTTTCACGCACTGTTGATTATAATTCAAAGCGGGTAACGTGATCTGTTAGCTGGGCCAGTACGATGAGGATTAACACATCTTTCTCATCTGTTTCTTCCTCTTGAATACAGCTGTTGGATATTTTGTTTGCAGCATGAACTGGATGAATGAACATGGACTGAATTACTGGATGACAAAAAGGGGGCTCTCCATAAATAATACTACAAAAACATCTTATTTACATGGTATGAATTGAGTCTGGCACAATAAATCTCCTTTTGGTGTTAGATAAGACAAAGTGGGTGGTCTTAATGAATCATGTGTAACGGGAATATGAGTGCAGCTTGTGTTTGGCTGCGTGGTGATGATCTTTGTCATTCCGTGTGTTTTTGGAGAAACGCAAATGTTTTGTTGTAAAACCCCATTTGTTTCCCGTGTATGTGTTATGGCCTCTAATCCTCCGATGTTTGTGTTAATGATCTTTTGTAATAAAATCAATAGTATAACCGAAGTTATTGCCCAATACTGTTTGTAATGAAACTATCCTAACAGGAAAAGACTAATAAACATGGATACAAAAAATAGAAACATTACTATTTTATTATCATATTTGTATATTGTTTATCATAAAAATTGATTCAAGGTATACTATTTCAGCACACACTTACAGCTCTGGAAATGTGGTGATATTATTGATATGGATTCTCGTAATTTGAAGATAAACGAGTGGTATTTCCCCTAGAATTAAAGACAAGATTTCAGTGTCTTGTTCCTGACCGACAGATAATTAACCCCCTGGTGTCTGATTCACACAGCAGACACTTTGCTCTTTGCTCTGGTGAGCTGTAACCAGAGTTCCGCTCAAGAGGTCGCGCAAGGACTTCCGAGGGAGTACAGCCTGTGCGTCAGTGACTGTGTGTGTGTGTGTGTGTGTGTGTGTGTGTGTGTGTGTGTGTGTGTGTGTGTGTTTCATTCAATGAAATGCAACACCCCGCTCCTCTGTCTGAAGCCTCTCAAACAGGTTTGATTATATTTAAAAGTTTGACCCGGGAGAGAAACCCAAACAACTGTCGGTTCTAATATTAGCAGTGTGGCTGCGGACTACTATGAATTCTATTATTGTCTGGGCTCGGACATATTCCAAAAGGCAACTCTCATCAAAAGATTTACACTTTTGTCTGCAGTTGGTGGAAAAAAAATATCAGTTACCAACAAGTAGTACCCTTAATTTGAAGGACTGACAGTATGTCCAGCTAGGTGTGTTGGCGGAGGGCCTATTTGATTATACGGTAATAAAATTTGCCTTGACATATTAGTGACCGTGACCTTCATTATTATTATTAATCATAACAATATTGTTATTATTGTTGTTGTTATTATTATTATTAATACAAACGAGTGCCCAAACCGTGGGTAGAAAACGAGCTGTCCATCTCACACTGATATAATGTGAAGACAAAACGGTTTAAAATGAAACTGTAATGTTGGTATTCTCCATCAAAATCAAATTCATAACAAGTGGCACATTTTGCCTGATCTGCTGTGTCTGCCTTTGTTTGACAGCAAAGCTGCATGAAACTGGAGTCTGGCGTTTTGTCACAAATTCAGAAATATTTTCATATTCTTTGATTATTGTGGCGAGAGAAAGTTGCTTGTAACGATGTCACCTGATTGGGATTGAAAGAACTTTGGTAAGAAAAAAAAATCTCCCCACCCCCACAGAAAAGGAGACCGCCCACCAGAGACAGTCAACCCCAGACCCCTTATAGATTTAAAAAGAGAGGCTGCATTCTCAGACTGACACTTATTCAACACTGCCACCGTAAGCAGATTACTTTTGCGCTGCCTGTGTCAAATACGTAGTTCACTTTGCCTCTCCATCATGTTTAGGATGCTGAAACACCACCTCCACCCGGGCATTTTTCTCTTGTTCATATGGCTTTGTCACCTCATGGAACATCAAAAAGTTCAAGGTAAGCGCTCTTCATCTGTTATCTTTTATTCTTTCCGTTTCTGGAAAAACTTCGACTGCTGTCAGACAGAAAACGCGCCCGAGTGTCGAATACCTGCTGCAAGCGACAAACTTTTCAAAGTCAGTTTCCTCATTTTTCCACCCGCTGATAAAACTCTCTCCGCATCTTACGGTGCGTGCGTAAAGCGTCCATAAAACAGGTGCCATATGGGACACTTCAAAGTGAGACTATATGGCAAGTTTTGCAGCCCTCGTCAGGCGCGCACACTTAAGCCGCCACGCCGTGTTGGTGGCAGCCTCGGCTCTCCATAATACCTGAGCATATTCTGATACTTTTGCACGAGCGCGTCGCGTCTCACGGTGTTGTCCTCAAACCTGTAACAAACTTCAGAATATCCACTGAGAGTTTACAGGCTTGGGTTGATGGGCTGTCTATAAATCTATACATCACGCACTCATTCAGCATTGTGAGCTAAAATGTTTTGGTTTTAGCAATTTTAAATGGTTAATTATGACAAATAATAATAATAATAAATAGAATTGGACACTTGTGCACCTACTAGTTTTTGCTTGGGATCTGAGCTCAGATAGAAATCTTCAATTTAAGAAACACACCAGTTCCTGAACACTTAATGTCATGTGTGTCTGTGACATCCTGCTGTTGTCTGGATCCAAGGATATTTTTTGTGGATAACAGTTTTGCATTTTTTGTACTTTGTTACATGTTTAAATCAAACTTTACACCGGTGTGATAATAAGAAAGACACTGGTGGGGACATGTCTGGGATATTGTTCTGAGGCGTTGGAGTCGGTGGTGTGTTTAGCTAAAGACCGTGGTTTTCTGAAGGAGATTGGCTGCTATTTAACACTGTCTAGACGCTCTACTTTCTGTCCAGTGATAACAAGGAGGCTCTAGGAATAAAGAACAGCCCCCCTTCAAAGATTCTTCTTACTTTTTTGGTTTGTGGCTGCATTGTAAGGGCTGTCAGTCACAGATGGGATAGGCATGTGTTAACAGTCTCGCAAAAAAAATCAGACAAAATACTGCCGGGAGGGCGAAAGGGAGGGAGGGAGCGTCTCGGATAATACGGGCTGCGTGTGTGTCTAGTGCGTCTGGGTCAGCGGTTTCAGACGTTCAGCATGCGACATTCGAGCTTTTTTTTGTTTGTCTGTTTACAGCTGGGAACTGTTGGTTGCAGCAGGGGAAGAACGGGAGGTGCCAGGTGCTCTACATGCCCGGGATGAGCAGGGAGGAGTGCTGTCGGAGTGGAAGACTGGGGACGTCCTGGACCGAGGAGGACGTCCCCAACAGCACGCTCTTTAGGTGGATGATCTTCAATGGCGGAGCCCCCAATTGCATACCTTGCAAAGGTGGAGGTGCACTCATTTCCCTTCGTTCTCCCATAATACATACCTCAGTCGTTCCGTTTAATAAATCCTAGTGATGAAGTGATTTAAGTAAATTATGCCTTTAGAGTGTAGTTTATGCGCCATAGTAATTTTACGCACGAGGCCAAAATCGTCATCGGCATCACATTAACACGGGCATTTTATTTTAGAAACCTGCGATAATGTTGACTGTGGGCCTGGGAAGAGGTGCAAGATGAACAGGAGAAGTAAGCCGCGCTGTGTGTGCGCACCAGACTGCTCCAACATCACCTGGAAGGGACCCGTCTGCGGCTCAGATGGAAAGACCTACAAAGACGAATGCGCACTGCTGAAGGCTAAATGCAAGGGCCACCCGGACCTGGACGTGCAGTACCAGGGAAAGTGCAAGAGTAAGTAAATATTACTTTAAATCTGCCCACGTGTGAGACTCCACCGTTCTCAGAGCTGCATGTGCCAAGAATCCAGCGGTTTGTTCTCATTTGCTCTCGTGTTTCGAGGCTTTTTTTTCACAAAAATCTTCCGATTTCTTTGTCTCAACAGAAACGTGCCGTGACGTCCTGTGTCCCGGCAGCTCCACGTGCGTCGTGGACCAGACAAATAACGCATATTGTGTGACGTGTAATCGGATTTGCCCCGAGGTGACGTCGCCTGAGCAGTACCTGTGTGGAAACGACGGGATCATCTATGCCAGCGCGTGTCACCTGAGAAGAGCTACCTGTCTCCTCGGCAGATCCATTGGAGTGGCATATGAGGGAAAATGCATCAGTAAGTCTGCAACTAGAGACGTGAGAGAGTGAGACTTTACTCTCTGAGAGCGCCTCCAGCCACTGACTCTGAATATTGTTTGAGAGCATTTTCTTCCTGGCCAGCTCTGCAGCTATTCACTGCTCATTTTTGCCAACATTCCACCGAGGAGGGGGTCTTAGAGAGAGACAGAGTGTTTGGTAGTTGCTTGTGTTTGCTCAAGAAATGATAGACATCTTATTATTTCCTGATGTTGGCAGCACTATCCCATATGGGAAAAGGGGAAGGAGAGGGGGAGGGAGAAAGAGAGGGAAGCAGGGGAGTGCTGGGGGCCATGAAGACATGCTTCAAGTTAATATTTGAGTCAGATGGATTCTTATCCAGAAAGGAGTCGGTCTAAGTCCTGTAGTTTTAAAAACACTAATTAAAACATGACATTTCATTCCCAGCCGGAAGAGCTAACACCATAAAACAGGATTTAGTTTTTATTCCTAGCTCAGTTCTAAAAAAAACTGCAGTCATTTGATCCTGCTTGAAAAGTATTCATGATAATCCATCTAATCAAAGATTTCCCCTGTGCTCATTTCTTCCCCTCTCCTTCTAGAGGCCAAGTCGTGTGAGGACATCCAGTGCAGCGCTGGGAAGAAGTGTCTGTGGGATGCCCGGATGAGCCGGGGTCGCTGCTCGCTGTGTGATGAGACCTGTCCGGAGAGCAGGACAGATGAAGCGGTGTGTGCCAGCGACAACACCACATATCCCAGTGAATGTGCCATGAAGCAAGCTGCTTGTTCAATGGGGGTGCTGCTGGAAGTCAAGCACTCGGGATCTTGCAACTGTAAGTAAATAACAAAAGCAAAATATGACAAAAAATGAAACAGAACACCTTCCTCCTTCTCCAAGCAAAAGACAATATTCCATGTTGCTTCCCCAACAAAAACCTCCCCTGAAAGCCCCCCCCCCCATCCCAACTTTCCCCAAACTCCCACCCTAGCCACACCACCAAGCACAGCTTAAGCAAGCAGAAAGGACTTGGGAATAGAAGAACTTGCATGACGTTGTCTTTGTCGCTGGCTTTTGTTCTTGTGTTCTTGTTTTTAGTTTTTTTAATTTTACTTTTCTTTTTTCAAATCTTCTGCAAAACAAAATAACAGAAAGTTTGAACGACGAAGCATCAGTTTGTATTGAAAGAATCTATTGAAGGGTCTGGGAAAATCCAATTCAATTAAACTGACGCAAATAATAAAGAAGACTCATTTTGTTTGCAGCGGAACAGTCCTGATATTTAAAAGTCTAGCTATGTTTATGGTCATGCGCGTGACCTGCAGGAGCAGGTTGCCTTAAATCTAATGCATTTTTTTTAAACAAAACAAAAACAAAACAGTATTGTTTTATTATTATTATGACAGCGGTCACATCTTTACAGCTTGTAAATTCCATGGTAACATTGCTAATTTCAAGTTAATGGTACTTTATTTGTGTTTTTTTATATTAGTTTTCTTTTTGTTGCTTTCGGCTGTAATCAATCAATTCAAAGTGCACTGCCTCTTGTGACATACACCACACTGCCAACATGTCAATAAGAACAGAACACTTTTACTCATATAATGTGCATAAGGTGATTGTAACATTGGTGCCATGTTCGTGATAATAACGATGGCTCTTAATGATATTCATGTAGACTGCTTCCCTGCAGAGCCATTCATGCACTCACAAATGTGTTGGTAAACCGTCAAATTGAACAATAGCCTCAAGGAAATATCAAAATTACATTCCAAGAAGAGTGTCTACTTGTTAGTTTCTTCCTCCTCACTGATACCTTAATGTGACGTGCCTAAGGTATGCAATGGAATCCAAGGGACCAACTTTATGATCACCTCATGAGCTAAATATAAATGTGTTACTCCACGATGTGCAGGATAAGCGTAAGAAGCTTGTAGAATTGCGGTCTCTATACTTCTCATCTCATCATTAGGGAAAAAAGAAAAACATTCATCAGCTAACTTTTATTGTTCATGCTGTTTCCAGTGAATGTGTTATCTACCAGAATATGTATTGGAAATTACAAATCCATTTGGATTGATGAGGGACTGCCTGTTTTTTTCTTTTTTTTGTATTGTCACTCTTGCTCTTGCTTGTGTGCTTTTTTTTTTTTTACGTGTAAATCTCTTCTGTAAAAAGAAAAGAAAATACCTCAGAACTGTGTTAAAGCTCTCTGACCTGCTTGCTAAGGCCAGGCTGTGACGCAGAGTCCTCCCTCCCTGACCTTTGAGCCAGAAACTAAAATCATAATCAGAGCAAAGAAAATCCTAGAACACAAGAGCACTTTTCTGTGTTATGTGTGTCTGCTTTCAGGAATCTGCCCAAAAGAGACCCGAGCCACTGGAACCATCAGTGTCCCTTAACCACCCCTGTACCCTTCACCCTCCTACCCACCCAATGCCCACCCCCCATCCTCCCAAACACCCCTCATTTCCATCATCCCACTTTTTTCTCTTGTTGCAGCCCTGACTTGCTAGATTATGTAAATGGAAGTTGCATAATTGGGGATGCTACAGTAATTTTTGATGCCAAGTCACACAGACCCTTCCTCACATACACACAGACACTCAGACACAAACACACACAGAGAAACAAACAAACAAACAAATAAATAAACATAAACACACACACACACAAAAGAAACTAAAGGGAAACTGTATGCTGGTGGCTTCGCTGTGAGCTTCTTTTTTGAGAGCATTCAGTAATATTTTGCGCTGTTGTGGTCCATATTCATACAACAGCTACCGTATATTCTCCCACATAGCCATTACAGAAGACCAGGAGGAGGATGAGGAAGATGAGGACTCAGACTACATGGCCTATGTCCATATATCTTCTATACTGGATGGATAGGCGCCCATCACTAGAGGAACAGTCCTAGGGCAAGGAATCATGTCCATACTGTACATTATGTGTATGCTTATTTATTTTTTAAAGAAAAAGGAAGTATACATATAGTTCAGTCTGCTAGATGTTTATTTATACTTTTTTGTGTTTTATAATTTATACATTTACAATGTCAGGCATACTATCTACCATGATATATTGTGTTACCACTCATTTCCCCCTTTTTGTTGTTGTCCCTTTTACTTTCTTTTTTTTATCATGAAGAAATATATTTGTCCAAAGAGAAGCAGTGTTATTTATTTGTCATGTTACCGTGTAAGTATAAGTCCTCTACAAGCTGTAAATTGCATTCCCTGAGCTGTAAAAATCTGCTTGTTTCTGTCAAATCTCTATCACAGATGTTTATGTCACACATACGTAAATGCATGTTTAGGCTGTGTGTTTATTTATTGGGAATATATCAATCATTTTATGTACAGATGTGTTTCTGGTTTGTTTACAACTCATAATAACTGACCAAAGGGATTCTCTCAATGGTTTTGCAAAAGAGCATTGTAAAAGTTGCAACACAGCAGTGATGAAATGTTAGAGAAAAAAAAGAGCCATTTGTTTGTTTGTTTGTTTGTTTTTTCTTATTTTTTTGGTTACTCTTCAGTTTTAGCCCTTTAGATTTGATTTCACATGGAGATGACGACTTTAGACATTATTCAGTAGCATGTTTTTGTCTCACCACATTAGAGCAGACGTAAGTTTTGGACGATACTTGATTATTTTGGAAACAACGTGCCATTAACATTTGTGTGCTGTCTTCTTGCCAATGTGCTCCATATTGCTCTTTCAGAGCTAAAATAGGACTAATGTACTGCAGTACTCAATACTATATCAGACTTCATCACTTTGTTTCTTTTGGGGTTTTTTTTTTTTTTCTCAGAATGCATTTTTATTTTCAAACATCACAAGAGAAATACAAAATTCTGTTATGAATATATAGTTTTGTATTTTTTATGTAAATGTCATATGTACATACAAAGTTTGATGGTATTTGTACAGATATGAAGAGTGAAACAATAAAAGTTTTTTTTCCTTATACTCTTTCTGACTTCTGCTGTGTTGTTTATTTGTGAACAACATGTAGTTGAAGATATCAAATGCCAATGCATGTGTTTAATTCAAAGAGGAATTTGCACCTGAATCCAGTTTTTAGACGAGGTTGGCCATGTGATGATAGACCATCTACTGTTAGATGAGATACACTACCATCAGAGATTTTATAAAACTGTTTAAACTGTAATCAATCTATTTATATTTATAGGGATATTAGGCTAGTGTGAGCATGTGTTTTCTATTATTTTTAAGCCATTTGGCTCAGCCAATAACAAACATTTCTCTAAGGTTAGTGGTTTTATTTGTACACAGCTTCTGAAGTAAATTCACAGAAACTTTACTATTTTCCCTGACCAAGGACTTAATACATTTTCCCTCTCCTTTTGCTAAATAAAGTTAAATAATGATTGTACACTGAGATAACTTAATATGTTGTACTGTAAAAAGTTAATTTAAGTAAATAAGAGTGCCACAGAGTGCCCCATAAATTGTGAATATGCTTTTGAAATGTAAGAAACTTGTTGAAACCCCTTAAGTAGATCAAACTCATAAAAACCATTCACACGGTCATAATAATACAGGAAAGTTCATCACTTTCACTTAAAAAAAATCAAGAGTAATGAACCTTTGAGTTGTAATTACACCACAAAAAACTTTGGTAGTTACATAATACACTTGATAGTGATAATCTCATCCAGTTAAAACGGAAGAAAGGAAAAGAGAAGGGGAATATAATCTTCTAGTAGCATGGAGCAATACTAGACGCCAAAGGCAAAGGCAGGTTCCTCTGGATGTGCTGAGTTTCTTTCCATTAACACCATCAGCATCGTTATTTGTGATATGAAACAAACATCAGTGGCGTAAATAGACGCTAGATATGTCTGGACATGTCCCGCTGTATGTAACAAATCCCTGTAAAGTAATTTTAGTTTTTGGCATAAGCCCTCCTTCTCCTTGCCAGCTGTCCTCCGTCACCCGCTCGTACTGTTTGTTCCTTCGCGCTCGCCGTACGTCAGTGTTGACAACAATCATGGCGTCCTCAATGTCACTTCTCAGCTTGAGACGTTTGTCTGTCATCAATGCCGCGTCTAAATTGGCCCTGAACCCTATCAGGTAATTACATATTAATTGTTCATTAGTTTTACATTCACGCGTGATGCTGTGAGTCATTTTGTTTGAAATATTTAACTCCAAGTCAACGGAAAACGAAGCAAGGAGGCCGTGTGCCTGTAGTAGTAGGTAGGTGATTGAAAGCTAGCCATCGTGACGGCATGATGCCGTTACATAAGGTATATTAAATGTTTTTGCTCTTTAGTGGGCATAATATCTGAGGTTGCACACTTACGTACTGATTCTTTATATATTAAGTCAGTAGAGTGACCAATGTAAGAGTTAATGTCAATGTTACCCTGTGTCCTTACAGCACTCGGCTAACTAGCTAATTAGCTAATTCTAAGTCTAGCAAGTCTAGCTAGAAATCAGTTTAAATGCTAACGCAGTTAGACGTTGCTCACCACTCCACACAACATGTGCTGCATAGCATTACTAATATTTGGCGAGACAGGGACTTTATTTAATAATGGTCTTCACCGGAAAGGTCAATATCAGTGGCTGACTTACAGCTAACCTCGGAGTCAACTGTGGGATCTCACCGGTTGCTGTAATGAAGCTAACAATTAGCATCAAAATAACACAGCTAAGTCTCACACCTTTTAAATTTTTAGACATAATTATTTGCTGTGACAGACACAACGTTAAATATCACATTACTTGTCATTCGGTGTTTCTTTTACATATTATTCATATTGCATGTATAAAGTGCAGGAGCATCAAATCCATTAACTTACATGAGTTGCACACTACTGCACAGTCAGTGCTGCTGCAGAACAGTTCACAGGTCATTTACACCAAGTTGCACCTGATCATAGTTGTGATAGTTTATACTGTATTTTCCAGTACAGTTAACTGATCTACCTTGTTTTGACTTGTTGTGGACTGTTTAAAAACATCTTCCCACAGTGGTCAGTACAGTCTTATTCAATCCTCTATAATTTCATGAACACTATTAACAGGCAAATGCAATGCAAAGCAGATGGTATTTCATTTATAGTTTGGGCAACCCCTTAGAAATCAGCTGCTGTAAAGATGTGTCAAGAAGTATTTCTACTTCTAAACATGTACATTTATATTGGAGAAGAGTGAATTCTCTGGGGCTGGCACCGAACTGGCGACTGCAGTATAAAGTTTGACACAAGTTTGATGATTGTTGATTGTATCTTTAATTATTGGAAACAAATACTTGGATACAAGTAAGGACTGAAGTTAAATTATGATTTTCCAGTGTAATGTGATCCATTTTAAAAGCACCATGAGATGTCAGTGAATGCCTATTCGCTGGCTATCATGATAACACTGCCAGTGATTTTATTTGCAGTCCTTAAAATCAGTCTTTAACCTGTAGAAAATTTTAGAAAAAATCCCAAATAGCAATAAAATTTGCTTTAATATGCATATTATCATGTTATGTTGAGGTACTGACTGGAGACATTTATTTTGTAAGTATCTCTCAGCTCTTTACAAAGCATGTAGATTAGCAGATATCATTTGACGTCAGCTGAAATAATTAATCCTCATGAATTTAAGCATAAGCATTTATTGTATGCCTGCCACGCTTGTCTGCTACGGCCCCTTTAAAATTTTCTACATTATAAACATGTTTTTTTTAACAATATATTTCAAGGCCAAATTGGCTTTTTGTTTGGTGCATTGTTTCCTCAAACAGTGGAGATTAAGGCAGGGTGAGATAAAGCCTTGTTTTTCTTCACAGAATGAAACAAAGTGAGGTGAAAATGAAGACACTGATGATAACAAATAGATATTTTAATTATAAAGACCTAATTATAAAGAGTGAAAACATTTCTTTTACGAGGGTTGACTTAAAAATATTCTTTTTTGAACTTTTGACTAAATATTTGTTAAATATTATTAGTGACCTTGTAAAGTGTACTTCATCTAATTAGTATTAGTGTTAGTCAGTTTTTAATTTCAAGAGAGAATAAAATTTAAAAAGTAGACTCTTTGGCTCTCATTGTGAAGCTGAAACCAAAAGATTTTCAGCATGTTTACTCAGTAAACATTTCAAATTTGAAGCAGTTTTCAGAAGTAGAATCTTTTCTAACTCGGTTATTTTCATTAGACACAGCTTATTATTAATATATTTTCTCTATAAGGTTTTGTTCAAGGAACAAATTTTACAAGAAACTAGAAATTATGTCAGTCACAATGGTGTTCTTGATTTTCTTCATTCACACAGTTGAAATATGACATAATGTCTGGGAAATCTTGGTGTAAAATTCATACAGTTGAAATCAATGTCAAAGTTATGATTATCTGGGCACAATCTGGAATGTGATTATCTGGAATAGCCCTTCCCTGGCTGAGCCATGATGGCACATTGCTGTTTTGTGACAGGACACGGCTGCACATTCACAAAGAGCCACACAGTCCTCGCCTGACAGTTGACCACAGCCAACATTAAGCACGTCCTGTCATTAGGATGAGAGTGAGAGTCTGCCAGAGATTCACCAGACAGAACTAATAGGTGGCGGGGGGGATTCCTTCCTTGTCTATTCCTTTTCACTCTATCTTCCCCCAATCGCTTCCTTCAAGATAGTCTGTGTTTGCTGAGTGTAACTTGCTTGTGTAATTTACCTCTTTGTTGCTTGTCTGCCTTTGGCAGCCCTTGGTTGCCTGTGGTTGTGTTTGCGTGTAATGTCTACCTAATGGTTTTCAGGTCTACAAGCACATCAACATCAAGGCTGGCAGAGAAACCAGGACAAGACACGCAACTTATTACAGTTGATGAGAAATTGGTAAGGATCCCTCCCTGTTCAACGTGACACACAGATTGGTGTTTGTCTGATCCACTGTCTTCCAATTACTTGCCTGGAAAATGTGTTAAAAAACTCTGCTAATCCTCTGCCAAAATGAGTTCGTATTGGACAGTAGGCTTTTGTAACAATATGATGGTAATGGCAAATGCTAATCATTGTTAGTTTTGTTTGTGGTTACAGCTCCAGTTAATAATCTCTTAGTACTCTTCATAACTTTTGTTGACCAGTTATTAAAGAGTGTGATATATTTTAGTTCTAGGGTGTACAAAATATAACCTGAAACCAGGTTCTTAGGCTACGACCAAACTCATTTTCATTTTAAAACTTAGACAAGGTCCATACGGACAAATGTTTTAGCTCTGTTTCACAAATAATCTCTATGTCCTCAAGTTGATTTGCATGTAACCTGCATGCCATATGCCTGAAATGACCCATCATGCATGCTTTGCAGGTCTTGCACAGAGTGGTGCTTCATTATCCTTGAGGCAGCTCACATGTGTTAGCTTAATCTTACATATGGTGTTTTATGTGTGTTTTGTGTCTAAAGTGGTCACCTGCTGATTCCTCATCAGAAGTTTCGTCATTGAGCAAGAGCACTTATGGACCAGATACATGTAGATTACATCTATGTTGTAATGACACTGTGAGCCCCACTCTACATGGTCTCTCTCTATTTTACTCTCACCTTCCCTCTCTCTCTCTCACTACCACTTATATCTGTACTTGTTCATTGCTTTATCAATGCTTTTATGTTCAGTATTAGATAACTCACCCTCTAAATTAGTAGAGTGACTTAACTTAAGTCACTATTGTTAAGCAGTGACAATAGTCACAATATAAATTCAAAAATATCTCGCTGGAATCAAATCTGAAATGGTAAGAAAATTATCAGTATTTGTGAGCTCACATTTCTGAGTGAAGTTTAGAAAAAATGAAGAACAATGACTTCAGTCAGTATCAGTTGTCTTCTGCTAATGTGGTTTCAAAAGCTACAGGTAGCACTGGTAGACATGAGGGCCAGGGTTGTCTCTGCCAGAAGCTGAGTTTACAAGTAGGTGACACATTTTAAGATTTGTGACAAACCAAGTTAAACAGTTTGAGTAACAGCACTTTTGTTTTAGCTTGTTTGTAACAATGTGCGAGCAGCTGAGCTAGCACAGTGTGCTCATTTTAAACAGCACGGATGGATGAGGAAGTGCAAACAGAGGGGATATGCTTATTGACTTCAAACATATCAAATATTAATGCAGAGCTAAAGGGTTACTGTTTTTTATACTGGCATCTGGGGGATAAAACAAAGTGTTTAGAGAGTATGTGTTACTTACTATGATTTAGTTTGGGGACATGCACACAAGAAAGCAGGTGATACTAGAAATCACAGGAGTAGTCTGTTAACAGGCACTGTAATAACCTTGTTACCGTACTGAACATACATACATGATTACAGTACAAATCCACCAATAGTCAAGTGTTAATGGAGAAAACCAGTTAACTAAGACTTTGTGTGCTCATCAGAGTGATTAAGTTTATTTAATGAGTCAGTCATCAGAAAATTAATTACAGCTATTTGGATAATCAATTTATTGTTTCATTTTCAATAATATATCTATAGTCACTGATTTTAAACAGAATATCCTGAATTTTTGACTGTTGGTCTGACAAAACATTAAATGAGAAGATGTTAGTTTGGTCTCTCAGAAATGTGCTGGGCATATTTATTTAAAATTCTGCATTTCTGGGTGATGCGTGGTGTTTATGAAAGTAACTCCAGAAACCAGAAATTACTTAAGCGCATGTAAACGTACAGAATGATAAAATCCCCATGAAGCTTAAAGGCTCTATTTCTCTCCGTTTACCTCGCAGGTGGAGATTACCTCCACGGTTTGATTTCATGAGTTTCTAGGAGCAGACTTACACTCTGGGCAGACGAGAGCAGTTTATAGTTGAAAATGTGTAATCAGACCGTGTTCACATGTCAGTTGGTGACTGTAAGTCACTGTTCAGCACCAGCACATTACTATAAACTATGTGGCACAGATGTAATTAGCTTTATATTTCATGAAACAGGCTCTTTAAGTGTTAAAGCACAACCTAAACAGCGATAAGCATGCGTTTAAGTGGCCCGTGATAACAATGTACCAACTGTACAAAACGGGGAAAGATCGTTTGAAGTGAATGCTGCGTCATTAAAGACGGAGATAGGAGATAACAGGGAAGGAGGGAGTTTGGGGAGAATGTGGGAGTCTGTTGTGGACTTGTTTTGTGTGTGGGGGGGCGGTTTGCTGTGTGCGGGCAGCGTCAGTGTGCTTTTGTTCCAGACCAAAGCTGACCATACTGGCAGACAAACCTTTGGCTGGGCGGAGTGTCTGTCTCTGTCCTCTCAGTAGGGGCCACTGAGAGGAACAGCAGAAGAGAAGAAAAAAAAGGGCCTCTAAAAATGGGGAGGGGGGTGAAAGAAAAGAAGCTTGCATGGAAAAAAGTTTGTGAGACACCCTGAGACTCACGAAAAAGACAGTGGCCACTTCAGTGTTGTCGGCCACAGAGGTTCCTTTGTGGCATGCTGTTGCTGGCGGCGGCGGGAAGTACTCTAATGCTCACCCAGACAGGCCAAAAAGAGAGGCCCTCAGCTGTTTACAGTACAGTGGTCTCCGTCTCACATGGAAGAGGGCAATGAGAGCACTCTCCCTTTTGGGCATTCAGCGTATGTCAGCACGCTAGTCATTCATCAGCCTGTCAATAAGTGTGAATTGCTTTCTGGTTAGACCAATCAAACAAAGGTCTCGATCCACTGAGAGGTTATGTTGGGTTCGCACGCTGTCTCCCTCTCTCTCTCACTCTCTCAAGCAGCCTGAGGGCAAAGTGGCGTGCCACTTGTTCTCTAGTGAACATTTCTGAATAACGCCGTTTAGATGAGGTTGCATTTTGGCCGGGGCAAATGATATTTTGAATGTGCTCCAAAAACTCTGTCTGAATGTTTGCGCGACACTCATTATCTTGTCCTTCGTTCTCGTCTGTCCGAAAAATGCAAACCTTACAAGAACACACATCTCTGCAGTCGGCTCCATTACAGGCAAATTTAGGCGGTGAAGGGCATGAAACTTCTCCAGGTCAAATATATGAACTCATCCAGTCAGGGCTTCAGACAAAGTTTTCTTATCATGGAAACCACTTTGAAAAACAGGTTTAACCTTCATGAAGTGAATGGAAACTATCACGAAATTAAATCGTAATTTGTTTACTTTACCATACTCAATAGTTGTCGATTGTCTTTAAGCAGCTTCATACACTTTTTATAATAAAGGTTCCTCAGCAGTGTACTTCAGTACTGATGTAAATGTGTCATGTACATATTATTATGTTGGTAATCTGGATTTCAAATGTGGTTCACATTTACAGCTCTCATCAGCTTTGTTTCCAGCAGCGGGAGGCAGCTGTTTTCATCAAAGAAGATACTAAAATCCCTCTGCGCTCCCACTGTCCAGCAGCCAATGGCAGACAGACACAGTTAGCGAATAACTGGTGAACATTGTGGCGCATTTAGCCGCTAGAGGGACAGACATTTCCCTCAGGAGTTAGCGAAGACAAAAACCAGACCTAAAAGAGGAGGAGATATTGGATTAACAGTCGTCAAGAGGACAGAAAAACAACTCCAATGAAAGATAATGATACTCCATATTGATGGATGTGTTTACTAACAGGTTTGCCATTTTAACTTAAAAGGTGATAATATGTCAGTGTTGTTGTTACAGCTTGTTTTGCTGCCCCCAGGGGGCCAAACAATTAGCTATTTTAGTTTAAAGTAATTTTTCAAGCAGAAATGCCAAACATGTCCTATCTCCTGCTCCTAAAGTGTGACAAGTTGATACTTTAGTTTGTTTCATGTCATAGTAAATCATTTGTCTCTGGGGCTATTGGATGGACAAAATGCATAATCCTCTTAATCTCTTTCTGCGTTTAAAAGCTCACACAAACTGAAAAATGTGTGAGATTTTTATGATAAAACTTTGAAGGCGTCTGAATTTCAGAAATAATGCCAAACAAAAAGACCTGCGTGATGGAGCCCCTCTGTTCCTTAGAGTGCCCATGCCGACCTGCTTTTGTTTGTAATTACTGTTTGATTAAGCATGCTGGGCAGCTCCCAGGGTCCGGCTGGCTGGCCACTGATACACAGCTTTACACGAAATGTCTGCGACCTCCCTCAATTAGAGTCAGGCCTTTGCTTTACTCTCTGGCCCTCTGCAGAAACAACTGCGGCTATAACCATAGCAGCTGCTTCACTATGCGATAATACAATATCTCTCACTTATGTGTGAGTGTCTGAGTGTCTACTCCTGCTCCAGCTGGGGCCAAGTGCGCTCCCTCTCTCCACATAAAGACAACACCATAATCTTAAAGCGCTTGTGAAGCCTTGTTATAGAGTTCTCTAAAGGCACTAGGGTTTTACGAGACAGAGGAGGACAGTTATTAGAGTGTGGGGAGTAGGGACGGAGGGAGGGAGACAGGGAGAGGAAGAGAGTATTAAATTGGTAGGACCATTTGATGCTTGGCATGTTGAGTTTGCTAATTTGAAATCTTTGGTTTCTTGCAAATTCAGAGCACAGAGCTCACTTGGCAAGTGGTGTCACATCTGGACAAAAGATGTGAGGTTCGATTGCAGTAAGGTAGTTTGAGTCTAAAGGCAGGTTGTTGGTTGTTTTGAAAGACCTAAATTGAAATCAGATTGAGAGATCCTGAATCTGTCACTCAAGATTTATCATCCAGG
The DNA here is from genome assembly GCA_008933995.1 of Datnioides undecimradiatus. Lineage (NCBI taxonomy): Eukaryota > Metazoa > Chordata > Actinopteri > Lobotiformes > Datnioididae > Datnioides > Datnioides undecimradiatus. The sequence continues at coordinate 9,950,842 of WARS01000015.1, forward strand.
GGTATCAGAAAATGCCCTGATATGGAGATCCCTGAAAGGAAACTGGTTAACACAGGATCCCCTCAGTGCGCTGATGGGCTATTCAGTCGGACACGCCATTTCGCTTTGTGACACACGAGAACTCGATTTCCACAGAGCCGTATGTGTGTTTAAGAGAGTCATTGAGCAGGGCACCTGCAACCACTGCGACCTCCAACAGGTATTTTCTTCCACATTTTAAAATTGCAAGAAAATTGGACAACAAGAAACACAATGGCAGTCCGTCCATCCCAACTATGAGGATATATTTAGCACAAGCAGTTGAAGTCTGCAGGACAGGGGTGCATATTCTTTAAGCCTGTCTAGTCTCAGACACCAAGTGACCTACAGTGACGCAGACCACATTCGCCACCCCACCCCCCTTCCTCTCTCTCTCTCATCCTCCTCTCCCACCCTTCCTCCCAGCCTCGCACATAGACAACTTAAGTGTCTGTTTTGTCTGGTTGCCCTCTCATACGGCGCACTTATGCAAAAAATCTCGCGGCTCAAGTTTGGAGTAGTGGGTCAGAGGATGTTGGTCTTTGAAGAGTGTCAGACAAGAGGCTTTATTATGTATCATCCACTAAATAGTATTTCATTCATTAACACTCTCTTCCATAGAGACTAAGCCTCTTAAGAGGACTCCTCAGCCCTGTCAGCGCTGGGTAGTTTTAGGAAGTGTCTAACTGTTAAGTGTTGTGTTTGCGGAGCAGATAAAAAAAGGCTTGCTACTTCTGTTTGTCTACACTTCCAGTTATTCATCTTTTTAAGCCAGAGGCTCTTTTTCTAATTTTACCGACTAGTTTATAAGTCTTGATGTTTTTAGTCGCTCTTGTCTTACAATAAATGGCATACATAATAATTTGTAGCATAATTTGTGTCACATTATGATTTTCACAATACAACATGAGTACTTGAGCTGCAGCGGTTAGTCAGTTGATTGATCAGCCAATAAGCAGCAAAATAATGACAAACTATTTTGAATATCGGTCAGTAATTAAAGCAAGTTTGCATGGAAAAAATGGCAGAAAATGCTGGTTTCCTGCTTTTCATTCTTTTATATATTAAACTAAATATCTATGGGTATGGACTGAAAAGACATCACCCTGGACTGGAACTGTGAAAGACACTTTGAACTGTTACCTGATATGTTTCTCAATGTGGAAAATATTTGGCTGATGAACTAATAATTTAAATAGTTGTAGTTGCACGCCTCAAATTTGCCAGTCTGAAACCTGACAATGTTTGTCATTTCCCTTTAATAAATCATGGTCATGATAGTCACTTCAACATGCGTCTTTGAGATGTTGTACAACACTCACACAAGCGTAAATGACCCCCCCCCCCGCGGCTATCCTCTCTTTTCCGATCCTTACCGGTATGTGTAATGTGAGATTCAAGATGACCCTCGTGCCAGCTGCTTCTCGTTCTCCAGTGCTGAACCACTCCCACACATGAGCAAGCAACATAATATTTGTTTCTATTAGAGACGCCCCCCTATGTTCAATCAGTAATTGGCACGCTTTCTCCGCTTCAAAGACGTCTGAAGGTGGGAACCGGCTGAGGCTGATGAGTGAGGCTCTTGGTCTGGGTGTGGGCTGGACAGTGGGGGGTTAAGGGTGATGTGTTTGGGCTTTCACCACATGCTGACTCAACATGATTCAGCTCGACCGACCTTCTGACCCCTCCTGGCTGCCGAGCTGCAGTTTTGGCATACGGGTGCTCATGCTCTGATAGGCCGGACTGTACTCGTGTCATGGCTGTCACTGTGTCCACCATTACCCATATTAATGTGGTGGTGAAGCTAGAAATGTTTTGTCTGACCGAGTCATGCATAGACATCCTTTATTTGTTTATATGTTTGTCTGCTTGGTTACTGTACTAACAGGAAAACACACTCTGTGCCTCAGTTTACATTTGTAAACCTTAACAAGTCTTAAAAATAGGACGGCCAGCACCACTGTCTCCAGACAGTTTAACTTCATATCTAGACTATTTTTCTAAGATTAGAAAAAAAACATCTCCACCAAATGATTTTATTCATTATAGATTATTCGGTTCATCATGTTTTTGATTAATAGATTCTTTGATTTGTCTAAAATCTCATAAAAATGTTTAAAAAAAAAAGTCATTTAGCTCAAGGCAATGTCTTTAAATGCTTTGTTCTGTCTGACCAACAGTCCAAAACCCAAAGATATTCAGTTTCCACTCATATTAAAGCCATAAATCCTCACATCAGAGAAGCTGGAACCGGAGGTTTTTGGTGTTTTCTTCCCTTTACATGGTTTAAACAATTAATGAACCATTGAAATGATTGGCATTCATTTTTAATGGATTGACAAATTAGTAAATAAAAAAAGTATTGAGTTTAGCTAGTTGTAAATGTTTATTAACTCAAATAATTATTGAAAAAACCCAACAGTAATTGAGTCGTCAGGGATCATTGCAAGAACAGATGTGAGTTTCCGTTTTATGGTTTATTTTAAGTTTAAAATAATCTTCTTTTTTCCCAAAATAAGCACAAAGGGAGTATCAAGTGAGTGAGTGAAAAAGACAAGGCTATTCAGTTCGCTAAGTGAAGGAACAGTAGTGTGTACAGAAGACAAGGTCCTTGTACTTACCTCTTTTCAAGTCTTTGTCTACATTTTGCCAAAGCCCAGGACACTCCAAGTACCACAGGTTGAAGTGTTTTCAAACTTCCCCATGCGATCAATATTTTCATCAAAACTGTCTGGTTGCAAACATTAATTTGATTTGTGTTGCTTAACGAACATCTTAATCATCTCCAAGTTGCATCCAAAAGTGACGTCTGATTTTCACAATTCTCTTCCTGGCAAACCACTTTTTAACTGCAGGAAATGTGGACATTCACCTGCAAATCATCTGAAACTGACAAGATGTGCTAAATGATACAGGGGCCTTGGTGGCTGGAAGACAGTTTAGTCCAGTGAAGAATACATACAGTTATAGAGGAAGATGTTGTCTCCTAACCTGGTTCCTGCCCACCAAATATTCGATTTCTTTCAGTAGTTTGATTTGGCATGATGTTGTGCTCTTTGACAGCTGTTTCCTTGGTTTGAAAATCAGGAGCCAGTCAGAAATTTGTTGAAGAGGTTGAGAATAAGGACGGCATCTTCCTGTGCCAGAACCAGAAACACAATACTGCAATATTTTTGACAAATATGAATGAGAATGACGGAACTACACAGGTTGTTGGACTTGAATTGATGGTTTATCAGGGAACAATATTTTGTACGCTGGTTACCTGGCAACCTCAGCTTGACAACAAGACTACAGGAAGTCACTGCTTCCACTGCCAGAAAATAGGACAGCACAAATGCCTAGAAAACATAAGTTAAAACAATAAAAGCTTTAGAGATTAATTTTATTTGTTTATGTTTATTTTACATTTGGACAGCTGTTCGTAGTTTATTATAAGTTTAGCTAACTGTTCCCTGACTAATTTTATACTTAACAGGTATCACAGGTACTGATCTCCTCCTCTAACTCTGGCTGAGAAAGTCAATAAAAAATTTTACAAAATGTCGGACGGTATCTTTAAATCATCGCATTTCTGTTAAGGATCTGAAGGGACATCTCCCACTGCTTTTGTTATTGAGATAAAATAAGAAATCAAATAAAATAAGAACCTAAACGGTAAAAAAAAACCCAAACAAACCAAAAAACAAACCCATAAACAGGATGGTCGTTAAAGTAAAAATGTAAAAGGAAATGTAGTGAAATTTAACTTTATCAAACTGTTCACCAGCATTTTCAGTAGATTCTTCCAAGTTGAATGGGATTGACATCAAATCTAGTGACTTAAATAATATTAATAATAATACTAATAATTTCAATGATGGGGACAATCTACACTGGAGCAAATTTAACACACACTGACCGTCCATCCAACATTAATTTTTTACTTTTCTTCTTTGTTGATATCTTGTTGTTTCTTTTTGTTTTTAATACTTAGCATATACTATATACTGGCATATCAAGACCTTTTGAATCCTGTTTACACAGAAATCCTCTGTCCCAGGTCTCTGCGGGGGCATTAGGGGTACCAGCTTTCAGCATTCTGGTGGGCCCAGTGGCCCCACAGCGACAAGCCCCTATGCTCTTTATTTGGCATGTAGCCTGGAGGTGTCAGAAATATCGACACGCTTTCACGTGACGGGGACTTTGCCAGCCTTTTTCCCCCCATTCTTAAGCCCGGCATTCTGCCTGCCCAGCCAGGTATTGTAGGGCCCCGTGAAGACCCTGTGAATAGTGTCAAACTTGATAGTTCTCATTTTGCTTCCTGTACATGGCAGAAGAAAAAGTGCCCACCGTGTGGGTTTTCCTATTGTGATGGCCCTCTCTAGTCTTCCTGGGAACACACCACATTCCAGCCACAATCATTCCCTTTGTGAACCCGGGTATTGTGGGTGAGTCTGTTATGCCGATAACCCTCCTAGCTTTCAGTGTAATGCATGCGAGTATCATAGAAGTCTAGACTCGTATTTTTTGCAGACAATGCCAGATAATGAGCAGAGTGTTTTCAGTGATTTAGCAGAGCTTTTGTTTTGACACATCCTCCCTCATTCATGACGGACCTTTTGTGCTCATCCACGCCACAAGATGTGATTTAAGGTCTGCTACATCTGGACAAATTATTGCACCAGTTTACCATACATGGGCCTCGTGTCAGTTATGGTTTATGTAACGTACACACGCGTAACCATAGTCTGGACTGCTAATCCCATGGGTATAATTTCTAACGCGTCTTGGAGAGGGATTTTCATGCATCTATCCCCCAGAACAGACCAGACCAACTGCTAAATGTTTGCGCACTGCAAATTTGATTTACCTCAACTCAAAAGGTACTTTTTGTACATGATTTCTCCCTCTTGATTCACAGCCACACATGTGTTATGGTTCACTGTGTACAAAGCATTTTAATGGTTCTTGTGTTTTCTCCAAAACGACCAGGAAGTTGTTCTTACCTCTCTCGCTTTTGGAGCTCAGATCTTTTGAACACCATCCATTGAAAATAACATTTTTGATTACCTGCTGGAGGCTCCAACATGAAAAAAAAACTTGGCGTCTCATTTTGGTGCTTCCTCACACTGTCTTGTGTGTTATTGTGTCATGAACCATCCACCATTACCCCCTTTGGGTAAAGAGAACATGTTTTCTTCCTCTCTGTGACAAGAAGGAATTGTTAAGGTTAAGTAGACAGGGCAGCCGGAAATAATTACCGAGCACTTGTGAAGTTTTTTTCCCCCCTTTGTTCGTCTTTTCCCTTTCATTTTAACAATCTTTTCAATGTGCAGATCTTGTTTATGATTACATTCAGACTGGTCTTGCTTCTGAGCGTGGCAAAAGATGTTCCACTGAAACGAGCAGTAGTTTAGCAGTTGGACCTGTAATTTACTGGGCTTAAATACCATTGGACGCTCTTTTGCCAAAGGAGAGGCGGGCTTTTGTGTTGAGTTCATGCAAAATGACCCCCTTTCTACAAATCAACTGGCAGATGACAGACAATGATGAAAATTTGATTCTTTGAAGTTGTAATGGCCATTGAAATGTGTAAAATTCTTGTATTGAAAGGAGAGTGCCCTGGAAAGCTCTCAGTCTTGGGTGGCTGGTGCCTGCGTGCTGGGAGGTTCGTCTGTGTTTTGTCGCCGACTTCCCATTGCTTGTTTGCTAATTCCCTGAAGAATTGGACCAGATCCTTGATAGGAGCTTGAAGGGGCTCCAGTTGCTCAGGAATATGCATTTAGTACACCCAAAGGCCCCTCCTCCTCCTCTTGTGGCACTGGCCTACTTTCTGATGGTCTGGAATAAATCACCTCATTTAGTAGTAGTGTATTAGTAGTATTAGGCATTAATTTCATCCTCCTCGATGCAAAAGAGTATGAATAACAACATAAAGATGCCTGTTATATTCTTCTTATTTTGTTTTTGTCATTCCAATCCTAAATTGACCTCTTCACATAAGTGAGCTGTTTTTTTTATTCATTTATACATAAAGTGTAAACAAATGAAAAGTGCTTCCCGGCCGTTTGATGTTTACGAGTTTTATATCAAAAACATCAGAAAATCTCTGAAGGTTTTTTCCCAGGTAGGATTCATTTGTAGTTGTAATGGTTGGCAGAGACAGAAATGCCCACTGAGTGAACATCAGATCAAGAAATAATAAAAGTACAATCCAAACTTTTATTTTACTGTGGCTATAAAAAGTGCTCACTCCTTGAATTTTTCATTTTATATTGTTTTTCTGACATTGAAGATGTATTTGAAGAATTTTTTGACCCCGGTATTTAAAGGAAGAAATAAATCTCTAAAAAAGTACAGATATATAAAACATAAAGTAATTGATTACACGGGTACTTTTTATAGCCACTGAAGATTTTCCTAACCTCATTTTTCTGACACTAAGAACACAATGTCAGAGTTTAAAGTTGTATTTTTTAACACCTGCAGGCTAACTTTCAGACGACCTTTCTCAACAAACACACGTGCATATATCTTTGTGTGAACCCTTATTCTTTGGCGGGAAAGAAAAAGACATCAGTCACAGAGTCAAATGAAAGTCAGAATGGTTCTGGAAAACTAGCGGCTGGTCTGCAACCAAAAACATGTCAATTTGTCATTTTCATACACATGAAAGCAGAAATGTGAACCTTTGACAGCTTCACTGCAAATTCACTGCAGTTCATCACTTATTGTAGATCTGAAGATCTTCATTGGCCAGAGTATTACTGTGTTTTTTGTTTGTTTTTGTCATTCAGTTGTTTACCCACTCGTTTGCAAAGCACCATGAGTAGTGTCATGGGATTGTTATTAAGTGTGATCAAATGAGGTCAAACTTGATTATACAGACCTTGAGGTCATGATAGCTGCAGTATATATTTTCCACAGCCGGCAGTCTGAAAATGAGATGTTAACTCTGTTACTCACAGTAACTTATATCTGTGTGTCCCTTAGGACATCACCACTCTGTCAGGTGTCCCAGAGGAGCACATCAAAACACGAAGAGTTCACATCTTTGTGCCCGCCAAGACAGCCATGCAGTCTGGAGTCAACACCACCAAAAAGTGGAAGATGGACTTTGATACCAGAGAGCGCTGGGAGAACCCACTGATGGGCTGGGCCTCAACGTAAGAACCTTAAACCTGCACCTGCCTTTATATTTATATCTATATCTCTGTCTGTGTCAATATCAATGTCACATTACACTGGGGAACAATTTGAAAAAAAATTTCTGTTGAGTTAGATTTTTATGCTGATTAAAACTAAAATTGGCATGCTGATTCCAAAATTGCATTGCAAAAATTTTTTCTAGCACGTCAAGTTTTTTCTCCACAGCTTACCCTCCAGATAAGCAAAATTCCACTGATTAGCTGTAGTAGTAGTAGTAGTAGTAGTGTACATATGATGGCTGACTATTGTTGGAGCATCAAACGCGATAGTCCTCAAGTTGATCACTCCAGAAAGAGCTATAAATGTAAGTTTTTACCTTAACTACTTGCGCACAATTATAATTACAGTAGCCATATCCTTTGTAAAAACATAATACTGTTCAACATTGCAGTCATGCCTGTTTCTTTCATATTTCACTGTATGTCAATATTTGAACATTTTTATAAAACAAGCACATATCTGTTAAGTGCAGTATTTTTCACTGAGACCAGTTTTGGATTCCGCACCCAAAAATTAGTTAAAAACAGCTGTCAGACCTAACTCAACAAAAATTGTGTTCCCCAGTGTAATCTATCTTGTCTGTTGTGTGACATTTTTTAAATGATTGAGGACTGATCAGTCTGCCTTAGCAAATTAGTTTTGGTATTAGGCAAAGTTTAATTGCCAAAATCATAACTTGGAGTTTAAAATGTTTTACAATCCATACAACCTACACCTCTAACCTCAGACACTCGCTATGAGGTGTTTGCATTATGGAGAGTCAAATGTTATTTGCCTCCAGTTTCTGCGGCTAACGGCATCTTTCTCCCTTTCAGCGCTGATCCGTTGTCCAACATGGTGCTCACGTTCTCCTCCAAGGAAGATGCCATCGCTTTTGCTGAGAAAAATGGTAAAAAACAGAAAATCTAATAATCATCAAAGATTTTAGAAAACACTAACCTTTAAAGCTCAACTTTTGTATAAAGGAAATTACAACAGTGAGTGTGAAGCAACAGCTAATCATGGCCAATCAGTATAGTTTAATATAGAGGAGCGACACACAAACTTTGAGCAGTGGAATAAACAGATTTTAAATGAAGACTATTTAAGTGAATTTAAAGATATTTGATAAATATTATGAACACTATTAGGAGTAGTGGCACTAAGTAACAATCACTGTTAGGAGGGCTGCGGGTTCACATCATGTGAAGTGGCTCTATGACGATCTATGTGGTGCAGGACTCACAAGATTTAATGTGAATCCACCTGCACATGCAGTAACCCTAACCCTTAGATGAAACTTACGACTGGAGCAAGTACCCATCCAGAATCATAACTGAGAGCTGTGGTTTTACTTTACGTCAGAAACGCTGTTTGTATTTTTACATAAACTACACAATATAACATTATTTAAGACATATATAATAGATTTATGTACTTGTGGAATATGTGACAAACTACATTTTGAATTCAGGTATGAAAAGCTGGATAACAGCCTCTCTAAATGAGATCAGCTGCAGTTTTTTGTTAGGAAATATAATTCAGATATCAGATTGTTGAAGGTGAAGCATCGAGCAGAGCTGGTCAGACTCTGTGGATATTGATCATATTAGTTTTTCTATTAAGGTTTACAGCTTAATAACCCTTTCAAACTGGGATTGTTATCAGATGATAGCAGTAAAACAGCACCTGTAAAATACCTTGACACCTGACAGCGTGTCGACCTCATTACAAATCGAGTAATAAAACACAAACGGAATACTTTTGATCATCAGAAGATTTGAAACAGTCCTGTGTTGGTTCACGTTAAACAGGATTGTTGTAGTTTTCTGTCTCACAGAAAATTCCCTTCACTCAGAGAACCGAACCATCTGGGAGAGTTTGTTGAAACGAAGCAAAGGAAACTGGCTTACTCTGTTTATTGCACCATGAAAGTGATTAGTGCAGTTCTGACTACACACAGCCTGTGGATGTCTCCAAAACACCTCATTGTGGCTGGCATTCATCCAAAGTGAATGTACTGTGTGACGCTCTCGCCCCCATCATTTACTCTGATGTTTGTCCTTCAGGTTGGAGCTACGACGTAACGGAGAAGAGGACCTCAAAGCCCCGGGTGAAATCCTACGGAGCAAACTTCTCCTGGGACAAGAGGACCAGGAGGTCTGCTAAGTAGACTGAAGACGCCCATCTGTTAGTCAGCTTGACCTCAGTTTGTCCCACAGCAGACCTGTATCATTCTTGTCAATAAATGCATAATTATATACGTGTGAACCAAACATTTGGGTCATTATCGCTTTATTCTTCAAACATTCACCTCATTACTGACTACCTAATGTGGTCTGCTCGATTAATTGTTTGTTCGCTGAGTCGAAGTTGTGCAACAGAAAAACACAGGGGAACATATTATTACAATTAGAAGCTGTTTAAACACAGGGATAAATATATCTGTAGGCCAAAACCAGTGACATTTTTCCTGCGTGAGTGTTTGTTTCCATCCTGATACCTGGATTGTTTCAGCATTTGCAGAGCTGCACAACTTAAATAAGAACAATTTCTCTTTTTTTCCTGAAAAAGGTTAACCGTTTTTATTTAACTACAACATCTGTGCAGTGAGGTTTCTGCGTCCTTTATGAGCATTATCCTGATAAATGTTACCATCACTACCCTTTAGACATCAACATGTGATTCTGATTTCTTTTGTTGGCATTTATGTGGCAGGAGTGGAAGTTTTACAATGACAGTGATTCATATTATACCTGAGCATCAACCAACAAATACTTATGATTAATTTAAAAATCTGTATAAAAGTCTATGGTGAATAAAAAGCCATGTCATGACAGCTTCAGAGTCCTTGAACAAAACTCCAAAACAACAAATGTTTAGCTTTTTGTCACTGACCACAAAGAAAAGCAGCAAGAAAAGTGTGAAGCTATAACTAGCATGTTTGACATTTTTGTTGTAAAGTCACCAAAAATCTTTAATTGATTTTCAAAATAGTTGCCATTTAATTTTCTGCCAGTGATGCTAATTAAACATTTCTAGAGCTTAAACCAGTTTATTTTGTTGGTGGGGTCGGATCTTCAGGTCTTTCCATACATCAGTATTCAGTGACAAATTCCAAATGGTGAAGAAAACAGTGAGACCTTTAATGCAGGATAATTAGTCTGATTTTAATGTGTTTAATTCAAAGCAGATCCTAATGAAAGGCCCCAGTCATACTAAAAACTAACTTCAATCAGGGAATAAACCTGTTAACTGTGTAACTAAGCTGAGTCTCTGGAAAAGCCATAAATTCTTTGTAATGTCCAGCTATTCACACTTGGCAGTGTACTTGTTGCCAGTGCTTGTTTATGGTCTTTGTGTTCAGTAAACAGTGGTGTTACTCTGCGCTGAGTCCCAAACTGCGTGACTGCACTGATATTCACACACCAATCATGGGCGCCTAATTGGTATAGCCCTTCGTTAATTAACGCACTGCATTGCAAATCTTTCACAGCCTTGCGCTCGCTATTTATTTTGTTCTGTCACTCGGCACATCAAAAGAGCCGATCTGATATGAGTGTAATGGGCCATCTGAACAGCGGGACATGAATGACAGCATGTGTTGCTTTTCCCCTTTGAAATCCCCTCGGAGAGAAGCAGCGGGGGAAAATGCTCTTGGCACCACTTTGTATCATAAAAAGTTGAAAGCATTCCGCCCGTCTTGGCCTATAAGCACAATAATGTATGTGAAATGAGAACGGCAGCACAGTGGCATTGTTCAAAATCATCATTACAACACAAAACATCAGCGATACAACTGCTGTGATCAGCCGGGACATAAACATCGGCTTGAAGTGTTTGGTAATACACAGTCCTGATGGTCTGAAAGCCATAGAAACAGTCTTATCTGTGTTGGCGGCGAAAGAAAAATCATGTTTGAGAAGATTCGTATCACATTTGAAGTGCTCATTATTCTTGATAATCTATTTGGAACTGATTCAGTCAGCTCAATGTTAATAAGGCAGTTCCCTTCTAAACTCTTGTGGTGTACCATGCAGAGAGTTTTAATTGTATATTTCCTGAGGTTTAAATACCAGTTAGCTTTCTGCTGCCAACACAGAACGATAAAGATTAATGGTGTTAGGTTTGTGTTGCTCAAAAATGACATTTCAAAGAACACAAACATCTCTTTCCAGTAGAGAGTTGGTGTTGCTTTGGATAATTCACTGACCATCCCGTGGGATGTTTTCAATTGTCTATCAAAATTAAAAAAAAAAAAAAAAAAAAAAGGTCCCAATGAAAACGGCTGATGATCTGTTCTGCAGATGATCAGGAGGAACAGCGGTTTTAGAAAACATGAGCAAGAAAGTTTGACGAGGTCGAGAGCAACAGAAGAGCACCCCACAGATTCTGGGAGAATTGGAAAATTTACAAAACTTAGATAAAGAGATGCCACAGTTCTGTAGGAAACGTGTTGTGGAGGTCAGCAGGTTCAAGGTTAAACTTTTCGCTGCACAACCTTGTGGAACACCAACATGGTCACTGTGCTCCACTCAGCTGCCCTTCATATGGAGCAGGGGCCTCGTTCTGTGCAGTGTCGTACTTGATGCTAGTAAACTTCTATTTAAAATGTCATTTTCCACCACAGATGAAATCCTCAGGTGACATTTGTTTTTTTGTTGTTCGAACAACAAACCGGTACGTGTAATTAATCTGTACTGTATGCAGCATATTTACACATAGCACACAGAGTGCGTATGTGCTGAGTAGAGTTGGAGACCTTTACAGGGTTTGTGATGACTGATACAGTGGAGCACCTGCTCATTATTACAGTGTTTTTGTAATGTTTTCAATCACTAACAGTGTCATAATGTTTTATTATTCTATGGGTTAAGTAATAATTGGCCTCACCAGCTGGAAGAGACAATAAAAAGACTCTACAGCGGGTGATGCTGAAGAAAACCACAATCAGTGTTACACTTCATTCACTCGGGTGTTCAGACTTTATAGAGCTGACATGGAAATGCGGCTCCCAGGGGTGAAATGTTTTTTGCAAAAATTATATTAAAAAAAATAATCATAAAAAGTGAGACTTTGAGCCCAGATAAGCAAAGGGATTCCTGTAGGAGTTCTATATCTACAAATGGTGTTTTCCATTCGGGAGGCTTTCTTAATCCATCACAAATTGTTTTTATTTTGCTGTTTGAAAGAGAGTTCAGCCTAGTGTCATTAAAAAAGTACTCCTACACTCGGCTGGAAGCCGTGCAGGCTGTTATCGAGCTGTACATCCTGCTTTGACTCAGCAGCTGGGCAGAAGACCTGATGTGAAAGTTTTAGTTTGAACGTGTGCCAAGGTGATTAGATGTTTGCTAATGGAGCTTCTCTAAATAACACACACACACACACCTTCGCTCACGCAAACCGCTTTTCTGGCCCACAATGACCTAATGATCACTGCTGTATGTGGTCGCTCACTACTGTGAACTCCCCAACCCAGGCGATGAGGCACGCAACCCTGCTTGTCTGCAGCCAAAGACCTGCTTCCCCTGTGTGTGTGTGTGTGTGTGTGTGTGTGTTGTCAGCACACTGTGTGGACTGGAGCCTGTTTTGAAGGGCACAGATCACAGATTGATGATGACTCCTGGTTATCCAAACAAAATCTCATAGTGAAACAAACCTGTTTACCTGAGGTGTACTGTTTATTATTCTTGCATCATTTATTATCACAGCGAGAAAACGTGAGGACTATTTTCAGCTGCGAAGTCATACACATTTGTGAGGCAGCAGGATGTCATGTGTGGCATCAAATCAAAATAAACTACAGCGCTGATGTTCAGCGTAATTAAGGAACCGGTCGACTTGTGTGACAGACTTTGGCCAGACAGACAAAACTTGTTAGTCGGATCAGTTCATTGTCGGCTTTGGTCTTTTCTTGGACTTTGTTGACAATGAGAGAAACATATAATGTCACCAGACTTTAAAGTGGCGCATGTATTCCAACAGATTAGGTTTCCAAACATGTGCAAAGAGTCTCACTGAAAACTAGCAGAAAGTATTTGAGGCATGCTGCTTGATTTCAGCATCTCTCTCTTCAAAGGGACACAGTTAGATGGCGCGAAGTCCCCCTTTGCTTCTCAGGTCTCAGGCAGAAGAAAGGTTGGGGTTAGGAAGGCCCTCTCCTGGGACTGAAGGCATCCACAGCATAACACACTCATGTTCCGCTATTTAGCAATTGCTGTATTCATCTTTTCTGTTTTCCCATTCACACCGCTATCAGGTTGGACGTGACACCAACCCCCCTCAGAAGGTCAGGATAACCCCAACCACACACACACACACAATGACACACACACACACACACACACACACTGCAGAGTTATCCTCCTGAAAGAGATCAAAGATGCTATTGGTCAGCAAAAAAGACAAAAGTATTAGCTGTAGCTCAGTTAGCGCACCAGTCCCCCAATGTCTATTTTAACGTCCCCCTGACGTCTATGATAAATTCCATGGCTGAATGCTAACGTCTTATTAATGAGTGGAACAGACCATAGAAATGCCTCCCCAGACCTCAACAGACAAGTTAAATGTAGTTTTCTCAGGCATCAATCACTTTAAACCATAATCTTTGGTGTAGTTTTCACCCCACATGTCTTCGTGGAGGCATTTGGGCCAATTACAAATTGAACTTACGTCCACCACTGATCTCCTTGTTGCCAAATTAAAAGGCGAGTTTTAAAAAATGTCTGGAAAAGTAATTCATTTTTCCGGTGTTTGAAGTTGTCTGGCACATGGCGGGTGACGATGAATTGTCCCCCAAAGAGTTAATTGATGGAGAGGAGGAAACCTTCGGGGAGGGAAAAGTTCAGTTTTCTACCTCCCTGTCCTGTTTGAAGGAGATGTGAGTTGGCAGTGCAGGAGAGGCTTGAAGATTAATGTTGCAAAAGGGGGCTCTGACAGCCTCTCCGCTGGTTGCGGTTCTCTTGGGTGGCCCGATTGGTCTTGGATGTCACTTTTGCTACTTAATCTTGTGTATGTGAACCAGGCAGATTCAGAGGGGCTGGGTGGGGGCATTAGAGGAGGGGCTGTCCGCTGGGCAGCAACAGGAGAGACAGAATGAGGAGAATGCAAGAATGTCACTCCTTCAACTTTCAGCAGCTCATTTTGTTTTATTTTGTCCGGGTGGGGGAAAAAACCTGCACAAACACAAAAAACTGTTTCTTAATTTTGATTCTTTAAGACAACTTTGTCCTAGTTGCCATCGCTGTTTGATGTACATTTTAAACTGCTTTTACAGTTTACTGTGGTTTGGATCAAAAACATTATTCAGTTTTGTGGTTGACAGGTTATTTAAAACTTGAATCAGTTATAAGAGAGAAGTATAATTTAAGAATGTAGTAAAGTAAATGTGAGTGCATTTATTCATCATATTAATAGATTACAAATGCATTATCTAGTTTGTATACCTATCAAACATATTTTAGGGGCTCGTTATATGTTTTTTTTGTGTAAACTCCTGATCTGTAGTAGAAATATAGTGGTGAAACTGAAAGACTCAAATACAAGTACCTTAAAATTGTACAACAGTTGAGTAATTTTATTTGGTTACTTTCCACCAGCCTTGCTAACAACAACAACAAGTGCAAATACCAACATGCACAGTTTATATGAAGAGCTGAATGCAGATTAAATACGGGAATATTGTCAGACAGTGTGGAATAAGATGAATTTTCCAACTTTAAAGCTACAGGATTTTAAAAGCCCTGAAATTTCAGTTTTTGTTGGTTTTTTCACATAAATGTTTTGAAAACATTTAAGCAGTTTGTTTACTTCACGGGACTCAGTTTTCTGGATCTCTTTTTTTCTCTTTTCATTGGTCTGAAGTGGGCAGGCTTATGATGGCAAAAGCTGAAGTCACAAATGTCTGTGAACCAATCTGGTTTTGGCACACATGCAGCCCTGATGAAGCAGATTAGCTATTTTGAAGCTGTTAAACTCTTAATAAAACATAAATAAAGATGTTTTATTTACTTTGACAGTTGCATATTTACACATGAATATTGATGTTGGAGAAACCGTGAAGATCTGAAACAGGTTTTTGGGCGTTTAAAGGAAAACTGATTCTAATCTAGAGACACACTGCTGCCTTGTTTCTGGCTGTGACTCTAAACCAAACTACAGTGTAAAAATAATCAATTTAAATTCAAACTGAAGCTGCTGACTGCACTTCTGATGTAGAGCTGATACAACTCTGTAATCAGGTCATCCAGTCTGTAACCTTTAACACGAGTGTACAATGTTAACAGAGGAATCCAACCTTGTACCATTTGTCAGCATCACAGCAAAGCTAATTATTTTTATAGGGAAAAACATTGAATTTAAACTATGAAGTCACTCAAAATCAGTTAAAAGTTAAAAAATGTAAAGTAAAAAATGCATAATACACATAAATAAAATAAAGCGTAAAGAGTTTCACTTAATACTTCTGTACGTTGAGGCTAAACTATCAACTTGTTATGACTACACAGTTGCTGGTCATTGGTCAGGTTTTTTTTGGCAGGTAAACATAGTTCCTTGCTCTGGGTTTCTCCTCTTGGCTAATCCCATTAGCGGATGTTGAGGCTCAGTCCACAGCAGTAAACAGAAAAGATGCACTGCCATGTGATCCCAAAACACTGGAAGCATTTCATGTTTCTCCAACTTGTCAAAAAACATGTAAGAAGTGACGTCATGAGGAGACTGTTTATTCCTATTTATTTGTATTAAAGTCTATGTTGGATTTTTTTTTTTTTTTTGGAAAAAAACCCCCCAACTATTTTTCTTTGTTACCAGTTGAAATAAAATGTTTTAAAGTTTTACAAAAAAACCCTACATTTAAATGTATTTGAATATTACCTCATTCATAACCGCAGGTAAATACACTGTGTACATTGGTTACTGTAGCAGTATAGGAAGACTTAGCGCTCTAGCTGCCAGTTGACTTCTCTAAGCCAATCTAAACTGGTCTCTTACTTGACCTTTCTGACATTTAACCCTAATCCTCAACACCTTAAACACTATTTCTGGCTTCAGCTTTAAGCTTATTCCCACTATCTAACCCGTGTTTGTGTCTGCAGCCTGCAGAGCTGAATCATCTCAGCACCTCGTGTTCACCATCTCCTCTCTCTCTTGTCCACTCACATCTTATTTGTGACTGACTTTGCAGTTTCCTGCCTGACTCAGGGTGTGTTTCGTCATCGTTGCAAGGGCGACATTAAATTTGCACTCGACCAAATATGGCTCCGGCAGTCATCAAACTGCTGCGTGCCAAAACTTTGGTAAAACACAGGTGTTCTCTCTCTGCGCAGTGACCGTGTTTACTAGATTGTTCCTGTGAAAGACTCACTTTTTCTCCTTTTTTTCGCTTTCACACGGAACGTTTGTATTTTGAGAGCTGCAAGCTGCCCACATAGTGTCGTCACTGGAGCTGCTTTCCCCGTAAACTGTTTGGATTCAATGAGCTAATCCACCTACAGAGTTTGGCTCGGTGCCACACAGCACACCAAACAGACCATAATGTATAAAAGGCAACATTTATAGGCAACAATTAAATATTTACTACATTAACGACTGATTAATCACCTGTGGCTTCTAACGAAACACTTGGTCTGCGGCTCGTTATCAGAGGCCAAGGCTCATAAAAACTAGGATTGTGATTGAAGTAAACGTTGGTCGTATTGTGTTAGTGTAAAAGTAAGATCTCTTCTCGAAGAAAACTTTTCAATTGAAAAGTTGTTTGATTAAAAAGTTGCTGTATGAAAGCTTCACCACTTTGTCAGAGTGCAGCCAAACCACAGCTTCACCCTGCACTCGCTCATCTGACTCTCTGCAGAGGGAGGCAGTGCAGGTCAGCGCCCTGCGCTTTGTTATTCCCTGTTTTTCAGAGCCGTGACAGTAAATTCTACAAAGATCCACAAAAAGGATGGCCAAAGCATCAAGTTGTTCAGTCTTCAAAGAGTTATGACAAGACAGGATCACTGGTAAAAAAGAAACGAAAAGTCTGATAGCCATCAGTGGGACAGGGACTCTAGTAAATGAAGCACTGAGTCTAGACCACTCGAGACGGGCATGTTAAGGTCACGCTCATAAAAGTCCCCTAGACATGGTTGCTCCTTATAGGCCTTGAGGGGAAGAGCTGGAGCAGGAGTCACCTGCACAGATAGGTCAGGAGGTGCTCCACTGTGAGCTGCTACTGGGCCCCCATCGCACGGCCAGAGAGAGCAATAGGTTTCATATGTGGCACATCGTGAATCAGGCTCAGCTTCAAATAACTCACAGTGGACTCAACCGGGCTGTGTGCGGTAGGTACGCAGGGCCACTAACTTCAAAGCATCGTAGAGAGGGATTTAATATAGAGAAGGAGGGATTTTTAGTTTTATGTGCTAAAGAACCAAATCCGTTAACGGTTGATTTTAAAAGATTTCTTTTCTAATAGTTTTCTTCTTATACAACAAATCTTTCAGTGGCCACCACTAATTGACCTCTTGAAGGAATGCAACGCCTTCTCCTTGACTGACATTTGCTTTTAGCGGCTCCTGTGGGATGGGGCGGTGGGCTGGTGGAAGGCGATAGCGGGGGAGATCCTCTGGAGATAAACCGCCATGCCCCCTGTCCCTCAGACAACAAAGAAAGTGAGTGATGTTTGTCTGAAAACCAAGAGCTGCGATCCCTCTTGTTTTGATGTGTGGGCCACCTGGGATGCGGGTCTCCATCAGCACTCGGTCCGAGGAGAGAGGAAGAGAAACAGGACTCACACAGATCTCGTCCCCAGGACAAACAATCTGAGTGACAAGCCTGCTGGAATCCCACGGAAGTCACCCAACAGACGAGGCATTCAAACACGCAGGAAAAACAAGAGGCGTTTAGGTGGCCACAAAGGGCCGAGAGTAGAATTGCACAGCATGGTTTCCTCAGTTTTCCGAGGACAAAAGTTTAAGTCCTTTAACATCCCAACGTACGCAGGATACCTTCAGGCATCGTATTGATTTCATCTCAAACTCACAAAGATTTAAAGATATTTAAGTGCCAGATGCTGTTATGTGATCCTCACTTAAACTCACAAGTTTTAAAGGAAGCTTTTTAAAGGCTGTGGTGCAAGGCTAATTTAATACAAATACTGTAGTTACTGGCCCACTTCTTAAAATTTAGAGTTGTGGTTAAGTTAAAGAATCAAAATATATGTTAATATCATAAAATACGACACATTGTTGCAGATACTACGACTGCCAAATCAGTACATTTAGGTTTGTCTGGATTTTTTCTTGCAGTGGAGTGCTTTTGTGTTGAGGTAGAGGCACTTTTACTGAAGTAAAGTTCTGAATGCTTCTTCCACCACTGTTGGATGAGCGCAATCAGTTTACAAGGTATTAATCATTTCAAACACAGTTTTAAAAGTTTTTATTGCTCTAACATAGGACCAGAAAAAAACAGAACCAGAAAATTGAACAGAACATAAAAGACAGAAACATTCCTCTGTGAAGCTTCATGTTCGCTAAGATTTACCTGCTGTGGATCAGTTGCAGTTTCTCAGACTTGTGAAGATCCTGGTTCATAAATCTGAGGGAGTGGATGCAGCAGCAGGCCAAATCCGTTCCAGAAATAGACCAAATTGTGAGCGTTTATGTAGTTTTACATTAAGAAAAAAGTCATAATGAGAAAGCCTGAGTTAGCAGTCTAGACTAAAAGGATTGATTGGAATGAAGTGACTGTGGCAGTTGTCTGGTTCAGTGCCCAATATCCTCAATTTCCACTTCTGATTAAATTACTTAATCTAAACTTAAATATATTCAGACTGATTTAATTTGCCCAAATGTGCTCATGTATCATGATCTTTACGTCAGATCTAATGAAACTAAACACGTTTGCAGAGACAAATACCACAAATAAGTTTAAACATAGGTGAACTTAACTTTAGTTAAGGGTTAAAGGAAAAAATAATAAAAAAGGAGTGACTCATAAAGCACCAGGAAGGAAAAATCAAGTGGATCAAGTTGAATATTAATTAGTGGTAAGGATGATTGTGGCATGTCGCTGCAGAGTGCACTCACTCACCGCTTGGCAGGAGAGGAACTCATTAAGACTCTATCAGATTGGAGCCGTTCATTAGTTTTACAGCTCGACCACAAACCTGCAGGATCACACACGCGACAGGAGGGATTCCTCCGCCTCTGTGCTCAGCGTCAGGGACGTCAGCTCTGAGGAATCTCCTGTTGCAGATTTGAAAACACAGCTGGTCAAAAAAAAAAAATCCCAAAACAGTACCTGTAAGTTACTGGTACATCACTCAGCATTTACACACAATAACAAGAGTGTTAATGATTTTATGTTTATGTGTAAGAAATGAAACAGTTTTATTTGCTTTGGTGAAAAGAAAAGAGTCTTTAAGGAAAGGCTTTAATTAATTTCACAAATTATTTTTTTCTCTTTTGTTTTATTACTCTGAGCCCCATGTGTGCTTTTGAAGTTGTATTAAAGCCTAAAAACCTTTAGAGTCTACAAAAATAGATTAACATTAATTGAAACTAATAAAACTCATAATTTTTACTACAGAGCTAAGTCAGAAACCTCATGCAGCTCCACAGAGTGAATAAAATCATTTCCAGTGCTGTTTCACACCAATAAGGTTTGGCCACTAAAAACAAAATGCAGCTCCACAGCTGCTTTTCTATGTGGACGAATCCATCATATTAAAATAAAACTGACATATGAAGTTGACTCTAACTGGTCAACTTGGCTCTCACACCTTCAGGATGAATATGACTGCCAATATGTGTGTGTCAGTTTAAACAATATGTGCAGCGACACCAGCCAGGATGTCAAAGAGCTGCACAGTTTGTGACTTGTTGGAACAATCATCTCACATATCTGGACATGATTATTTGGTCCAGGGAACATTTCCTCACTAGATGACATCATATCGATGCATTTCCATCATTTGTGTTTGTTTTTCAAAGGGGTGTGTGAGTGTGTGAGAGGGTTGTGAAGTCAGGAGAGTGTTGAAACAAAGAGGAAACACCTTGAGTGAACTCAGAGGTCCCGTCTGATAACTGACTGTTATCTCACACACACACACACACACACACACACATATTACATGAATGAAAGCAGCATCGAGGCTGATTTCTGGGCTGTGTCACTGCTCAAGGATCCTAAGGAGGGGCGCTTTCTTTTCGTGGGAGTGGCCCCTCGCTGTGAGAGGCCGGGAATGTGGGGTGTCCTGCGTGGACCATCAGTCGTGGGAGGCAGAGCAGGGGTACGAGGCCCAGATGGATGTCAGGGCAACATCTGTTCCACCTCCTGGCCGGGTCTTATCAGCTGAAATACTGCCACACACACTGGATGGGAGAAGACAGCGAGAGAAAAGAGCATTCTTTGCAGAGTTTAAGAAAACATGCCTGCTTTTGTTTGTCTTGTAAACGAAAGTTAGGTTCCCTGTCGGGTCGCACATTTGCATTTCACAAACCTCACAGGGTTCATTTCGTGTTGTGTGATTGCATTTGTTTATACTTCTGCTAGGTTGTTATCCTATATGTGCTTGTACATAAACTATACCATATAGACCAGCAGATAAAACATCCAATGAACCTAAAGGGACGATTTAATTTTAAAGTCTGTCCTATAAAGTAGCTTTATACAATAGGGATTCACTGTATCCTGTTACAAAGTGATTCAGATCAGAAAAAGAAGAAAATAGAGAATATTTGTTCATGTGATTTCAATCTTTATTTGTAGTTTGCACCGCTAAAACTGCAACAGTTTGGATGCACTTGTGTATATTAATTAAATTTAAATAATTATTAATTAAATTATATTAAAAAAATATTAATTAATGTTAATCATCAATTAAATCATTTGATATACAATCTTTTTCTTATACTTTGTATAACATCTACAGCCTGTGGCAGGCATGTGTATGGATTTAACATTTTCAGCCTTTATCAGACACTTTTAGTGAATGATTTAAAAAAAAAAATATGATAAAGCCCTCGAACAGCTACTTTTAAACCCCATGGATCATTCATTCTGCTAGTTTAATGTCTTTAAATGAACACAGACCATGTTTAAATCAGTCTGCGTTGATGGAAGATTCTGTGTTCTGCATCACACCGCCTGTAATGCATACTATGCTGCTACGCTGTAACTGGCTGTGACAGCAAGAAATCAGTAATGACGTAAATGCAGTGATCTTTATGTCAGAAACCAAAGCAAAATGACAAATGATTAAAAATGATGCTGGAGGCTGCGCTTTGAATGTTGGAGGGGTATTTTGTGGGATTTGTGAGTCTAGACTTTACTACGTACTGCAGGTTTGATTTGCTTTTATTATTGGCGTCGCTTGCGCTTACATGTTGAATTTTAAAAAAGCACAGCTCTGGCATTTCTATAATGTTTCACCCTTCTAGATTACAAATCACATTTTATATAACTGCCGACAATGAGGCTTGCCATAGTTTGTTAGCTTCTTGTGGTGTTTTTCCTCCCTTCCAGGCAGTCATTAATTACCATTCATTTTAAGTGAATTATAAAAATTGACTTGCAGAGACTTGATAGTTTCTTGAGATACTGTATATCCAGTAAACATCTTCGTTATTGTTGCTTAGTATTTCAACTGTGAGTGGCAGATTGCGCGATCTAGACTGTTTGCCACACAACACAACAACAAAAATATATAAATTGTTCTTATGCAGCCAATGAGAACAAGAGGGGAAAAAAACCCCTCTTTCACAGCCAGACACCAGCAATTAAACAGGTAAGAGCGAATTAAAAGGTTCAGCGTGGGAGGAGAGGAACTGGCTGCATCTTTTTCAAAGAGCCATAAAATCAACTGTTCAGACAGAAAGAGAGACAGATGAATAGAGAGTTCCTACCTCTCTCTTCTCTCAGAGCTGCTTCACTGAGGTCTAGCCTCTTCCCTTCCCTGGGCATCTGGATGCCCATGCTGAGGAGGGCTGCTTTTGGCGTGACCGAAGGGAAGCAGAGCAAAATAGGAGAGAGACGAGAGAGAGAGAGAGAGAGAGAGAGAGAGAGAGAGAGAGAGAGAGAGAGAGGACTCAAAAAGATGAGAGAAAGTGAGAGCGACAGGAAGAAGAGGGGGGAGCCAGGCGAGCGCAGCAGCCCATGGTTTGTCTCAGGGCTGCAGCAGCTTCCAGAGCTGGTGTGCAGCAGACTGAAGAGAAGCACGTCTGCCCCAGAGGCAGAGACTGGAAAACAGGATCAAAGAGTCGCCAGGGCAACCTGCATGACACACATTGTATTAAAGCCACACGGTTAATTTGAAAGAGATGGAAGAAGGGCAAAAGGAGAAGAAAAGGGGAGGCAGAGGTAGCACAGAGTAGGGTATATTTATCAGGAACTCCTGTCTCAGTCGGTTAACTTTCCACTCAAAACTTTCTTCAGCTGCTACACTTTGACTTTGAGTGGTTTTAAAAAAAAAAGAAAAAACCTTTGGCTCGACCTTCTCTGGCTCATCTGCGTTTTCCAGATTATCTTCCAGTGTCTCATATTTCCACAGGTCACCTTAAATCACAAATCAGAGACATTGTGGAGAAAACGTTTCCAGAAACGGATGCACACATTCAACTCATCACATATTTCATGCTAAAAACACGAAGAACAGAATTCATACCCGTTCAGACTGACTACTTAATTTCACAAACAGATCAAGTGCTTCAAAGACTAACTACACAAGTCAGTAATTATTCTGCAAAGGTAGAACAATGTTTTCAGCATCCATTCTCATGATAAGGTTACACATTAAAAATAAATTAAGTTGATGCGACTCTTTGGGATGTCAACCATCAAATATTTTAACAAACGAGAGGAAACAAAATGTAAATAACAACTGAGACAATATTCACATCTTTAAAACTTTAATTGGCGTTTTAGACAAAACACATGATTGAAAAATGAAAATAAAATAAAAAAAAAACAGGCTGCAGTGACTGTTTGAATGTGCGAGCAGATATTCAAAGTCCAACACTGGTTTAATCCCTAGATGACAGATTTATGCTGCACCCAAGCGACTGTATGCTCTGATCCACCCAGACTGTAAAAAACTGCCTGACAGATCTCACGTCAGGTACAAAATGTGATTAAATCTCTAGAAACTTGACAAAATACAAACAACAAAAACACAAAGCACGCAGAGAGAAGGTGTGAACATTGTCCACTGATGAAACACATCGCGAGGACAGCCACACACCTGTGGCACAATCAGTACGACTCATTTTGGGGGTGTGGAGTCCACATGAGGGCAGCTGGGCTGAAAGTTCGCATGTCGGATAAAAAAAAAAAAACACCCCACGGAGCAGTAATGGGGACAGGGAGCAGAGCTGGAGTGGAGGGGCAGTGTTGGTGGGGACAGGCTGGGATGAGGTGGGTGGGGGTCCGCGATAAACAGCAGACAGGGAGGGGTCTTCAGAGACAGTTGGAAGGCATTAGGGTGTCGGACAGGGACTTGTCAGATGCAGCTGTTGCTGTGGCTGATTGATAGAGTTTGTATTCCACCCTGATGAGAGACTGGAGTCGCTCGCCAGTGTTCAGAGGGATTATGTCAATTTCAAAAAGGAAATACAGTAAAAATGTAAAAAAAAAAAAAAACAAAGAACCCAAACATGACATTTGCTTAACACTGAAATAAAACTAAATCCGTCACATTTCTCTACTTGTGGCTACATCCAGCCTGGTCAATCATCGTGGTTCTTTTTTTTTTTTTCTTTTTTGGTCTTTGATTAAAGAGAATTCATAAGTGTGGTATGATATATAAAAAATCTGAACGTAGCTCTACGAGGTTAACATACAGAGCTATAAAATATCTCCTAAGTTGCACATTTATAAAAGCATTCAGACCTGTTCCCACCATCTCCGAACGGACCCACGTCTCCATAATGTCACGTAGCACTTAGTCACAGGATTAGTAGTACATGTGTATGGCTGCACAGGAGGGTACACGGCAATATGCTTGTTTGCATGTACATAATACTCCATGGAGATACTCAGACTACACTATTCAGATTAGATATTCAGACACGGTGCGACACACCGATATGTAACTACCGTACATAACACAAGGCTTTGGACTACGCACTCTGATCACACAACGACATTCGTTGTTACCGAGTAAAGAGGAGAAGCACACTTGACAGCCATACAGTACTTCTCAGTGGAAAGAACATCAACAGTGCCCACCCAAACATCCTGTAAAGTAATTACTGGAGATGTTAATCATATCTACAGACAACCTGGGCTCCACTGTGCGTGACAGTGTGTGTGTGCGTGTGTGTGTGTGTGTGTGTGTGTGCAAGAGTGAGAATGTGTGTGAGTCTATTAGTGTCTAATGATGACTGAAGGAATGCCATTTGTCCCACATGCCGCTAGTTTAATCACAATGGCACAAACAGTAGTAAACAAAGATTTCCATTTCTGGTAAAGTTCATTTGGAGATTTTTGGAGTTTTCTCGACAAACTGCTTTACATCGGGTGGGTTTAATGGCAGCTCTTCTCTGTCGGGCTTGTGCACACTCTTCCAAATTTAAAATGGGAGCGCAGTGAAGGGAGGATAACAAACAATACACTTCTCAAAGAGAAAGAGGCCAACATCTGCTGTTTTTTCTGGTGTGTACGTGTTTTTGTGTCTGTGCATGAGTGTGTGTACATGGGCACCAGCAGGATGTTACGTTGCTTTGTTGTTAGCCACTAATGTCTCTTAGCATTAGCAGCTGTAGCATCATATCCTCGCAGGCTCTGTGTCTTTGTCCTCCAACAGGCTAATGAACTGACCAAAGATCTCTTTCACTGCCTCCATGTTGTCGGTGCTGCTGCCTTCCAGGATCCAGCGCTTCCCTCGGGCCAGCGGCTCCAGCTCAAAGTACTTTTTGACCTGCCAGCAAAAACAGAGGATGTGGTCAGTCAAAACATTCACTATCAACTAATTAGTACACTTGATCGAATTTGCATTTGGGAAAATCTTTTAAATTTCAGCATTTACATTGAAAAAAAACCCTGCGTAGCATCTTCACTTGGGATGTTTTTAGACCGGTGTGTGGTCAATTCACGACTCAGCTGAACAGAAGTGAGCATCAGGATTATTATTTTAAAAATTTAACTTGATCAAAATGTAAGAAAAGCCTCAATTTTGCTTTTGAATTACAGTTTTCAGAGACCATCCTTTTTGTTTTCTGAGACCAATAATATAAAAAGGGAGAGCAAGAAGCCCGTGCATCATCCTTTCCCACACTTCAAATTAGTTTTCCATGCACAATGTGTTTTCTTCACATAATCACTCACAAATACATGAAGACGTAGCCATGAAACTGTCCAAACACAGCTTTGCATCCAGAATGCAACAAAGTTTGATAAATAAATAAAATATAATAAAACTACATGTCTTCTTGTCAGCAAGTCTGAGGCTTATCAGCCTGGCACTGCTCTTTCTAAGAGCTGATTATAAAGTTCATATGCTGGCTTTTAGCAGCTCGTGACAGTGGGGGCACGGTGAGGTTGAGGGGAGAAGCAGAACCAGCTGTTACGCAAAAACAAATCTCAACAGAGGGAAACAATGTCTTAGACCTCCAGTGAAGGTACTGCAGGTTGTTAAGGTTTCTGACATTTTCAAGCTGAGAGTAATGGAGGCAATTTCGTTTTGCCCTCTGTGAACGAAGTTCAGCCATCTCCTCCTGTTTGTCTGGTAGTCAGTGAGGAGTGTACAAAGACAAATGTGTACTGTCAGCAGCTCTGGAAAAAAATGCTAATAATGTCACGTAAACAACAGAAGTAAATTGTTCTAAATTATAAGACTCTAAGCTATTTTTTCATGTATCTTTACTTCTCAAAATATGAATAACTTTACAATACATTGTCAAAATAGACTTTTTTTTTCTTGGTTTCTTGTAGTGGTCACTGTAATCTGGTTTTCACATTGAGCATTTGTTAAAGAACATGAGCTGGAAATGGGTCATTCATCAATCACTGTTAAAATTGCAGTGATGTGAAGCCAGTAAAACATTGCATGAAATGAGTTTAGATGCATATTTATGCAAATATAAAACAAAGATTGATGATTGAACAAATCCTTAAAACCAGAACCAGCACACAACCTCGGTATTCTGAATAAGAAGACAAATACATCTGTGAACCCTGTAAACACCACCAGATCCACACAGGTGCCCATCACACAGTCAAATGACTTTTCAACTTCAAGTGAAATTGCTTTTGTCTAGACCGTGCTAGGCTGTCTAGCTGTGCCATGGTGTGTGGCATGAAGAGGATGGGGTGGAGGTGGAGGAGGAGGAGGAGGAGGAGGAGGTGATGGTAGAGGAGGGGGGTGATTCTTTGTGTCTGCTCAAATCCAGCCAGCCATGCCAGTGAGTGGGAGAGTGAGCGCTGTCTCTGCCCCTGAGCCGAGTCTCTGTCCGGGTGTAATGTGAGTTTAATGACAGATTAAGTCACCTCAGCCGCGTTTGGCTCAGAGGCCTGGCTAGAAAGCCGAGCGGACCCAAACAGTGTTAACAAATCTGTCTGGGTAACTTGAGCTGCCCTAGTCCAGGCTCTAGCCCCAGACCTAGACTGCAGACGATGCGGCTGGCTGCCTGTCTGGCTGGCTGGCTCACTTGTCTGCCTGTAGCCAAGGCCCTCTTCTGGAAGACTCTGGCCCCTGCACTGGCAGACAGTCAAAAGGCCAGCATTGACCTCGGTGCAAGTGCAGACAGGCTCAAGCTTCTCACACTTCCCCTCCTTGCCTCAAAGGCCAACAGAACACACCCAGGGGCTTCTCACAGTGCGGCAAATGTCTGCTATCATTGGTAAGATGAGTTGTCTGATACTAGGTGACTTATCAGGTTTTCAGAGCAGCTTTGCAGTTGTGCAGTCATGATAACACGAGTAGTCCAAAATACCAAAGATAATACCATTTATTTAATACCTAGTTGGTATGAACACCTTCAAACAGGCCACATTTCATTGACAGGGCACGTCCAATCCAGAGACTTTAATCACTTGACTGGCGAGCATGACATGTTGCCAAAAACTCACAGTGTGCATCTGTGTAAGTGTTACATGAGCAAAGGAACCCCATGACCCATGAACAGCCGGGTGTATCCACACTGGCAGTCAACAGTGTGGCCCAAACCAGTTTCTCTGAGATTAAGTCCTCCTAAGCACACTTATGCTTGCTTAAGGAATTGCGTGAGGCAGTGGGAAGGGTAAGCCACACAAGACGTTGGTTGCCAGATGGCTCCTTGGATGACCACTGGGTCATCCAGTCTAGCTTCTTCTAGGTCATACAGACCAGGGGCCTCGCCTTGTGCATAGGAGAAAGCGGCTTATACATGCATAAGGGTGTCAAAAAATCTTTAATCACCTGTGTCTGTGTCGAGTGTATTCACGCTGCTGGAATCCAGCCATTTTAGCCACCGGGGTGTACTATTGTGGGTAGAGCCATAAAACTAGTACTAGTTCAGAGTGGACAGTGCAGTGACTGTGAGAACTTGCACAGGCTGGATTTGTATTTAATTTTATGACTGTTTTTCTATCAAACCCAGCATTATTGTGTTATTCTATAAGGGTAACTAATTAACATGAAATTGAGGTTGAAATGTTGGCTAGCAGTTGTTTTACTTGAATTCGTGCTCATCTATAGTAAGTAAGATCTGATGATAATTTCAAAAATGATGGATGACATAAGTAAGTATTCAAGTATGTAAGTGATTTAATGGCTTTATGAGGGAGAGGTGAGAGACAAGTCAGGGTGGGAAAGTGTAGGAATTTCTCAGTATATATTTAATCACTTTGGGAAATCAGTATCTGGGCTATTTGTGGGACAGAAACCAAAATAAACTTGGCAACTGTAAGCTTCCTTTATAAGAATCACCCCCCCCCCCCCCCAAACTATTGAGGGGGAAAATTTCAAATGTTGATTAAAAGAGACATTTCAGCAATTACTTTCTGGAAAATGAGTCTGGTGTGAATGTCACTTCATTTAAAATATGTGTTAGATTTGATAATTTGTGACCCAGTGTCTGTAGGCAGTGGCTGCACAGCTATTCAGCTAAGCTTAAGCTCCAATTTTGGCAAGACAACTTCAGAATCCTCAAGACAGAAGATGAGCATGCATGGCACGTGAGCCAAGCTGCTCCCTGACCTATGCCAGATTACCACATGTGATGGTCACTGTTGGCATCATCAGAGTCAAGAGGATATCCTGGTAGAATAAAAAGAGCTTTGGCGACTGTCTGCTGCCAGCAGAGCCCTGCTCTGGCCTCCTGACCAACTAAACACCAGGGAGGCATGCAGAGGCAAAGAAAAAAACAGTATGCCCGTACCGGAGAGAAGAGAAAGATGCCTGAGGCCAAATTCCAGCCATGGAGGTGCATAATGCTGGCTGCTGTGAATATATGTAAGAAAACCTCTGACAAATATGTATCCCCTGACAAAATTCAGATTTCATTGTGGAGAGCAGGCACTCATACGCTAAAATGTGTCTCAACTTAAATCATGAAAATTAATTGACTCCAAACCTGTTAAAACATCTATTCCTAAAACTGCACATAAAGTCCTAAAATGGCCCACCTTTGTCTTGTTTGTAAAAGTGATTTATTAACTTCAAAATTTAAGCCATTTATCTTTACCCGTATGTTTCCTGCAGTCATTTTGGCAGTCGAGTTTGCGCCGAGTAATTCGGGTTAAGTGCCCTCCTCAAGGGTGCAGTGGCACAGGTCCAATGCAACAGAGTACAGTCAATTGACATGCCACGTTCAGGATCTTTCTGATAAAAAGAGTTGCCGTGGTTCAATGGTCTTGCACTATGTACACGTATTTGGGAAATCTAAAGTCAGTTCGAGCATTCTTGCAGAGGCTAACAGCAAAGCCAGATGGAACAGACGCAAGTTTGTTGGATACACTACAGCAGATCAGTATCGTAAAAAGAAAGTTAAATGACCTGCGCTGTCAACTCTCAATTTCTCGTTTAAGGCCTGTTTTTTTCAGCCGAGTCTGGCTCTTGCAGTTGCCTTGGGTTCCAAAAGTCTGAGAAAAATATTGAAACTAAATTCAATAATATCAAATAATACTAATAATCTCTTCCTGTTTAAGTAATAAGATCATAAAAGGACGAACAGGAAGCGTTCACTTGAGAAGATTTTGCCTTTCAGCCATGTTTAAAAAAAGATAAAACAAAGAGAAGCTGATAAAAAGACTTACTCAGATATGTTATCCTTCAAACGCTGCTTTCCTGCAGGCATCTATCAAAACTTCTCTGTGGAGCAAGGAGAGCTTTACTCAATAAACTCATTGGAGAACCAGTCATTTCAGCCTTGAGGTTTTCATTTGGATTAACTTCAGCAGGGATCCTTTTTCAACAAAAATAACATCCTTTCTTCAAAGGCTACTTAGGAGCATGTGTGCATAAAGTGACCTATTGGAAAGGCAGCAGAAACAGCCAAACCCATTTTTGTATTTTTGAAGGGAACTTTGAATGTAGAGTTAGCTTTAACATAACTGTGACTCATTCATTCAGTGGGAGATATGGCCTCCAATGCCCTTGTCCTAATATGTACCATGACCACATGTCTATCCTGCTTCACTGTCATGTGTCAAAACCTAACCACACGAGTCAGCTATATAACTGGAGAAGGAAGCATTAGGAGGTCTCTGAACTAGGGAAAGTGGCATACTCAAATATCCAAGACAATCAATTACACCATCCCTTGACATGTTGGCCCCTGTGAAAATATCAGTCACTTGGAAAGCGGCCCACACTGGCGACTGCATTGAAATGGGAGGGTAATGTGAGATCCACTTACCATATAATAGATATGGCTTTGTTTGCTTTTCCGGCTTACCTAAAGAGCCTTAAAGACATGAGAAAGCCTTGAGGTCCCCAAGAGAGGAACACTTGGGAAGCCTGTGAAAAAACAAACATTGCACCACAAACTGTGGAGGGTGTCAAATGAAACAGCCCACTGGCCAGCAAGTAAAACCTAAAGCCTGTTTAAGCAAGGCTGTAACACCTTGGGCAACGGACCCAAGGTTTTACATCTGAGGGGATTACTGTCCACAAGCCTTACCCAAGGTAGATAATGACCTGATCACCTGTTTAAGTGAAAGTATTAGCTGTAGGTGAGGCGCATGACACTACTACTTTTGACTTCAAGACCAGCCTCTCAATTTTGCTGAAGACCAAATATTTACAAAGTGTGGTGCACAAGCAGCACAACTGATTTGATTATTTCAAATTTTGTAAATGTGGCAATAACCACAATTATGTAATTATGAATGCACACAAGAGAGCGAAGACCCGTGCAGAACCCGTGCAGGCTGAAAGCAGATGCAGAAGAAAAGCATACATACAAGATTAAATGAAGCTGTAGTGCCAAAATATGTAGTATGAGGACTGAGCATTGGAAGACGTAGTGAGAGAAAGACAAAAAGATATGGACTTTCAGTTTTCATTTGCTGTGAAAACAATCGAAGGTAGCCAGCACATAAAGGCGTTGAGGCCACCCTGGAGCCAAGCCACAGTTGTAGAACTGTTGGACCAGGGGATTCGACAGGCAACAAATTAAGACCTAAGTCCCCATGTCACGATGCAAAAACTGAGCTGCCTTTAGATTTACTGTTCTGTTCCACTCAGGTGGGGCCATGGGTGTCCCTCAGGCTCAGTTCAGTGCAGGTTCAAAGTGATTCACTTGCAGTACACTTCTCTTCAAAGCCAACTGACCACTGCCAGATCAGAGCCATCCTCAGAGGCGCTGTAAATCTAAGCAAGACTGCACAGGGGACATTCTTCCTGACCCTTTCAGTAGCATGGAGGCATTTATTTTTATTTTTCTTGCAGCAGATCAGATGACTTCCAAAGACACTGGCTGCTCTTACCTGGGTAAATGACCCATGCCTCAAGTTTGGTAGTGGCAACAGCAGATGCAGTTTGTGTTTGCAGAGCACATGTTCAAAAGTAGCAAAACACTGGGGAAAAGGGCTGGGTGATAATTCAATAATGTTTATCCAATTTCAGCAGGATCATACGGTCATGATAAAGTGATCTTATCATGTTATCCTCTACATATTTCTGTTTTCCAAATTATATGTTATTGAGAAAGATGTTATCAAAACCAGGTCTGTTACTGGACACATGAGCAACCGGTTACATGAAACAGGCAAACCTGATATACACATTTACCAGAACAGGATTATTAAAGCTAATGCCACGAGTTTCTTTCATACCATAACATCTCAAAATAAATTTCCCTTTAGGTCAGGGTCCCTGGACGAGATCAAGGACTGAGGTCAGAAATCTGGTGCATGAATGACATTTTCTATAGTTAGCGTGCAGGTTGAGGGCAAAGGGGAAGAAAAACATCCGTCCTCTTGTGTAGGTTGGAAAGTAATTGGCAGGTTCAGTAGCTGGGACATGGCCCCTTCACCAGGGGTTGACCTCTGGGACACTAAGAAAAGTCTGTGAGGGCAGAATATCTGAGATGTATGTGTAGTGGGGGAAGTCGAGTGCCCATGTTTGCCTTGCCTTATTACAGATTTACAGTAACTCAATTTATTAAAGGCCAGAACTCCCTGACAAGGAACATCTGGTCTGTGGGACTTGAACGGGTGAGCTGGCGTCCTGCCCATGCTCCCTGCTGCAGGGGCCGCAGCACCAGCACCTTCCCTCGAGCCTGCCTGTCCTCCCTCTCTTCTTGTGAAGAGGGCTGCCTTGCTGTAGCAGCCCACACAGAGGGCCCTCAAAGCCCAGGAGGTCCGTTACAAGCCACCCCGCCTCCTCCTCCTGGACCCCCCTAGTGGGACCCTCCACCCCTTTCACTCTGGGGCCCCCCTTTCACACTCCAGTCCTGACAGTTGACCAGCTTTAAAGCTGCAGCAGGCCCCCGCTTTAGCACACAGCACGCGGCATTACAATCAAAGTGCTTCCCTTCTGCAAAAGATTTAAACCATGCGGCAAGTTGGAGTCTGCACACACACTCACCCATTCTCACATGGACAAACAGAGACTCCCACACAATCCTATATCCTCATATATCACATTTGAAATTCAAGGGTCCCTCTTTTTTCTTACCTTTTCTGCTGTGCATACCTTTTCTTGTATGCATTCATGACCACATTTTCAAACTGCTTCTTTGTGTATCTGTGCATTTGTTAATATTTGTTTGTGGCTGTGAATTCATCATAGAGGTTTAATTACAGTAGATTATCAGAGTAGACAAATGGGACAAAAGATTAATAAGTAAACATAGGATAAAAAATGAAACCCCAGCTTGTTGGTTCAAAACACACAACACACTTTTTACCTTTTCCAGCTGTTTAAACTCTCTAAAAATCTCTATGCACATCACCACATTTACATACTGACATTTGCTAAACCCGCATACCAATGTCTCTATGAGTATGCAGAGTTACAGTGCTCCATGGCTCAGCATCAAAAGTTAGATGTAATGTACTTCAGGAAATGTGTTTATTTTTACGCACTATTAATTCCCTCTGTTACAAAACTGCTTCTGACTGGTTTTAATCAATGTCAGGAAATCACGAGTGTACAGTCAATGCTGAAGCACAGTCCAAGCATAAGCAGCCACAGTCACAGAAACATTTTCATACTACGGGGAAGAAAGCTGTGCCATGTGGTCCTTTCCTTTTCAGCTAATTATACGTAAACTCACTGACAGTGAGGTATTTAAGAAGGGAAGAACAAAAGTCACTGAAACATCATGTCTTCCCAAGCCACTTCTGTAAAGGCTGGACCAAGTCCCACATTTGTAAAACATTGCTCTGCCATCAAGGAAACTTTTAGAAAAAAACATTAGTCATTTTGAGTTTTTGTCAAAGGAGTAAATTTCAATGGATGAAAAACTCAATGGAATAGAGCCCCCAGAGATTCCCAGCGTTTGATCCCCTTGAGTCAGCAATGGAACCTGGGGGTCAAATCACATGCTGAATAGGCTTTTCGGAAGTCTTGTCCTGGCTAGTGGCGGCCGGTCGTCCGACCCTGCTTGACCAGCAGACAAAAGGAGGGCACTGACCACAATTGGGATGGGTGGGAGGGGGGTTCTTTTCTCTACCAATGGCAAGTCCAGTCCTGAATAGGGTCTGGCTGGCTGAATCGCGTTCCTCACCGATTTTGAGAGTGAGGACCCACTGGGGTCAGGGTTCAGCAGCATTTGACGCGGGCTGTGGGAAAAGGCAAGCACGGTGCCCACACAACCTGCCGACTGCCCTCTCACCCACAGTGCCCCTTAACCTCCCAAAGGGGTGGACCACCAGCCCAGGGATGACAGAATGAGAAAGGCTGTATGGGTGGGAAAAGGAAAGAAAGCGGAGATGAAGGTGGGCGGGAGGGCTGCACTAGCGGGGCAGACAAAGATGTAAGAGAGATAAACCATCAAAGAAACAAGAAGTTTCTAAGTAGCTTCACATATTGTGCTGCAAGGGTCTAGCACACATTCTCTAGAGGGTAATCAATATGTACTGCTTGACTGGTTTTCCAACCCTTGCCTCCCAAGGTGGGATGAATAAAGCACTGGGTACATGTCTCTGAGATGTCTCCTACCACTGAAGGTTTGCAGTCCTTTTTTGTGTAATCGCTCACTTGCAAACAGAGGTTAATAGGTGCTATAGAAATGTATGCTACAGTACAGTCAGATACATTTACTAGCAAAAACATCTGGACTTGCAACCCTGTCCTGAGTAGCACGGTCTGTAATGAGGCCTCTTGGCAAAGACCGTATGAAGAAAAAGAGAGAATCTCTTTGACAATTGTGTCACCTCACTTTAGAGTTATGAAAACTTTCAAGCCACCTTTAGTACAGACAGGAGTCAGGCACTTTGTTCCACATGCAAGATGCAAAGGTGTTGTATACTCTCCAGCCACCACTGAGGCAATTTTCTGCCATCCGGATTGTTAAGAGCAGAAAGCATTTCACAGATATTGCTTTGTGCAGTCGGAAAGTTATTACATGACCAACAATCCCGGTCTACTAATGTCACACTGGCAAGAAATACTAATGATATTACCCCCCCAGGTGAAAGGATCAAAACTACAAACCTGATAGGATTTGTTGGGCTGAAGCAGCTTTCAAACATCTCTGTGTTAAGTTACATTATTAAATGATTAAATCACACAATGAGGAGCAATGGCATGTAACACAGGACTGAAAAGCAGGCTTTGGCATTTAAAGACAGCTTAATTGCACAAGTTGTTGGAAAAATCAAGCTGTCAATGCTGTGTTTTACCAGGGAGGATAGAGTCATCTTACTGCACATGGCAAGGCCACTGGCTGGCTGGAGACACCTCTTAAAAACCTATCACGCGCTGCTTTACATGGAATGTCACACTTCGGGGTGCCGTACAGTACACCTCATCAACTGACAGAAGGAAAATAATGTACTGGCAAGAATAATGTAGTGTTTTTCTTGAGGCTAATATAACATGAGACCTGTGCAATGCCACACACTGTAATTTTCAAATGTTGTGTGCACTGTAAAATAACCCTGAACCACAATTATGACAAGCATGTATTGCATAAATCAAGGAAGGAAGGAAGGAAGTTAAAAATCACTCATAAAACTGAACATCAAAAGAGTAAGAGGCAGCAGAGTGGGAAGTTCACTCCAGCACTGGCATTTGTGTTTTATCTGGAGAGAGTGTGCTCGTATTTAAAGGCCTGACACCTTGTAAACAAAAAGAGGTATTCCGCTGATTTACCTGTTTACATGTAAATATTAGAACAATGTCATAAGGTTTATATTCATGTGCGGAAAATAGTATTTATATGTATTCAAAGTAGTAGTAGACGTACACAAACAGAAACGGCAGAACGCATCAGCTATTGTTATGACATTTAACATTATAATTACTTATTATATCAGTGAATATTTTTTCCATATATATTACACATTTTTCATGCTGTCAACATGTCCGGGAGCGGCTGGAATTTGGCTTTCAGTGCATTGTTATATGGTGGTCAATATGTTTATGTAATGTGGCAAGAGAGCCGTTTTGCACTTGACGAGAAATGAGGGACAGGGCTCAGCAAGGTCACCTGCTCCTCATCCGTTTTTCCACTGTAGCCAGCAACTCACAAGTCGGGGGTTGGGGAGGGGAGTTGGGGGTGGGGAGGATTGGTTGCTGACCGGCTTCAGTCTAGACGGCTCAATACGCAGTTGACTTTTTAAACCCGCTTGTCTGGAAAAAGAGCAGACGTGAGGTAAGAGGGGGTGAGCTGCAGCAGAGAGGTGGTGGTGCATTTTGGCTGCCACAGCCAGCAGGCCAGACTCTCTACGAGCAGGCAGGGAGAGAGCGGATGAGAGAAAAAGAGAGGAAGAGTGACAGTGTAAGAGAGAGAGAGAGAGAAACAGACATTGAGGCAGAGAGTGAGGGCGAGAGACGCTATCGGAGAGAGCTATCCGAGTCGCTGGCTGTGACTCCATTGTCAAGGTCAGTGAGCCGCGGAGTAAAAAGTCACGCCACCTGACCCCCCTCCCTCTCCGCCTGTCTGCTTTCCTGCTGTTCATCCCGTGTCCTCCCCCTCGGTACCTCCATCAGTCTTGTCTGCTCACTCAGCATACACGTGGAGAGAATCTGATCTCACTCATCCCACAAATATTCTATAGATATGCTGTCGTCATATCAGTGTTGTTTTATAACTTCTCCATTTATGTAATTTGATAAGTAGATTAGAGAACCACCCAGCTGCATATGATGTTTCTGAACATGTGACTGCTTCCCATTGTCTCAAAAAATAGATGAATTCTCTGAAAACACTATGGTGGTCCTTCTGCTGATGCTGTGTCTCAACTCTGCACCATAAATATTTATGCTGCAGCTTGACCTTTAAAGTTTGGAGCGCATTCATCTTCATTTGGCATCCTAAATAGAGGTTTTAATGGGAAATTAGCAGATTTCAAAAAGAATGTCTGTTTGAAATGCTGACTGCACTCAATTTGCAGTTTTCATTAGTCCCAATCTCTGGCAGTCTAGCTGATAAAAATTATTTGACATTGCGCAATGATCTCATCTTTACAAGACTGGCAGTGAGCCCTTTTGGAAGTTCTCTTAATTATTATTCTGCAGAGAGCAGAAGACAGATTATATTGGCTCACTTGTACTTTTTGCAACATTACCTAACTCTCTTAAGGCAAAAGTAACCCAATGAAGGATACTGACATCTGCTGAATCATTTGACAGGGCTGCAGCAAACTGTTACTGATTGTCTGGTAGCTCTGAATGCTTACTACTGATGATTAAATCAAGATGAAAAGACTAAGAGGGGTTATAGCTCACAGCCTGCCTTTATGATGATTAAGGACTGACCGGAGCTTATTCTGGTGATGAGGTATGTGAAAAAAAAACAAAGGCCAAGCCAACGCAACGGTGACACGCTGTGCAGCATTAAGCACAGCATCACTTTTGTCGTGAGCGTCAGTGTTTATGTACTAGCCAACATGCCCCCCCCCCCTCGCCTTTTAATATCACCAGCCCGTCGTTTCCTAGCAAGCAGAAGGAGCACAGAACACACCCATCAGGACCCATCACGACTTGTGGTGATAAAGACAGTCAATCAGACATCTGATATATCATACACAACAGCACCACACACTCATGACTGGATCAAAATTCAAAGGGCCCTTTTGGTGTCATATCACAGGTAGCTGTCAGAGGTGTGTGAAAACAGCAATTCTGGTGAGAGACTGACATTAATCTATTTTATGAGGTGTGGACTGCTTCATCATCTTACTGTTGTTTGGCAAGTCCATTTCACAAATGACCTTTTAAGACCACAAACTCATTATAATCCTCCACTTCTGATAGAGCACACTTCAACTGAATATGACTAAATTTACTAAACGTGAACATGACATTATTCCTGAGCAGTTACAATAACTGCGCAAATGTTTGTTTCTGATGCTTGAGTGTGACTGGATCTATTTTGTTATGTATCTCGTTTCTTTTTATATTCTCTGATGTACTTTCTTGCAAAAGAAAACTTAATCTCAATGAGATTACCTGCTTTAATGAATGCTAAAATAATATAATATTTAAAGTACCTTTCTGAAATAACTGAGGAAATGAAAAGGTCAAACCAGCCATATTTGTATACCTCTGTTAAAAAGTAACTAACAGGAGGGAGTGTGTCCAAAAATCCTCAAATAAAAAAAACTGCAACAAAACTAAAATATCCTTTAGCATAGATATTTGTAATTGATGTACAATTTTCATCTTGTTGATTATTCTAAATGAGCTGGCAATATTAGACATTTCCACTCAGTAATGACGCAAGTGCAAGGTATTGTAAGAGTGATCTTAACAAGTTAGTTAGAGCCATTTGGTAACGGAGTTGCTCACACTGTGTCGTTTCCTTGTTAAGGTCCATTGATTGGCCCTTACCTGTGCCTCATCTTCTGCACAACCAATCAGCAGCCACTGGGGAATTTAGAGCCACCAGCGTCACAGGCCACAATGACACACACACCATGTGCCAGACGTTTGACGAAAGTTTCAGACACTGGGCGCCACATGAGTCATTGAGCACAGCCACCACCCAATGTGTGCCAAGACCTGCAAGTTCACCATGTGCAAAATGTGACAGAGGACAGTGGTTGACTAGCCACTTCCGGCTTGGACTATTCCCAACACAGTTTGATCAAAAGTTATCATTGCACTTTCTGCAATGTCAAGTGACTGCAATGAGCACCGAAAATAGATTTACTGCTAAAGCTAGATGAGGAATCCAAAACCTGCAGGATTTATTTCTTCACGGTGACAGCTGTCTTAAACACCTCAACAGTAGAGAAAAAGAAAATGACACCCCTCCACTTTTTTTTTTAAAAGTAGATAATTTTGTTCAAATTAATTTCTCCTGGTCCCTAGGCTGTTATCTGTTATTAACTATTTATGTATAGGAATTTATGAAATTCTAGCATTTATACTATTTAGGGCAATAATCAAGCCCCTTGGCAGATCAAAGTACAATCCAGTTTCATTTAAATTTTGTAACAATTCTAATAAATTTAATAAAAAGGAAAAGAGTTTAGAAAATCCTACAATTCCCTTGTTACTAATACATATCATATAGCTTATATGCTGTCTGTCAATGTGTGAGGCTCAAGATGAGTCATCTTGAAAGCCTCAATTTTAACAAATTACCTGTTTTCATCATAACTGCCAGATCGTGTGCCAACAATTTTAGGAATCCACTCACATTTAGATGACATTAATGTCCCATATATTAAAGGTGCAAAGTGGGCAGGCAAGATTCAGCATGTGCTGAGCTCCATAAGTTGTGCAGGGTAGGACATGCAGCAACGTATTATATACTTGGAAGTGTAACTACATACATGCAACGTGCTGAGAGAACTTATGAACCACTTAATGGATAAAAGCAAGTGGTCTATCGGATGTAACATTCAAGTAGCCATCTGGATGTCTACCACCTGTCGAGGGTGAGTAAGAACATTATGTGGCTAGGAACGAGATGCGTCATATTTCAAACAACAAGTCACACTTTACTAACTGTGTCCATTACTACAATAGTTAGAGAGCGATTCTGATTGTCCAATTAATCAATGCAGCTTCCGACTTATTTATAGTTAATCTACAGATCTAATCAGCAGCTATCATCAATGTATGTCTACGCTTTGAGTCACGGACTCCATGTACGCACAGAATCAGTTGTATCATCTGACGCACTTAGACAAATGCAGTCAAATGACGTGAGCCTCAACAGGATGTAATATAATCCAATGTATTGTGATGCCTAACTGCAATTCAAATATTACTGTAGTTTAGTAACTGCTTGTACTCTCCAGTAAAAGGAGAGAGGGAATTATCAATATTTTGGGAATACTTTTGGAAATCAGGCATTGCTTAATAATATTGCATTTACAAAGATGGAATGACAAATTAGATAAAACAAAATATTTATCTTCAAAACGTTTGTGACATCCCGATGGTCATCATGCATGTGTAGAAAGTGACATGACTGTACAGAGACAAAGTCTTGGGAATGCAAAATTCTTTTTGAAAATGTAAATATAAAACAATAGTAATTTATCTTGTGTTCAGTGCTACAACGTCTATAAATCTTATGAATCACATCACAAAGTACATTGATTCTATTGACTCAAATGACTGACTCAGTGATTGCAGTTATTATTATTTAGGTATCTGGAGACTTTTCTTTAGGTAAAAGAACCAATCAGTGTGTTCAAGACATAGCAATGTGAACTGTGCATAAAGAATATCTTTAACAGCCCTCAAACTCTTTTAGCCGGCACACAAGCTGCGGGTTCACAGAGTCTCGTCTGTGTTTTCTTTGAGCAAGGGGCAAAGGGGGACATGTGACATGTGTGAGTTGTCACGCAGACGGGCCGAGAGAGAGAGAGAGAAAGAGACAAACAGAGCACACTGAGGAAGATGGTTTTGAATGAAACGTGGGAGAATCACGATGAAAGCGGGAACAACAGTGATTATAATTAGATGTTTAAATTTTTGGTCAATAACACCAAAGCCCAGTACAAGCTGTTGGAGCTGATGTAGCTCAGTGCGTTACTTCAGATGCATGAATCATCACACCACTAACCTTACACAGCTCTGTTTTTCTCTGACTCAATTTCTAAGAAACTGTGGAGTTTTCCAGACCTTCAGCTAAAAAACAGATCTAATATCTAAACTAAACTGGATAAATAAATAAAAGACATCATATTAAAGACATGACTTGAAAAGACTTGTGTATGTAAGACTTTTTATTAAAATCTTTGTGTTATGTTGTGAGTGTCTAAGATTATCTGGATGAACTGGTTTAGGTTGAATCTGGATATCCCATGTTTGTCATTAGCATCATAAATATGGCAAAAGCAGGAGTGGCAAAGTCTGCATGGTGCTTGCATGAGAAAACATACCAGGTGTGAGTAATAATAAAATAAAACAGTTCAGACTCAAATATCTCCCTACCCACTGAAATCTAGCGCCTCAAGAGGATTTCTGTATGATAATGGCACTAAGTTTACAAAGTGTCTTGACAACATTAATTTTAACTTTATGCAAATTTACACAATGAAATGCATATTTGGTTTGTGCTAAAACAGCACTACAAAAGAGAACAAACAGCACCACTCTACGCTCTGAGGACCGCCTGGGCGATGCTCTCAAAGTGAACCTCCACATAATGAAAACAAGAAATGTCACCAGTTCACTGAGTTTGTATTCTTCTCTATTAATGAACCAGTGAGTCAAACAAATGTCTAAACTAAAAGAGATAATTATACTATCACTTCATTGAGATTTCCTTTAGAAACACAAACCGTCACTGACTGTCAGAGCTACGCTGGGAAATTCAAAATCATTATCACCAATCCCAGGGATCTTGGAAACTTCTTTAAACAAATGTCCTGACTGTGTATTAAACAAAAGAAAACAGGGAAGCTGCCTGTGGATATATTTAAATAAGACTGTACTATTATTTATTTGTGTGTGTGTGTGTGTGTGTGTGTGTGTGTGTGTGTGTGTGTGTTTTGTGTGTGTGTACAGGACTGGAGAAGAAACGAATCTTTACCACTGTGGTTGTATTTAAACGACATTCACTGAAGTGAAAGTACAAAAAAACGTACATTTAAAACGAATAAATCAGGCATTCATGAACGTGTCAAAGTAGCAAAGCAGAGTTAATTATTATTTATTCTGCAACACTTAGAGTATCTAAAACATTCTCAGTAGTTGAGGGCCTTTGGGGAAAAAAACTCTTCTCTAGTGATATCAGCAAATTACCTCTGAGTGATTAAGTGAAACCTTCCCTGTTGGGAATAAATAAGTATATTTTGGATGAAAGTCAAATGAACATAAATTACTGAATCAAAGTCAAATCAACTCAGCGGATAAAGCATAGTTTGCTGAGTGAGCATTGTTGTGGTAGCTGGAGCTGTTCCAAAATTTGGCAGTGACTTGTTTAGTTGCACAAAGAGCTGTTCATTTTCATTGTCTGGCTGTCTTTTTAATGCTTTCATCTTTCTTTATTTGGACCCTTCAGGTTCGTCTGTTCAGACCAGTCAGACAGCAGATTGAAGAAGTATCACCTGCATCTTTTCAATAGCTGCAAACACTGGCATATATTAAATATATGTTTCTCAGTAAGATGCTTTGCAGTGGTGGAGCTACCTTTACTTCACTTCAGTGTATTATTTTTTCACCTATTTATATTTATACTTCCATAAAATTTTAGAGGAGAATACATTTATTTGAAATCTGTAGTAACTAGGTACCTAGCTTTGTTGTACAGAAAATTAAAGCACTCACGTGTTTAAAAAAGTAATATAAAAAGTAAAACTGCCTCTCCATTTAAAGAACAAAATGCTGCACGCATGTTACTGCACCAATTAGAATCTTATAGTATAATGTATATCAACTGAAAAATTACAGAGCCTATTTTGGCTGCATAGTCAGTATTTTCACTTTTATAGTTCAAGTATTGAATGCTTAGGTAAGATCTTTGAATGCAGGACTTTTTAGTCTTTTACTTCTTCCATCACTCATGTTTTGTAGTGATTCCACTGGAGGTGTGAGTTTACTGTAACTGATTGGTGTGCATGTCAAATACACAATAACGGCCCTCAACACCCATGCATTACTTCAAAAAGGCCTCAATTGCAAGCGATCATTACACATAAATGTTTCCGTTAAACATGCCATTGTCCGGATGTATACAGTTTTCAGCAGTAATTGTGAGAGTTGGAATGCCATCCTCTCCATTGTTGGTGACTGGCAGTTCATTTCCACAGGTGATAAACAGACCATCTTTCCACAGGCTAGGATTACCAAAGAAAAGAGGAAACAATATGATACATTTGGTATCACGGAAAGCCCCTTTTACACAACAGAAACCAAAGGAGTCATTTAAAAAGAGCAGGAAGGAGGAGAAAAGCTTTTAACATCTTGCTCCATATATTAGAAAATAAAAGAGCTGTGGCCTTTTTACCATAATAAAAGCAACGGATGTTTATCCTGGTTGTGCATCTGCATCCACATCCCTAGAAAGTAGAGCTGCTGCTGCCTTCATCTAGAAGCTATGCCACGGCTGCCTCTCAAACACCTCAAATCATTTGATTCACTTCCAGTAAGTGCCTGAATCTAATCAGCAGCAGCAGAGTGTTCTGAGAGGATGTCAGTGCTGAGGCCTGGTCATGCCGCAGGGTGCAGACATTAGGCAGACTCCCTGCCAGCTAACCCATGTAGGGTCATTCTGGTCATATCACATCAGAGACCTTTAACATTTCACCATTAGCCCCCATTAGGTCTTAGCCGGCTTAGTCATATCCCTAGACATTTTGTTCAGTTCCTCACGATTACCGGTTAAACCTAAGGGGCAGTGACTACACTTCAGGACTGACATAACACGCCACGGATTCACTGATCTAACGTAAATGGCTTTTCCTATTTAGTGTTACGTAAAAAAAAAAACAAGCTATTTTTTAATTAAAACATAATAAAGTTAACACTTACAAGTGCCTTCTTCCAAAATGTCATCCACTCTGCCAACAAAAACCAAAAACAAGCCATATTACCAGCCCACAATTCCTTCATGGTATAATGCAACATGGCACACCGGGGGAAATGCTTTTAGTCAGTGCTCACGTATCCACAACGATAAAAAAGGATGAATAGGTGGTTTTGCAAATCTGGTACATG
This sequence comes from Datnioides undecimradiatus, assembly GCA_008933995.1. Lineage (NCBI taxonomy): Eukaryota > Metazoa > Chordata > Actinopteri > Lobotiformes > Datnioididae > Datnioides > Datnioides undecimradiatus. The sequence continues at coordinate 9,993,725 of WARS01000015.1, forward strand.
TCGGGGGTACAGAGACAAATATGTGCTATGCCCACAGTCTAAGGCAAAATTGACAACAATTACCACCACCCACTTCAGGACTGGAAAGAATAATGTTCCGTGTGGGAAACAAGACAGATTTTCTTTTATATTTGCACTTAGCAACAGGACAAACTGCGTATTGGGCATGACAAAACATGTGCTACCAAAAACACATCATTAGGATTTTGACTCTGATGTACTTTACAGTGGCTCAATACTTTGATCACATTTTGGATAAGGGGGGGATTATTTAAAAAATAAAGTTCATCCAAAAAAACCACAAAATCACCGGTGAAATCGGCATGCCCTGACCAAGTTAACTATGTAGTCTGGTAGTGTGTGAGCTAAAATAGCTGAAGAGAGCAGGGGTGACATATGGCAACACAAAATTACTTATGATTGGTGATAACGTCACAAGCTCAAATCAAGATCCGTTGCACAAGTATATTTTATTTTACAGTATGGTACTCAGTTATTAAACCAAAGAATATCTTCACCATCAGCAAACTTCTGTTGTTTCAAAAAATATTTAATATACATGCAACTATTTAACCTGCTGTGTGTTGTGGGAGAATTAACTACAATGTTTTCAGTACATACAAACAAGATTTTGGCTTCCAGAAGAATTATTCTTTCAAGTCATAATTTTTTCTCTTTCACTTTAAATCAAAAATTAAATAAACAGGGTGGATCACAGCCTTTGGTGTGTATGGGTAAACCAGTTGATCAAACACACTGTCAGATCTGGGTTACAATAGACTTTTCCACAGCCCTTTTTTTGAGTTAGGAGATGTTTGCATATAAGAGTAGGACTGAGGTTCAGGTGTAGGCCCCCAGGCTTGACTAATCCTACTTGAAGTGCCCGTCCCATTAGACCGTGTAATCAGGAATGTGCTGCAAAGCAGGTGTGTTAATAATGCTTATTAAACAAACGCCCGTTTACTGCTGTCTGCTTTGGATACCTGATGTTGGTGATGTCACGACAGACATGAGAGGGAGGGAGAGAGGAGGAGGAGGTAAGGTTAGTGAGGAGTATTTTCACAGACTGGCGAGTCCAGACAGAGAGGCAGAGCGAAAATAGCTCAAGGGGCAAACAAGGTAACCTTTTTCAAAAGACGCTTCAGGGGGTGTCTGCCAAGTCCCACACAATACTGTCTGCAGTGAATGTCTGTGTTGCAGTTGTATTGCACTGCAGAACAAAATATCTTAAAACGTCTGGATGCATCTTCTTAAAGGCAGGTCAAATCTGTGGAAACAGTCCAAAGCTGCTTTTCTAAGTGCCAGAAATTACACACCACCTAATGTGCAACTGTATATGTTGCATACAAAGTATTCATTTGTCCAGAAATTATGACCCTTGCATCTGGGATTACATGTATCCATCCATATTGGCTCACCCTACTCCCCTACTTTAAATGAAACTAATTAAAAATACAAAAATATTATGAGGGATTACAACAAAAGAATAGAGTTGTACATGCAATTGGATTATCAGACATAAAAGTACAGTATGAAACATAGCTTTGCTGTTTCAATACCACATTATTACAATACTTCTGTAAGACACTAATATGCAGAACCAAACCCACTTTGGACAATACAGTACCATGCTATTATCAATCACTTGGCTGAATTGTGGCATCACATGCACTTAGTCATTGCAGAGAATTCTTCATACAATAAGTGCCATTACTACAGTGCCTGTTTTTTGTGATGTACAGTCACCTGGGCCATTATTTACATAATGATACAGTTCAGATAGAGATGAAGAAACCTTGAGTCAATGTAGATATAGTCTGGTACGTCATGATGCACATATAAAGGGAATGCAGACCCTACACTCCCTGCTGGTGCCCTGGATTAAGTTGGGCACATAAACATGTTGGACTGAGGTCATGGACATCTCTCATGTTCATGACATCATAACCACAGAATAAGCCATGAACACCTAGTATGGGGCTATAATCAGATCTCCTACATGGTAACTGTTGTCAAGAATAAGGCCCAGAGGATAACACTGCTCAATTTACTTGAAAGATGAGCAGATCCATTCTGAGGCATCTCCATGATTCATGATTCATAGGGAGGGGCTTTGTTGTTGATGGGGGGTCTAAGGCTGTGCTACAAGTCTGGACACACCCATGCCAGCGGGGACATCCCCATGAAGGGGCCACTTGGTTCTAAAAATGGAGAGCGATGGGGCACAGGGATCAAATGGCAAGTCGTTTACAAGGTGTTTGCTCACTAACATAGAAGTCAGGGGACAGGAAAAGCAGGTGATGCTTGATATCAGTCTCACACAAAGATCAGGGGGAGAAAAACAATGTCTTAAAAGCTCAAAATTGCTTAGTTTGAATTATTTCCCTGTTGATGGTGTTTTGTTATGTCGGGTTTTCTAAGATACGTGAGATGTAATGTTAAACTAAAGGCACAAGAAGCTTTAAAGAAATATACACCATAGACTTGTCTTTTAATTATTAAAAGCACACAAGTATTAGTGTTGAACTAGTTAAAGGTCATGTACTTGTTGCAGATGTTATGTGGATTTGAAAAAACAAAACAACAAAAAGCCCAAAAATGACTGAAGTGAATGATGTGTGGAAGCAGGAGCGGTGGATTTAAGTGCTACAAAGTGACTGGCCATGCCCTCTCTTTGTGTCCTAAGGCCAGAGTGCATCCTCTATGAGTCCCCTGACATGTTCAGGCCTCATTCATGGGTAATGTACCAGACAGAACAGATTACTCCTTTTTCTTCATTCTCAGCCGAGGAAGCCACGCCTGACCATACCTTTTTGCTCACTTTCTCTGGTGTCCTGTTTGTTTAGTTAACATCAGCAGGGCTGAATTTGAAAAGCTGAAATGTGATGAGTAAATCGGAAGAAGACTGAAGTACTATGGCTATGGTTTCCAGACATAAAAAATCTAGTAAACATCACTTTACTACACTTTATTATCCTTGATCAAATTTAGTTTAATTTAGTTTTATCGAAGATCCTTGTCATTTAAATATACAAGAGCTTGCACCATGTTCCTGACAAAGAATATGTAAGTACAACATGTTAATTTGTTCCTGTTTCAAAACCTCTCCACACTGTTTCTCTGAGCAAACAAAGCAGCATCAGGGATTGTTTGAAATGACGGCTACAGCCGGATCTCTGAGACTGAGTGATTGCTATCAGCTACTTGTGTTTCCTTAAGTCCTTCAAGAGCAATCTGAAGATTTCCACATTGGTTTTGCACTGAGAGCAGTGCCGAGACACTATGCAGTGTTTACATACACTCACTCATCCATCTCGCACACAACTGTGACAGAGGAGTGTTGAGCAATGAGGCATTCACGTCTTGTCCATGGCCTATTTGTCTCCAATGAGCAGTGGCTGCTTAGATGCAAATACCTGAAAATATAGTCATTAATTCTTGACGTTTTCAAGTAACAAATATCACTGCTGTAAAACTGAAATAATGTGTTCAAACAATAATAATTTGTAAAATTATATAAATGAAAATGGTATGAAGGGAAGGCAGCAGGACACAGGACACATTTATCACACTTCCTGCAACTTGCCGCAACGATAAATACTAATAGGTCATGTGATAGTGACAGTAGCTGTTCAAGCACTGCACACAAGTTGAGACTGATGCCCGCCTTCAAAGCAAAATGGAGTGACAAGTGAACAAAATGCGCACTGAGAGAGGCAAGATCAGTGCTCCAAGCTTCAACACCACAAAGTTAATAAAAAAAACTTGCTGAGGCATTATGCAAAAGATTGTAATGAAATTGTACAAGTGCCAAAAGAAAACTCTGCATTAGCAATAAACACTGATTGAAACCATAAAGAAGCATGAGACAGAAGCTGATAGTGACGCAAATGGAAAAAATCACTGTGCTGGATGTGGATGACAACTCCTGTCAGAGCTTGAAAATATGCGATTTTGGACTTAACTGAACTTGCTTCATCTAACCATGTATCAAACATGCTGGTCTGATGAAGACATAGTACAAATAAGGACTGTTCTTCAACTGTTAATTCACTGCAGTGGAATTTGTTGCCCTGCAGTAACATCTACTTTGATTGTGGCGTACACAGTGTGATAGGTTCACTATCACATAGCCACACAGATGGTCCTTCTCAGGACCCTTCACCACTGACTTAGACATTGGCACTGTCACAAACTCAGGCAGACAGAGTGAAAGAAAGCAAAAGAAAAGGAAGAGCTGGCATATGAGTAAGGTCCACAGGTTTGGCATCCAGTGGGGCTGGCAGAAACACAGCTAAAGATGGCTGAGTGCATTCCCAGCCCTGGCAAAACAAATGGAACTGTTGTTTGGGTTCAGAGGAGCTGGCCCTCAGAAAGGACACCGCGGGAGGGAGGTGGAGGGGTGGGCAGGCCAGACAGGGACAGACGAGGACACTGGAGCAGGGTGGCAGGGTTGCATGGCTCACACCACCCACATCAGCTCCAACAAACAGCATCAAACTGTTCCCAGAGGGGAAAGTTTGTGGAGGGGAAAAAAAAAGGTCAAACTCAGTGGAAGTCACAACTTAAATACAAAAGATGTTATGCTGTGGGCTATATAAGGCAAACTTTGCATTGCATTTAAGAAAAAGGTACACATATGATGAGAAGACATGCCATGACAGGCATTTTTAACTGTAAAGCTGCCATCAAAGGGTTTTTTTGTTGATATTGTTGAATGAAAGTGAGTGTGAAGTCTGGGGGATCAGCTGGATTAAAGATGTGGTGAAGTTAAGACACTATTCAACCTAAAATTATCTGCCGGGGTAATAATGCCATTATATTTTCTCTATTCTTTTTGACTCTGTTCTCAAGCACTTTGGGAGGGTAATCCTGATCACAGGAAGCTGAGGAGGAGCGTCTCATGGTTCAGACAGCCCAAGGGACTCGTCTGTCATTTGGTGCACTACAAACAGCTACAGTTGAAGAAATGGTTTAGGAGAAGACGACCAAGTAGCAGTTTTGGAGATGGACTGAGGACTGATGTTCCCTAATCAGCAACTAAGATCCTCTCTATTATACAGCTTTTGGACCAAATATTTAAAAAAGTGACTTTTACTTAGTTATTAAGTCAGGAATTAAAGGTTTTCTTTAATGTTCACAACTTGGAAATGTAAAAATTAGAACTTTGTTTGAAATGTAAATTTTACAATATTACATCAATGCAGTCGTAATTCTTTGCAATTTCTTTTTGCTATGGCAATAAAACTTATTATATACTAATTATGCCTGATGCTGTCTTTTTTTTTTTTTTTTTTTGAATGGTACAGCCTGTGCTACCCTGTGCAACCTTTCCTCCTGCTCTGACTCCACTAAACATTGCTCACATACCCTGTTTGCCACCAGTCATCACTAAACTTCCTTAATATAGCAAGGGTGGCAGAAAATAATTCATCCTGTTTCCTACTGTGAGAGTGAAATAACTCAGCACTGGTGGTACTGTATCATGTCTAACGTTCACAACCCCAACTCTTGGCTCACCTTTGTTCCGCAGTCTGCATGATAACCGAGACACAATCACAATGCGGACAGCATGCAGACAACACAACACATAAATAACATGTGTAAACACACATGGTGTTGTTGGATTAATGATTATACAAATAGCATATCCAGACACAGATCACATTTTAGTCCCAAGGGTGTGTGGTGTCCATGTGTACTGACCAGATGAAAACAAACAGCACATGCAAGCAGACCACACCGAAAGTCGTTCTAAGTATAGGAACATATTTGTAAAACCTACATGACGCAACACTAACGAATCTATCCACTAACTGGAAATGATCTGAGAACAGGTTAATGCCATACACACTTGTAAGTAAAAAGCAGAAGTAAGTATGGTTCAGTAACCCCTTCAGCAAGATATCTTATCTCACTTCAAGAATGTTTGCGATAATGCTGTGGCTTTAATCATACCCAGTCTGGCCTCTGCTGCTCAAGACACCTGGCATCCAAATCCTGTCTGTCACATATCCATTAAATGTGCCTTGGTATGTGTCTGTAAACAGGGTGGTCAGTGGTGTTAATCGGCTTTGGTTGGTGCATGACAATGAAAGAAAATGCTGTTTTTGACAAAAGACTGAATCAAAGTTACCAGCAATGTTTGCTGAGGATAAACAACAGTTTCTGGAACAAATCCATCTCAACTTATTTTTTGCTACTGTGTTAGTATTCAAGTAAAACAGCAGTTAATTATTGCTTTGCATTTCGCTCTGTCTGTTTCTATAAAAGCAATCAAAAAGTAAAAGAATATGGATGGGTGCTATTTTACAAATTTAGAGAGAAGCATCAGGCAATGATTTACGATTAATCTGCTTTATGGTTTTATGCTGCCCCTTAAAACAATGAGGCTGGTTTAATTAACCAGTGTTTAACATGTCATCAGCCTTTCCTATCCAACTTTTTTCCTGCAACACTGCACTCGGTATAATATTATTCATAGGCATTTCAATAGGCTGTTTTTTTAACAGGGTTGAAAACAGAATTTGTAAAGAAGGGAAAAAGCCTAATTTGTCGCCACAGAACCAAGTTTTTTATTCAAATGCAGACTTTCATTTCCAGGTTACAACAGCTAACATTGCAGAGCTTGGCTTACCTGCTGACGGGCCTCAAAATCTAAAGTCAAAATTGATGAGCAGTGTAACCATGCATCACTGTAATGGTCTAAAATCCCCATTGTTCCCCTGTCCAGTTTTAACAACCTGTTACCCATGACGCTGTGTACTGGAGTGTATGAGCATAATCAACTTAGGCAAAGAGCTATATTTATCATCACTTTATTATATCCTTAATATCATGAACAGCATGCTATCATTATAGAAAGGGATTTTAAGATTTTAAGAAAAATTAAAAACAGATGATACGTATAATTAAATTATTCACGTTAGCTTTAAAGACAGACAAACACAGCTGAGGATAACTGTGGCGTTTTCTATTATTTCATTACAACCTCTTACATATCCAGTTGCTCAGCAGTCAATCTATTTTAATGGGCCTTATAAAATGTCTTCAGAATACATTCATTTGCATATTCTAAGTAAATATTCTTTGACAAATGGTCTGGCACAAAGATACAAACTAAATCTCACTGACACGTGTCACTGCTGTGTGGCACAACTTCAGTACTGACAGATGTGCACACAACTTTATGAATCCCAGAAATGTACAGGTGTGCAAAACCTGACACACGTGCAAACAAGCCTTAACATCTGCTTGCTTGCACACCCAATATCCTAAACCACCTTTTCTCCCTTTGACAGCTCTAACAGGTAAAGCCATATACTGTTTACATGAAAGACAATGCTTGACGATGCAGATGAGCACCTCCCACGCAACTACCTCACTCCTAACCTCCCTCTTGGCAGAGCATGCCAATTTCCACCTGGATGGTCTTCAACTATGTGCCAAGAGGATATCACAGCAGCTCCATATCCTCTGTGTGACAGTGTAATTCCCTCTGCCCTGCAGCAATGTCTGCAAAACTCAGACAGTTTACATGTTCATGTAGCTACATTGCACTGGGGAAGAGTGATCTGCCAAGTATTCTGTGCATTCATTTGATTTCTGGCACACACAGTTTAACCCCTCCAACATGTACTGTCACAGGTGTAACAAAGTCAAAGGGGAAATGGTGTTTGATCTCTCTTTACATTCAGAGTAAGGCAACCAAAACCCAACTCTCTTGACTTCTTGTTGAATATTTTGCTTTGTTATATTTTAAGATATAACCAATACAAACTGAGTGATTCTTCATTCTAGTGCTGAGCAGCACAGTAATGACCGCATTATGTGGAGAATGGATGTGGGGTACAGGGATGTATCAAGTTCCAGACATTATTCAACCCAGGTATGCAGAAAAAAAATCTGCTATAATTAGGTAATATTGTATTTCACGCTTGATTGTGGTACAAAGGAGGGTAGTAAAATACATTTCAATCACTTCGATTCAACATTTAATTAAATCTTCTAAAACTCCAGATCACATACAGTTGAGGTTTCTTTAATCTGTGATGAAATGTAACATGTTTTCAATCAAATACAGCAAGTACAGTGAGCCAGAGTATTATTATTTAAGATTGCAAAACCCTCTGGCTAAGTGCCAGTATATTACAGTAACTATAATGCCACCTACTTTGCTGAAGTTGTTTCATGAAAAGAAGAGATAAACAAAATACACTTTTAAGAGTAGACTGTTTAATTGTTCATTGACTGGAAAGAGTTCAGACAGTAAAGAGTTCTTTTACAACTCCTACTGTAAAAGCAACATCTAGATTCCACGATTTCGACGTGAGTCACCGTAGCTCAGTGGTGTAAACTACTGTTTGGGCTCTGGGCTGCCCCCTATCGGGAATGTCAAGAGTAATCTGTGTGTGTGTGTTTAGCTGTGTGTGCGAGTCTAAAAGATTCAAAGATGTGCCTCAGGTCACCTGATGTGGGACAGCAGGCTACAGAATGAGTTATGGTTTCTGGTCTCATCTATCAATCCTGAGACTGGATTATACACTGTTTAGCGCAGACCAAAGCACAGGACTGAGAAGTGGTCTATGATCAGGTACATTTTATAGGCCCTGTTTGAACACGGCATTGACACTTATCTTGGGTGATACTTGCTGATCAGAGCTGTACAGCATTGAGGGCACATTGAGATCCGATCGCTCACACCACATTCAGAGGTATTTGGGACTGCATATGGATACATTCTTTTAGCTGTGTATATGCAGATATGTCCTGAGCCACACTGAAGGACTGCTCACTCAACTTAGATCAGCTGCATCAATAAAAATATTCATATTAAAGTGTGAAACTACAGAAAAGGTTACACTGGATTCTTCAGTATATACATGCGGTCTAAATTCCATCTGGAAAGCTGGTAAAAAACAACATGGCATTTGGTCTTTGCAAACGGAAATGATGGATGTAGTTATTTGCATTCAGAAGGGGGAAGTAAAATCAGATCACAGTGGTCATTTGAGATGCATGTACAGTTTATACCAAGTGAAAACTGGGCTATGAATTTATTCTTGAGAAAATATAACCAAAAAACGATATTTAATAAATGGAAAAAAATATGCTATGTATGGGTAGGGATTTGATTGAGAAAAGTAATTTTTTATCTCCTGTTACTGAAGCCTGGGAAGACTAAATGAATGAATCAGTTCATGTCCCCCCCATCGCCTTCTTGCTCCACGCACACAGACTGGCCACAGTGCTGTGGGCCTGCCCTGCTGGCCTGCAGGTCAGTGGATGTGCAGATTACCCGCAAGTCCTTGACACAAGACAAATCTGAGCGCTTTCATCTGTGTCGGTGGGTCACCCCTCAAAGCCTTGTTACAGGATTGGCGCTCACCAATTAGCACAATTAGCTTTTGGCAAGCTGCCGGGTGCGTCACATGGCACCAGCTTTGCACTGATGGTACCTGACAAGCCCACAGATCAGTCATGTCTGCCATCGCAGGGGGTAAGTTGGTTGCCGGGTGGACAGCAAAACAAAGATGCAACTCTTGAGTTAAAAACAGACATCCATACATGTGCAAGTACATAGGACATTGATACAAAAAAGTACAGACATAAATTTAAAAATTAAAAAGTAATGCTTGTACAATCTGTAGCAATGGCTCCAGTCCAACATGCACCAGTAGAAACAGTGTGTCTTTCCTGATACTAGTATTCGTAAATCACGAAGGGCGATTCAAAACAAAGATATTAGCGGAGTGTGAAACTGACGCACCAGCAGGTGGTCCAGTATGATCAGAAAACAATGCAGTCATCACAGTCACGATATGTTGAATAATACATTTCAGAGTATAGTTTTTCTTCCAAAGTATGATAACAGAAAACCTTTAAGATATGCCCCTCTTGTGATGGACCTGTTAAGTTTTCTCTTGCTATTTATGAAACTACACAGTCATATATCTCAAGCTGTCATCTGTCTTTTTAGGACTGGGAGAGAGTTTGTTTGTGAACCCTGGTTCCCTTAATGTTTTATCCAGAATGCACTGTTCAGGGGCTGCCATGTCAAAGTTTTTTGAGGAGATGAAAAACATTGGCAAATAAAGTGGCTTTATGGGGGGAAATCCAACCCAAGCAAGGGTTCCCTGCCTTTTCAGAAAAAAAAGTGTTCATGGGTACAGTATAGGAGGAGAACATCTGGAGGTGGTTGTGCCATGAAGGAATGCAGACGCTAAAACACCAAGGCTTTGGACAGAGTGCAGAGCATCATTATAACAATGTGAGTAGGTCCACTGTATGTGCGTACTGCATGCATGGGAAATCAGCTTGGAAACCAATACGCCAACACCCAGAGACCAACACATAGGGCCTTACTACCTTCATTATGCAGCAACAGCTCACTTAGACCATTCAGTGCTATGTTCTATAACCCCATCGATATCTGATGAGAAATCATAAAAGACAATAACTAAAGAACTATCATTGTCAGTGGACTCCAAGTAAAAGTTCAAAAATAGAGAGGGACCAAAAAGAAAACCCAATAAGCAGTCAAGGTCACTTTATGTTTATTTAATAGACCTAACAGTCATTTACATACCTATATAAAAAATCTCCAATGGATGAAAAGCATAATGATTACAGGAAAGAGTAATCCCATAGTACCATGAGAGAAGAGGGTTAACAAAGATAGATAATAAGGTCACTAACAACCATGTTTGGTGAGGCTGGGTCCCAGGTCTAAAAGCAAGAGAAAAAGGCAGAATACAGTATGTCTTCTCAAAAAATGAGCTAATAAGCACAAAATAAATGACAAAAGGCTGGAGCTGTCCATCAGTTTGTTGTCACCGATGCAGCAGGTTGATAAGACTGTTCTAGCACACCTCCCAAGTAGAGCTATGTATAAAAACACATGCAAAACCCGTAGCCTGGATACAGTTGGTGTACTGATAAAAGAGCCCCAGACGATGGGCAGAGAGATAAGCAAAAGGGGAGTTCTGGGGCACTGACGTTCTCATTTGCAGCTTTGTGTTTCCTTAGCCCTCTCGCGTTCCCTCAACCCCGTCAGTGTAATCTCTGAGCCTGGCTACATTGAGTATCTTAGGTAACACTGCTTGAGATCAGTATCTTCCCCTCAAAACAAGAAGCCAGGAAGTGTCCCGTCTGTCATTATCACAATTCACCCAGCACTGTGGTTTTCCTCTTCACATCAAATCCATTCTTTATGGTTTTCCTTCACAAGGATCACATGTAAGTTCGTTTTTTTAAACCTTCCCAGCTGAGGACAGTAAAGGAAAACTAGACCACAGTGTCTTTGTATGTGTGTATCTACATGTGGTGTAGTGAGAGTCAGCTGCATTCCTGAGGGCGAGCAGTGAATTGACCACATAACACCATGGTGTGTGTGGGAGTGTGACACAACGTGGAAGGGAAATTGTGGTGGAAAGGTTTGTTGATGTAAAACACAACAGCTTGATTTCCACCAATACTCGCATACATGAGCACATCCGAGCAGCTGCTTGTGGATGGACGTGTTAGAGCGACACACCTCGTCTGACAACACTCAGGCACATCTGGAGGTCTTGAAGAAGAGACAAGTTAAAAGAGCGACTTAATTATCTGGCCTGAATACCAAAGAGACTCAAATGAAAACATTTCCATCTCTTCTTGCCTTCGCTTTTCCTGTCACTCCTGTTTCTTCTTCTCACAAAACAGGTAGATGTTCCACATGAAAGCTTTAAAATAAAGAGTTCAACCAAACACCTTATCATCAGTTGTTAATTGCACAGGGAAGGAGTAGTTAGAAAGGAAAGAAAACATAGTGACCTCAATAAACTGTATTGCAAAACTGTGATTTATGTCAGCACAACAAAAATCAAAGAAAAGGGGCTGAAATTCCATCTTTTTCTCAGAAGTCATTACGCAAAAAAAGTTGCTCCAAAACAACTTTGTGTGAGTTATTCCCTGTAATCAAGTCAAATGGACCACCTGAATCAGCCAGTTGCTCTTACCCTGGGGCATTGTGGAAGTTAATCTGCTGAAGTAATTTTAAACTAAGGAGATTGCTTGGGAAATAAGTCACAAACAGTGACCTCATCCAATGTCTGGTAATAGAAAGTGTGTATTGAAAATGCACTGTATTAATTGCTTGTGATCCCTAGTATCTGGTTGTTGTTTGCTCAACTACAACAAAGTTGTATTTGACTCCATGAACTCAGCTGTTTTTGTACCATGCTATCCAACAAAAATCCAATATAATCTAATCACAAAAATTGCATTGGACTGGTCAGTACATAATGTGTATCATTTTAAGATGTGCCTACTCATCACTCCTCTTGAAGAAACATTAATCTATATATTTTATTGCAACAAAAGAAACGTTCATTTCATGGTGGACCTTTACACTGAGTCACATCAGGCATCTAGATTAAGAAAACTATCTGATAAACTTTAGATGCATCCAAAAGGCATTCAATATGGAACTGAAATCTGAACTTTGAGACTTATTCTAGCCAGATGTTAAAAATGTGTAAATGCATCAGACTTTCCACAGGGCATGTAAACTTACTCCTCCCATAGCATAACTATATAGTAAAGAGCTGTTGTAGTAGCTATTCATTACCATTACGCAAGCTAAACTGTTACTGGTGTAACTATTGATGTGCAGAGATATTGTTCTCCTGGCATTTTTTCCAATAATCAAACTGCTTCAGGTGAATTTATAACTAGTTCTGAACTGGAGGACGGCCAAACCCGTTTTGCATATAGCCCAGGAAACCAAGCACAGACTGCAATCTCATTTATGATCTGGCCAACAGAGACACATATATGTGACTAATGCTTTGGTGTTGGTATCTTATCAGGAAATCTAAAGCAAACTGTTTAAGGGACAAAGTTACTATGGAACTGATTATCACAAGCAAACACCAGCTGGTTCTGGTAAAATATATGCAGGATGAGCAAGACCCCATAGAGGGAACCATGATTGATACAAAGCAGCCAAAGCACAGCATGCATACTAGTAGATAAATATAAAAAATATATTTAAAAAAAAAAGTGTAAAAGTGCCGTTTTCACATTTGTAGAGCAGATCTTGGTGCGTACGCACTTTCGCGCAGTCCATAATGTTCCAGCAGCTGCTCTGTTAATGGTCTGTACATCACATATGCAATGTGGCCAAAGCAGACTTTATCCAAATATGTGAACCTTCAAATGACAAGCTGACATCATCGTTTCAATCATCTTGTTTTTTTGCTGAAAAAGTGAGTTGGTTTTGACCAATCATTGACGAATGAGATGAAATAATCTTATATTAATGGAACAATTAGGCAAAGTGTTTTGAGAAGAATTTTAACACCTCTCTTAATGTTTATTGTATAAAAGAATGCAATTTAGCAAAACAGTGAATGATGAAAAATGATTTCGGCAATTGTCAGTTAGCATCATCATCGTGGACAATGATAATGGGTTGGTGTATGGAGCCACTCAATTGTATTGGTATGTGAAAGGGTGCAGTCTGGTTGTCTTGTCACAACATTCAGTTTGAGCCTTGAAGACAGAGACAGCGTTATCCTCTTATTGTCATGGAGAGTAGTGCCTTGGAGACTTGGGGCACAAAGGCTGAAGGAAAGTTAGCCTTAAATCTTCTTTGGGGATAGAAAGACATTTGCATGATGGAAGAACATCCTCAGCGAAAGGCTTCATGTTCAGTCAGTGGGGTTAAGATAGCAAATCACCTTTATGTCAACTGGATATGACCACACTAGTACATAGTTTTTGTTTTCTAATTAGGTATAATAATACAACAGCATCAGCGTACAGAGCATATTTGTCTAAACAATGTGATGCAGATTAGTCTTGCACAACAAAAATTGTACAGGAAGGCATGTTTGTGCGAGACAACAAAATCTGGTATGCAACTCCACAAGCGTGGGTGAGCTAGGCCTATGTAAACGCTGATGGCAAAATGTTCTGAGATGCGAGTATCTGTGGTTAAACAGTCAGAAACATAAAAGCAGCTTGTATTAAGTTGCATATCTCAGATTTGCAGGCTCTTGTGCATGTCCACACGTGCGTGTCCACACACCTTCCAGGCTTATTACACCCCTGCATCTCTACTCAAGTGGAAAAACACCCCCATCACTTTCCCCACAGCATCCTCACTCCCTAGTCAGCTCCAACATCTACCCCTGTCACCCTTCCTTAAAAAAAATCCTTGAGGAGGTCAACTGAGAGATTAAGACCCTTCAAATGAGGTCATGGAGATCAATGATCAAACAGAAAGTCTGGTCCAGCCCCCATGCACCCACTCCACCCACTTTATTTCAGGAAGCCTGATAATAGAAACAAAAAAGCTGGCTAACTACTTCCCCATACAATGACCCAACCACCCTCTTAATCTCTTGCGGTGGCTAAACCTATAGCTCACTGATCAGAACATGTCCATTAATTTGGTGTGAATCCCAGCAATGTTGGAGGAAATACAAGGCAACTCTGGTCAGTCACGACAAAACCAACTACATTGATGAAGAGATCTGGTCCAACATTATAGCACAAAAATCCTGCCAGCAAAATGCGATACTTATATATTATGGTGTGATATTGCAACTTGTGTCCATTGCGTCATTTTGAATTTACTAGAAATGTAAAAAAAAATTTTAAAAAGTTTTTTTATTTGGCAAAAACATGCAGTCACACCTGTCAAACAGTGATCTATTTCATCTCCCCTGCCGAGCTCTCTGATTTGTACTGTGTATCCAGAAAGGGCACTCAGGCATTGGTCAAATGAGACCTCATACGTTGGAAAAACAATTTGTTGGTTGTGGGTTTTCAATTATTGTGTGAGCCACATTCCTGTGGACCACAGGAGAACAGAACAGACTTCAGAAAAACCCACTCAGCTGTGGGGCTGGCGAGGTTGTTCCCTCCAGAAATACGCCTTCCAGTGAGCAATACGTTTTCACACACTGGAGTAGATTCAGCATTTTGGAGGTAAAACCTTTTTTGAAAGGAAATAAAAGGAAGTGTGCTTTAAATGTAAGGGAAAAAGGGGAACATGGAAAGTGATCAAAGAACAAAGCGCACAAAGTTTGATAGAATAAAAAGAAATAACCCTGTGTGTTTTGAATGTTTTGAAAGGACTTGTATGGCAATCTGGGTTAAGCACAACTGTGAAGAAGAAATAGATGTGTGCATAAAAAAAGGATGTGGGCATAAAAGGGGCCAGGGATTTGATTAAGGACTCTTTTCTGCATCTCCAAAATTTAACAATTAGAAAACACACACAACACAACCTTTTACAAATATATGCATTTTGATTTTCTCCTTGAACGTCTGGAATTCCTCTATAGACTTTCATTTTGAGAACTGAAGAGTAAAGACAGGAAAATGATGGATGTGCACCACCATGCAGAATAAGTACAAATTAAGAAAAATGAAAAACAAATGAACGTGCGAATGAAGGGTTAAAACCAAGGCGACTGGCCAAAAGTGACTTCATCTATGCAGTGCAGATGCAAAGTCTCACTTCACCACTCATCAGATGGCATTTCAGGATATGTGTAATGCTTTCTTTCACTGTCTATCACCCCCTCTCAGTGTGTGTGTGTGTGTGTCTCTGACACATACATACATACATACACAGTATGTAAGTGTTACAATGTAGAATATAGATGCAGATGAGCTGAAGTGATGAACAGTACTCCGAGTGGGATTTCCACTTTATGCTTCATTAGCATAATCCAAAACTTATCCAATTATTGAGCAACTGTACCTAAAATGATTATATCAAGTTAGAGATACAGTGATCCAGGCACCAAGATTTACAGAAATGCATAATGCTAATTATGAATTCACGCAGAAAACTCATATTACAGTATGCACAGTCGGTAACAGAAGGACTTAACCTCTGAGAGGGCTTTCTCTTGATCCACTATGGATCACACGTTTGTTTATACAGGTCTTGACAATAAATGAGGAGATGTTCATGGTTTGGGTTGTAATTGTGTCAGCAGCAGTCAGCAGCAGCCAAGAGAAAATGTTTTTTGTTTTCATGAAAATGATTCTTTCTAGGATCAACTGAAGGCATAAAACATGGCACATATGGCACATACGGAACAAACAATGTCTGCGTCACACATACACTGTGTCTGGGTGCATGTGTGTGTCTGGGAGTCTGTTTCTGTCAAAACATGGCAAATTGATGATTAATGATTGTTTGCATGCTGGTTGGTGAGGAGGTGAAAATCTGTCACTGTCTCCATTCTGCTCCTTGGTGTAGCTGTCTTGATTTTCCGGAAATTGAGGCAACAAGAGATAGAGGAGCGTTTAAAACACAATTGAGCAATTAACAACAATCTTCTTTAATTCATTTCATTGTTTTAACTGGTATGGTAGAAAATGTCCCACAACAGTGTGACGCATTTGAGTGGCTGCTTGTCTGTGCGGTGTAACTTTGTCACAACGCATAAGCAACATCAGATTTAGCTTTGGTACACTGAAAACAGATGTGCTTCAATTCATACCAGGCACTGTTGTCTTCACAATGGACTAAAGGATAAAGGGACTGTTCCGGACTGGATCGACTTGAGTTTAAGTGTGTGTGTATATAAGTGAGAATGAGTGATGGATTGAGAGTGTAAAAACCAGAGAGAAGAGAAAGAGAGAGTATAAAAGGGCCATTTCCCGCTTAGCCATTTGGGGACTTTGACCACAATGTTTTAATGCTTCTGTCTTAAATTTTGGAGGGGACCCGTCATCATGGCTCACAAGGTTAGATATCGCAGCGTCTCCCTTTTTCCCTGTTTACATTGTGTTTTATTCATCTCTGCCTTTACTGAATTCTCTCACAATTCCATAAAAGACAATTCTGCCCTCTGTTATTTCTCCCCCTCTGTCTCACTCACTCCTGGCCATTCAATTGTTTTTTTGGCACTCTTCGTGCAGTATATCATCAGTTTCGTTCAGCTTCCGATCTTGTCCTCACATAAGACAAGTACCAATACAACCAGAAAGACCTTCACTTCTGCCTACTAACACTGACGGCTTTTTCTAAAACAAGAGCCCCTCGTGGATGCAGTCCATTAGGCCCATCCATCCAAACAGACCTGCTTTGTTGAGGTGTTATATCAACAGGGTGACCTCCCCTCCACTCCTCCCCAGCTTCCTTGGGCCCCCCAACGGCAGGAGATTGATGTCAACAAGGAATTTTGTCCCACATTTCCTTCAACCTCCTCCAGACCCACCCTGCTCCTGAAAAACACTTGCACCAGCACAGAGGGCCCCAGTAAGGCCTGAACAGACTCACTGAGCTGTATTAGCCCACCGCCACCTTCTCTCACCCCTCACTCTAGCAGTGCCAGAAACACCCTAAGTCACTAACATGATGCCGTAAACAAGGAGTGCCCCAGAAAACAGCACTAGCAAATGCAAGTAAGTGTGTGTTAAGGAAACGAACCACCTTGTTCTGTCAACAGAGTAGTTGCTGTGAGCAGAAGGACAACATGGAGACGTCATTTGTGTATAGTGTCATCGCCAGAAGAGCTGCCAATAGAAGTCAGACCAACTAAATTTGGGCTTGTTTCATGGGTGTGCTTGTCAAATATTCACATGAACCTGCAATGCAGCTGCTGTCTTTGGAGGTTTGTGGAGTTCAGATGGAAAGCCGATGGAGGAGTCAGGGGTCTGCAGCGGGACATTTGCAAAATCCAATACATGTTCCAATAAAACTCCGCAATAATTCAGAATTTCATTCATCTGTGTGCCTAATTTAATTTTGCAATCTAGATCACATACAGACCTTCAGTGATAGACAGTACGTGGATTTCTCTACAGGCTTCAGGCCATGCCTGTAACATTATACACCATATAATGATTGTCAAAGGAAATGTGTGAAACATATCTCACATAAATTCGCTATAAGTGTTCACATTTACACATCAGGTTAAACTTAGGACAGTCCAGTTTTGTCCCCTGAAAAGCAAAGAGTTTGAAGACATTTTGAAAAGAAAGCCTCGTGTAAATGGTACTTGAGCTTGAGAGACTGAAGGGGAACACTGTGGCAAGACCTGCAGCATTATATCCATGCATCACATATGGTATATACAAAACCTTACGTATGTCTTCTTGTTTCAATTTAAAGTGACCTGTCTAATAAACATTTTGACATGCTTAAATCGTTTAAACATTTCAAAGGGATTACCTAGGATGTAACCAGACTGAGTTTTCCGGAGCAAATTGTTATGGTGGATCAAAGGTTATGGCTCTTGTTGAAAAGGTTATTTTCAAAGTGTTATGGATTACAGTAATCTTGAACATTATTACAGCCTTTACTCATTATGTTCATTCCTCTAATGTCGTTACTTGTTTAAACAACTTACTTTCAGATGAGTTCATATCTGCAGATGGACAGCAGTAATGTAGTGAAAAGATTTTTTCTACTTTACGATGCAACATTGCTAGAATTATTATCAACCATCTCAGTTCACCAGTCATTATTTTTAAATCGTTTTTAAAAAAAACCTTCAGCTTCTCTAAAATGTACAGTATTTGTACACTGTTACTAGCCTAACCTGGCGATGACCTAGTGAACAGCATAAAGCTTCTGTGAAGCAAAACTTTGAGTGAAGTAGTTCCACTGGCCCAAAACATCTCAAAGCAATGTGCACTGACCCTTAACAGGACTTGTTTACTTAAGAAAAAGCTATTGGACATTCTAATAAATAATGAAAAGATACATAACATACTGGGTATATATGGTGTCTTATACAAGACCTTTAAAGGATACATGCACATGTGAGATTATTTGATTAATCTACTTTCCTTACAAACAGTTTTATGAGAAAAAAAAAAACATTACTTATGCTTCAGTGTATGTTTTGAACTTTTGAATGTTATAACTGTGTCCTTCATATGCCTACACTGAGAACACAATAACATAAAATGCACATGTTCTTTATCTTAACTCTTCAGGAAAATCAGCTAATGCAGCAATCAGAGAGGAAAATCACAGTGCAAGCACACGTACTCCAGATAACCTAAATAAATGAGTGATACTGTATGTGATTAGTGTTTTCAGACATGCAGCTCAACACACTATACATATGCAAACACTTTCTAGGGTTCACCCAGAGGTCATACTACGATTCTCCCCACAAGAGGATGACAAAGTCGTGGAAACAGGAAGTGGCATATCTTTAATTGTGCTTTTATCTTCAGCTGAAGAGACACTGCACTTACACTAGACCAGCCAGGCTAGTGCTAAGAGTGGTTTGCCACCTGTTTCTGACATGTACCTTGGTACTTTAAGTGTAACTTTCATTTAATATTAAGCAACTCTGCTCTACAGAACAGCATTTTGACAACCTTTATCAATAAGTAATGTGAACACATAAATATTCCCAAACTTCCTGAAGACAAACCATATACAAGTTAGGGGCCCAAGGAGCAATGTACCTTAGCAGTCAGCACAACTGGCAAAACCCTCACAATGCTGTTATTAATTACCATGGCAGGAAAATCTTAATTTACACATATAAAGGAAGTAAAATGTTATGCTGCAGAGTAATGTGGAAATTAGAAATTTCCCTGCTTTTGTACCATCACCACAGCTCTCCATGAAAACATACAAAGCCACCTTCGGCTAAAAAGAATCATCCTATATGCCTCTAAGCACCACTGTGCATAAGTCCCTGTTAGGTGTTTAATATTTGTGTGTAGGTAACTGCTTTTTATTTAAGGCAGTGTGCTGTATAATAATAATAATAATAATGTTTTATCACAGGATGTAAGGATGGTTGATATTATTCCAAGATGGAAACAAGTATTCATCCATTACAGTACAGAGGTGAAAGCTACTCTAAAAGTGAACTAAAAGCGATAGCATGGGAACCTGGGGAGAACTGAAAATAAACTCCAGGAAGAGACCCCTGTGGATGTTGAGCAAATGTTTGGTTAACATATAGAGGGTTTGCCCTCTTGCACTCTCCAGTGGCTGAGTGGGCATACTATTTCCACCCGTTTTTCTACTTTATTTTTAACAGTGTGTCACATGATACTACCTGAAGCTAGACTGCCATTAATGAGAACAAGCAAGTGTTATTACTTTGTTCATGGGCTTGACTTACAGGATGAAGTGTAAAGCAAAGTGTTTGAGAAGAGGTGGAGTCCAAGATTTTTTTCTTAGCTGGTTTTAAATTTTGTTTCATCTTTGCAAAGATTACTCGTGAGTCACTGAACACTAAGCTTCAGTGACACAGCCATGAGTCAGATGATAATATGCACACACAGGCATGATAACACTCATAATGACGATGTAATTTCAAACACACAAACGTGTTACAAAGAATACAGACACGCTTATGCGTGTCATTAAGTAAGTGTGTCTATATGTGTCTTGTATGTCTTTTGTACCCACAACTGAGCCTAGTTCTATGAGTGCAGCACCTTACAACCTTACTATAATTAGACTGTCAGTAGAATTAAATAAATCAATAACATATGTCTGTCACTGCTGACGGAAGGACTTTATGTTAAGCTCTAACCAGCCTGTCCTAAATAAACTAAAGACAACATATAAATGTTGTTTTCCTTTTTGTTCTTAGAAGACATTGATATAAGCAATCAAAAATAACAAATGACCAAATATGTATGTATTTCTTTTAAAGTGTGTTTAAAATAAGAGAGCAACAGTGACGATCATAGATTGTATGTATGTATGTTCTGGTGAAGTGAAGCCAAACTATCACAGATATGGGTGGTGCTATCTTGCAATGCTGATGTTATTTCAAGCCAGAGTCTGAGCAGTACTGACTGGTGTCTGGAGCCACAGTATCAAGGTCCCACCCATACACCTGCCACACTCAATCGCATCCATGAGCTATCGATGATGATAACACACCGGATTTTAAAAGGATTACATAACTAATTTTATCATATTAATCTTAATCAGAAAAATGAACACTTGAACATCCATCACAAAATGCATGCAACTTAATTTTTTTGGTTGGGCCATGTACCTTCTGCTAGCATGGAGTGGGTGGGGTTTATATCCTATACTGCAAGCAGCCACCAGGTGGCGATCAGGATGTTTTGGCTTCACTTTTGGGGAGCTGACATGTCTTCCATCTTTTTATACAACCAATGTCGCAGGAAATTACAAATACTGCAACATGGAAAATGCATAAAAGTCTATACACCCAATTGTGTTTAGTTGATAGAAGCAGTCGTCTTATGAAAACAACTACATCACTAATAACATCAGCTTTCCTAGCTGCCCTTAACTCATTTTATGTAAGTTATTCATCATGAACTGAAATGGCCCACCCAACACAGTGCACAAATGCCTGTAGGCAATATTCAACTCATCCCTCCATCCCCATAAGCCAGTCTCACATGTCATCAGTGTTTGCAAACAGTTCAGAAAAGTCAATACTTCCAGAGACTGATCCAATGATGGATCAAATATGGCAGAGGACACATCACGCTAAGACTGGTGGGCAAGTGTGGTCAGCTCATGGACTGGATTAATTGGCTACGTTGTGAGGGCCAACAAAAAGACCAGTGTTGTTAGGTCTGAAGCAAGCATTTGCCATTTAAAATATCGATAAGATTAGCTGGTTTCCGTGACTATAGTGGCTCGTGCTCAAGTGCAACCAGTCCGTACTACTTAGGCAAACCAAGTCAGAGCGACTGAGATGTAGTCATTTCTCAAATGCATTCAGACGGGTGACAGCAAAATCTGGTAGTATTATTTCCCACTCCAAATGTCACATCATCAAATGACCTCTCTCCAGGAATCCATCTTTTTTACACTGGCCTCTGCAGACCATGCATATGAGTGTATATGTCTTTTAAGTGTGTTTGAAAGTTAGCACCTATGGTAAGGAAATAAGAGAGAGGTAGAGAGGTAGAGGTAGAAAGTAAAGAAATAGAGAGAGGGGTAAAGTGGGGGGAAGAGAGAGAGCAAAGTGAGAGAAGCAGAGAGAGGGAAAGGTAAAGTGAGACAAAATAGAGAGAGAGAGAGAGAGAGACAGAAAGAGAGAGAGAGAGACAGAAAGAGAGAGAGACTACCCTAGTTGTGCTGTATTTTATTCCCGACTCCACTTGCAGTGATTAATTCTATCCTGAGGGGAGGTGGTGACATGACCTACAACTTCATGACTACTACATGACATTTCTACTATCATCTAACTGTTACAGCCTGTCTGTTGGTGGACTGGATATTTGTTATTCAAGACGAAAGAAAAAAAATTTGAACAAATGATTGTGGGGCTGTGTTGTCCAACGAGGGAAAAATGCTCAGTGAGTAAGTTCATTGTTTCTCACTTAATCAATATATTCTCACTGTCCAGATTAATATGGACTCTGTGCCGCTAAAGACAAGGGAAGTCACACAAGCTAACTGACTCAAGTTAGAGATATACTATCCCTAATACTGAGTTTCAGTTTTAAAGATGCAATGTCTGACACTGATAAGCTTAACAGCAAATAACAATCGAATCTATGACTTCGATGAGAGAACAAAAAAACATAGAGCCAACAAAAAACTGGGGGAATCTGTGTTCCAGAGCCTAAAAGCTGTTTCATGGACCATTTACCACCAAGGATAAAAAGCAAGCATCTTGGAAGCACATGCCCTGCATGTTCTCTAACACTGTGAAACAGATGAATGTATCACAAAAAATGAGCTGAGATTTGGACAAACCACACTGAAAGATAATATGCGATTTGAACAACTTTGCAGGCTTCTACTGTTTCAATAAAACAAAATAAACTAGCGAGTCCTCAGCAAAAATGATGCTAATAAACAAATGAATACTTTATTGCAATAGACAGATTTAGATCATGGTGGTAGGTGACATCTCTCTCCAAAAAAGGTGATCCAGGCCCTGATGCATTCCGAGGTCAGTTGGAATATAAAATCCACTCAGCATGGGTTCACCCTTAGATCTGCTCTCAGCTGGTTGTGCAGGAATAAGTCCTTTCACATTTCACACTCAAGTTTTTTGTTTGTGCCAACAGAAGCCTGAAAATCCTATTCCAACTTAATGATCCCATCGGGGGTGTCTACCAGCAGGTAATCAAGCCACCACCACGACAGGCACCAAAGACCTTCCAGCCATAACTCTTTGTAGACACTTCACAAAGGCACAGTTGAATATCATGTGTCCACCCTCCAGTGAGGTAAGAGTTGGAGACTTTGTGCAAAGAGGCATTGGCCAAACATTCCCATGTCCCATTTACTGTACATTTGGGTTAACAAGTGATGTTTTTTCTCTGTTTTTGCTTGATCCAAGTCATTATATATCGATCAACACTCTGTGCATCAAGTTTAAACATGATGTTCATCATGGACAGCCCACAACTAAAACACAAGTCTAGAACCAAAATGCCATTCTGCCCAATGACTTCTCTATTAATCCTTATGAAGCTTGAAGTCTCAGGGTAAAATTGTGACGTATGCAAGCAACACCCTCTCTTGAACCCAAACTGAAATTCTAAAAAGGTCAGATACCCTGAAATGCTGTCCTGTACCACTGAGGTGACAGTCAGTCTTGCCCTCACTGACATGTTAGAAGCTTGCATAGTATCAATATACCCATATGACAGCTCTCAGCCAGGGCTACTCTGTAAAAGGCCAACGCCACTTGGCGATTCACTAGACTCCTGCACCTAACCTTTGAAGGGGGTTAACCCACATGGCATAAGGCCAGTGTTATTTGTAGGGACAGATCCTTACCAGGCCCATTTGATACAGGCCAGCCACAAGGGTATTGCCTTCAAGCTCCTGTTCAAGGACTGGCTACAGGAGGCGGCCTTGGTTTCCCTCTTCCGGATGAGGTTTCTCTTTTCCCAAAACACTCATTTATAGAGATCTTTTGAGTGTTCTTTGCTCCCCTCACTGATGACCAATTTGCCCTGGGAGACCTGGGGTGCTTTCCTCAATAACACCAGAGGCAACCCCCCAAAACGGTTAAACAATAATAATAACAGGTTAATTAAGTACAGCTACCTATTTTTGTGGAAAGTAAATAAGTAATAAAGTGATAAGGTGTGAATATGAATCATCTCTGTTCACGTGTATACTTGTTACTTACTGATGAGTATGTGCCTGAATGTCTACAATTAATAAATATAAAACTGCTTTGAAAGACATATAATGTTTCATTAATACATGTTAGCTGCAGTTCTTATTTGTGAAAGGCAAATTAAAGTTACCTGAAGACAAGTATTGGATGGAATTAATTATACGTATACAAAACTGTAAACAGGTTACGTTACCTGGTTTGGGGTCCTTGCAGCAGGCTTGTCCTGGTGATTGGCAAGGATGAGAAAAGGCAGCGTGCAGAGCTGCGGGTGCTGCAGGGCCGAGTGAAGCTCATTACGTGCTGCCTCAAGGTCTTCATCTGACGAAGCGCTATCCAATACAAAGACTACACCTTGTGACCCCTGGTAGTAACGACTCCAGTATTTCTTGATGTTGTCGGCTCCTGTAGATAAATGCAATGTCATTAATGTATCAACTTTGGAAGTGGTCATTGTCGGTCAGTGTCATTCATTTTACTGTTAAAACCCAAATGACAGAAATGCCAAGTTCTCATGTAATAAAATGTTGTGCATCACCAAGAACATATGGGTTGGTGACTACATTTAAAAACTTTATTAAATGAAAAATTTATATTTTCAATTAATATGAGGTGAGAATGTTAAACATTAGAGTGTTGACATACAAATACACATTTTTGTACCTTGGTCTACTTGAAATACACAAATACAGAACTGGACTTAGACTTTCAATAACCAAGAACACAATAATATTTTCCAGGTAAGAAATGTTAAATTCTTTCTTCACTTTTCTTCCAAGAAATTACCGCTGTAATGTTTGGAATGGTGTCCATTCATTTGGAGGAATAATAATCATGATGTAAATGATTAAAAAGTTTAAGTATCCACAGTATTTATTACACTCACAATTACAGTAGAATTTCAAATTATAGATTTCATGCCAAATCTCTCAGCAGCAACCCAAGTCTCTGTTAAGACACGGAAATGATTTCCAAAATCCTTAAAGTAAATACTACACTTATTCACTGGATCATTCAAATAAAGTCTGGGCTCGTTCTCAAGGCCTCACTGACACAGAGTTCACAGTGAACAACATATGGTTCCTTTTTTGCATGTGTGCTCATTTGGAGCAAGAACTTCCGCTCAGAATGGTTTAGTTCACAGCAACTTTATTTGTTAGTGTAAGTAATTTGAGGAAGAGACCTACATGTTCACAAAATGAGTCATCCATATCCGCTTTGCCACCACCCCCGCTGACTTCCAATACCAGTTCATCCTTTCACTGACTGACATAGTGTAAGCAAATCTTTTGAAGGGGAAATACTTATTTTTATAGAGTAATGTTTACAAGCCAACTTTATATCATTCCTGTGTTTTTTCTTTGATGTAATACACTTTCTCAGGGTCTGCCCCAATCTTATCTGCTACAAAGGATTTGATAGATCCTAACCAACCCAAACAACCATTGCTTCTCACCTTTAGCAAAACATTGCCACGTGATTAGCAGAGCTATGAGGGGCCAGTTTACATTTCTTCTTCTGCAGCCATGTCCCTGTCAAAAAACAATCCCTTCATAATGAACACTATTTTTCCCACTGTTTTTTTGACAACAGTATTGCAGATCTGGAAATGCTTAACCTTTTACAAGCACGTCAAGAACCTTTGTTCATTCACCTTGAAGTGAGAGTGAGAGGCTGTCTCTGCTTTGCATTCATGGACAATTCCCATCATATTTCTATTTAGTCCTTGGAAAAAAAACGTTATTCATCAGGTTAGGAATGACTGCCTGATGACAGCGTCTGCTGTCGCCCTCACTTCATTGATGCTGACAAACTCACTCAACACCACAAACCATGATATGCTAGTCATATCCTCCATGTTAGTCATGCTCTTTAAGCTTTGGGACATCTTGCTCCTTTCTTGTGACTATTGGAATCCATTGTGACTGACTGAACACAAGGTGGCCACAACTGCTGATCTCCTTAAATGAACCAACTGCAAATTTAAGCCCAACAGAAGGTGAATTTTTGTAGCTGAAAAGACAGATTGAAGATATTCACTACAGTAAAATAGAAATTTCCTAGTTTATTTGTTTTGTTTTGACTTCTTAATTTAAAAAGATTTAAGATTTAAATTTAAAAACAGTGATGAATTGTAAACTGTGTTTGTAGATTTTCCTTATTAAGATAAGGTATAATAGAGGGGAAGATGTTCACATTTACCACATTAGCCAGCCTTTTATATCAATGTATATACAATACGGTATTAGCTGGTATAATTTATTTATATCTTCTAATATAGAAAGATACTTATCTTGTTTTCTGCTCTTGTACTTCGATTACATTTTATTAACTCAGCCGAACGCTTTCCTTTTCACAACATGTTTTCCAATAAATCTTTGTAAGTGTTTGACTTAACACGCTTACCAAACTTGTAAGTAGCATATACACACAACAAAGGGTCTAATCACATTGCATACGCAATTACATGAATCTTCTTTGACAAGGTTGTACTTTCTGGTTAAAATTATCCTCCTCCGTCTGGTGAGGTTACTTCCTTTGCAATCTTGTGAACTCTTGTTTTGTTATTGTTGCTCATAGTAAGGTAATTGCCAAGAAATGACGAACTGTGAGGCTGGCAAATGTTTAAACATCACGAAGTGCTCTCAGTGA
Source organism: Datnioides undecimradiatus (assembly GCA_008933995.1). NCBI lineage: Eukaryota > Metazoa > Chordata > Actinopteri > Lobotiformes > Datnioididae > Datnioides > Datnioides undecimradiatus. The sequence goes on from WARS01000015.1 coordinate 10,020,448, forward strand.
CATTTACCTCCCTTTCCTCACACTCACCCTCCCTTCCTTCTTTCTTTCCTCTCCCACTCTTTCTACTCACACCTCTCACTGGAGTGGAAAGCTATCAGACAAAGTGGCACTTGAGAGATTGACTAGGAAGTTTCTCTCATCTTTGCCTGGAAATGGTGGAATGTCCATCGCAGTCTCATTGGATCTTGTTGGCAGCTTCTGCCACCTATTGGTCTGACAGGAGGACTTCCAAACATGACGTCATGATTCTTTGGGGATGCTGCTACTACATATCATTAATCAAATAAGTACACCCTGAGAAAAACCTCATTCCTCTACACGTTTCTCCCCTCCCTTCCTCATCCATCTACTTTTATACCCTTAAACATATATAGCTTGCAATTATAAAAAAAAAGTTTTATACTTTTCACTGAGATGTAATTAGCCAAAAGTCAACAACCGATCATGCGCAGTAAAAGTAGCATGCCAGTAAATGCCCTAACCCTTACTGACCCTGTCAACTATTGACTTATCAGTTGAAAGACATATTGCCTCATTCATTCACTGTATGGACTATGACTGTATGAATGAAATTATGAATGGCTCTTGCAAAGCCAATCACCTGACTGAACTCATTAGCATTACTGAATAGTAAAGTCCAATCCTTTAGGTGTGTCTTGTTGGATGCACCCGAAGGAAGAACTTACAACTGGGTACTTTCAAGATTTACGATTTTTATCATATACATGTTCCCTAAACTTCTCCTGTCTACTTCTAACTTAAGTTATGACTCGCATTTCCCAGAACAGTTTTTATATCCTTTTCACTTGCCTGCCATTTAGCCATTGGTTCACTGTGTAGGTGCAGAGATCAACAAAGCAAGCTATCATGTTAGTAATGGAAAAAAGCATCAGTTTCCAGTCAGGACAAAATATCATAAAGCATATCTTGTGGCTGCATTACATAACTGTCTACTGAGACTAAACTTGCCAAAAGAAATTGATATCTTTTGCTTTTCCAAGATGGATTTAATCCCTGTTGGAGTTGTTAAACATTGATGCAAAATAGTGTGTTAGCAGTGGGGGTATTTTGTCTTTAGTTCTGAGGGGAAAAGCCTGAAATTTCCATTTACCATTCCATTTAAGTGTTTGTGCAAGATTGCCAATTGGTTATCCTATTAAGCTTCATTATATTTGTGTTTTAACATGACAGATTCTCTATATTTATCTTTTTTTTTACATACAGAAGCACTATAGTTGCAGAGTACACATGAAAAATGTAAACCATTTTGAGTTTCAGTATGACTGGAACTCCACAGAGATATTTTTTATAGCTGTATATGTGTTTTTATGACCTCTAAATGTGACAGTCTATTAATCAATGCTATGATTTCAACATTTTCTGATAATATTACACTGGAAAAAAACATGTGATGTCAGCTTGTGATGTCAGAGAGTAACCCTCTCTGGGATCAAATGGATAGAAATCTGATCAAACCCCCCCTCCCAACCAAGCAGGACTTTTTCAATCCTCTGTAGCAAATGAAGACAGCCTGAAAACAAGAACTGTAATTACTAATTCAATGCATTGCATGCAACATATGAATGTTTAACATTTATGTATGGTTTGAGGTCTGGAAGACAGGAATCTTAATGCTTCATGGACATTTAATGATTCATTGTATATGCACAGCCAACTGCTACAGGCCACTGTGATGTGAAACGCTTACCAGGGCTACAATTCATTACTAATGCAGCCAACTTGCACGATACATAAAACATTTGTTATTCTTTCCTATTCTTTTTTCTGTTGTCTTGTCAGAAAAGTAAATAACCACAGTAAACTTTCATATAGCTTTGTGCTTTTGAATTCATGTCAAGTAAAGCCTATGGCTATAGTATTTGTGGTTTTGGCAGTTAAAATGTACATATATAGCTGATCCATCAAGTGACAAAAAAATTACTCTGCAACTTTTTTTTTATCGATTTTTTGTTCAAAATGTCAAATGTTACATTGGTCCAGCTTCATGCTGATTTTCAATTGATTATTTTTGGGCCTTAGACTGGGAAAATAAAAAATGTCATTTTAAGAAATCAACATGGGCCTTAGAAAATTTTAACAAGCAATTTTAAACATTTTGACATTTTATAAACAAATATATAAATATTTGTAAGTGACAGTAGTTCTCAAATTTGTAAGCAAGCATGCCTATGCTATCTTGCTGCTGTCAACGCTGCAAATTTCCCCTTGTGGGACAAATAAGGGAATTCCTAATCTTAGTGTTAAGCACAGTATTACATACTGATCACAATAAACAATAAAAATAAACAATCCCTCAACCTTCACGCATTAAAGACTGAAAGGAGGCAGTAAACTCAAAATCAACAGGGGATGCTGACAAAGCTACATTAGCCATGTTTCCAATGAACTGTCAAGCAAATCTAACTCTGTCTTGGCTATCTATTAGAGAAAAATAAAGACACGTCCCAATGGAGCAAGTTGTACTTATTCTTTCATGTCATGTAGTACTGGGCATGTAACAAAATGCTTCTTCTTCTTATCTCACAGTCGACTCCGCTGATCACACAGCTGTTGTGAATAACAAATCCATATTAAAATTGGTAGGTGGAGAGCTAGTTAGCTGTTAGCAGCTGATGGGCAGCAGAGTCCTGTGTGTTTAGCTAATAACTAACAGAGCACAGAGAGCTAGAAGAACTAACAGCTACAGAAGCTAAACACACAGCAGGAGTGAGAGTATCTGCTCAGAGGAACGTGAAACTGAAATGCAGTTTAATGCAACAATACAACAAATTTGAAATGAAATGTACAACTGATAAATCTCTTGAAGTCCCTTGGGTGAGCACAGTTTGGAGGCAAAGGTTTCATATTAAACTTCACAGTAGATACATGTATCTGTGTCTGGGGTTAAAGCATCCAGATTCATTTACTCCAGTGCACTGCTGAGGTACTTTTATAACAAAAAGTGACTGTAGCTGTTATTGATTACAAATTAGTTTCCATAAATTATGCCGTGAACCAGTAAGAACTACAGATAATAATAAAGTAAAGAAACAATACTTTGATTTTAAACAGTTTATATTTACTTGAGGATGGTTAGAATTGTTTTTCAAGGCTGTTCTGGGACATAGGTGAAAAAAGTTAGTCAGGAGCCCTGGTTGAGCAATTAAAGGGTTAGGGTTCAGGGTCACAAAGCATGAGGCTAAAAACATGTTGTGAAAATACAGAGCATAGTAAATTTTAACATTCTGTGGAAGTCATGATACTAATAGCACAGGAAGAGTTTACCAAACTGTGACTATGAGTTAATAAACCAAACCTAGAGGCAAATGCCAGTAAAACATAAGCAAGCAATTACACAGCAAAAATTAAAAGCAGACAGTCTTCTGCATGAATTCAGACTCTCTCTCAGTTGTGTTTACTGGCTGGTGTTTCTGAATTCATCCGCAAATTCAAACAGCTTGTGATGGTCTACATTTCACAAATGAGTCAACACAGTTGAAACCTACTACCCTATATTTCCATTTGGTCTAAATTAGGCTACTGTTGAGGCTTGTTCTGTTTGTTGTTGGGTATCGACGCAGGTATGGTTTCAGATTCACAGTCAGCTTGAGCAACACGTTCTCATACGTTTCTGCCTTCACGCCTTTTGCCAGCTTTTATCTTGTACAAAATGCAAGCATGTTGCTAATCAGGTCTTTTTTCACTCTTGAAAGTTGAAACACTGAAAGCAATCCTCTTTGAAGTCTCCCTAACGAAAAACAGACAGTGTTCTCTCAACAAAACAGCTACAATACAGTGATGGGAGGGAGCACTGGGACTGGTGAGGGAGGCCTCTAGTAATAAACTTTGCTTACTTCATTGAGGAATGAGCTGGGGCTGGAGCTGGAGTGAGGTGGAAAACACTTCAGCTGTTGATACACCCATCAACCTGCAGTCTCAGCACTGTCTGTTTTTAAGTAAACAGTTCCTGTGTTTGGCCTATCCTGAAACACACATCAATCCCTCTCATTTATGCACATAATCGACAAACCTGGTTCACAGAAATGTGGCACCTCTTAATATTTGAAAGAAATTTGTTTTGTTTCATTCACTTTCCAGTGATCAAGCATTTATATGTGCTACTCTGACTGAAACAGCTGTTTATAAACATGTAGTGTTGAGAATGTAATGATTAATCATCTCACCATTTCTATTTATATTCCACTTCACCCAACCCATATACAGGCTGCTAAACCTATACAATAATATAAAGTGCACATGGCTCATGCTCACTGTCACTACTGTCACTACTGATTCAGCACTTTAAACTTGGACTGTTAAAATCAAGTGCTTACCATTCTTGCGTGTTTCAGAAATTTGAACTATAAGAGTTAAATAAATAAAATAAAAAGGGCTGTAACTTATTGTAAATGTGATGCACATGACAACAAGAACCCAACATCAAATAGGTAAATATCCTTGAATTAGGCCTAAAAGAAAAAAAAAAGAGATCAGATACAAGTCCGCAGAACTCCCAAATAATAAGTGCCTGCGACCTCCAGCATCTGCTTAAACCAAAATGACAATTTGCAATTTATTTCACTTTGGTTATGTCTTTGCCTATGCAAAAGAACAGCTTTCCTGCTGGGCAATGTTATACGCACTGTGGTCCAATTAGATAGTAATAAGAACCACATTCAGTCTGCGATGACTACAACATAGTGGTTTTGTTCCAAGGAGTGCTCGCTCACTTCCTTTGCTAGTTGGTGGTCACGGACAACTGGTAAATGTACTGTGATGTTCTTGAATCGTACTAATCATCCCTCATGTTCTCTGTATGTGCACATGATGATCTTATAAGGGGTAACATATTGGACTCTGTATATGTACATAAGTAGTCTGCGCATGCACACACATGTAAAATAGCACATAAACCTTTAAATTGGCACCTAGATGAAAACATGTTTCACTATACACTGTCTGATTTCAAGTGTGCTGCAGTATAGAAATGTGTTGGTGAGCACAGCCACAAAAACGTGGGTGCAAATATCAAATATCAACCCGTCTACTAGCCTCAACAGCAACCAATGGTGATTATTAGGAAGAGTTCCTTATCAGCTGTCATTGAGTGGCATGAATGCTCACTGTGAAATGGCCCGTCTAGACTTGACGTCATGTCACTATCCTGACATATACGCACACACACACACATGCATTTGCACACTCATAGGCACACTTAATAGATTCCTCCCTGTGTCCCCAGAGGTGCCCTTCCCACCTAATCCCCATACCTGGCACCAGCTGGCCAGCGACTGCCTGCCCAACTAAAGATCCCCAGATACAAAAATTCTCAGAAAAGACTTTTCTGCACTTTATTCAGAAGAGTTCAAGCAGCTTTTATTTAACAATGTTGATATCTAGATATGCTGCTATGTTTCTGCCGGTTTATTAAAAGAATAGGGTATCCATCACTTCAATTTTGAATAAATTATAATGCAGGCACCCATTTGATTTCTGATTTATTTTATGTACGTATTTGTTGTCATGATAGCGCATGAGGTGATTTTACACCTTCGACATTGTTTGCATGTATTTGTCTCCTCCCTCCTCTAATATTTCTAAAGCAGGTTTGATATATTTTAAATGCATTAGGGATATGTGACACCTGGTGAAAGTTTTTGACAGCTCTACGACATTACAGGCTGTAATGTGTAGTAGTGAGAGACCACACAGTTTGTGTTTTAGCATGCATATGTGTCTGATTTTTACAAATAGTCTGCTGCTCAGCTGTGGAAACTGATTGATTTAGATTTATTTCAGTTTAGTTTTTAATGATTTTTGGAATTCATTATTTTGTCCTTTCATCCTGCCACTCGGCTGTCACAGCACTACTACGCCTGTTTGAAATTTTTGTCATGCCCATGCAAACATGTGGTAAACGGACTGTGGAAACCTGTTATTTGTTTACATGATAAAGAAATCAAGTTGCTTTACTTAAAAGAAAGGCAACAGCACAGTCCGGAAGCAATGTAAAGGTGAAGAAGGGATGGAGGAGACAAGGTAGAGGAAGAAAACAAAAACGGAAACAAGTGGTGAAGATGAGAGATTGAACAAATGAAAACTAGACAGCAGGGACCTCAATGACGAATGCATGAGTGAGAAAAAGCATATATCCCAGCATGAATCATTACAGGAGCCATACCATCAGGGTTGCATGCACATAAGCTGCTTTGTGCCTCTGGTTTAAAGGACAGCTTGCGCTTATCACAATCTGGCCCAGTGCACTCAAGGCTGGGAGAGTTAAAAATGCATTACCAGGTTTAGCAACACTACAAGTTATAGTTGTGAGTCAACCACAACCTTCCATGGTTGCGTAGGCTTTTACATTTTAATGACAGAGAGGAGACCTGGCTCTTAAACCAACTCTGAGTGCCATGGTCACTCTCTGCTCTTTGCTGTATGCAAGATTTCTCTGTGAGCCAAAGGTGGTGACCCGCACACTTGCTTGTTTCCCATGTGCCCTCTTCCTGTTCAACTTAAACCACTTTTGTCTCCCAAATGAAATGGGTTGAGCAATAATCAGGCTTACCCTGCCAAGCAAACAGCAAGGATAGAATAACTGCATATAAAAAATGTGAAGGCTTGGGATTTTATGAGGAAGGATTTCATGTGATTTAACCACTCTAGCTGCTCAATGAAAAGCAGCAAATAGTCACAAATAGTTAATGTATCAGTGTTTTAGACTTTACAGTCCTTGGCACTTAAGGTTACCTGCAGATGCAAGATTTGCTTTACATTAAAAGGGTCCTATAAAGGGAGAGTATCTCATTGATATTCAATGGGCTTTCCGGTGGGAGAGGAAGGAAATACATGGGAAGTGCTTCACTTCTTCACGCTTCTCAACAAGCAATTCTTCCCTTGCCTTAGTCAAGGCTGAGTGAAGAGAACAAGCCACAAAGGTATTGTGTAAAACAAGTTTTTTTGGGGTCAGGAATACTGATGTTTGTGCGACACATCTTGTGTCATTTTTCTGCATCACTGATGCAGTGCAAAATAACATAAAACTAAACCAAGCATGTTTGCTTGTTTTAAAGCCATTGGGAAACGAGAGGAGAAGAAGGATACTGAGAGAAAAGGGAAGTGTTGAGTAAGTTACAAACAGTGCGGAAAGGGGCTGTTTTGATCAAAAACCAATCTGAAAGGCTCATTACAAAAATCTAGCAGTGGAACATTATGCAAGAGCACCAACTCTCCAGACTGAACATTTGCGTCATATACATGTGGAGCTAGATGCCAAGGCCTTCATTTAGCCAAACAAATGTGTCGCATGTCAATGTTTTACCTCAGACAGAAACCTAAATCTGATACTGCCCTCCAAATAAAAAAGTAGTCAGTAGAGGCGTCAAAACATCATGTGCTTGTTTTTACCCTCTCCAACCCATCCATAACTGATGGCACCATAAATCGCTCAAATTCTTGTGCTGTGTGTATTTACAAGAAAAGGAGCAGGGGAGTAAGGGTCCACGCAGGGGGGCAAAGAGAAAAAGGGAACAGATTTCATCATCCTTTGCTGTGGTGGCAGCGTATACTAACGTATCTAAATCAAAAGTGCCATCCATGGGACCAGTGTTTTTCCAACCACAATAATGTCCCACCAGACTGGCTTTGAACCAATCCAGAAAAACCTCTTTTGAAAACCCCCTAATGCACTCTGTCCAAATTTGGTAGCACCCTCGTTGGTGGTCCCCCGGTGCCTCTTTGTGGGTGTGTGTTAGTGTCTGTGTCTGTGCGTGTATGTTTTTCATCTTTTCAGGAGGCTAGGTTGGGTGAGCCTGAAAAACACGCACTGCACCTGTCATGTGCCTATAGCGTGCCAAAAACAACATAAATTATTTCAACTCTCAGCAAAACAATGAATTTTTTTGTGTCACTGCACTGCTTGTAGAAAAGGGGGATAGTAATGATTTACCCCTCTCTTCAGTCTCCCTTTAAGGACTGGAAGCCTCCTATCGCATTTGGTCTGTTTACGTATGTCCACCTCAAGATCTCTCATCTGTGCTTATTAAACGGCTTCCTCGAGTGCTGTACATTTCCAGGAATAACAGGGTGCAGATTGTACAGCCACTTCAAAAAACACTTACAGGTCTGACGTCTGTACACAAATGTCAGACTGTGACCGAAAGGTGTGATGCTACTGGAGGGAAAAACAAACACGCTTTTGCATCCTTGGTGTACACAGTTCACGTTGAGAGATGGTATCAGAACAAGATTTATTCAACTAAAGGAAAAACATGAAAAAAGGGGAGGGCAGGTCTGAACATTTGTGCAATAAGTTCAGTGGCAGAACTTAATTTGTACATTTCTTTATGTAAGATTAAATAAACCAGTAAAATTTCTTCTGTGTAATATTTTGAACTGCACAGCAACGTTCATTATGTGTTTATCCCAGTTTTCTTACCACAAGCCACACTGAGATACCCATTAAAGTTGTGGGTAAGTGTGAGGCTGCAGCCGATGAACCTGTTAACATCTGGGCTGGCCCCGCATTATAATGCTACTCTGGGGCAATTATCTTTTTCATCTAACACAGTTTCACACTGTGGGTTTCACGTGACAACAGAGGAAATTGTCTGAAGGCTCGGCATGCACTTCTTACCTCCAAGTTCTTTTACATTCAAGATGGCATTTGGAAATGGCACTGCTTTGATGCTGAAACCTGAGAGGAGAAAAATGAAAATTATTGTAATGTGGTGAAGAAACTGTGCGTGCGTGTGTGTGTATGCATATGTGTGGACGGCACATGTTAGGAGTGATGAGAGTCAACTTTTAGGAATGTTGGCTGGATAGCCTTTCAATAGTGAGAGACTTGCTAAAAAAAAAAAAAGATTAAAAAAAAAAAAGTCCACTTAATCATTGAGTTTCCCCAGGATATTTGGTGTACCTTTTCCAAACCACCAGCTGGTGAACACAAAGTGGACTGACAACATATTTTCACTGTAAAAACAAAAGAACATAACACTTTGTGTGGTCTGGGTTAGCAAAACAGAAAAACAAGAGAAAACTAAACAAAAAATGTTTTGCTCTGTTGCAGTTAGCAAAGGATAGAACTAATGTCTAAAGTGCCACCATGAATTATGTGGTTTGTTTCTGCGGTTACATACAGTGGGAAATAGTAAAGAAAACCCACTGAAGGAAGAGATTTAATGTTGCTCAAATTATGCTAAATTGTCTTGGTGGGAATTCCTTTCCTGGAAACATTCACAAACAGGAGGAGAGATGGGAGAGACAACTGATTATGATTTTCTAAACATCTGAATCAACTGCTGAATGTGGTTTTTAAGCACATTACAACAGTGCAAAATTATGAAGTAAGAAGTGGTGGGGGGGCGCAGGAGACTTCCCCCTCATTGTTCTGCATGATATTCCCTCCATAGACGTTGGCAGACTGAACAGTGCTGACAGCTAAATCTCATTTCAGAGAAGAACACTAAAATAATTCTCTGCTGAGGTATGTAATCAACATATTTGATCTATTGAGGTCTACTTTCTAGCAGATCCAGACAGGTGTTCACTCCCTTAAATCACTGCCTCCACAGAGTCATACACTCTTACGGTTACAAGCAGCACATTTGGGAATTACTTTATATTTAGCGTCTACTGGTGTAAGTACACAATGATCTAAAATGTGACTTCTGCAACAGCTCAAAGCTGACTGCTGACAAAGCCAGGGGTGGAAAGAGGAATGTCAGTGTCCTTGAGGGATTGTATTGCGTATATGGAAAGCACAGCGTTGACTACCAAGAGAATGAAGCACTAAGCCTAAAGCCTCCTCTTCTGGACATGCTTAACACCAGCCTCTCCCTTGACTAGAAGAAAGAAGGTGAGTATCGGCACAGCGTTTCTGGCATAAGTGCTGGGCCTTTGGAGGGCATACTGAAGACATACTTCCCCCTATTGGAGAGCTGTAATATCTGGGTAGTCTAGTTTATCTATGATTTGAATCCAGAGAACAACATGTTCTTGAAAGACAAGCAAACATTAAGTACACTTTTTCACTCAGAAAAAAAAAAATGCAGTATGTGTTGCTCATACCTGTTGTAGGTACGATGCCGTCGCTGCCCTCACTACAGAGGCGTGAGAGCAGGCTGGTCTTTCCAGCACCTGTAAGCCCAATGCACACCACATCATACTCTGGTCTTGGAGGTGGGGGTCCTTTACAGCACAGTGCCCGGAAACACTAAAACAAAACAAACAAGACTGTGAATGTATTGGAAAAAGAAAAGACACCTGGAGTGAACGGGGTAATGCTCTACCCATAATAAATAAATATTCTAGTAAATATTCTTGGAATGAACTCCTGTGTCTCTTGAACTCTGCAGGAAGACTCTCATGGGCATCACTCTGTCTTACTACGATGAAGCAGGAAACCCTACTGCATTTATGGTGTATGAAACGCTTCCAGACTGTCAGCTGATGTCAGAGGAGCTAAATGTTTCACCATGGTCTACCAGAAAGTATTAAACAAGGAATAAGCAATGACAAAGAATAAAACCACAAGATGTGGTTTATGTCTTAATGCAATCATGTCATACGGAGTAAAAATCTACATGAAAAAGGATATGAAGTGGACTCTGGAGTGTTAGATTCATGCATCTTAGCGGCGGCAAAGCATGTTTTTGTCTGCAGTGTCAATGTGTGTGGACCTTGTCTGACTGGGGCCTTATGGCGGCCAGAGGCAGACCTGTCACTCTATGAATCACTGCCTGAGACTGAGGGCCTGCTGTGAGACATTAAGGGGCAAATGCAGTGTGAACCGTGAATGAGATCTTTAAACTTGTGTGGAGAGATCAGTATCCAAAACTAAAAAGAGATCTCTTTTATTAGCAAGACAGGAACCAGTCTGGACAAGGCAGGGCAAGACACAGACACACACACACACACAGACACACACACACACACACACACACACACACACTCCCATCTACTGTATCACATTTCAGGTGGAAGAACATCAACACAAGATTGCTTACTGCTCTTGTCAGGGGACAACCCTGTTCAACACACTGCTACTCTGTTCAATCAAAGACACTGACAGGAAGGAAAACACACGCACAAGTGTACATGAACTGCTTCACATCTGTGCGCACATTCTCCAGGTGTGCTTGGGCATGCCATTGCAAACGTATACCTCGGTGGGGAGACGGAGATATAAACAAATGAGAGGATAAACAAATAATCTGTGTCAACATTTTAATGTCTTTGGCAAGCGCTCAAGATTTAGGTTTAGTAAGGGACTACAAGAGTTTCTGTCGAACATTTTATTTTGCTAACTTCTTGTCTTGAGATTAATGAAGTGAAATGGGTACGAACCAATGAATCTTTCAAATTAGAGGGGAACAGGAGAGCAGCAAAAACTGTTGCAGCCTCAATTCTTCCACATACCCCCAGACATCGGTGACCACCAGGGTCAGTTTTCAGAGCCGTGCCAAAACAGAGCTGCTGTTTGATGGAGATGTGGGGAATCTGCTTCAACAGAACCAGACGTCGGCTGAGCAACCCGACCCCCCCGACTCCTTGGTGAACCCGCCAGTCTGCTCAAACAGGAAGCATTCTCCTCTCCCAGAAAAACGGTAAGATCAGAAACACACGCGCGTCAGACGGGTGAACACATGTAAAAACTTGGTTTGATGGGGTTGTTCTATTCTCTGTCTTGCTCTCTTCTCCCCTTGCTGCTCCTACAACTACCCTCCCACACCACACCCCACACCCCCAACCAAACTTCCCTGAAGCTACATGTAAAGATTACGTTAAGAACAAAACTGCCCTTCAGCTGTCAATCTCTTGAACTGACAGAGGAACCAAGGAACTGAGAGAAGGAGAGATGTAGGAAGAGCAAAAGTATGAAGTTGCTTTGAGTTGAATGGTGGTTATTCACTTCCTTACAAAATCATTACTCAACCAAGTAAACACGACCAAAACGGTGACAGAAAAGGTTTCTGCCTCACTGGTTATACAGGAGGAGACAGCTTCAACCATCTCTCCCTCCATGTACAGTGCAGATTTCACAACAGTTATCAAAGAAGCATCCAGGGACCCTTGGGTCCGTTTGTGCACAGTGGCCCCTGTGAGAGAAAGAGAGATGGGAGCTCCCACCTCTGGCCCTCTCTGACAGCACAAGATTGACGAGGAGAGCTTGCTTAAAAGGCTCACAAGAGAAAAATAAATATGTCGTAAGGTCTTTGCTTACCTCAAGACATGCCCCTCCCTCCCATGCCAACCACACATTCGATGATCAGAGAGTCAGTGTGCTGTGTCACTGAGACCAAGAGCTCAAATGCAACTGTCCAATGATGACTACCTCCATAAATCTCCAAGGCATCCAGACGAACAGCTGAGATTAAAACTGGAAATTGAATTCAGCGTTCACAGTCAACAGTTCCCTAAATGTTGTTTAAGTGATTTATACTACGTCCAACACGAGGTGGAAGTGAGGGAATTCTAAAAATATTTTTACATCTATTGTCGCAAAGGAAAACACGTGCCTATGGAGGCTCATCAGCTTTACTTCCTTGTTAATTCATACTACTATTAAACTGCACTAAGGCCACCTGTGCATTAAAAAGAGGTCAGTCTTTAAGAAAACAAATAAAACATTGCAGCTCCTTGCCAAAACACTCTCCATAAAAAGCCTGCCATTCCTAGACTTTATTGATTGGCTGCCTCTTATAGGATTGGACATGTTTTAATTGTGCTTCCCTGAAAGACCTGCCGAGACATTACCTCACTGTTGTTGTGAAAGCTGATTAGCTAGGCTTTATGTAAATGAGAAACACTGTCGAATATAAATATCACTGAAGACATGGGCAGGCTGCATTTTTCAGATGAATGTCTCTTTCAAAGACACATGACAGAATGAAGGAAAAAAACAACCCCCCAGCCTCCAATTTGAAAAAGATGTCAAGACATTTAATGGGTGACATAACTGGGGCTCCTGGCAGCAGACCAGAGCTCAAACACACAGGAGCAGAAGCTGAAGACACTACTGCTGGTCTACCAGAAGGATAGGTCGGGGCAGCCTCATAAGTCTTCAGGCACTGAACTTAATATAACATTCGGCCTCATATAAATGAAGGCAAAGTTAAAAAGGACATCAATGGTATGAAAGGAGAATAATTACCACAGATCCCTTTCTTCTAATGTTTTTTTAAACAGTGCTCCAAGTCATACCACATGGTATAGCATGCAGCTAACTGAGGCCACCATGACCTCAAATGACCGTCTGTTGATTTGCATACCGTTAACACAGGGCTTGCACATAGATATTTGGACTGTTCAAATATCAAGGCATGGGGTTCAGCCACTACAAACTGAGGCGTTCAGTTGGAGATGAAAAATTTCATGGAAAACAGTTCAGTCAATGAGTCATGACCAATCGTGTTGCAAATTCACCTGACGTAGTTGGACCGAACAGGAGCCAGGCTCTTTTTAGAAAACCACTTTGTATTTTTAGAGGTAATAAATGTGGGTTAGAGGGAAGCCACTACCGCCGCAGCAGACTAGTTCGTGTTTCACTCTCGTACTCTCTGGCTACTGTCGAGATGCCACAGGATAGGAAAATGGGCAGAGGCATGACAGCGTTTTCCAAACTTGGTACTCGAACAAGCTGCTTGTTGCTGCACATATCAATGCTGATAGGAAAAGAGAAAAAAGACTGTTTCTGCACAGTGTTTAAACATCTAAGCAGGTGTGCAGGATCGGCTAAAACTGTTACTGGAATACTCATGACAATCACATAATGAATCCAATGTCTTGCCCAGAAAAGGTTTGCAGTCTTTTGGGATCATTAGCATCATTACTCAGTATTGTGTCTATCCAGATGTTTGGCTGACATTATCTAAACTGAACCAATTCCACTATTATTATACATAACTGCTTAGTTAATGACTTTAGATACGACAATAAGATTTGGCAGAAATACAGTAAGAAGGTGTTAACATTTAACTCCGTGGAACCATGTGAGCCATTACAAATGTTTATTGAACTGTCAAATATGTCAGGCTGAAGAATTTATAAAGACTGATGAAAAACAAATGTAAGTTTTCATTTGGAACTAATGAAAACCGTAATACACTAACAAATAGTCCATAAAATACAATATGAAATAGTTTTTAGTGCTAGTACAAGCAGACCGTCTATGTGACGTCTATGTCAACTGAATATATCAGTGACCAAAATGAACCTCTCTCATCAACTTCATTTCTGCCAATGGAAAACTCCAATAGCAATGTGGGCAAAGCAGGAATATGTTAATGGATGGTGAGTGGGTGGAAATTACACATCACATCAAAATCTTGTTGAAAACAATCCACTCTGGGACTTTACCAGAACTTCCTACAAGACTGTGTGAAAAGAATTATTATAGTGTTCTGGTTTATAGGTATTAAGTGCCTAATGACTGAGTCACCCGAACTGTGCATACATCTCGCCCACATTCTGCACTTTGGCATAACAAAGGAGGTGTTAATGTGGAAACTATGGCTAAAGGGAATCTGTTACCAACATGTCACTGTAAATGTGCTGACTACCCACAGCAACCCTAATTCTTAAGTGCATGTTGTTTAGCATTGCCTCAGACATGCAAACCATGGGCACATCCAGTAAAAACCAACATAGTGGGACGTGTCCTTGTTCAGCACGCCTGTGGCATGGCACACTTCCTGTTGAAAGGTAGGTTACACATCAACTGATATGCTTGAACCGTTTGCACTCAGCCCCAGCGATGGTGCTAATGAGTGTAATAATACCTGTTAAAATCTGCGGTATCACTTTTAACTTGTGGCATTTCCAATAGCTAGACACACCGAAAAGCAAACCATGACTTCCTGTGTGGCTGCCAATTTACACAGGATGCGTATCTTGATTTCCCAACAACAGTGGAGCTAGCAGTGGAAAGAAGGGAGGAGGAGGAAAGCGAAAGGACATCTGAGACACTTGCCTCTGGGAGTCATACCCACCGTAGACAGACAGACACAGGACACGGACGGGCAAGCAGGCCGTTTTTATTTTTCCAGACCAAGTGTCGGGACAACACTTGTGTGCAGGGCTCACTCCTGACCTTTGGAAATGACAGTCCTTTATATGGGCGTCCCGGCGGAGGAGCGGCGCGAACAGATATGTGTGTAATATACACCGGCCACAGTCATAACACAGGCCTGCAAAACCAGGGGTAAGTGGAGGGCGGGAGTGGAGAAGGGCATGCAGGAAGGCAGTCTGTCAGAGATGGAAGGAAGGGTAGAGGGGAGCAGGGGTGCAGGGGAGGTGGATGGGGTGTGTAGGCAAAGGGGGGGTGGTGGAAGGGGCACATTCATTCATCCTCATTCATCTTCTCCCCCCTTCAGTTGTTGTTGTTATTTGCCGCTTTGAAGCTGGATGGGGGGTGCACGGTGGGACACAGTGTGGTTCAGTACAGTGAGAGAAGGGGGTGTGTGGGGCGCACTGCATGCCATTCTCGTTAAGGGGTGAGAAAGACATGCCAGACACACAAGGCTGCTCACTGGACTCTTCCCATGCATAGTTATTACCGCGCCAACCACAGACAACTTCAGGCCTGGGTCCCCGCCACACCTCACCACCAAGCACCCTTTTATTCCGCCTCATATCATAACTCATATTTCAGAGTGTGACATTTGGTTGCTCAAGTCCTCCTGATGTTTTGATTACACCTCCTCCACAAGACTTCTAACCACCATCGCTGCCATCACTCGCCTCTCGTGGCAGCACATTTTCCTCCCTGAGGGTGCAGAGGAGATGATACCGGAGGCATGATGCTTGTCACTACATGCATGAATGACTCGTTTCTTAAAGCCTTAATTGCAAGATAAAACAAACAAAATGCGGATTTGGCAGCGAGCGCTGTGACATGCTTTCAACTGTAGCTGCAGGTGATGAAATACAAGATTTACTGCACTTCAAAAATGATGGCCAACTAAGGACACTAAACAGGTGCCACTCATTACCCCCACATCAGAAATAGATCGCTGTACAAACACAGACACCTACACACACACAGCCGCACATGCACACACACTGAAAGAGTACACTCAAACATTTGGGGGATACACGTCACTCCCATTCCATGCCTCTACAATGCACATCCAGTTGTGCAGAGTGTTTCCGTAGCAGTGCATACTGAATACGTCCACTGCTGCCTTCAGCATCTTTAAACACGGTATCACAGAAACCTACTGGACTGAAATGACAGACGTACAGCAATAACAAGATGACCCTGTCTGCGCCAGCTCAACATCTCGTCTGGTGAAGTAGACCGTGTCTTACTTAAGTCGACAAAACAACCCACAACCCATTATGCCTGCGTGTCTGTGTGTGTACGGGGAGGCCCTGTTTTAAAGCTGATTTGCTTGTCACTGTTTTGCAGGCACATCATCCCCCTATTCTGAAGCAAAATCTGCTCTCACTCTCTCTCTCTCTCTCCCCTCTCTGTCCCTCTCTCCTATCACCCCTGCTAACCAATTCATTCATCCCACTTCTGTCTGCCTGGCCCTCGTTTCAGAGCTCGAACAACACTATTGCCCTGACGCTAAGGTGTCTGGACAAGGAGACAAGCTGGAACCCACACACGCTCATATGCACACACACGCACGCCCATATGCGCGTGCATGCACACACGCATACACACACAGACTCACTCAGAAAAAAGCCAGAGTGAAGTTAGAGCGCCCCCCAGCTTTCTGCTGGAACAATCTACATCTGTTGCAGTGCAAAGGGGAGAAGCGATGTATTGCGGTAACTCAATTACTGTGACTGAATTAGCATCTTATAATCAACAAGTAAGAAAAAACATGTACATGACAAAAATATAAGTTAAAGCTAGATTTAAAAAGAAAACTAACTGTAACATTAATATATTGCATTTCCAGTAAGAAAGGAGACCATCCAGCCTGCCTATAACACCAAAGCATTCTCACAAGAATCAGTTTTATCACAGTGAAACACAGTGAACAGGAAATCAGACAAGTACAGCCAGCTGCTTTTGAACTCGGGTGTAAAGTGGAGTTTCCTCTGACTGAGTGAGGTAAAGTGACCAACTGACCATCTCGAGCATCAAGTCCACTTTTTAAGAGACAGCTAACACAGGTCTAGACTATGGGGCATCCCCCCACTTCTCTCTCTCTTCTCCTTCTCAGTAAGCAGCTTCATTGCTGGCCTTCTCCTATCTGGCCTGACACGGTAGCTCGTGACCCTACGTTGTTGAGGAACAGGCCAGATCAAAGGCAGAGGAGCAGCCTTGGAAAAACATTTGGGCTGAGAATGGACGGGATATCTGTCAGGAAGTCTTTCCCACTGGGCTCACTAGTGCTAGGGCCCAGGGATCAGGTTACCATCCAAAAACGCCAACATGAAAGAGGAGGCGACGCTAATCCGCATACATGGGGCTCTCTGTCCGTCCGCACTACAACACCACTAATAATGTATCCCTTCTTCTGCTGCACTCCTCACCCGCTAAACTCTCAACCACTCAGTATCTGTGTGTCTCCCCAAAACTGCACCAACCTAACATGCCCCCACCCCCCCCCAGGCTTCTGTGCAATACCACCTCACCCTCCTCTCTAACCCCTCACCCCAAAAACACTCAAGCTTCATCACAGAGGATTAACAGGAAACCCTGACACAACCCATTGTTAAGGAGGCAGAGGGGGCTTGGGTGGTTTTGCCACCCCGAGTGGGTCTTTTTTTTCCACTGGGGCTGTGATGCTTTCAGAGAGGGAGACTGGGGAACTTCATGGCCTCGGCTTTCTTAGTAACCTCCCTGATGTACACACACACACACACACACACACACACACACACACACACACAACTACTTTCAAAACTTACCTTCCCAGTTGCATAGACAAGGCCTGGTTGCGGGCAAGAGTTGTTCAGGAGCATGAGCAGGGACTAAGAAATGAAAGATGGAGAGGGATGGAGTGGGGGGGGCATTTGCAGGCGCAAGTGGGATAAAGGGTGTATATGTGTATGTGTGTATTTGTGCGGCGGGGGGGTGGGGATGGGTGTCAGTGCTGTAAATCTTGATGTCACTGACAGGAAGACTGTTGCGGACCATTACCATAAATCTGACAAACGCTAATTTGATGGGAGGCTGTATCTGTCTGGTCAGGGATCAGTCTAGACGGTCCTATTGAGGGGTCCTACAGCGTAGCCCTGTTTGTTTCCAGCACCATCTGGATGTGGCAGTAAGTGCCCGCTGCTGTGGTTCACATGCACACACACATACAGGCGCACAAACACACAGAAGCCTATACAAAGTGCACCATTTGTAAAGCCATTGCAAAAGCTCTGACCTTTCTATGCCTGAACAATGACTTGAATTCATTTTTGTGATGCAATGACACTGTATTCCTGTGACCCCCAAAAAACAACAGGTTACCCATAATGTCTTTAGGTGCTAAGATCTGCAGTCCGGTATGATGAAAGCCTGAATTAGAGTTTATTGAGTTTATTAGAGTTTGAGGACACCATACAAAAAAAAGTCTCTTGAGGCCATTTAGCAGGCTTGCTCAACATTTTGATGATAACTTTGCTGTGTGTAAGTAATTCTGATCTGTGTCCTGTATCAGCCTTCTATTGCTCACACAGTAACCTTTAAGTTGATTTTAAAAATGTGCACTTCAAAAGACACTGTCCAGAGAGGGTGTATTGGTTTTAGGCTTAGAGGACACACTTCGTAGGTCACCAATGCAAAGTGATAATCTGAACCTTTGATACTTACCAATACAAAAAAGATTTAAAAAACAAAATAATAAAACCCCTTCCTCTAAAAAACCTCTCTTTATTTTGTATTTTTCAGTATTTGCTAGTTTAATGAACTTTATTTTATTATTCTGCAAAATACATGCCCACTTAATGCAAAAGCTGCCATTTGTTAGGTCAAAGCAAACCTGTACTCCACTCTCTAAACTGTGTCTATAAATACATTATATACAGTCCAATTTACTTTCTAAAGCTTGTATTACAAATCCCTTTTGCTCAAATCTATTAAAAGCTTGATTGTGGAGATGGTTTTTTTTAGTCTTATACATAAGCTCACAGTCATTTTTCACATTTGTAATCACCAAGCAAAGATTCAAAAACAGTTAATACACCTCACATCTAGTTGAACAAAAATAGATTTTCTTATGAGTTACTGCCCTTTCATTGGAAAGAACATTCTCCCCCTCTCAACAAGCAGGACTAGAGTTCACCTGAGGAGAACCTGGGACGGGTCCAAGAGCTCCAGTGGGTTCAGCCAGTACTACACGGGCTACACGTTTGTCCCATTCAGAGGGGCCAGGAGTGGGCCCCAGAGCAGACTAGGGTTGAGAAGCATTTCCCTATGGCTGACACAAAACCTACACTTTCTTTCTTATAAATGTACAAATGTTTCCCGTAAACAAAGTTCATAAGCTTATTGTCCCCCAGCACAGACTTAATGGCGAAGATACTGATAGGAGAAACACAATCCAAGCAGCAGGTACACTAGACATGCTGAGGAGACTGTTGGGCCACAGCCCCCCCCCCAAACACATTTATCTGTCTGGAGCCTACCTTGGAGCTCCTGTGTGTTTCATGACATTTACTGGAAAAGTACATTAGGTGGAGAATGACAGGGAAGGCGTTAAGAGGCCCACCCACAGGACTGTTTTCATGTTATCCTCTTTTTGCAAAAGAAAGCAAGAGACTGAGGTGGTGGCAAGACAGCTGCATTCACAGACAGAAGACACCTTTGCTCCATGGGACATCCAGGGGGTAGATAAGGGGGCCACAGAATTGAGGGGGTACCACTGGGCGCCATTATAGTATATAAATCTTGTAACTGGGAAGGGTGATTAGCTTGGCTACATTAGCATACGGCGGCGGCAAAAACTTTGGTTTCCTGGGCACAGTGTAGGGCAAAAAGATGTTTTTCCGCACCCATGTAGAGGATCAAAGCTTGAGGGGCCCCCTTTTGAAGGCCCTGAAACCAGTGTGCAAGAACCAAGGGGGGTGGGGGGCGCCCCATCTCATAGACATAAAGAGGGTGGGTGGATGGGGAGGGCACTTGTCCCACTTACATCAGTTATGGCACATTTTCATACAGCATCTATCTATCTATCGACGACTAACTCAATTTTTGATAAAAACAAATCTTAGGGCCCCCATTCTCCCTGAAACAAGTGTGGGAAAGTTTCAAGTTTCAAGGACACTGTTATTAAAAGTGAAAGACCCCTCCCCATCAACTATTTCTAGGCCCCTTTGAGACAAAAAAAAAAAAACCTGATGGGGACCAACCGAACAATAAATCTGTTTTTATACTTTGTGCGGTAGCCGAGAATTAGGTTGATGAGTAGGGGGACAAACTGGAAAAGCCTTTTCAATGCAAATAGATTCTCACAGGATACGGACGGAAAATCTTTGATTCTTTAATGGAGCAAATGATCCCTCACGTCACATCATACAAACAAGGTCGGTCCACAACAATCATTCACAACATCCCCCATGACCTTGTTGGACACGCCAAAGTGTGGAGATTAAGAGTGAGAAGAGAAAAGCTTTTTTTGATCTATGACAAACTATAGACATGGAGAGAAAATCCGTGTGTTCTACAAACCCCGAACAGGGATGGTGGATTGGCCTCTGGAGGCTTTTAAGACCAACAAAATGGAAATGGAAAACCCATTAATATTAGCAATCCAAAAACAATGATGTCAAGAAAAGAACACAGGGACATTTTCAGGAAGCTAAACATTGTGACCCTTGAGTATTGCTGGGCATTAAGGGAGCACCAAGTGGCTTCAACAGTACAAGTAGAAATTGCTCATTACACATCACGCACGGAGAAGTGACAATCACTGATGAGATGTTTTGCAACTTCATGTGACAGAGGCTTTTGTCTTCTGATTACACCAAAAAATGCTGGAGTCTTAAATCTGACCTTAAGTCATAGAGACACAGTGTCGGCCTCTCTTTTTTAATTGCACCTTTCCATCCCATTACACAGGCGCTTCAGAGACCTACAGTTATACAGTTGGGTGAAACTCTACATGTGCACAACTGCTACAGTAGGTCCTCCCAGGTCAGAAGGATCCTCTCTGTGTTCTGTATCCAGATGGACTGTGTCCGTGTCCAGCTGAGACAGATTCCACACCTGGCACCAAACTGCGTCTCAAATCATCAGAGTGACCCCTTGTGAGCAGATCCCCTTTTATGTATGGGAAACCGTGATGGTTAATAAACAGCCAGTGATCCATTTGCAACAGTTGCAAACATTCTTTTGCTTTTGCATTAAGGGATTTAGACCTTAGGAAGCACAATTCATGTGAATCTGTTAGTATGTGAAGGGCCTGCTGAGCTATACTGTGAAAAAATCAGGGGTCGGTGTCAGTGTAGTCAGGGAGACATGCATTCACACCATACGAAGTAATTCAACTCAAAGTCTGTGTCCAAGCAATGCTTTGGTGTGAACAGGCGTATGAGGTCTGAGACGTTACAGAGACACATTTACATAAGCGAATGCACTTAAACATAAACTGCTCACTTTCAACTCTCCTTTGTCTACTGAGATTAATTAAATGGAGAAATGTGTTTTTTATTGCCTTTACAGGCTTTTACATTTTATTAAAGCTACCATTTTCCAAGTTTTCTTATTTGAGTTTAAAAATTATTTCGTTTGAGCACAGAAACATAAAAAACAATCTAGAAATGAATCATCCTTCATTCATGACGCAATGTGTAAATATAGTACAGATTTTATTACTTTTTAAACAAAAATGCTAAGCATTGAATGAGCCTATTTACAAGTTAAAAGGATCACAGCCATTTCCTAAGTAGTCTGTCAGTATTTAGGAGTGCTTTCCACAACAGAGGCACAGGCCACAGCCCTCTCCAACCACACACCTCTAGTTTACACACTGTTGGCTTTCACTTGATTTCTGTTTTTTTAATGGCCACTGGCTGGTGCCACCCTCTTCTAATAATAGACTTACACATGCAACCCATATACAACATGCTCACCACAAATAGCACTATCTATAATACATAAATAAAACCAAATTCCAGAGCCACTGTTTTTAATTACATACTATATGTTATAGGTGTGGATGGTCAAGGTGTATAATACACTTCATGGGTACTTGACCCATAAATGCCTTTTTGATAAATTTTCACAATAGTCTGACATTGGTATTTCTTGTATATGTTTGCTTTAAAGTACGATAGATAAGATACCACTGTGTGCCCCTCATCTTAAAAACAAAACAAGACAACAAAACAACTTACACAAAAGAATCAAGGAGACAGTTAAGGCCTCAAAAGCAGGAAGTCAAAAACATTTGAACTGAGACCTCACCTCTTACTGTACAAGTTAAATTTTTTTCAATAAACAGACTATAAGAGAAATCTCTAAGGAGAATCTTTCTCGAAACCAATGTCTAAAAAAATTGAAAACAATGTGTGCGCCGTTCTTTGGAACAGATTCCTGACCTAAAATTATGCTATCTGATACTGTTACACAACTCTGCTATCAAATTAACTGGTGTATAATGGAGAAAATTGAGTAATCGCGCAAATACACTCGAACAAAATAAATAAATAAATAATGAAGGATGAGACACCAAAGCCAAACATCTGGTGGTGTTTCAGGTCTGGGAAATCGCAGGTCGTTCTGTGCCATAACCTCTTCCATTGAGCATGAATCTTTGAGACTTTGGGCCGTTTCGGCGCGTTTGTCGGAAGTTAACCAGACACATTGTTTTAACCTTTGCCGGAGGAGCCTCTGTCTCATTCCCAGGGGCTGGCTGTGTAAAAGGGTCAATGACTTCAATAGGCCTTCATTAAGCACAGTTAGTGTCAACAGTTAATTATGCAAATTAGGAGACCCCTCATGTGGTTTGTGGGTCCCTGGCCTCCGCCTTTCATTGCAGCCGCACACAAAAAAGTACCACCCTGCAGACACACACACTCCACATAGCACATACATTCGCTTGCACACACACTGTATGCCTTTCATACATTACTTTTCCTCCTCACTCATTTCTTGTCAGGAATCAGAAATGGAGTGTTATGGTGCCGATACATAAATGGAGGCCAATGAGGCCCCTGAGGTCTCCAGTGGCTTTTCTTGCCATCAAAGAACCTCCGGAAGGTTCTTGCTGGGTGAAGCTGAAAGCCCACCAAGTTCTCCTCATCAAGACTAGGGAGTGGGGGGCATCAGTGCCCCCTCAAAAACAAAATGGAGAAAAAAAATCTGCATCAAAACAGTCAATTAGGCAAAAATGCATGACAGCCAAATTCGAACATTGTTTCTGTGATGGTAATGACAGGCCTTTCGCTCCTCTGCCTCTTCCACACATCTGATGTCTGCGGCCCCCTGATTTTCAAAGGCTGGGAAGCCATCAGTAATTAATAATCACACGCTTTGGGCCCCTCAGTTGTGACTGGCGGATTCTTTGTAGGGCCAGCCTCCAAAACCTCAAATCCACTTTTACCTACCTCTTCTCACCCCATCGTCACCAGTTTGTCTCCCCTACAAATGCCCCTATCCCCACATGCTGTTTGGTTCAGGTACATTGTTTATACTCCATTTGAGGGGGTCCTCTCCATTGTAGGGGGACTGCTCTGGGCGCCAATTTTAACCAGCGCCCCCTCAACCCTCCATCTAACCTCGTGCACCTCCTGCTAATTGTGGAGAGATGGGGTTGTTGGGAGTTTCAGGGGTGGCTGGATGAAATGGCCTCCGTTATGAGTGAAAACCAATCAAACACCACCCCGAGAACTGTTTACACACCACATTTGCTTTTGGAACCGCTCTCTTGTTTGTTATTTTATTTTCCTTAGCTTTTCCCCCTACAAAGCAAACTTCTCAAAAACAACAGTCTCAAAGCGCTTATATAATAGTAAATCAGAACCAGATTGTGTCCTCCTTTGGTCCAAACCCACCCAAGTGAAGCTCTGGGAACAGGACTCTATTTCTTCACTATGTGATACAGGTGTCATATGTTCTTTTGATACACGCAACAACATCTTGCAGCAACCCCGTAACCCAGCAGCAGGCTATTCCTGAATCATGCTATGGCAGATGCTCTAATGCCAAATTGAGTGATGATGCCTGCATTACTGGTTTTCATTCAGACCACTGGGTGACATGCTTAGACAGCCAATTCCAAAATAAATGCTAAACATGTGCTTGTCCAATATACAGGTGTTATATGGTCCATATCCATATGCAACTAGGTGGATGAGCACGGGCCAGAACACAGAAAGGATCAGTGAGGTTCAGCTAACTAACGCCTAACTGACCTGCACACGTATGTGCTGTGCAGTCAGCAAGTCTTAGGATGGTGACTGTCATCACTTTGGCCGAGTACTCACGCTGGATTTGAGATAAAACAGCAACTATAATGTTAGGGTGTTGACTTTATCTTTCAGGGTGTGTAATGGGGTAGTAACGTAAACTTCACAATGTATCGGGACACTGATACTGAACATCAGACACAATCATCACAACATCATCACCGGGGAAGCTAGCATGAGTGTACAAAGGATCTGTAGCCAAGTAATAACCATGATGACTTTATGTTACAGTTAAATTATTTTACATTACTAGAAAGAGGAGAGCGTGCATAAAACGGGCTATGATTCAAGCACTGATGTGGCTGTAAACACCCTCAAATTAAAGCTGAAAGTCAGCACTTTAACCTCACAGCCATTGTTTCATTTCAAATCCAATGTGCTGGAGAACAGAGCCAACACCACAAAACATGTGTCACTGTCCTAATACTTTCTGACTACAGCATACATGTGTGTGAAAGATGGTGGAGATAGAAAAGGCTCTGAGCCGAACCAGAGAAACATGTGTGTGTAGGCTACCACTACACAAACTGTACGACTAAATCCCACACAGGGAGCGTTTGACTAAAGTCAATGGACTCCACATGTGTCTCCTACTTCAAAGAGATAAAAAAAAGAGACGTATCACATCATACAATCCCATCCTCCTTCTTTACAGGGACAGGCATAAAAGTGAATATATGATACTAATATAACAGACTTCTTGACTACCTCACAAAACAGTCTACAATTCCTCTACCATTAAAATAGGGTAAATTGTAAGGTATCATAAGCATGGGAAATGGCCTGGAGTAAAACCAACATCATTCAGGAACTACTGTATGTAATCACTTCTTCACTGAGCCCATCTTCAATGCATGTTTGCTCTGCATTATCCTGACACCTACTGGATGGCCCAACATTTTCAGCATCTGACTTTTCTGATCTTCTGACTACACAGACCAAGACTTTGACAAGTATTAGTGGAACAAACACAGCCAGAGTGGCAAATAAACACTATGAAAGGTCTACCACAATTGTGTCAGTCCAATAAATCTGACTGTTGCCTATTAGAACATAATTATGCAAACAATCATTGTGGAATGGCTCCTGGTAAATGGCAAAAGAAATAATTTACTAAAGCGAAGCTGATTGACTCCATGTGAGACCGTGCAATATCTTGCTATGAACCAGAAACAACATGAGATACTTTACCGGAAGAAGAGACAAATAGTAGAAAGGAGTGCGTAGGCACACACACGCATACACGCATACACGCACACACAAACACACACACACACACACACACACACACACACACACACACACACAGTTTAAGAGCCAAGGCTGATGGATAGATGTGCATATGGCAGTATTGCGCAAAGGAGCTTTCATAAACGACTGAGCACAGAGGGAAACGTTTACTTAGTCAAAGACAGGAAAGAACAGACAGAGGCCAACTGTGCCATGATCCATCACAGGCCTACCTATGACACTGCACAGCACAACTTGATTCAGAGGTAGCCTAAGCCCTGAGCTCTGAGCTATGAGGCCTGCCTCCCTAGGGAGACAGCATCCAGCCTACCAATTTAGATGAGTGGGTATGAAAGTGGACTGGCAGGATGTGTGCGTGTCAAAAAAGTTACAGTGCTCTAAAGAAAGTAACTTCAAAGAAACACCTGATGGTAACCTGTTAGGGAGATTCAAGATATTTCTAATTTAGAAAAATCTCTGAGTTGATTTATGACAACATATCTTGAATAATCTTTCTGGTGTTGAGCCTCAAAGGTGTTGTTTGCAAAAGAAAAGTCATTATCAAAGGTCTGGTCATCTCTGTGAAATCCCCATATTAAATGAATTGGGCATAAATCACAGGAAAAGAAAGGGCATTAAAAATATACACAGGTTATTGGTTTTAATAGAGTCAGGGCAAATACTTTTCTAGCTTTATCATTGATGAGGCAGAGGGCATTGAATCGTTTCACATGTTTTTGGCCCCTTTCACTTTTGTTTTATGAGAGTGAAAACAATTGCACACAATAAACAAGCTGGAAGGAAAAATCTGATCTTTCTTCAGACAAAACCCTTGAATTTCGTGACCTTCTTTGATGTGGCTTTTGCATGCTGTTACATACTGCCACAAAGAAATTCACCACTTTCAGTTTGCCCTTAACTGCCCAGAGGTTTTCCATACATCCTCTTATGACCACACTTGTTAATGCCTCTTAAAACAAACCACACTTCAACATGTGACGTAAAATATTTATCAAAAGACTGAGGGAATTTCTTTTAGTGGGTTAAGTAACCTCAGTTGACCCCTTGAATACAATAGCATATGATTTACTTTGCATGGTACATATTAAGCTTTGCATCCAAAGGTCTACGTTTATCTAACACCAATGAGACAGTCAAAAGTTCACATTCGCAAAGCTTAACTCATCACTGTTGGTTTGCTGTTAGTAAGAAAGGTACAGTGCAGTGTCATTTGTCATGTATATGAATCATTACTAATAGAAAAAAATAAAGCCTGTTTCAAAAGAAGTTGCTGTGATACACTTCTGTAGTATATTTGCAGCTAATGAGATCACTCCATGACTCCATGGCTCCACCCAGAGGACGCATGAGTAAATTTTATAACTAAATCTTGTGAGAGAAATTCAGCTGAATTTGGTTTACTCAAAGTTGAATGCCATTGTCTGCATCAGTTCTGAAAACCTGGTGTTTTGGACTTCAGTTGCTTGAAAACACCAGTAAAGCTCTCTTCTGGTCCAAAACTGTATGAGCTTTCAGCTTGAACAGGAGTGCATTAAGCACGTAGTATGTGTGAGACAAAACAAAATATGTTTAATATATAGCTGTGAATGAAAGAATGAAAGAAAGATCAATACTCTCAACAACATCACTATTTCTTACAGATGTGATTGTGTTTAAAGCAAGTGCTGGTGGTAATGAGCAGTGAGATGGATTATTGTTTGACTGATAGATCGGTTGATTGATCATTAATCAAGTGAAAGTATCACATTTGTCAATCCTAGCTTCTCACATGTAAGCATTTCCTGTTTTTCTCTACTGGAAACTGGATACTTTGGGTTCTTTCCAACAGCTGATCCAAAAAACATAAGTAGTTCGAAGGCATCACCTTTGCTCCTGTTAATGGTATTTGTTGATTACTGTTTGACTAAACAATGAATCAAATTAAATCATAAATAGATCAGTCAGAGGTGAAAACAATAATCAGTTGCAGCCCCAGTGACAACAATGGACTTTTTCACAAACTTGCTGGACAACATTTTGTAAGCACCTTCCAGTAAACTGTCCTCGCTTCAGTCTGTGTTGGAATGGTGTCATTCATGTGCTAAGCCATGTCTGTTTGGATATTAACTATCCTTCAAGAAGGAAAATCTCAAGCTCTTTGACAGATGAGGGGGGATTGGAAACCAAATGAACACTGTGTGCTAAAATACATCCCATAAGAGTTCAGTGAACAGTAGAGCCAGTCATTTTGGAAGACATGGGAGATAAACTCCGTCTCGTAAAAACACTTGAATTTGTTTAGTCACATTTAAAGTGAAATTATCATTCTGGAAAACAGCAATATCATGAGAGAACAAGTATTTGCACAGATGAGTGTGCAGTGTCCTGAAAGTGGTCTCGTATTTCTTGCCCATTACACATTTACAGAGAGCACTCACGGCCTCCAGCAGATGGGTGCAAATACAATTACATGTTACAGAATTAAGACATCTCTTGGCTTTCTCCAAACATGATCTCTAAGACAAGAGGCCAGTGCTTTCAGTGTAACTGCTTGACTTGAATATTTCACTAGCTTTTGTCAGCTGTACTTCACAATTGATAAAGTTTGGTGACTGGTAATTTTGAGAGTGTACAATTCAGTGTAAAACCAGTGTTTTTGTCGATCGCAACAAGTTCTGAATTCCAGCGAGGTGAGTTGCAACCACTCTCCCTCTGTGGAAAGCATAGAATCCATCTTAATCACTTCAAGATAGACTTTTATAGACTTGTTTTCAACTAACCCTTTCTGATGTATTAATGTTGTGTTGTTGCCATTATACTTGTTAGTTTTGTGGCTTGTTCCAACATCACACTGTTAAAACACTGTGTTAACTTTGTGAACCACCTTTCAGTATGAAATACCACTGAGTAATTGGTCTCTGCAGTGATTTGAGTCTAGACCCTTCCAATTTTACACCTAACTCTGAATTCTCTCTTAATTCTTTGAAAAACACACACAATCACTTACAAAAACCATTAAAATGCCTTTAGCAGCCAGAAAGGTTTTATCCTTTTTCATGCGGTGCCCTGTATTCCCTGCTTAAACAAACGTCACTTACACCATTCTACCTGTGCAGAGAACAGCGCAGGCAGCTGGAGCAGAAGTTCTAGTTTAACACGCTCGAACAGTACAGTATAGTATGCACAGTATGCAGTGCTTGAAGCAATGGTCTAGAGGGGCCTGGAGTAAAAGATGCCTGACATAGGTGACCTCAATAAGTTCAGCACTTCCCTCGTTTGTCTCTGTCAACCACAGCAGTGTCTGTTTGTTAACAGCAGAGGGCGCCATTACCCTTTCTTCAAATGAACTGTTCACTCAAACACGCGTGTCCAGACAAATCCTGCTATCACTTCCACAACACTGCAGTGAGGCATATCTAAAGTATGTAAGGACATCAGCGACTGAAAGGGTTACCATGTATAAAACCATGTGAGTGTGAATAACAATGATGATCTGAGCTCAGGTGAGTTCTGTTGTGATGCTCATATGGATTCAGTGGGAATTCAAGTGCAATAGTTTAAATTTTATGAGTCTGCCATGCTTTGTTTTTTTAATTTTCTTTAGAGGTCGTTTCAGTTGTTTTTCTGTTTTTTTAAGGAGTTCCTCCAAGATTTAAGTATAAGTATAAGAATAAAATTGTTTTAAAAGTGAAACAAACGTGTCAATCTTTCAATTTGTACCAACCTATACATGGGGAAATACTGGGAATGGCACTAGTGCAACTGTTTTGGATTCTATATATTACTGTTGCAGCTGGTTATCATAAGTCATTTTTGATACTAGTGCTGGAATGAAACTCAAGTTTTTATAATATAGCAAAACACTCTTTTCTGAGTGCCTTGTTCAGAGGAAGATAAACAACTTTTCAAATTTAAAATGTTATCTAAACATAAGCATAACTTCAACAACTTTGTTTAATACAAACATGTCTAAACTTGTTTAAAGAATGATGTTTGCATCCATGTGTACTTCAGCCTGCAGGGTTTTTGTGCACACCAGTGTGTGAAGACCTCAAACTGTCAGTGGAGGGTTTATTTTTAACCCAGAATTACATATATATTAAGCAGGAAGCATACAGTTTCTGAACGATTACATGTGGGTGTATGCATCTGGGCATATCCATGCAGACATCAACGACACAGCTGCCGATATTTGTCACACGTCCTCCACATGAGACCGAAAAATATCTGCACTCACTGAAAAAAATAATCTTAAGAGGAAACCCCTTTTTGTGAATTGGGTCTGTCTCACAGCACTAACATCAAAGAGGATTACATCTGGGGGTGGGGACAGGCTTCAGTGGGCATAACTTTCATGTAGTCACAAAGTGTTGTGTAAGATTTTCATCTCATATTCTTTACAAGTACAGAAAGTCCTGCTCAGCTGCGATTCTACAAAAAGCATAGTTTAAAAAGTTCATAGGACCTGATTTTGTTCTTGTGGTAAGCGCTGACTGATTCATTGCTTGTGCTTAACAAGGACTGATGCCTATTATACGCTGCTGCAAAATAGAGCTGTCAGAAATAGTAACTGGAGCATGATCTGCACCAGCTCCATTGTCATAATTAGGAGTCCCTGAGAGATTGCACCGACTGTGGTGCTGACAGACATTGTCAAACATCCGGTGGGGAATTGCTTGTGGCTCTTTGACTGTACCTGAAGTCTCTATTACAATGACTGCTTTTGAGCAAACTTTAAAAAGTTAACATTTGTAGATACTTGTAGACATTTTTTCCAAACAAAGCATTTTATGTGGGGTCCTCTTGCTGCAACTCCAACTGTGTTCTGAAAAGTGTTTCCTGAGCTACCACCTGCGCACTCCCTGAGTGTCAGTGTGTTCAAAGATTTGTCAGATATTTGTGGTTTTATTCCAATAGCCAAATAACATGTTGTCTTTGATCAGACTTGCCAACAGACGAACGCACCCTAAATCCTACATGGCAGAATAGCATCTTCCAAAGGCATATTAACTCGAGTGGGTGAACATGTGCTGAGGCTTATATGTAGATATTCCAAAAATAGAACCTAATCAGAAAGAACATTTACTTTACATGGCATCTTTTATCCCAGATTGGTTTCAACAAATAAAAGGAATATCTTAGTACATTTTAATCAAGTTGCTTGGACCATAAATGGAGTGAAGGCTGGACGGTTAACCAGTCAGTGTACAAATCCCTTTTACTCTTGTTTTTTTCAAGGCATGGCAATGTCTGATCCCTGGATTAAAGTTTGTTTTTAAGACAGGAGTGATTCAAATTTATACAATAAAAATAACGTTTATAATACATTTTTTAGAGTCAGATAACACAGTTATGATTATACCATTTTCACTCAGTTGCTCTTGATATAAAAAAGTAAACGCTGACTGTCACAGTGACACACGTTTGGCAAGTTCTCACGCAGTAAGTGTCCATGGAAACTGACCCCAAGCACTGGAAAAAAGTAGCCACACTTTGAATCAATATCTGTTTCACTGGAATGAATCCAAGATAAAAATGGGATGTCAATCAAAGATGCCATTGGAAAAACGTTCTGTGAACAGGAAGTTCACACGTGGCAGCTGCAGGTTAATAGATAAACAATCAAGCACAAACTGATGAAAGGTTTCTTCAAACATGCAATCATATTCCACAGAAACCTGCTGCTGCCCTGGACACTGATAAACACAATATGGATGCCAGCATTTGTCAAATGAAAGGTTTTTAGCTGAGACATATTAATAGAAAATCCAATAGGTTCGCAGCAGGGATAATCACCCACTGTATTTTTTTTAAACTAATTATTACAAATGGCAGGTCATGCTGTTTTCAAAGTGATAAGACAAAAAGCTTTAGAAATGTGATCTGTTGCAAATGAAAATGGTAAACTCGAAAATAGAACAACCTGATGGAAGACTAACACACTGTATAAAAACAATAATGAATCTATTAAAATTAAAATGCTAGACAGATATGGATCTCAACAAAAATAAAGAGGCAATTAAGAAATGTCAGAAATAATAAGGTGGTTGTGTAATGATAGCTGTGAAAGTTGGAGCTGTCATTCAACTTGATTTGAGTTATGTTCTGTAATGTATTAGACAACTTACAAAATAAAATACACAGAGTGAGAAGAACTTATGACTACCTCCTTGTTCGAGTTACCAAGTTGCAGATACGTAAAACAGGGCTGATTATCTGTGTTTTCGTCAGATAATAATACACATTAATGTTACAATAACAGCAGCGACTCACAATTATCAATCCATCTGATTTATTTTTTTTAATTATTGCTATGATATATCCGGTGTCTGCCACAACTCTCAATCTGAAGAAAAGCAGCAAATTCACACAACTGACAAGCTACAATACAATTACAATAACAAAGCTCCCATATTTGACCATAGTTAATGTTGCATATCAATGTGTCAGTATGTAATGCAACATAGTGTGTCACTGACAGACATTAAATGAATCATAACCACAGGGTAAACTTGGAAAAAAAAAAACTTTAATGGGTAAGAACAAAAAGGAGACCAGTCCCGTTGCTTCTATACATGTGCTGTCTACATCTGAAACATTTGAATTCACTTGGTTTGGGGACTAACAATGACTAGTATACTGATTGTAAAAGAGAGAGGCCCTCCAGCTTGGATTACTAAAGGAATTTGCAGCCCACTCATGTATTACAATGTCTCGTGGACAAGCATATTACAATATGTGCCTAAGGCCCTGAGCTCAGTGTGAAGATGGGTCCTTGTCATGTCATGGGGACAAAGACTATTGTATAACAGAAAGACGCTTTAAGGCGTCTCACAACAAAAGCCTACAGGCAGAGGTTTCACATTCAAGTGCACTGTAAGGCCTCTGAAAATATAGGTCATCGTGAAATGTTTATGCAGTGTATAAGCAATGGTCATGTATCATAAAGGTGTAACAATTTTGTATTAAATCTGCACCAAACTTATTGGATACAACAACATTTATAGGCTCCCGACACTCAACGTTATTTATTCAGTTGTAGAAGATGTTTTGTTTTTCGCAGAGGCTATTGTGTTTTTCAATTTCTCATAGTGACATGGTAGCCACAGCTCCAGGACACAAACATATGATATTGTAAATACTTTGTTAAAGCTTTGTTCATTTATATTGTTGAATTACAAACACACTACACATTACAAATCTGATCATTGCCATCTAGTTGCCACCCGAACCCAGTGCACTGCATCCAAAAGCAAGAAACTATGTTGTCACCCTGTACACATGACACACAACCAAACAAAACTAAATGCTCCAGAATTGATTTTGCCACTATAACCATGCTTGTTTTGAACACACCCTGATTATTCTGCATGTTTTTGCCCTGCATTAGCGACTAGCTGACGCTGTTAAGCTTCCTGGCCCACCAGCCCACCTTTGTGACTGTACTTTGTCTTTCCTGGCTGGCCATCAGTATTGTGACATAATGACCCCTCCCCCTATTTAAAGTTTATTTGCTTTGCTGCAGATACAATTTCACAAAGTTTCCTAATTGAACTGTTGCTATTTCATTCTATTATTTTCTAAATTGCTCTGTTTAACCACCAAACATTTGCTTGCCCCTGACCCTGCGCTGCCACTTACTGTCTCAATCCTTAGGCCGTGTCCTATAAAGAATCCAACCCACATTCTGACTGCTAAGACGTAGTTGCAGGTTGACTGACTAGACCTCCACTTCTAAAAATCATTCATAAAGTCCGCAAATTGTATGACAACTTGATGGGCATGACTACTGAATAATACGTGCTACTCGAAAGGATGTGGTCCTGAAAGAAATCTGCTTCAAGTTCCTGGTGTACATGGTACACAAAGGCCAAACAGCCAATACATCTCCAACAGGAAGTTATTCTTTGTAGTTTCCCAAACAGCCAGAGCCAAATTCCATCCCAAAATGTCCTTGACGCAAAAAAACAAATCAGTAAGGACTGGCAGCCAGGTTTTAGGAAACAGTACTCGATAGTGGGTGGGTGACCCTTGGTGTTCTCAAACCCATCACCCCACCAGGTCCTGTGGTTATTTTGAAGTGTGGGATATTCATGGCCCAGGATGGGGCAATGGCTGCTCCCATCCTGCCTTTCAAAAGAACGGAAGCAGGTTGGAAATGTAGGCTGCTTACACGCTGTGAGAAGAACGGTTTATTTACTGTGCAGAAAGTTTTCTATGACATAATAGGCACCAGAAAAACAATAACTCTTGGGATTTATGAGTCTCCAGGGACTCAAAAAATAGGCTAAAGCCATTATTGCATTGAAATTTGAAGGTTAATCTGAGCCCAAAGAAGCTTTGCGATACATTATTTATGATATAGAAGCAGAACTGTACTTCCACTGTAAATTGTACTTGGTGAAAAACCTATTTGGAAAACACACCTCTGATGAAAAAAGCTACACAGGGGACATTTACAGATCTACGTTTATGTTGTGCTATGATCAGAGTGATAAAGTCCTAACAAGATGAGTGGATTACACCCAACGCCCGAGGTATCTCAAGATAAGAGAGCTAAAAATAGCCTACCTCTTCCTGAAAACAGGATGACTTTTTTTGTCCAACAATAATAACACAGTTTCAGTGGTTAGTTGTTGGGATTTCCTGTGAAACTTCTTTTTGTGACCAGAAGTTTTCCCAGTCAAACTAACACTGAAATGTATAATTGTACTCAGAAATCCGTGAACCAAGAAGATTGTGTCTGCTTTGGATGACATACAAACATGAGCTTTTGGACGTTTTGCTCTCATGAAATGAGAGATTTGCCTTTTTCCACTCTGCTCAGTGCAGACTGGGCAAAGCTGAGGATAGTCAAGCAACAGAGAGCTTGTTGCTGTTACATAAGTGCGCAGGTGTATGCAATTCACCTGAACCATCATTTACCAGCTGTCTTGGTCATTGACACTTTGGATGTGACAGAGGCATTAACAGAGGTCAGATAAGGTGCTATCTAATCAATACACCATCTGCAATCCCACCCGTCCTGTCAAAAGTGATAATGAAATGGCTGTCACATTGGAGACAGCAGCCTGTTGAACAGTACCAAAATGTCATTCTATATAAAAATAGAAAAGGTGCACTTGTTTTGACAATTTTTCACGTGAATTGCATTACAAATGAAACTGTTTAAACCAGAATTGTATCGTCACAGCTCAAAGAGCACCATGGTCAATCATTTGCGTTTTCCCACTTTGTACACTCACCAAGGGGTCTTTTTGAACTTTGCAGTCATTTGGCAATGTCTACCTGTTATCTATTTAAAACCAAGCAGGCATAACAACACACAGCACAAAAGCTATCCTTTCATATTGCAAACTAGTCTGAGCAGTTTTAACCCAGACATCAAACATATTTACTATGATTTAAAAATAAATATGCTGGAGATAAGATAACTGTGACAGCTGTCAGCTCAGCTATCAAATGGAAATGTTTAGCAACAATTCAACTTTGATATAGATAGAGAGATATCAAATACAAACAATGCCAAAGGTTACTACGCTGCAGCTCAAAAACACTGATCAGAATTATGATCCATATACCATCTAAAAACAGCAAAGGATAGCTTTATTCCACGGTGGTCTCATCTCAACCCTCACGGCTGTCTTAAAAAACAAAACAAAAAAATAGCGAGGAGAGTGGGCGGGATAACCATCACAATCCTAAACTAATATGAAAAGGTAACAGGAGGAGGTGGCTGCTCACAGCTGATGAGATGAGACAAACATTTATCTGCCTGTGGTAACAGGAAAAGGGTAGGCCCAATGCAGTGACACAGCACGGGAACCCAGGAGACAAGAAGGAACAAAACATCCTCACAACAATCTGCCTACTCAGGTGTCAAATACAGCCTTTAGCGAGAGACTGATAAATGGATCAAGTAAAATGATACAGAGACACTGATATTCTGCACTATTTCTGAGAGGAAAAATGTTCACAGCAGACTCTACTATTTTGGACAGTAATGTTTAAATACAGGGTACAGAGTTTGTTTTCTAACATGCAGCATTTTCTAAATAATTTTTGATTACTTGGCTATTTTGTAATTGCATGTGCCACAGGCATGTTACATAATTTAAAAAAAAACAAAAAAAAACTAGGGCATCATAAAATCTATAAAACTGAAAACAAAATGTTGCAAAATGTTGGTACTATACTTTCAGTTTATGTTCATAAACAGGATGCAGGTGTTATGTCAGTTTGTGGCAGCTGCACAAAATGCAAAATTGTACAATACATTCTTCTTTATTTCTCCACTTTCATAACATATAAACCCATAAAGCTGTCTATGACATAACGCCTACAAATTTTAAAAATGGTACGTCGACACTAGACCAAATGCTACGACAACTTTTTTGGATTGATTGTCAGCTAAAATGATCAGCGCAGTTCCTGCTTTGGAGACGCTGGTGCAGCATCCACGTTGTTTTAGACTTCAGGTGGTCTGTGGTCATGCGTAGGACTCAAGCTTGCATTTTAATTTGACTTAAGTAATTCTCATCATGAACATTCCATCGCGTTTCTTCCCAAATTAAGCATGAAGCAGCCACGCGACTTTTACTAAATGATGTGGCCGGGGCCTTTGGGTTGGAACTGGCAAATTCGCAGAGCAGCCATTTTCCACTCCATTAATAACATAATGAGGTGACCATGAAGAGCCTAATACGATCACTTAGACCCTTAATGTTTAAGGCATCCTGCAAAGACAGGGTCCAATGAGCAGCAGCTATGGCACCCACTGCACATGGCCACTAATGTTAATGCTGCAGAGCACCTGCCATTTCCAAGAACTTAACAAAAATCTAACATTTTTAACATTTCTAACATTTTGTGTTAAACATGAAAACTTGTTTAAACTTACAGATGAAACCTACACACCAACACTAAGTCTGGGTCATTAATCAATGTTGAATATTGGACTATTGTGCAGGTTGTTCTGTCCACTGTGAGATTTGCGTGATAAATAGGTGGAAATGGCTTGGATGTGTGTTACTGAAAAGGCAAAAAGGCAAAGCTAACTGAGCCCCTCCCCCAAAAAAAACACTCTACAGCACTAGGAACTTGAGGGAAACAAAAACAAACCAATCACAATCCTTGATTTCCACATGTTTTGTTATCTACGTAGCCACCATAGCACCAAAATACACATTTTTGAGAAAGTAGATGTCAGGTACTGCCTTGCCTCAATGGTAGCCTCAGATCTTGTACACGGAAATATAAATAAAAATGTCACCTCTACTTTTACCAACTTCTAACTTTCATCTAATTCTTCAGTCCTGACATTATGGCATGCTGCTCTAATCAGCCAATCACCTGCTGAATCAGACAGCTAATTTCATTATCAACATGGTTAGTAAATGATGTTTTAAAAAACTTCTCATTATATACTTGGCCTTTACTGAGTAACTGAGTGCCACTAATCATGTTCCATGTTTAATGAGCCAAACATCATACTTCAAACAAAAACATCTTCTGCCTTTAGAGGCTGAGCTGTTTATTTTTGATGATCCTGCTTGGCAAACCCAGCTGGGCTTACAATAATAACGATATCACAGGGGATGGGCTGGTGCATTGAAATATTGGAAAAATAACAACTGTAACTTATGTTAGCATCGCTTAACTATTTGTCTTCAGCATGGAAAGATGAATAATGTTAAGCACAAACAAATTAGTTGCAATAAAGACGCCAATTGCTGATATTTGACAGAATTTTCAGGGGTATTGGTTTTGGTCGATCAAATGATAGGAGAGCACTGGTAAACATCCAAACGTCTGTTTCCATCTCAGAACACTATGACATTAAAGACGGACAGCTGTGAATGAGATTTTCAGTTTGCAAAAGCTTGTTTGGGTCGAGACAGTTTTAGGCTAATAAGCAGAGCATTGTATAGGATTTACAAACATTAACTATACAATAAGCTCTGTCTGCTGCTGACACGACAATGCTGCTCAGTCATCTGCTACAGTTTGATAGGCATTACTGTCTTCTGACAATGTGATAACGCAGACTGATGAAAAGTACTGTATAATATTGGCAAAAGTCAAATGTGCTGTCTCTTCTGCTATTTTTAGCGTGCACAGTGTGAGTGGGTGACTTTACAGAGAACAATCAGCGGGAACATGGGACAGTTTGGTGTGTCAAAGACAGAGAGATTATATCCAGAGAAGAATGGTTTGTTGTTAATATGGAGCTGGTTCAGAGCTAGAGTAAGCAAGTATAAATGGAAAAACATGCAAAATCTGGTATGAAACGGCCGATGAAGTAAATAATTACGGCAACATTGTTTTCTTGTAACTGTTTGAGCATCAACACAGTCCCAATTGAATGGCTGATACAACATGATGAGGGGTGTGGACTAACTCTTTTTTTTCATTACAAGATGGTTATAAATGTGTGTTGCAGACATGCCACTGCACTGGGAATGGATCACATAATTCCTCTCCCACAGCATCACACATGTTGCAGTTTGATTTTGCACACAACTGTACAGGATGCTGTGGTGACTCAGCAGGGGTTTGAATCTCAGTGCCTGCAAGCCAATAAAAACAATTACTCCTTTCATCTTCTCCATGGTAGCTTTATACTTATATTGATCCACATTTCAAGCGCACTGTAATCCTACAGTATATCTTAGCGAGTGGCTGAAATCTAAACTACGAGAACCTTCTGTTAACATGCGTGGACTGAATTCAAAGTTTTAAATGAGTTTTAAGACTGGAATTGGTTTTCAGTAAAAGATACAAGATATTAGCTTTCTGTCTAAAAAAAAACTATGTTTTATTAAGTTGGTAGTAAATTTTCAAAACAGGAGAAATTCTTCATTAAACCAAAGTAACTGTTTGTTTCATTTGTTCCCATGATAATGGCAACATTAGCCGCTGGAAGGTGTCATAAATTCACTTTTTATCCAGCTTCAATCTACAATTTTATGATACCCTTTTTGGATTTTAGTCATTTTTAACAATATTAAACACACACACCCAAGTAACAACCTCCTGAAAAATGAACAGAGAGGAAATGCTAATGGGGTTAAGTTGAAAGTAATGCAATGCTAACTGTAAGCAGGTGATGAAGAAAATCTCATTTACACCTTGAGCAAGAGACAGTTCACTGCTAGAAATGAATACAGCCATGTCAAGTGGACATTATGGGTAACCATCCTGTCAATACAACAGAACCAGAATAGCGTATAAAACTGCTTTGTAAACACTTATTTTTCTATATTTTGAAGATACAATAATGACATTGTGCTTTTTAAGAGAAAATATTCCGTACAAGTAATTAACAGTACTGCTATAGGCTACGCTTGCAGTCTTCTGTAGATGTGCACAGTCTTTCTGTTAATCACTCCTATTTCAATACAAGCCTCTCTGTTACTGTTCATTCAGAAAGCTTCACCAGCTGGTCAGGGAATAACAGGGGACTTGACAATACACAACATGAGTCATCAGCCATGGTTAAAGTACAACCATTCAATAACATGTTACATTCATGAGGGCAACAATGTGACTTAAACTGATTTTTTTTTTCCAACTTTAAATATAAACTTGTGTTAAAATTACAGTACTTATCGTGTATGCTGCTCAATTAATTAGTAAGAGTATATTTAAACAGGTGATTATCACAGATAAATACTGCAGTGTTACTGGATATTAATTTTTAATCACTCTCACAACACAAGGGACACTGCAATAATAAAACAAAACAAAAACAACTTCAATAATATTCCCATCATTGCCTCTGTAGCATAATATTCGAGGATCCATTCATAACTGCACTGTACTTAAGACTGCCTGAACTACAACCATTGAGCAAGCCAGTTGCTAGGAGCTGCAGGAAAAAAAGGATCATAATCTATCTTTGTTTCTATTCTCCAAGAAAGAGCCTTTACTAAAAGACAGCTCGTTCTCTGGGGGTTTCATTTACATCTCACAGTACCGACATCCACCTGTTCCACCTTAATATGATGTGAACACCCACTCGAATGAATCGGAGCGTACTCTCCATTCAGTGACCAAGCAACAGTGAAGCAGCAGCCACTGTTGCTCGGTCAGTATCTGTTTCAAAACAGAACCAGGAAAGATTTAACCGCGGCGAAACTAACAGCACTCAATCCAGCACAGGCTAAACACAGCACATCCCTGCCATTCTCTGACAAAACAGTTAGCAGCTTGTATGCTTACCGTGTAAAGCCCAATCCTGCACAAGGCAAGGGAGAGCTGCATGTGCTCCGACATTGTGCTCAGGAACAAGCGTAACCCCCGGCAACAAACAACCCAAGCCTCTGGAGTAAGTGAATGGATGGAGGAGGATCAGGAGTAGCTGAGCACAACAGTGTCAGGTCAACAACATGAGTCCAGCCCTTCACCGTCTCACTGTCAGCAGCCCTTATCCACAAGCCATTTCTTTTTAAATCTGAGCTTTACAGAGAGATTGTGTGAGGGTGTCGATGATCATGATTGAAGGCTTGTGTTTACCACCCGTGTTCATTCATAGAAAGATAAAAAACTATTGCCTCAAGGATTAGCGGACAGACACAGGCTTGAGATTAGTTTGTGAGGATCTCTCTCTCTCCTCAAAGATTAAGAGCTCAGTGGCAACTAGGGATCCAGAATGAGACTACAAATTGGATTAGTCACCATTACCAACCCACACACTATGCCAAACCTGTACACATAGCTGCACGAAA
Source organism: Datnioides undecimradiatus (assembly GCA_008933995.1). Lineage (NCBI taxonomy): Eukaryota > Metazoa > Chordata > Actinopteri > Lobotiformes > Datnioididae > Datnioides > Datnioides undecimradiatus. The sequence continues at coordinate 10,060,773 of WARS01000015.1, forward strand.
TATGAAAACCATTGCTGTCTATACATGGAGGAGGATGAAGGGATCGACCACTTGAGCTTACAGCGGTCGTGGGGATTTCATTTCTGTTGTGGGACACTTTGTCAGAAGTCGGTGTGCTCAGGGAGAACTGTGAGTCATGTTCAAATAGCTTGTTTTGGTCAACTTAGCCGTGCAGTAATAGTTGCTGCCACCATCTGCTGACACGCTGTCGATATAATACAGAGTGCTCAGCTGTCAAACAGTAATTGTCTTGTTGTGCATGAAACTGCCAACAGGTAGCCTAAAATTCTATGTATTCGTTTTTTTTAATTATGCAAACATCAAGCTAATCTGTGCAACAGAGAATGAAGCTAAAAACTACTTTTAATGTTGTATACTGTACAGTTTGAACAGCAGATGTCTTCTTTTGTTATACAACATGTACATCACAAATTCTAACAGGTAGTTTATTCAGTCTGGTTGCAGGGCAGCCATAGGCTTTCTGATGGAAGTCTTGAGTCCCTGATAAAGCCCTGCTTATCAAAATGCATATGCTTATAGCTTTTATGGACCCACTCTACAACTCTCTCTAACAGCTAAAATAAAGGCAGAATAATAAACCGTTGACAACAAATCCCTCCACCTCTCCATGTCCTTCATGTTTGTTTTTCTACTGAGGAACAGTGATGAGAGTGGTTATACCCTGAGAGAAAGTAAAGGAAATGAAAAGCAATAAAAAGCATGAAATCAGCTCACTAATGCCTCTTTAGCTCAATGGTCCATCAACATATCTGGATGCATATAAAAATGGACGCAAAGTGCATGTGCTTGATGGTGATCATAACGTTATGAAATCCCATAAATATTCTCTGATCTCCAACAGAAACATGGATGTCGCTCAAGCACAGAGATGCTGACTCACTAGCACTCTCCACAGACACAAGGGAATCACTGCAATGAGATAGCCAGCAGACACAAAAACCTGGTTGACATACTGCTGGCAGGTTAAATTCAGGGACAGGGGTTGAGGAATGCTGCTGTGTTCTGACAGGTATTTAACATCCAGCTGGAGGCTTTCAGTAACAAGACATGTTTCAGTAACTGGGGCCAGCCTGACCAAACTTAAAGTAAATGTCAAATCACATTCTTTCAGACTGAAACCTGATTAAAGCTACTCTTGGCAAAGAATGTAAATGATTAGCCTTATAGCCATCCACATATAATAAAGCACACAAAAACTGTGCAAGTCTGTCTGTGCTCTTATCTGCATACAATAGCCTAAGTCGTTTTGTTTGCCTCTGAAAGGAGTTTGGCGGAGACCTCTGCCAACACCAGTGAGGTGTGGAACACGGTCAGATAGAGGACAAAACTGGGAGGAAAAGTAACACCAGCCTCGTATTCCATAGGCCAACAAGCTGGATTCATAGGCTGCCAAGAACTTCCCATCAGCTTTCTTTCCCCTGAGCTCAGTGTTGAGATGTCAATCTGCTTCAGCCTGCTGTGTGCCCTTGAATAAGAGATCTGCTTTGAAATACTGTTGGTCGGCCCAAACACATGATTGATTGGATCATTTATTTCTATGAGGTGAGATCGTCATGCTGACAGGATGAGTATTAGGGTGTCTTAGCCTGAGACCTGTGTTGTATGCCATGCCTTTCTCTTTCCTTCCTTTCACTCATTTCCTCTCTGCCTTTCTAATATCTGCTATTGATTACCACAAAAACATAAAAAAGTATCTTTAAAAAAACTTGTTTTAACCTTTTATTCCAAATGCTGCCAGTGTTACTAAGTAATGAGTGGAACATAAACATCCTCTGCTAACTCTTACTTTTGTAAGATAGTGCTATCAAATACTAAAAGTCTTCCAGAGGAGCAGATGTCACATTTCAAACGTATCATTTTTAGCATGTTTACTCATTACGGGAATGTGTCTTTCATACAAAGCACATTTAAAGTTTTAGGTTGTGGTTGGTTACTTTGTCCAAATTTATTCTGAATTACGAAAAAAAAAAAAAAAAACAGTGATTACAGTGATTACAAACTGTAATCCTGATGTCCCAAGATTTACAATGCTGTCCAACACAGGTTTTCTGTGTGACAGCTACAGATGTCCCAAGGATACCTTCACATGCTCAATTAAAATATTTTCATCCTGCCCTAACAGGAGATTGTATAAAACAAAAACATCTAAAAACATCTTTGGTGACAGAGTTTGTGGACTATGATGCTTATCTTGCAAAAAGAATCATGCGTGGTAACGTTTTACTCACGATAGAGCTTATTAACAGAAAAAAAAAAATCCATCACAATAGCTTCATCCATTCGCCAAACCAGGTGACATTTTAAAAGTTTTAATGCTGTTTCAATCTAAATACAACAACTGCACAAAAAGGAGACAAAGCAAACAGGTGGCGGGTAGCTCGGGTAATCATTTTAAACTAACTGAAAACAGGTGTCCGTCCACTTTGGCCCTACGAAACTATTAATAGTAAGGATAGCTGATTAACTGCCTTCTCAGTCAAAGTCTGTGGTATAACCGCTGTCTAAAATATTTTCTCATTTCAGAAATATGGAAAAAAAATACAAAAAGGGTCCAGCAACTCCACAAAAACTGTATGAGTATTAGCCCACTATTTTACACAAGGCAAAGGGAACTGCAAATTCATTTAGGATTGGTTTTCAGAAACAAATTCACAGATCCAAAACTTGAATGTTTAGAAACAAAATACATACAGGACAGTGAACTGAACAAAACGGTCTCACTGAATTTTTGAAAAACATATTTACTTTCTTATTTGCTAAATTGCCCTCCTGCTTGTCCTTTCTGAACACCAGCTGGATGAGTGGGGGAGTGATCCAACCTATTAGCAGAGGAAGCTCTATTCAGATATCTGCCACACCCATCATTACCATATGGTTTGAGGTCACTGTCTGGTGGTTGTTGTCACTGAATGTTTTTCATAAGTTAAATTCCACCAAAACTCTACTGTTTTTTCTACACCAGACAAAATGTTTGGATCGTTGAATTTTATTGGGAGAATTTGCTTTTACAGATCCGGCTTCCTTTAGGGCAGAGCTACAAAAATGACCTGAATGTCAGTCCACCTGAGGGCTTAGCCATTCATGTGTAGCAGAAATAAATAGCTAGTCATACCTTTATTGAGGGCAAATCTTGTGTAAGATTAAAGAAATTGCCAAGTGGCTGTGAATTTGCCATTAGTGAGCACAAATTATGCAGTGAAACAGTCGCAGTATAAATATTACCATGCAACCATAACAGCATGTTATGGCCATAATAGTCAAAAAACAATATCTGCTACAGTAAAACCAAGGACAATGATGCTGCATGTTCTAAAAATGATAAATGCAGAAATTTCTTATATCCAAGATGTCCTGTTTGGCCAAGTCTGTAACAAGTTAGGAGTGAAGAGTTAGTCACACTGCAAACTTGTAACTTGGTAAGGTTTATATGATGCCAACAGCTAACACCAAATTCCTCTGTCAGTGCTGCTGTTTTGTGTGGCCTTTTTTAACACTATGCTGACCATGCAGGAGTAGACCTCCACTATACTCCAGTGCCTAGCTGAAACACTATCCATAGGCCAGATCTCTACTACAGTCATAATGCAAACCACAGTTATTACTCTGCAGTGTGCAACAATTACGTGCTTCGTTTCCTGTTCATCCCAGATACTTCATTTTTAAGCCCTACCTGTTCTAAAACCTTACATGAAGGCATGCATAAGCCTTGCACAGTTTAGCAAAGGTTTAGTGACAAGTTCCTATTGATTTATAGGAAAGAGAGAGACATAGTTTTGGCCTAGGTTTTGTGCCAGGTCTCCAGTGTTTCACAGCAGGAAAGGAGGCCCTGCGCCTATTGAGTGCCTGACCTCTGAGGACAGCCAAGCACTCAGCTCCAACAGTCCACAGAGTTACAGCTGTGCTTTCCACAGAACACTGTTTGTCACAGAAAATCTTAAATCCTCAGGCAAGTAAGCCTTTCTCCTCTAAGTATGCACAGAGAGATTAAAACAAGGTCAAAACTGACCAGCACATATAGTCCGTGTTAGAAATTGTAGCTTGCTGGACTTGGCCTAAGGACGGAGAAGAGCGCTGGGGGTGAAATCAATTTCTGCCATTTCACATCACGAGTGTGCACTCCCATTCAAAACAACGCCTCTTCTGTTTACCTTTGATACCAAACACTTTTCATTAACATGTAACTGGGATTACAGAATAACTCATGTAAACTATGAACGCACCACTTTGCGCTGCTTTTGTTCTGCACAAGATTTGTTACTGCCAGGCCAGAGGCCACAGGCAAACTAGACATAGATCAATTTGTATTAACGACAGCACAACTGTTCTGGTGCCAGTTGCCAGATGGGACTTTGTAATCTTGACTCAAGAAACGTCTCAACCAAGCTCAAAGTTCCTTTTAGGTCTCACATCTTGGGAGGCCCATTATAAACAAGCTGATAACACTGGGTGGGCAAGTTCCTCTGCATTTCACACTGTCACTCTGTCCCCCTTGTGAAATGACAGGACAATGTCTGTGTACTATTTTTCTCTGACTTTATACAATCCCAGGGAAAGCCACCAGTTACAGCTTCCTCTCTATTGTTGCACGTTTTTAGTAGCACCCATCCTATCCCTACAATGTGGGCAAAGGTCCAAAAACCATAATCTCCCAGGCTAAAGCTGGCACAGTGATCTGGACAGTAATAATTGTTTTGGTCAGGTATTATAAATATGCAGGACACTAATATCTCACAGCGGTACAGTCAAAGTGTGTCACACTTCTAGTGACATCTTGACTCTAAAAAGTAGCTTAATCCAACACAGAGTGCAGCTTTATCCTAAGCAGTGATAGTGAGTTTTAGGGAAGACATCCTCGTGCCGCATGACATAGCTAACAGTACTTTAAGGGCGTAGCTAGTTAGCTGGTTATCGTGTTTCACATGTAAACAGATCGGGGTCTGGGTCAACCAGTTAGACCTTGCTCGCACAACACTGAGGCACACGCTAACGTTACAGGCTAACATTAGAGCTGACACATTAGCATAAAAATAACAACTGGCTCTACACCTCGTTGTTGATAATCACACACCTGAGTGACATCACTGTCTCACAGGGAGCCCAACTGGCAACACACCAAACGTTAGACCAGTCTTTGCTGGGAAAACCCACTATCACACCGTTTCGATTCACTTACTCACCAGATAATCCATGTACTATCGCTGACCAGTCACAGCAGCACGATCCCGTTTTTGCTTCAATGAGTCCCAAATTTGATGGGTTTGACCACACGTCGCTTTGTATTCCCCGCCTTTCGACAGCCACTGCTAAATAAAAACCAATCTTTGGTGGGTTTAAAAGCAGGATTTCTTCGCCGTCTTCTTCGCTAATATGAGCAGTTTCAGCACAGAAACGACCGAGTCTCCTTGTAACGACGAGGGCCGCCGGGTGCGTGTGATTTTTCTCAATAAGTAGCCCCTCGTCCACCGGCTGACTTTCAGTTTTTATCACAATTATCAGTTGAGTGTTTGGTTGAGGAAACTAGCGAAGCCTACAACGCTACGTCACGCACGTCGCCTTGCGCACGTAGCGTGGTCACATGACCAAACACATGGTGGCTATTTTCATTCTGAGGAGGAATCTCTTCTGAAACGGTCTTTTAATGAAATAGACTGTTCGGCGTTTTGAGCTGTTATTGATGAACAGCGGAAACGTGCATCAATATTATAATGCATAAATAATTCATGTGTTCTCACGATGATGATGATTATTGTTATTCATAGTAATAGTACATAATCTCTCCCACATTGCTGAATAGACCTTAACACGTCCCCAATCAGTGAAGTAACACCTACGATTACCACCAGTGTACCACAGTTTCAGTACAAAGCAGTAAATAGACACAACTTGGATGCAAATATATTTATAAAAACAACAATAAAACAGGTATTCAGAGTCAAAAACATACACAACGCAAGTGATAACGTGATAATAACACAGCGGTAATGAGGTAAGAACGTTTTACTTATATAATCAAATGTAAAGCAATTTACAGCAAATTGTATAAAACTATGGACAAACAAATTAAAAAGCAACAAGCACAAACAATCCAATACAATAAAAAAGGTTAAAAAAAAACAGTAATTAAAAAATAAAGCTTTTAGAAATAGTTTCCAACAAATTATTACATTTCTAACATCGGGATATCTAATTATCCCAAAATGTATTCACCACTAGGTGGCTCTGTACTGGACACAATTTCATGGTACAAATTTCCATTTTGAACTAGTAGAGCAACACCAAGCTGACGAATTTGACCTTGCTCCTACATATTCATGCAGTTGCAGTTTTCCACAGTATTATCAAGCTTGAAGTGGCGCAAAATGCAACAGCCTCTGACATCATACATTGCACAATACATAGTGAATGAAAGGGAATGACACAGTTCAGAGACTGGTTCCTGTAAATCACGTAAGGTTTATCACAGATGTTACAGACAGAAGAAGGTGGAGAAAGGAAAGGATGTGCATTTGTCAGAGGACTACAAAACCTTGTGATGTGCTAATGTGTATCAAGTGTCGGAACAGCTCTGGTGTCATCCTAGAGTTAGTTGCTGTACACTTCCAGTAACAACTGTGCTATTTTTCTCTAAAAGGAGCCACATTAAAATAAATCTAACTTACATTTAAGATGTGTGACTAACTTCATGGCACCCTGCAGGACAAAGTTTATCTGATTTACAACTCTCTTTGGACTTCAGGCCAGATAGGACCAAATTAACCAGAAAAAAATTTCGCAAGAATTATCTGGTGGGAAACAAACATGGAGCTCAGAAAAAGCAATTATGTGATATCATCCTGATTAGAGGAGCCGTATAAATCACAAGACTGCTAATGTGATGCAAGCTGCATACTGAAGTAATTCCTGTTCCCTGGAGACCACACTCCTCTTCAATATTTCATGTGCTGTGCTATAAAGGAATCTCCCTAAACACAGTTAAGTGGAAGTTGATGTGGATGGCCTAAGCATAGGTCTGACAGACATGGCGGATGCTGAGAAGACAAAACAAGACTTGTAGTATTCACTTTAATATGCAGAATATTGAAATATGTATTAATTGAACATAGTAGCATTGCCTTCTGCAGGATAACTAGCCCGGTCCAGTGTGAGAGGAGGGACCTCTGGTGGCCAGTAGTCAAATCTATGGTGGTTGAGGTGAGCAACAGTTTACATTACGTTCACTTAGAGGGGGCTTTTATCCAAAATGACTCACATTCTTTCCAACACGTTTGCACGCATGCACGCACACACACATACACACACATACACACACACATACACACACCAGAAGCGATTTGGAGTTCAGTGTCTTGCTCAAGGATATTTTACCATATGAGGAAGGTGGGGACCAAAGCTAATGTTAATAGCTGACTTGCTCCATCATCAGAGTTACAGGTGCCCCTGTGATTTAAACGATTTATATATTTTTTTTTTGTTAATATGGTTTTACCTGCAGTAACGGAAAGAATTCATAGGCATCCTCTCTGAAAGAAATACAAAAAGAGCCATAAGGGGGCAGTATCTACCAGAGTAAAGGGCACGCCATAGTTATCTGCATTGTTGTGTTGTTCATCCTTCCCAAAGGAAATGACCTGTTGACAAGATGTCAACAAAACACATCGTGGGTGGTTTAGGGTGTGCCTATCTACCCCCGAGTAAATAAAAATGATTACTCTGAGACATAATAAACAAGCAAAATTCAGTTAATGTAATTTTTGGAGTATACCAGTTTATATTTAAAGAAAAAAAGATTGATTACAGGATTGTGTGTTATTTCTATGGTCTAGAATTACAACTGGTATTTGTAAACATGTGCAGGTCACCAGAGAGCTCATTGTAGTCAGAGGACAACTATTTAAAATACCGATCTGCCAATAAAATCCTCATACAAATACTGCAATTTTAATGCTCTAAAAAGATTAGAGGGACTCAGTGTTTTACACTACATACTATGCTGCATATAGTTCATGGGACACTAAAATGCTCAATTCAGAGCAATGGCTATGAGTTATTTAACAGCTCCATAAGACAGGTTTCATTGCAGGTTTTACAGTCTACCAGCCCTGAAGCTCTTGAAATATCCTCAGTGCAGCATTAAACCATTAAAGTGGATTTCTAAGCTATTCTATCGAAGTGATCAAACTAAACTTAATCAGTATAAAAATACACTCTAAGGACCAGTGGCTAGTGTAAGAGACACCTTCACTCTGCAATTTCCAGTGCATGTTCTTTGAAGCTGTCCATTTAAGTTGCATCACACGTTGCTGATCCATACATAACTATGAGATATTGGCTACGGAACTAATATAACCTAAACTTCAGGATTTAGGGAAATATTTGCAAAAATGATCAGGTCGTTCCTGTTAATTACAAGCAAGATTTGATTAACAAACAATGTATTGTCAAAAAAAATGCTTTTGTGGGACAATAAAGATGTGAACAGAATTCTTTTCAAATAATCAGTTGCTGGGTATAAAAAAAACTCTCATCTGCCACACACAAGTAAGGATTACTGATTGTGTATCCTTTGTATTGGTGAATGATGAGAGACTAAAACAGGGTAAGGTCATTTAGCCATTTCTGTTTTAGACAATATAAGTGCCTGCTTTAATAAACAATATATTAATTAATGTATTAATCTTTAGATTCGTGATGGATAAATAATTCATGGTATATAACATTAGACTGAAAAAGAGCCATACAGAAATTGATTTTGCTGCTCTGTCCTGAATTAAAATGTGTTGAATCATCATATTAGGAACCAGTCAGTGTTGGACGTCAGCATTTTTCAGATGACATTCCTTCCAGATGATGACAAAGGTTGGCAAGATCCCAGGTTAACCTGACATCCAGTCTACCATTCAGATTAGTTGCATTCTTATTCATGTCAGTAGTGAATTGGCCTCACATTTGTAATACTCCACATTGATGTTCACATGTTTTAAATTTTTTTTTCAAAGAAGAGAAGAGAGAGATGTTTCCCGTAAGAAGTGAGTTTAAGAATGTGCTGTTCATTTTCTGATTATTAACATGTGATACTCAGCTAAATAAAACATCGAAACTGAGTGGTTTTCTGACAGATTTTTACTCCATATACATTAATCAATATGAATTAAATAAAGGTTTTGTCACTTTTCCAACCAGACAACAGAATAGGACAACACCAAACTTTTTTGATGTAAACTTTGCTGTCACTTGTGACAGTGAAACAATATCTTACGCATATATTTTATAGTCTCACAATCTTCCGTATGCATAGTCTTAATCTGAAAAGTAATTAGAAAGTATAGTGAATTGTATATTATCAGTAAAAACATTTTGCCTCTGAAATGTAGTGAAGTATACATATTTGTTGGCATAAAATGAAAATTGAACTGCAAGTATCTAACAATTGTTGCCTACATTTTCTGTGTATATCTATGTTTCCATGTGTATTAAGTTTTAGCTCTGACAAGACTTCTTATCCATAAAAGCCACGTCAGCCTTGAAGTTTGTTTACATTCAGTACATGCTATTACCTTGCACTATTTGTTTACAATCTACGGAAACACTTAAAGGAAGACACTGAATGTATCTTTGTTCAGCTTTGTTGTTTTTAGCTGCATGTCTTTTTCTTTTTTCCTGTAAATTGTCTGAGATATGTGTTTTGGGGAGACATAAAGCTCTCAACAATCTGGAGGAGCCTTACTGTGGCGCTCACAGGCGTTTGATTTGTGTTGTCTGGGAGGATTGCAGCATCTTGTAGCTCCGCCCTCGATTATTCAGCCTGCTCGACGTGCGGTTGCTGCGCAGCGCGTGAAGGCAGAAGCTTCCAACACTGAGCGGAGGGAGACCAGAGGAGCACAGACTGGTGTTGTTTTAGCAGAAAGTACCTTCGCCTCAGTTTCAGACACGCTGCAGCCTGTGGGTTTAAACCACCGAGTTTCCTCTCAGTTCTGACCAAGAAGAGTGAGCAGCTCGGAAACGGATATAAATTGGACATATCGCTTACTGTGAGAAGTTTTCTGCGTGGAGTTTCAAGAGTAGTTTCGGGTGGGCTGACTGAGCTAGCCTGGCTGCCCGCTGCGACTCACTCCTGCCCCGGTCAGCCAGCCATAAACTAGCCCGCTGCCCTGGTCCTCCTCCAGCTGTGGTGAATCATGGCGCTCAGAGCCAGGGCGCTGTACGACTTCAACTCTGAAAACCCAGGGGAGGTGTCGGTGAAGGAGAACGAGATCCTAACTTTGTACAGCGAGCAGGACATTGACGGCTGGTTTGAGGGGGCGAACAGCAAAGGGGAGAGGGGACTGTTCCCCGCTTCCTACGTGGAGATCCTGAGAAACGACGCCGCCTCCACCGTCAACAACAACAGCTGCAGCACATCTGGGGACACTTACCCGGACTCCCGATACGCAAACATCCCATCCGGAGGTTTTGACGGCTCTTACAAGCCGCAGAATAAAGTTGAGAACTTTTCAAAATCGTCCTCGCCTGGTTTCACCACTTTCACACAGCAGCAGCAGCATCCGCAGCAGCAGCAGCAGCAGCATGGCTATCATCAGCCCAGTCAAGGGAGCGACGATGACTGGGATGATGACTGGGATGACAGCTCGACTGTGGCAGACGAGCCAGGGACTGTAGGAGGAAGGTATCATGACTTTGAAGGCAACGGACCATCCACTTATAGGGTGTCCACATCCTCAATGTCAAGAGGAAATGCACAGCAGGCAAAGAGCTCTGCCACGGTCAGTCGAAACCTGAACAGGTTTTCAACCTTTGTGAAGTCAGGAGGAGAGGCATTTGTGCTTGGGGAGGCAGCAGGCTTTGTGAAGGATGGGGACAAGATCTGTGTGGTGATGGGTCAGTATGGTCCCGAGTGGCAGGAGAACCCGTATCCATTCACTTGCACTATTGATGACCCCACCAAACAGACCAAGTTCAAGGGAATGAAAAGCTACATCTCCTATAAGCTGACGCCCACACACACACAGAACCAGGTGAACAGGAGGTATAAGCACTTTGACTGGCTGTACGCTCGGCTGGTAGAGAAATTTCCTGTCATCTCAGTGCCACACATCCCAGAGAAGCAGGCCACTGGGCGTTTTGAGGAGGACTTCATCTCCAAGAGGAGGAAGGGCCTCATATGGTGGATGAACCACATGACCAGCCACCCTGTCCTGGCCAGGTGTGATGTTTTCCAGCACTTCCTCACCTGCAACAGCACAGACGAGAAGGCCTGGAAGCAAGGGAAGAGGAAGGCAGAGAAGGACGAGATGGTTGGAGCCAACTTTTTCCTCACGATCAGCCCACCCGCAGCCCCCCTTGACTTCCAGGAGGTAGAGAGTAAAATAGATGGATTCAAGACGTTTAGCAAGAGGATGGACGACAGCACCCTGCAGCTCAACGCCACCGTCAGCGAGTTTGCCCGCAAGCAGATCAGTGGTTTTAAGAAGGAGTATCAGAAAATGGGGATGTCATTCAAGTTCCTCAGCCAAGCCTTTGAAATGGACCAGCAGTCGTACTCTGCTGGACTCAACCAGGCTCTCTCCTTCACTGGGGAGGCATACGAAGCCATTGGAGAGTATTTTGCTGAGCAGCCCAGCAAGGATCTGGACCCAATCATGGATTTGTTATGTCTTTACCAAGGACACCTGGCTAACTACCCAGACATCATCCATGTCCAGAAAGGTAAAATAACAACACTGTCACAAAGATTTAATACATTTAAGACTAAGCTCTGCTCTCAGCAGCCAAATTAATTTGATGTCTCTAGATTCATGACAGCCTCTTCTACACTATTAATAACTATAACTGAAAAACAAAAGACAAAAATATTAAAGATATACAGACAGCATGACCCCAAAACTAAACAAGTCAAACCCCACGACAACACTAAAATGTTTCATAGTGTTCCAGTCTATTTAAAGTTTACACTACATGTATAACATTAAACTGTATGGTACCTGATTGTATCTGATTTTCCAACTTCACTTTCTTCTATGAGTTTGGCTGAGGCACAGTCACAAGGTTTAAAGTAAAGAAATATGTTTGTTGGCTGCGAAAGATAAACCACCAAATTGTTCTTCAGGCAGATTTAATTGTTAGACTTGTCAACAGCGAACACCCGCTGGGTTACAACTTTAGCTTATGTCTCTGCAAAACAAATAAGCCGTGTTTGCATTTGGATATTGGTTCACATGCTTCTGCCTCCTCTATGCCTTACCTGCTGAAATGGGCGGCAGCTGTCTGGCCATGTTTGATTTTCCATCACAGATAAAGTATTATAGATTAATGCTCTGGAGATGGAGATTGTCCTACCTGGCTCATTCGATCACAACACTGACACAAAATAAGATTTGCAGTTGAATCCTCCGTAAATGATTGTCCACACATATTGTCGTCTTTGCACAGAGAGTCAATGTTAGACTAAACTAGGCCGTCCTCCTACATGACCCATAACCCAATGATTGTTCTCATTGTGTTACAAAATGTCTCTCTCATGAGTACCAATACTGTTACACAAGAGCCACAGCATTGTATCACTTGTGTTTAGAGGGAGGCTCTGGCTGCTGTTAACCATATGTGACACTGTGGCACAATTGCATCCATCTGAAGGGAAAGAGAAAATGTAGAAGACACGATTAACTCAAACCAAACTGCTCCTCCTCTATGTGGGTTACACCTGACAGGCTGCTTTCTGAACATTTACATGTGTGTCTTTGTTTGCTTTCATTGAGTAGATCTCCCTTTAAATCATATGAAGTGTAAATCTGCACAGTTTCTGACAACAGAAAACTGAAACACCTGAAACAGGGCTACGTAGGACACCATATAGGACATGGGCCTGTATGCACTTGCCAACATTAGAGGATGATGTGAACTAATCCTTCTCATTCCATGCATTATGACCAGCGTCAGTGCTTTACCTTACTAAAATCACATGATTCTCAGGATCAGTGTGGGAAAATAATCTTTTCATCTACCACTCAGACTCCCCTGTGGTGTCCAGTATTTAATTTACCAGGTACATGGATCCAAAAAAAGACTTTACAGCTATAATTCACTAAAATGACATGATAGAGAAATGAGTTAAGTTTCGCTGCTGACCTGCATTAACTCCTTATCTTGACTGTGCACATCGCGCTTATCATTTGGCTTCCCCAACAAACACTGGGCCCATTCACTCCACAATAGACGACACTGGGGAAACAGGACAGACAGTGTTTAGGCTGCAGTGGGACACAAACTTCACAGTCAGCTCAAATCAAGTTTGCCACGTAGCCCGCATGCAGCCCAAATAAGGTGACACAGCCGTTTACGCAGTCTGGTGCGATAAGCCTCAAGCTAATTCCTCAGATAAGAAACTCCTGATTTGATAGCACACGTGGAGGACCTTGCCGCAGGCGCGACGTTGAGAACAGATGAAGTGAAACAGGGCTTCACTGCACTGGTGGACTGAAAACAACTGACGGGAAAGCCAGGGCATGCAGCAGATGAAAGGAGAGCCGTGTGCAGCATAATGAATCCAAAATTACTTCTGATCTCATCTTGTTTTTAGTGGACTGAGGCTGTTTAGCTTCTCTGTTTATTTTGAGTCCAGTTTAACCAGGTTTTTTTTCCATGCCTGCATTCCTCCTCCTTTTAATCATTATGAAAGTGAAGAAGCCTTTCCTAATGTCTGTTGATCGGAAAAGACAAAAATTCTGTTTTTGGTCTAACGGCTAATACTGCAAGGCCTGTTAGTCTGTAGTCTGCCTGTGCGTGCAACAGGCCATAAACAAGCCACGTGGTCGTGACAGTGATATATAGAAAGAATTAATGTACATGCATTACATTAAATACAGTAGTGCACACATTTGTGACGTCTGAATGGCTGCTTGTTAGTCAAATTGCCTACATGTTCCTAGGGAGTGTGAAATGCAAATGCCCTCTGTGAAAGCAGTTGACATCAACACTTGTCACAAGTCTACTTGTGTTGTCTACTCACCTAGAAGCTCTTGTGGAACCACCCGGCACTCAACAACAGTTAATACTGCAAGGAAATGATTGTAATTAGGGAGAAAGGTATGTGATGAAATAGGTTTGGTTTTAATTAACACTGATAGGTTACATTGTACTGGCATATGATTGTATGAGGACAATACGGTGCAGTAACAAACATGTTCTGCATTTTGTCTCGCCCTGTCTCTGCCTTTCCGTCAGTCTGTCATATACAGTATTTAACAAAACCCTTCCCTCTCCATCCCAATGCACGTCTGCCCTGTCTGTCTCTGTTTTTTTTAATACGCCTTTCCTGATAAACGTGTGCAGGAAATGTTCACAAGTGCTGTTCTCCTATTGTGAATGAGGTTTATTGCTGTCCTCTCCCCGGGTAGACACCTGAAGAGAGGCTAGGCCACATCCTTTGTTGTCATAAACCAGAGTGCACATATCCGCAGTACAAGTGGTCACGCACGCAAGTCATCACATCTATTGCCATTGCAAAGCATAGGTGCAGCTTTAAACAAGGTTTGAAATCCAACAGAGGGTCTGATAGGGGCCTCAGCAGCTTTAAAACTACAGATTTGACCTAATAAACTTGGTCATTACCCCTTTTTAAGTGGTTCTCTCCTGAGGTGGTCTGGACGTCGTATCACTGCTCTCTTCAGGAGAAACCTGTCAAAACATTGCATGTCAGCCTTATCAACAGCTCAATTCCTTTTTTAGCTCCCTATATCTGTCTCCATGGAAGTGACCAGTGAAATGTGAGCTTTCCCACAGAGGGACACATCACCCTATTGATCTCCACCTCCTCAGGGCCCCCATTAGCCATTAGTGTGGAGTTAGCCGGGGACAGTGATATCATATCTTTTATTTTTGTCCAAGTGTAATATTGTGGCCCTGACAGCTTTAGGTCCACCATACAGTATATTGTGGCCTAAAAATGGTCTGGCTGCTTATGTAGAGGTGAAAGCACACGTTTCTGTCTGTTTGTTTGTTATCACATCTCACGTCCGCTGCCAAGTGAATCGCCTAATCTTTCCTACTTCTCAGAGGATAAACTTACTGTGAACTTCAGAACACCACGTTTATCACTTTTGCTAAAATAAACAGAGCACCACCCACTTCTACTGCAAGCTTGCAAATAATGTTTTTAATGAGTACAGTTTTTATCAAGCCGTTTTCAGGAAGGGACGCACACTGATGAACTTCAATGATCTGTAGTAGCAGAGACGACATTCACACCATAAATCCAGCAGTAGAGAAATGTAAGCTAAAGGCTGTCTGTGATGAATTAAGGTTAACTTTGTAAGTAATTAAACTGGAGGAATGCTGCTTGGCTTGGCCTACTTTATCTCTGTTTTGACTGTATTTATGAGCTCTGTTTATGGGGCTAATTTTATCTATTCAGCACATCATTAAGAGCTGTACTTTGCCTGATGTTGTCACTGTTTTATTACTAGAACTGCTCTTTGTAAAGCACTGCTTTACAAAGACATTGGGTTTTTCCGCTGAGTCAGCCTTTCAGGCGGCGCTCCTTCTGCGCAAACGTTACAGGTCAGTCTGTTGTATTGTTTCAGGACATTTAAATGTCCTCCAAAGCATAAATGGATGACCGGGGCGCGGGGAGTGATGAGATGGGGATTGCCGCTGGTTGTTCAGGTCACAGGCTCGCAGTAGCTCGGTGTTGTGTAACCAGGGATTACATAAGAGCTGAAGCTGCAGCCTCCAGTGAGTCCAGGAGGGCTCAGTGCCACCTTTCTGCACCCAGCAAAGGATTTCTTCAGAGGCGTTCATCAGGATCTTTTTTTATTTATACTGTGACACTAAAACATGATATAAACCTCATTAATCGCTGTAGGTGATGCTGGGGTCAAACCAGTAGCACCATATCTTGAATCTCCATAGGTGTGTTTTACTTAAGAGCATTATGTAGCTCAGTTTAAGGGTAACGTCCAGTAAGTCACTTGGTAGCAAAACCGTGGGAAAGCAAATAGGCAACAGCAAGACATCAACGTGACCTAATAACCCAAAAGAGGGTTTATTGTGATGAAATCTGGTTTTCATATATTTATGTTTATTTATGTTGTATTTATGTGCAGGAAAACCCCATAAATAAAGTTCCTTCACTCCAGATGGTTGTACCAACAGGTTTGGTGAATCATCAAACTTCACCTGTAGAAGAGTGATCCTGCACACTGTTGACCCTTTATGACAGTCATTTAAATATCTTCAGGCTTTGTTCTGTTGCTCTGACAAAACAAATAGCATTTAGACCTGGTATGTCGGCGATTGTGTTGGGCCTTATTAGGTATTTATTGGAATTTTGCAGACTAAACAATTAAGAGAATATTTAGCAGATTAATCAAAAATGAATCTAATCTATAGCCGAGTGTTTACAGGCTATTTGTGTTTATTGACTGCAGGCCTGCTGAGTCCACTTGCTGCAGCTCTTAAAATGATGTGCTTCTGTATATTTCAGTTTGCTGACACCATTCTCTGTGACTGAACTCTTGCCTTTCTCATAAAGTCTCCATGGTAACAATTATTCCTCCTTCGTGCATTAGTGGGCTTTTAAAAACGCAGGAAGCCAGAGACCTTTAAGGTACAGCAGTAAACCACCTTTGGGACTGGCATTTAAGTCTTTGGACAGCTGTGTTTGCCCCCGTCTCTCTCTTTTCCACACTGTCTCTGTTCCCTTGTTATCTTTGACTCTCTTGCTGTCATGTTCAGTCTGTTGTGCACTACAGGACTTTCAAAGATTTGGGTTAAACTGCAGCAAAGGGAACTACAGCCAGAAGGCAAATTGGGCTGCTTTTTTGGGGGGAAGGGCATAGAGATATCTTTTTGGGGGGATTTTGTTACCAGATCTCTTTCCTCTGTGTGCTGTAAAGTATATATCCTTACATGAGTGTTTGTGTGTTATAAAGTAAAAGTTAGACATAGAAGCATCCAAGAGTAGACAGTCGACAAAAGAGTGCACGGTTGGTAAGTCAGTAAGTCTTCTGTGGTCTTTTCAGGAAACAAGGATGCTGACTTTGACCAGAGTGCTGGTGACTAAGCTCACATAATGACTTGAAAATCCCATGACAGGAAGTGTTGCGAGCTTTAAGAGCACAAATCTCATCTTAACAAAACCAACACTGAGAGATGACATTGTCCGTCTGCAGACACTCATCTTACTACATGTTAACTGCGTCATTTTGGGTGGTTTCAACATGCTAATTATCATCATACCTACAAAGTACGACAACAATGGGTGCTGTGTTTCGCAGTTTTGAGCAAACCAATGTTTCTGCCACAAAATAACTAAAACTGCAAGTTTCATCATAAAAAACAGTTAGGGTTACAGTTCTGGTTATTTTCATAATCAGGTAATATGCAAATTATCTCCGATCAATCATTCAGTCTGTTGCATGTCAGTGTCTAAAAACTAAGACACAAGGTTCTCAAACATCGAACACGGAGAAAACTGGTACCTGAAACACAGAGAAGCAGCAACACCACTGGTATTTCCTGACCACCTACACCAGAATATCACAAGAGCTGCAAAGTTAGTTGGGAAACCCCTCTTTCACAAATCAAATCCAGTTACAAACCAGAGAATCAGTTTTGACAGAAACAAACACTAGGAAATGATGTAAGCATCTATACAATAGCATTCGTGCCACAACCCATGAATGTCCTCCTCATTAATGTCTCTTTGATCTCAGTCATGTAAACTTTTTTTTGAAGTAGTCAGATCAGACAGAAGGTCATATGCTGCCAGTTTCTCTTTCGCTTAAACTTGACACTTATTGCTCATGACATTTCTTCCTTTACTCGGTCAGAAAATGTCAGCAGTTTGATAAGTCATCTGTCATGAGCTCCTGGTGTTTTGACCCGGCCTTCTGCTCCCATCGAGCCATCTGCCTGGCTAATTTTCTTGTTTTGGGCACCAGTATGGCTGCTGGCTTATTCTGCAGTGAGCAAAAGTTGGCAGGGTTTTTTTTTTTTTGTTGTTGTTGGTTTTTTTTTAAGGAAGCAGCAGCAAGGACAGTTCATATGTGTCAAAATGGGACATCTGAAAACCACCATGACTCAATCTTCATCTGCCACAAGAGTCCACCACAGTGACGACCGCAAGTAGCTCTTCCTGGCAGAGAGGAACCTCAGGGCTGTTGCACTCTCAGTATCAGTTTGATATGCTGGATTTTTATTTCACATGGTATAATTCACAATTATTGTAGTTTTTTCACATTTACCTGTAATGGTCAAAGCCTGTTCCAGCCACTAAAAAAAAGAGCAATTACAATTCATAGGTAACCAAAAAAAGGTCAATGATGACGTATCAGGAAGTTTGAATGTCAGTCAAAATTCCCTCAAAGGTTGAAACTTAATTAAAATGTGTTTTGATAGTAATATCTAATAGAATTGATGTGAAAGGATCTGAAAATGTCAAGCTACAATTGACCCAACTGACTTCGACTGCTCCGCAAGTGAAGGATGCTGCTCTTGTACATTTAACTCAGAATTCATAGTAAATTTTAAAATCAATTCGCCCTGAGCTTAACCAAAGCTCTTTTTTTACCAGAAATAAGAAATGTTGCCAGAGGATTTTGTCATCCTTTGCTAACTAAAGCTGACTAACTTCATCCCTGTAAAAACACTCATACATTATCTGTAAAAGATGTCTTTTGATATTTTTGTGATGGCTGCATACATGATATTGTGCTAAACAAGTGAGGCTAACACTGCTTGCCCTGGCAGTGAGTCAGCACCCTCATCCGTAGATGATCTTTGTAGATGAAATGACAATAAAGAAACAGCATTGGTCATTCCTGACAGTCTAAGAAAGAATGGTAAGATCAGACTCTTGTTTCATGTTGTGCTTTCAGAGTTTATTCTCACCGTTATCCAATAAAGACCAGGACAGAGCTTCTAACTGACAGCATCCAGGATCAGCTTCCACTGAAAACATTGTTTAATCCTTTCTACTGTTCTACAGTGTCATTTGGCAGATGCTTATATCCAAAGCAACATACATAGAAAATCCATCCCTTTCTCTTTTGAGAGTGTGTTTACTCTTTGTATACACAGTATCTCTTATTGTTGAGGCCTCCATCATCCCTTTATCTTTGCAAATTGATATCCAAAGCTTGATGGGTCTGCTGTACCTAGCTACTGTTGCTAAGCTAATATTGGACAATATTTGTTCAAGGGAGGAGTTTATTAGATGCTAAATGGCTTGGCCATGACATCAACAATAAAGAATAGCAAAAACTTACAAAACAAGGCATATTCACATTTGGTTGGCAGCTGTGTTGTGTTCATTTGATGTATGTCCTTGAACTTGCCCAGTGTTGTTGGTAGATGGTATCACTCTGCCAGCAACATCCCCTTAAATGGTTGTTTAGAAAAGACCTTTGAAGTGACTTAGTGTAATAGATATTTTTTACAGTCAAGCCCCCTGACATTCTCCAACTATAGACACAGATGTGGTTCTCAGAGAGTTTGGAAAAAACTGCTCAACAGACTATTTTTGGCCATTTCCTTGAAGTTATGAATTTACTGTCAAGCTGTGCTCTTGAATCTTAATAGCAAAGACTGTTGGACTGTTAATTAACTTTGCAGAGAAAGGGTCTGGCAGTTCAATATCTGTTTGACATTTTAAATGTTAGGTTTAAGAAAATAAGTCTGGAAGTGTTGAAAGCTTTGCCTCTGTGTGGGCATTTTTCCCACACTGCTTAAAATTGTATCTGGATGTTTTCCCTTTTGAATGATAAATAAATGGTCTGGGCATTTTCCATTTTGTCTCATAAAAATGAACACAATAACAATGTGAACGCTGATGAAAAAATTAATCCTGATTATAATTTATTGACTTTTGTGTCCCCAAACAGGAGCCCTGACGAAGGTGAAAGAGAGCCAGAAGCACGTGGAGGAGGGTAAGATGGACCGGGCGCAGGCGGAAGGCATCAACGAGCGCTGCAACATCATCTCGTGCGCCACACTGGCTGAGATCCAGCACTTCCACCAGATCCGCGTGCGCGACTTCAAGGCCCAGATGCAGCAGTACCTACAGCAGCAGATCGCCTTCTTCCAGAAAATCACAGGCAAGCTAGAGGAGGCTCTGCAGAAATATGACAACGCATAAAAGATCGCTTCTCTCAGCCAGTCGGTTTAGACCTTGGTGATCCATGGCCATGCACCTCCCTCGGCCAGCCAGTGGAGTTTTGGCAAACAGCAGCCGGCACCACATACTGCTGAATGCTGTTCATCCAGCAGGGAGGGACATTCAAGGAGAATACTCCAGTAATAATGACATTTCTACCAAATCCAGGTTTCCGTGTGCGTTGGCCACATATTTGGGGGACTGGATGTCCTTGTTTAAGAGAGGATGTGTAATTTAATGACGTTAGGCCAACTTGTAATACAAAAACAACAGTCTTTGCCTTTAGATTTGATGAGAATCAGCGATACTGACAGTGCACCACTTTGTCCGGTGCATGAGTGAATTCATTCTAATCAATGTAATGACCTGCAGAGTGAGAGCCTTGTATCTGCTGCTGCCAACACACCCGGTGCAAGATTTCATATATCAAGTGTTTCTTAGCCCTGCAGCACTTGGTTTTAAATGACTGTTTTTAAGTAACTGCCGCTCCATGAGTGACGATGCTCCAGTGGCTAACACACTGCCTCCTGTAAACACTCGAGCCCTTCCTGGTTTTTCTCTCCATAGACAGACAGAACGAAATGTTTACATGACTCCTCGCCGAGCAGCCGCTGTCACCACTGTCTCGCTGTGCCTTCTGAATACGTCTCTCTGGTCATTTTCGTTACTAGTTACTAAAAAGCTTTATATACTGTATATGTAGAAATATATTCTATTTGTTTTTACAATGTTACACATTTGCAGTCATTTAAAAACAGATCACTGTGTTATGAACGAGGGCAATGTCTTTCAAGGGAGCTAATACTGTTTGATCGTGCCATTTTGGGGTTTTTTCCGTTTTGGTCCCAGTATTGATTTTCAACCCTCACAGTGTGACATAATCAAGATCAAGAGAGGATTACCTGCGTTGACAATAGCAACCCATGCCTTACATATGGCACAGCCAGCACTGGTGCTGATTTAAGTTTGCAGACGCTTTTAATGGACACTTGCTATGCCAGACACCTGAATTTGTGTCGAGAAAACGTTGGTTTTCATGCTTAGTTTTTGGGAGTAGTGTTCAGAGGCAGGCTGTTAGAAGGTAGAGGGTTCCTCACTTCTTTCAATCACAGTCATTTTAATAGCACATTTCTTGACAGGTCAGCTGTACTGCTGTTTTTAACCATCATGATCTTGGCTGCATCATGAAGAGATTAACATAGAAGCAGAGACACAAAATAAATTCCTCCTTCACAGAAAGCTGTTGGTTGGTCCTGTGTGTTTTGTCAAGTACATTAAATATGTGATTACTCTTGTCTTTGTTACTGTTCATTTGATTGGACTTTAAATCTCTGAACACAACTGGTGGGGAAACCAGTTACAATTGTGTGTATGCTGACAGGTTCAATTGCCTATTAACTCCCCTTGTAGTGCCTCAGACGCTCATGCTGTAGAATTTATACGACCCGTGTAATGAAGCCTTACATTTAATAATGGCACAAAGACAAAGGGGAAACCGTACGACTCTGCAGGTTTCTTTACCCCGCATCCCTGGAGGACTGGTGTGCCGTGTCAATGTTTCATGCTAAGCTCACACTCGGCTCACAGATCTGCTGACAGCGCAGAGCCCAGCCTGCCATCTGGGACATCTGGCCCCTGTTAGAAGTGCTGGAGCGGATGACAGTGAACACGTAGTGAACAGGAAAAGGTCAAAAATGCTGTAGCTAGGAGACTTTCTTATTATCATCAGCACCAGCTATAAGAAAGATAACTCAACAGTGCTTATTAGATTTAACATAATTCCCCACACAGATTATCAGATTTGCTGTAAGAATCCCCCATGTGCAGGTCAACAGTTACGCCCAATGCTGGCCCTTTGTTTACTATCTTACTACTATCGAGAATATGCAGTGAAGCAGTGCTGTCTCTTTCTTGCCTGATAAGAATCCAGTTTGATGGATGTGATGGCTAGTAGAGGACAACAGATAGCAGCATCTTTCATCATGACTGACTCTTAAGAAGCAGCCAGCCAGTTCTGCAAATATGTTTATATGTTAATATATTCCCACCAGCAGATTATCTATCAAGACCCTGCTCCTCTCTGTCCTCCTCTGCCTCTGCTTGAAGCCAGAACACAGACATTTCCACTGATAGAAAAGGTTACCAGCTGCATATTCTCCAGCCAAGATGTCTAACTGAAGGCTGCTTTGAAAATATATTCATTAATTTGTCTGTAATACAATCTGTGCCGTGATAAAATGCAACAGGGCAATTGTCTTTAACATTCATGCTTCTTTGAGTGCAGTTAAAGGTAGAATGTGTGGGAGTTAAAGATATTCATGTTCATGATTATGTTTTCTTTAGTGTATAATCACCTGAAAATAAGATTCATGTTTTTGTTGATTCTGAATGAACCACTTTATGTATATCATCTTTTTTCCACCTGCATCCAACTTACTGTGCCTCTGATTGGCTATTGATGTTTTTTAGGCTTCAGGTTAGATGACTGATTAAATGGTTTGGGTTAGAAAAATAAGTCAGGGGTCAGACGCAAAGTAAGGACCTGTCTCACACAGTATTGACCTCCTTCCACAGAGTCTGCCATGTTTCTACAGTAGCCTAGAATACACGAATCAACCACTGGTCCTAGTTCAAGGCTTTCACATCTCAGAAAGGGGATAGTGAGTGTGTGTTTGGGAGGGTTGGATGGTTGTTTTGGGGGGAGAAGCATGTCTCATGATGTCTCATGATGCTAAGATGTTGATGCTTAGCAGTGGTAAAATGTTTACCATGTGCATGATCTTGGTTTAGCTTGTTAGCAGTCTAAAATGTGCTATCACTACCAACAATATTGCTAATAATAACCACGAAGTACCTAAAGTAGTTCAGTATTGTGACAGATTTTTGCCTGATGATGGTTTGGGGACCAGGTAAGTCAGCGCAAAATGTCTCCATTTCCTCTTGATTTCCTGTCCTCTTTTTTTCTGTCATAATCTCTGGCTTTCTCCACAAACACAACAAGATGCACACAGCCTTTAGTAATCTCATCCCTCAGGCCTTCTGTCAATACTGCCAACGCCTGGGGAAATGGGTGCTCCTGTTTTTACATTCTTGCTCTTCCTGACCATAAGGTTTGGTTGGTCTGAATTAGTAAAACTGATAAATGTCGGGCACACAAAGATCTGAAAAAGGATTTGGCTGATATGATTTACACACACCTAATATTTTTACATTTGACTGCACTGGAATGAAAATAATATGAAATACACATATGTTAACATCATGGTGGTGTTTTTTCTGCTAAATTGAGCTGTTTATTGTTCAAAAACATGCAGCGGGCAAATGTTTTGTGTTAGGTCAGCATCTTCGGTACAGTGCCGTTATTCTTAGGGGGTGTTCTTACTCCCCACAGTCTAGCATGCAGGAAACAACAACAACTCTCGATACAGACTTGGATTTTTCTTGAGACAGAACAGTGTCAGCAGCTGACCACATTCCACAGACACAAACGTCAAGTGTGTGAAACTGATTGCCACAAGAGCGCCGGAAATACCTTCCAGATGCTGCGGGGGAGCATGCTAACAGATCATGGCACAAGCGTAATCACTGAGGGGTGGAAAACATGGAGGATACAAAAGATTGAGTGTGATTTTCTGGAGGATTTGTTCTGGGAGAGTTTGTAGTTGAGGCAGTCAAAGCATTTCAGCTCAAATAAGAAACACCACGTGTCAACAGTAAGTCATCATCACTGGTCCTGTTAGACTTGGCTATATTCCTTTTGGACTTGCAGCGGCTCACTGGAGTTGACTGAATGTAACCCGCAAGCATTCTGTAACTTTGTCGTCAGTCTTGACCCAAAAATGAGGCGGCCGAACCCCTTCACAGCTGCTTATTTACCGTTCCCACATGGAAAAAAAGTAATAAATAGTCTGCATATTTTCACCTTGACAGAATCAGAGCTGAATATTTTCAATTAGTTTTTGACTTCTTGAGAATTCTTCCCTTTTGATAAAGCTCATTTGCACATTACAGATGTGTTACACAACACAAAAAGTCGGTTGTCTTCCATCCATTTCAATGGCTGGCTCTGTGAAGCAGCGCAGTAGTTGAGAGAACTACTACACTAATGACCTGGCACTGACACCACATTTGACCACATTGCTTTCATAAGGATTGAATCAGTGTCTCAGGATACTTGCGTAGATTACACCCTATTCCTGTTGCACCCTCCCTGAGCAACACTCGGGTCTGATTCCTCAGTGAAACCAAGAACCAAAAACCTCTAAAACTGAGACTTCAGGCTCATTTCTGTTTTGTAAAAGGTCACAGATAACCTAGTTAGAGCCCATCATGACACCTGTACACCGTTTCACAGCTGCCACTTCTAACACAGTCAACTCTTCACCTCCCTCTTTAGTGCACTTTTATACTCTCATGACTTAATTTCATAAGATGCCATTGTGAGTTTGACCCTGACTTCCTCTCACTGCTTCAGCTGATTAAATGTTACATTATAATACCAGGAAATGCCCGGAGGCGAACCGCAAAGATTTCATCCCTCATATTTCTTCTCCCAGTGTTTCTGTATTGAAAGAGGAAGTGCAAAATCAAACACAGGATTTCTGTCAAAAGGAAACAGTTTCTTTTAGATTGCAGTACCACATTTCAAGTGAAGGTATGATGAAAAAACAGAACGTTATTGCATGGTGCGTTGAAACAGCTGCGTTGGTCCACATTCATCTTCATGCATCCAGCAGAAACAGGGCAACAAACAGTTCATTACAATATCATTATTATATTCATATTTATTCTTAATTCTTAATGCACACTATTTAACAACAGGCAGGTTGATTGCACTGCATGAGGTAATCCCCCCACACTCGTCTGCACTTGTAGGCCAGATGCAAACTTGTGCTGTTTCTGTTCTGTCTGATTTTTTTTTTTTTTTTTTTTTGCAGAGTTTATGGTTTTGGTATGTGAGGCGTTTGCCTGTACTCAGCATATTCTTGCTGGAGGGGGATTCTGGCTGGATCTGTTTTCTATTACCGCCAGGTCTGTGCTAGCCTTTGATCAGAGTTTGGACCGACTGGGGCCAAGGGGAGACCCTGTCCTAACACAGCTGACAGACTCAGAAGCAAAGCGGTCACTGAGCACTGAGGCTCAGGGCTCAGCAGATTCTCAACAGAGTCTCTAGGGAAGAAAAAGCACAGAACCACTCCCACCAATGCTTGCTTCACATTACAGTCCCAGCGGTACAATCCCTTCATGAAAAACTGTATGTGTGTGTGTGTGCGTCATGGGCACTTAGTTATTTTAAGTTGGCCCCCTGTGAATTTTCCATTGATTCACTTTTTCTTAATCATCTTGACATTACTCCATTAACTGGAAACTCCAACCGTTTTGATCGACATGCTGTGTTTCCATAGGTGTGGAAAATTCTTTTCTGTCATGTGAAACCAGTGTTAGTGTGACTGTGTAACCGGAAAGTTTGGTCCATGTGGTTATTGGCTGATGGTTGATAGTAACCTGCAGATGAGGTCAAGCATGTTCCTCCTTTAAAAAAAAAAAGGTTCCACCAATGTTCTTTCTTCCTCTGTCAGTTGTCCCGCATACAACATGCCTGAGATGTTTAAACTCAGTCATAATTTTAAAAGAAACTGAAAGCACCTGATTCTGCAGTGTAATAGGTACGGTATGTGCCAGTGTGTATCGTGCTGAGATCTAATTAAGTCTAACAAGCACTTATATTGCTCCTGAGGGGTCATATGACCTGCCCAGAAGTTAAATGCTAACCACTTCACTACACTCTCCACTCAGTGAATATCAATTTGTAGATTTTGTCCAAATGATTTTGAATTCTTAATTTTTTTAATTTTTTTTTTTTTACTGTTCTTATGCATGATTTATGTATCAAATAAGTATTTTGTTCTAATTTTTGTGAGAAACAGCAGAAAAAAACTGCAGAAAAGCAGCAAGCCCACAGCAGATAATCACACAGTGGAGTTACAAGCACTTTGTGGCAGCACAGGAAGCCTGATTGGACAAACATGTGGGCCTGGTCAACAGCTCCCATGAGATCATCCACTGACCTCAGCACAGCAACACCATGCCCACTTTCAGAGACAAGGCCCCTACTACTGGAAAAAGCTCAGACATGCTACACCCTGCTTATAAAACATTATTTTAGGCTATAAACACATTTCCTGTGTCCAATATTCTGTCTTAACTTAACATAGACTGAACACAGTATGTCACAGTTTGTGTAAGCGGCTTAAAATAGCTAAAGAAAAACAGCAAAAGATGTTACCTTTGGCTTTAGATAGTAGTGGCATAATAAGATCATCATCAAGCCAGAGCCACACCTATTGTTACTGGGTTACTGAAAAGCACAGAATGAAAGTATAGATGATACCTTTAGTTAAAGATTTAAGGTCACTCCAGCTTGTCTCAATTGTTTTCTCTATTGCTGGGTTACTTCTTGTTTAGTAGTAGGGGTGACTAATCAAGACAATGTTTTTCAATCAAGACCAAAAAAAATCCCCCCACATTTCTCTGCTCTGTAGCCACCATCCTCATCGTCTGAAATTTCCTCTTGAATAGAAAAAATATGCCTGCATAATGTGAACATTGCCGTGGCCTTTCGTCAGTGAGCTTTAATCTTACCCTACGCTCTGGGCAAAATGTGAACTTGACACACAAGATATTGAATGATCAAATGGGCAGATCTTTGATTGAGACACGCATGGCCTCAGGGGGATAAACCTGTTTAAACCAAGTACCATCTGATTTTTCTAACAAAAAACAGGAAGGGCTCCTGGAGAGGAAAAATATATTTCTTAACTGTTCTGTGAAATAATTTTGTAATTTAGGGTGTAATGAACATTTTTAGACCACCAGCAGACCTTGAAACATTTAGCCTTGGATATAAATCTTCACTATCTTTACTAATACAGGTCTGACCTCTCAAGACTTATATTTGTATGTTCTCTCATTTTAATCAGTGGCAATGCCTCATGGGAATTGTTGTATTTTTCTATTTATCCAAGGAGAGAGAGTGAGACATGCTTTATGTTCTGTACCTGCAGAGTGTTCAGGAATGTGGGAGCACTCGGCATTCTTTAGCCCCGGTTTTGTTTTTATAGCCCTCACACAGGAAGCTCTCTCCGGTGGGGCCTCATTCATGTAGTCTGAAAAACGCTGACTGCCCTCCCACCCCCACCTCTCTGGCTGCTCTCCAAGATAGACACACACACACACACTACACACATTTTTGTCTTTGTGGCCTACTGTGCCTTCTCCCCTCCTCTCCCCATCAGAGAGTTTCATTTATAGCTCTAATTACAATAAACAAGCAAGAACAACTAGGGAAGAGGCCACTTCCCCAACTCACACAATTATTTTCTCACTCCAGGTTAGAACCACTCAAATGTCCATCAATCATACCTCCCGCACTGGGTATTTTCTTGTTTTCAAAATAAACTATACAGTAATAAGTAAGACATGGTTACTTATCAAGCCTATCAGTTCTGAAAACAGATGAAATGTGACGGTTCCTGCTATCTCTGTTTTCAAGCTGTAATCACTGAAAATAAAATAGAGTTGTAAGATATTTAACAATAAACTAAATTATCTGCACTGTGAAGATTTGTGCATGGTCCTGGAAAAACCTAAAAACACTCAATACTCATAGTAATCCATTTTAACCTGGGAGAGCAAATAATAACCGGAACCTCGGCCCAAGTGTTTCTTGCAAGATGAATTTACCTAAAAGTTCTGGATATTTTTTTAGGATTTATGTCACGACACCATTGCACAGGAACATGATGTCTGTGTTTTTGCTGACTTTGTGCATTTTAATGTTAAAGGCCTCTGAAAGAAGGTGAGACTGGCAAAATGTTGCTAATTTCAAACAATTTGCCTCATTTGCATCTCCATGTGCCTTAGTTGTTCTTATGCATATCCAAAGACACACAAAACACACACACTCTCTTCTCTAACATGTAGACCCCCCTCCACACACTGTGCTGACCAGCTAACCACTCTCTTTGTCCACTGCCACCCACAGTTATCAAATATACCAGCTGACATCACAGGCTGCTGGTGGTCTGACCTCTTTTCCACACACTTCCTACTATACATATTCATTGTTCACAAGCTCAAAAAAAAGTCAATACAACAACATAAAACTCAGGGCATGTAACAGGTTAAAGTGGCATGTAGTGCAAAGAGAGCGGTCCAATGCTGCATAAAGAAGCTGGTGCAGCCCCCAAGTTCAATGTGTGTGTGTGTGTGTGGGAGTGAACAGTTTTCTTGGGATGACAGCTGATGCATGACGTCGCTTCATGATCGCACTGTGGACGAATCTATCTAACCAAATCAATGGGCAATTGGGCACGTGGGGGTTGAACATGTGTTTGTCTATGTGTGTCGGTGCTGTGTGGATGAGATTATGCAGGAACACTGACCTGATGGTTTGATTTCTTGAGAAATGTTACAGGTAATGCAACTAATAAGAGCAAATCCTCACAAAGATGCCTTTAGAATGCAGCAGAGAAAAACCTTATTTGTAGCACAATGTACATGTACAGCACCAAAGTCAAGGACACTTCCAACATTGTTAGGTGAAATGTAATTCAATTTAGCAAAGAATGAAGACCTGCAAAGACAAGTTAAAAGAAGAAAATTATGAGACAATTGAAGCAAAGATCCACATTTCCTGTAAATATTGCCATTTCCTTTTGTTTAATCCTCACACTTAAATTAGATGAATGTCAAATGTCATAGTTTCATGTCAATATGGGCACCACCTTTTTCTTTTTGGTGCCATTTCAGATCACATCAGCCATGTGCAGAGCACAGAGAAAGCTCTGCTCACTGCCAAAAAACCAGAGAAAAGCCTGTCACTGAATCAAGCAGCTAATCCTCTTCCCCCCTAGCAGATGAGAAATGCACAAGGACCCAGTTTAGCAGCAGATAAAACAGCGTCTGATACTGATGACACTTGGGTAAAGAGCTCCAGGAAGAAAGAAAAATAGGCTAGATTGCATTGAGTGGCTTTTTTTACTTCATCATTTGTGCAACAGTGCTCTCTCCTAAAGGGCAACTGCCGTGACTTTCAACACCAGCACGCCACATTCTGAAACCCTTTGCAGTATTTTACGTGCTTTGATTAGCTTTCATGAATAAACTAAATGACACTTTGTGGATGAAATGTTAGTGGTACTTCAAATGCACAGACATTGTTACTCAAGTAACAATAAGATTGTTATTCTAGCAGTTTATTTGATGAAGGAAAAAAGATGGAGACTTTTTAAAGGTGAAACATAGTCTTTGTAAAATGCAACTAGCGGTCGCAGTGATTCAATTAACCATCTGGGTTTGTCTGTGTGAAACCTTATTAAACCAGATGAGCCAAGACTGCTTTGTTTCCCTCTGTCTCGTCTTCAGGGTGCTATTGTTCTGTAACCCTCTTCCCCACAATTACCAACCCTTAAATTACAATGATCACTCTAAGATCTAATATCTGGGGGCAAGAATCTTCACTAATTATGTCTCCTTGACTCTCTTTCTAGGTTTCTCTCACTCATGCATTGGGGAAATTGTATTAGTTGTATTGTAACCTGCATTAGCTCACGTTTAAATCTCTCAGTTTAGAGGGTGGATTGAACCTTGCGTGGGCTAAAGCTGTGAGTGTGTAACACTGCAGACAGCTAGCGTCATGATAATTTAAACCCTGGCTGCTCTGAATGTGAACGTTTCCTGCCAGACATCCACATTTTGTAACTCCGAATCCCATGATGTCAGCCTTTTCTCTAATTTCCTCTTTTTGAGACTATAATTTGACTTTTTTTCATGGAAGTACAAATCACTCGTGCCTCTGAGCATACAGTGTATTGGCCACTTCAGTGTTCTTCTGGATCAGCATAATTTACAGTTGTATCAATGTACAATAAGCAAACATTTTGAAAAATTACTTATAAATGAATTAACTCTTGTAATAAATCCACATTTGCAATAAAAATATGTAATAATATTAAAGCCTTTTTTGTCCAGACTGAAATATCTGGACAGATTGGCCTGGTGCACATATTCATCATCCACTGAGGATGAATTTTGTGACTTTGGTGATCCCTTGACACTTTGAACTGCCACTTATTCTGTGAAATATCTCAACATTTACTTCACAGACAGCCACGTTTTTTTTTCAAACATTCATTGTTCCAAGAGGATGAATCCTAATTATTTTGATTAACATATTTTTTTCTAGAGAAAACCTTTTAATATTCCCATTAGCCTAAGCTGCACTTGTATTTTGTACTTTAGCAAATGTAAGCATGCTAACAAGGTAAACTGAGAGACTTAGCAAGTTGATGTAAGCATCTCACTCAAAGCACCACTGTGTCCCAGTGTAGCCCCACAGAGCCACTTGCATAGCTGTAAACTTTGATTTGTCTCAACACCAACTCTAAATGTAGAAATGTACAGTCACTATCTGATATTAAGTTGGATTTGTATCTGATTGACTTCACTTTTGCCTCTGTATCAACCCCCTTTTTTTTTTTACAGCCTGTTGTTTCTCTACCAGACAAAAGACTGTAAATCTGACATGACATGCAAAACAAAACCATGCAGCTCTGCAAATGATTTCAGGCAATAAATTGAGCGTGAGATGGCTTGTTTGGATAATCTCTCAAATCATAAGCATTCTTAACCCTTTGATGCATGAATTATGAAAACTTCAGCCAGGATTTTTTTATTTATTTTTTTCCTAAGTTTTTTTTATTTTTCTAAGGCCATGGAAAAAAAAAAAATAATAATAATTCTAAGAAAATTTTCCACGTCCACTCAGGTGGACAGCATGCGTTTTGAGTATTTTAACTAAAGAAATATGCTGTTGCAATAATGTGAACATATTTTGACATACTGTAGCACTGTTCAGCCCATAAATATACAAGAAAATGGCTTTTGAATAGCTGTCCACTGTAGTGACCACTATGCATCAAAGGGCTAAACACAAACACGTATGGTCTGACTGAGGGTGTGAGTGTGTGTGTAGACATTTGTGCATGATTTCACTTCTACCCTTGTGATGATGAAGGCAGTCAAGCAAAGTTGCTGCTGCCACAAATAAACAATGTTGGTCTGACAGTTTGGGACTGAGGTTGGAGCTCAGTTTGGATTCAGATTGGGGAAGTACAGGAAAGTAGAGTCTGCCTTTGTATTCCTGTGTGTTTACGTGTGAAGGAGTGAGTGGGTGATCTAAAACGTCTAAATCCTGCCTCACTTTGAGAAAATCCCCCTCCCTCTGTGTTTCAACTGAATAGCAGCAGCAAGTCATATATTTCAAACTACCTCAACACCGCCTTCACGTTTGTGAAATGTCATCATCATGGTTTTTTAATGTCAGGTATTTAGAAAATACCCGTGCGATGACCTCATTGAACAGACTTCCTTTAGCACAACAGCACAACATCTGTTTGAATTGCTTAGAACACACACTAGAAAGTGGGCTGCTGCATTTCAAAGGTCTGAAATTAGGCTGGTTAGCTTTAGCTCTGTTAGCTGATCTTTGCACATTTACAGTCATCATTCAAATACGAGCGGTTAGTTTCAATTGAACATTCGGTTGCTATAGCAAGCACTACTGGCAACAGTTCTACATTAGCTTAACATTGTTGCAGCCCTCTTTTATAGGTCAAATTACCTCTCTGCTCACAGACACAACTGTGTTTGCTTAACTTTGTTTAACCTTGTTGTCATGAAACTGTGTCTATACTCCCTCACATTTGCTTTGTGGATGGAGGACTAACAACTTTTGAGTGTCAACATACTTGCCCAATAAAGTTGATTCTGGGTTGACAAACTGGGACAAAACAGACGACTGGGAATGCAGATGTTTGTGGCTGTTAACAGAGATGGGATGGTGAAAAAGTTTAGCTAAATTGTATCAGTGGAGCTCTAGCATGCTTAATTTAGAGGTATAATTTCTGTTTTGCTGTTTTTGCTGATTCTTCTCCTGCATCATCAGACTCTGAACACTACTGTGTTCATGGCAAATGAAACAATTTGATGATTTCATCCTGAGTTGCGCTGGAATCAGCTTTTATTGTGGGTGACAACAGTATCCACGTGAAGTTCCTGTTGGCTCGCCATCATTGTGCAAAGTTTGCAACTGACGTGATGCCACTGCTCACTACTCCTATTAGCTCATTTACTGTCAACAAGAACATTCAACACACTATCAGTGGTTGTGTATGAAACCTAAGCCTGGTGCATCTCTGATTAAACAGCGTGTATTCTTTACAAACTCAATGTAATCTTCAATTAACACCTATGCACATGTGACAGATGTGATAATTGTCCCCAGACTTTTGTGTATCTGTGGTCAGGAAAACAAACAATAGCTGTCTTGGCATGACACTGTCAGTCATGTGTAATGACTCACAGCAGTGAAACTTAAGCTGCAGAAAAAGATCCTTGTGCTTCTCCAAATTACATTTCATGTTTATCTTCTGGATAGCCACTGAGATTTTTAGAGGACTTGTGCTTCAGCAATGAGACATTTCCCATTGAGAAAGAAACCACACCTCAGAGAAGATCATGTGACAATGTCCTGCTGATGTGATTGTTTTTGGATGTGAGAAACTCACAATTTAGATAATTGCAGGAAACTGGGACAAGTGATGATAATAATTAATCTTCTTCTAATTGGTCCTCTGATGCAATGTATCTTTTGTTGCAATGAGTAAAGTACCATTAGGAGGCAGTCAGCAGGCTGCGGGTACAGTCAAAATCATAGTAGTAGAGGAAACTGTTATAATTGGCTTTGTTTTGAGACATCATGTATCCTTATCCTGTGCTTTTCCACTGAAACTATGTTCCTGTTTTACTCTTATCCACTGAGCTCATATTACACAGTGTAAGTCTTTATAAGTTCCAGAACTGTAACATAAGCATGACTGGATGGAACTGTTTTGCATACCATGAGACAGATTGAACTTCTCTATCTTGTCAGTTAGGTCTGTTGCATTAGATACATGCCCATGAAACAACACTCACACACATTGCTTATCACATTCTAAGAAAAAGGCATAACTGGCCAATTATATTTGGTTGCGTGAAAGTCCAACCTCTGTACGGGGTGAGCCCAGCCCAAGAAGATAAATGTGAAACATTCCCAGAGATCAGTGTACAGGCTGACTGAGATCCTGGGAGAACTCTGTCATTCTGTGCCCAGCGCTGCCTTACTTTACCTGTGACCAGAATAAATATTTGAACTGTGACCTGAAGGTCTCGCCGGTTCATTCTTGGGCTTCCAATAAAAGAATCGGGCTAACAAAACTACCAAAAGTGTATTTAGGTGAAAGAGATGTGGGACACTGAAAAATCTTATTGGAGGAGAAATGGACAGATACTAAGGAAAAAAAAATCTACAAAGGTCATTCACACACATATACATACACACATCTGGTGTACTGTACGATATTAGAAAGTAATTCCTTGGAAACATTTTTAGGTATTTTATTAAAAATATGGTATAAATAAATATGACACTTCAGGTTACATCTGTCAGATGGGACTGGAATACACTGAATAGACATTTCTCTTAAGTACAAAATGGTTTCATTACATATACAGAAAGTGTACAGTTTTCTGATGTAGCAATTTCTCATCTCCCATCGCTTGTCAGAACAGTACCTTTAATTTACAGTAGATACATCAGTACGTTGTCAAACAACAAAGGCCTACAGCTGATAATGCAGAAATGTCAAATAATATAAATACAGCACAAATTTCAGTCAAAGAAATTCTCATTTGTAATTTGACTATGAAAGACTTTTTTAAAATGTATTTTTTAAAATGAACTTCTTGTGCTAAAAAACATACTCAAATATACAGAGACTGACCAGCAGATGTCTAAATGCTTCATGCCAGAAGGTCCCAGACTATGTTTCTGACTATGTTTCATGGTTAGCTGCTCAAACTCCTTAAAATTAGGTGGATCCACTGATATATTCAACTGCAGGGAAATTGCAGGAAATATTACCTACTATTTGAATTTTAATCACTGAGGTGAAGACAGGTACGATACAGAGTAGATTTTAGTAATTTTAAAGATCAGTGCCTTAAACTATAAATACTGTGCATGATGAGATAATAAAAACATAAAAACAGTGTTAACTTTTAGCCAGTGTGATTTTACCAGGACTATAAAAACTGTTAACTTAACAGTGGTACAAAATCAGCCATTTCAATATCATATTTCAATATTTAGCCACACTAGGAAGCATATGTGACACGGCTGTCAGTTTTCAATCCTGTTACGTTAAATAAAGTCCTCAACTACTGGTAACACATGCAACCCTCATTAATGGTAACATGAAGTAAATTACTGTTAACAAAATACCTGAGTTTACAAAAAGTTGCTATACTACTATATATAATACATAACAACAATATAAAAATGTGCACAATCAATTGAAATGCTTAGCAAGGACATCTTTATGCCAGTGTCAATCTTGGTAATTCACAGTTTCAAGCTGTCATTAGCATCATCTTCAATTTTTGATAATCATAATAGAAGACTTCAACATGCATGAGGACCAGATAACGAAGTGAGTAATTAAACATACATTAGGCACCAAACATAGGTTATAATTTACCACAATTACCACCATTTTTAAATGTTCAAGTGAACATAGTGTGCCCTGCCAACTCAATATACAGCAGCTGCTCCAGTTGGATTGTAAATCAGTGATTTGTGATTTTCAGTGGAAAGTGCCATTCAAAGACAACCCAAAGCTGTCCTCACACTGATTAACGTATTGCAAAAGACTTTGACTACAGTCTTCTCTATTCAACGTTTAAGCTGCATTAATCAATTTTGGGGCACTAGGGAGCACAAGAACTCAATTTAACAAGCGCACAGCCTTGACATAATGTATTATACCCATATAAAGTTGTTATTCCTAGTTGAGAGCAAACAGTTGCCTAATTACACACCCAGCAGACGCAGAGCATTATCATTATCCAGAGGTGTGCTTCTGGCTGTATGGTGACCTTTTAGCCTCTACCCATTCTTGACAATAAATATTGGTCATTAACTTGCTAAATGTTTTCTTCCTCATCTAGTTGCTAACTTTGTCTGGTTGCCATGAGGGGACCGGTGCCTGCTGCTACTAGGAATGAGGATTGTGAGTATTAGAGTTGAAGAGATAGTAATGTGCTGTAGCAAAAACAAAACTAGCTGAAAGAGGCAAAAGTAGACAAAAAGGCAAAGATTTAGGTATTAATTATGTGTTTGCATGAGTGAAACTTTACACGTGGCACTGTAATTTGATTCATGTTCTTACAAGAATATTGAATAATTTAGATATATCCTTTTATTAGTCCCACACCGGGGAAATTTCAGATAATGCAGCTTTACATAGATGATGTGCAACAGTTGATTATCCACTGCTAATTTAAGTAAACAATCACATTTTGACTTGGTATCAAAACCTGTAACAATATCGTCCAATATGTATAGCTAACTTGTTTTGTAGAATATCATACCCAGTACTGATTCTTCTGCAGAGTGGGGGTGGAGGTTTGAATAATTTGGGAAGATGATGCAGGGGAACCATTACTCCAAGAACTTATGAGCATGTTTGAATCAATTGTGTTATAAGCTGAGCCATGATTTGATGTCAATAACCTATCAATAACAGGGCTACCTGGACAGGGGTGGTTTAATGGAGTTACCGTTACTGTGGGAACTGTCGTGCTCCTCTGAGTTTGTCCCTGGTAGGATTGACTGCTTGGAAGACCAGTAGAAGTTGGCTCCTTTGGTGCAGTAGCACTCTGCTTCCTTTGCCTGTGGTGTCGAAGAAAGACAACCAGGACTACGAAGATAATCACAAGCAGCAGTAGAGCCAAAAGTGGCAGGATAACCAGAAGTGGATTGGAGGTTTTTTGAGGGTAGGACTCTACACGAACTGGTGTGTTTCTAAAGGGAAAATCCTCTGTTCCACGTGTTGGTTTGCCAAGAGTTGTACTAAAAATGCTAGTTCTGTTGGAGTTTCCCCAGCGGTTGCGCCCCTTGAACTTTTGCTGGTTTTTGCTTGGTTGCTGCGTCGAGAAAAAAGCTGTAGACAGTACTGGTGGGGCAGTTCCATTTCGGGAAGTCTGGATTGGTGTCCGAGGAGCAGATGATGTGGTTGGGACAGGACTCTTTGTTGTTGGAAACAGGGCTGGATCATATGGCACTACTGTAAAACGTAACTCCCCTTTAGCAGGTTGGATCTTATCAGCCTTCAATACAAACCCAAGCGAGTCATTTAGCTCTTGAGCTCCAGTCATGTTCGCATTCAGCTCTAAAGCTACCTTCTCCTGCATCAACTCCTGAAAAGTAAAGGACTGCACTGGTACAGCTTTTCTAGACATTTTAGGTTTGGTCCAAACCACCTTCCCATACTTGGGATGGGAGATCATTTCAAATACAGGGTCGCTATTGCTGATATTGGCCAGTTCAGAGGCATTTAGAAAGCTAGTGTTGAGTTTGACAACGATCCCATTGGGAATTTTCAAACCTTTACCAACCCGGATCAAAGGTCTGACAGTAATGTTAAGCACCTGGCCAGTAAGATTCGCCTCTGAAGTTGAGGCAGTGAACTCAAAGCTATCTTCAGCAGAGGAAAGGGAGATCATATGGTAGGACAGCCTTCCATCCTGCAAATCGTCCTGTTTGAACTGTGTAACCTCTTGGTTGTCTTTCAGTAGTTTACCAAAGTTTGGAGGCCTTGTTACCTGATAGTTTATAGTGATGTTTTTCCCATTGGACTTGGCAGCAAGGTTGTCCTGTGTTATTGATACTGAAGTCTTGCCTTGCTCCAGTGTCAATTTAGTGTAGTTGACAAGTGAAATTGTGATTTCAGTTACTTCTAGGTTAAAGAGTTTATATATTGGTTTATGATGGCCATCTGAGACGCTGAAGTAGAACACCCCGGACACAGAGCTCCCATCGTGGATAAAATAGATGCTCTTATTATTGATTTGAGCTTGGGTGAAG
Source organism: Datnioides undecimradiatus (assembly GCA_008933995.1). Taxonomy (NCBI): domain Eukaryota; kingdom Metazoa; phylum Chordata; class Actinopteri; order Lobotiformes; family Datnioididae; genus Datnioides; species Datnioides undecimradiatus. The sequence continues at coordinate 10,097,972 of WARS01000015.1, forward strand.
GACACTATCGACTCATTCAATCTTCCCTCAAGAGCTAGGTATCCATTGTTTGGCTTACTAATCACAGAGAACTTAATATCATCAGGAGGATTGTCGTAGTCTTCAACTTTGAGATTCTCTGGACTGAGGGCTACTGTATCTCCTTGTACCACCCTCAAACTTGGGGCTTTGGTTTTTAGCAAAGGTGGCTGATCATTTACAGGTGTGACTGTAATGTTAAAATGTTCCTCAATAACATCATTCTCATCTTGAGGGCGTTGTGCTGTTTTGCCTTTTGCATTTACCCATGCACTGAATACAAATGAGTCATGAGTTGTCTCTGAGTTGTCATGCTTGTAGGTGATACCGTATTTGTTAACGATGAACTGGGAAAAATTAGGTTTTTCCTTGGTAAGGTTTCTCTCTCCAACCACTATGACACCATGATGAGGCAGAGATGTCACCTGGAACCAGACCTCGTGGGAGCTCCTTTGAGGTGTTGGTAGCTTGGACATCAGGTTACTGGCATCTAACTTGGGTTTATCAATAATGACACTTTCTCCTTCTATAACTTCAGCACCTAATGCAAAGAAAACATTATGTTTTTTACTAAGGGTAACATTGTTAAACAAAAGCATAGTTAGTGGTTTATAGCCATGCAAGTAGCATGGCTCGCAGGATAGAAACTTGTGTAATTCAGTCTATTGGTCCACTTGGTCCAGTACCTAAACAACTATTATAAAGGAAAAATTGTCATGTCATTTATGTTCACCAGAGGATGATTTTGGAGATCTCATGGCTTTACCTTTAGTGCCAACATGAGGTTGTCATTTGTAGATTTAAGTGAAATGTCTCAACAATTATTGGATGAGTAGCCATGAAATTTGATACACACTTTCTCAATTTCCACAGGATGAATTGTAATAACATAGATAATCCCTGAACCTTTCATGTATCATCAGGTCAAAGCTTCAGTTTGTTCATACAAGCATATGACCAAATACTAAAGACATTCCCATCAGCATTAATGTACTTTGCTAATGTAATGTGCTAAGTACTTATTATATAAAACATTAGCCTGGTAACTCAATAAACTAAGCTAGTTAACTGTAACGGCTGTGACCTTTGTTTTGTTTCTCTCCTCCCCCGTTCACAGCGTGGTCACACCTCATTCCAGGCACCTGGATTTGTCACCTGGCTTCAATTGATCATCAAGCTCACTTCCTGCATATAAACCCTGGTTCATCTTCACTCATCGCCAGATTGTACTGTCAGCTCAGTGGTAGCTAGTCTCTCGGCCCCTTGCATTTTTTGAGTAGAGAAAATAATTTGCTTACCTGTGACTAACCCGATTATCTTTATATCTAGGACTCCAGTGCCAGCTCAACTGCCAAGCCAGCCAAACCCACACCACTCAGCCTGCACTGTCTCCGGACTCCACCTGTACCCCTGCAGCCTGACCTCCAGCTAGCCATCTGCACCTTCTACTCCAGCCTCCATCATTAAACACAGTTCCTACCAGAAGTAAACCTGTTTTTGTGTCTGCATTTGTTTCCTGCCTGACTCAGCCGTTACAGTTAACCTTGTAAAAAATATACATCTGTTACATAAGCATGTCAGCATTCCTATTTAGGAGAATGTTAGTATACAAGTTAGCATTTAGCTCAGATGATGGCAATAGACTCATACCTGTGTTTGCGAGTAGCATTGTGTTGTGTTCAGGTCCAGTATTCTCATAGGAAATGTCTATTTTGAAGGTCTGGCTGTCCAGAGAAGAGGGTGGGGATGTCACAGAGAAGGTCATGGAGTCCATGGCTTCCCAGCCCACTGACTCGATAGGGGTCTGTATGTATAGAACCTCCTTCTTGTCCACCTGAGTTACAAAACAGTGCAGATTTTCAAGCAACACTGCCACAATATATATAAGATGTCATCACAAATTTAAACCTGTTTTGCTCAGTACATAAAGCACCAGATATTTACCTGTGTCAGATAAGAAATAATTGATTACATAAAAGCCTTACATGTCCCATTCAGCTAAAGTAGCACAAAGTCAATTTCCTGAATAAGGGTGCAGAATATCAATTATTCATACTGTGGAAATCTGGCGACTTTCCACACAACTGGAGGAACAACTCTTTTATTTCATTTTAAAACATTTGTATATAAAATGAGCTAAAAGTATTGATATGATGCTCACCATGTCTTGTGTGAAAGTGGAGATGTCCACTGTTGAATTATCAGGCTGCCTCACCACCAGACGCCCCAGTTTAGGATGGCGAATCACACCAAATGTTATGATGCGGTTCGATGTGTTGCTGATATCATTAGTCACTGCTTGTAAATTCTCATTTGTGATTGGTGTAGAGGAGCCTGAAGGAAAGATGTGACATTGAAATAAGAAAATTACTGATGAATTGGCTTAGATAATTGATCATGAAACTGTATCTGTCTAGAAGATTTGTTATTCTTGTCTCTTATTCAGTTTTAGCTGTGACCACACTGTTAACACTCTTGTGTGGCTGCATCAAATGTTGCAAGTTTTCCCCTCTGTAAATGTTTCACATCTTTTTGACTCCAAATTATGCAAAACAAGCTCTGGAATAGACCGATGAGAGTCCTTTGATGTGTCAAATTAAAGCTGTGCTGCAGACATCACAGACTTTTTACAGCACTGTCCAACTGCAGTGTGGGATGTTACATAAAATCCAAACAAGAAATTTAAAGTGGATCAGCCCCTTGTAGGCACAGAAATCTTTCACTTGGGGAATGTAAAAAGGAACATCTCCTGTGCATGACAGAAACTGGATACTGAGATCTTCTGTCCTTCTTTAGATGCATTTCATAGATTACCATAGCTCAGCTGCAACTGTGGGGATTGTGGGGATCCTATAAAAAGATTACTGATAAATGATGGAAGGCGATGATAGAGAGAACGAAGGGTCAAAAGACAGTGAAATTCATTCATCACTTGTCGTGAGCACTTCCACAATCCTTGCCTGTCTCCCATGGGAAATTTCCCTCAAAGAGAAAAAAGGAGAGGACAGTTGTCTTGTCTTTTTACAATGAAGGCCTATTTTTCTCTAAATATGGACAAGATGGGTTTTTGCTATATTAATAGATATTTGATTTGCAAACTGTAGAAATGCTCACAGAAAAATAACCAAAATACACAACACAATGAAAAAACTTTTCCAGAACTCCTGTGAGCTGTTTTGTCTATGCCTGTGAGATGAGAAAAATGTGCAAGGCATTGTGTGAAACATGCTGCAAACACTGCATAAACAACCAACCATAAGTATTTACTGACTGAAGTTCATCTTTTCGAGGCATATGGAACAATAATGAATTTATAAATTGATAATGGTGAGATTAGAAGGTTTCAGCAACATGAAAGTGACAGAACCCTTGTGAGAATATCATTGAGGCGCTACTGTACCCCATAGCTTTATAAACACCCTGCCACCACAACTTTCTGATGCTGGAGTCAAACCATTTCTGTAACTTTCTCAAACCTGCAGCCCCACATTACACCCATGATTGGCTGGATTTGTGCTTTGCTTTCAGGCTCTATTTTTGGGCTTAAGGACCAGCAGGGGGTAGCGTGGTGAGTGCCTAGCAAAACTTTTCACCCTGGGTCTCTTAGGCTACAGACTGTCCTACCTTAAAGGCAAAGCTTGTTGTGGCTGTGCTTTAGCCTGAGAGGATGACCTGTTGACACTACTCTGAGTTTACTCTGAGTAAAGAGTTCCAACCCACCACACTGTTCAGATCAAAAAAATAATTGAATCTGTAATAAAATTAATATTAATTCTCCCCCCAAAAGGGCTATGAGTCAAACATAAGATTTCTATGTAGTAAATATGCAAATACAACAGTGCCTATTATTAAGTAACTAAAAAATGAACTGAAAGGAAAGTGATTTTATGTAGTGAGTTTCTAGACAAGTAAATCTGAATGACAAGTAAGCACTTAAACTAACTCTGAGTGTAAAGATTTGTAAAGTATTAAACACCTTTGCCTTCTGATGTCAGACAATGCATTGTGCAAACTACTTCTTTTCTAGCAGCTCTTATATAGCCCTTATATCCCCACTGTGGCTATATATTAGTAACAACACATCACATAAAATAACTGATAAAATTATAAGTAAATTTCCTTTTGTAGAGAATCACATTAACAAGCCTCTGCAGTCCACAAAGACCTCATGTCAGAATGTTTTCAGGTAAATACTGGTTTCTTAATGAAGCATATGCAACCATTTAGTGATGAGTCTTTGCACAGTTTTAAAATGAGCACCCAGACATTTTAGGACTTTGCAAAGCAGAAGAAAAACATTAATCTCACCTCTGAGGGGAGAAAGTGTTTCATGTCACCCTCACCCCATCAAAACCCTTCATTGTCAGTTAAAGCTCTCATCCCTCCCATCCCATCCCCCTCCTTCTGCCCCGCCTGGCACAAAGCACAAACAGGGCTGCCTCAGACAGGCAGCGGCACAGCTTTTCAAGTACCCACTCACCCTGTGGCTGGGAAGCTCAGCAGAGCATGCCAGTTGGCAGTTTGCTGCCCTCACAATATCCTTTCCATCTCACTCGCAAATCAGACCACTGGAAATCTCAGAAAACCTTGAAATGTGTTTGCAGACACAGTGACCCTATTTAGCTGCTGAGTACTAAAAGTAGCATGCTGTGCTTCAAAACATTAAGCAACGGCGCAGCTAATTTACCAGTCTGGTATCTGAGTAAAGTAGCTTGGCTGTGGGAAAGGTGCTGAATTATTTAACCAAAGAGACTGTAGGTTGTAGGCTGCACATACAGGCCAATTGAATCTTACTAAATGCAGCCAATGAGAGGGCAAGCTGTAACAAACACGCACAGATGCCCATAAATTCAGAAGAAAACAAAAAAATAATTTAAAAATAAAAATAATTTCTTTTCTCACAGACAACAGAATGACTGGAAAGAGTCTCTGAGAGTGGATGACTAAGATATAAAAATACATTGTTTCAGTTCATTTCTGGAGGCAGCTGTGAAGTTTCATCATGACAGAAATAGATATTAAAAATTCTTGTCATGTTGTATTTTGAGAACTGAAAAAATAAACCCCTAAAAAAACCCAAGTTAAAAAAAGTCAAACCATACCTATATGAAACCAGTCAACATGAAGTGGACGTGTTACAGAAAGGATAAGTCTGGTGGTAATAAATCACGTGCAAAAAACAAAAACAACAATGAATTCATTCGACAAAGTTTTGTGTGTCAAATCAATAGGCCACACTGTTGCAACTGATGACCTGCACTTAATGTCATCACTGTAATGAACATCAGCACCATAGTTCATTTTGAATCAATCCCACACTGTCCTCCTGTAAATACTCACTGGTGCACCAAATGTGTATTAATCCACAGCTAAACATAGTTCCCACTAAATCGACCATTTACCAGTACCAGTTAAATTCAGTCATGCTTGGGGAACTTAGTAAACTAAATTTTTAAAAAAAATTATAAATCTTATATATAATTATAATCTTATATAATTATAATCTTATTATAATTACGAGACTCAACTCCAAAGGGCAATTACCTGGAAACACCTTAAGTGGTTGGTTTTTTTCTAAACTGAGAACTAAAGCTCTGGCAGTGATGCTGAAGATCTGCCTGGGAGTGAAGTTCACACCATCGTTGACTTGGAAGTTAAATCCTCCAGACATGGCACCTGGAAATGAAATGAAACAACAAAAAAAGAACTCAAACATCCACCTCTCAAGAGTCAAGTGGTTAGATTCTCTCTGCTGCTTTCTGAGAAAAACAAAAGCATCTTAGTTTGAGGGTTCTTTGTTCTTGCCTTTAGCAAATTTACCAATAAGCTGCGTCTGGTTTCTGCAAAAACACATACAAAAATACCAGATCAGCAATCCTGATGCTGGTCTCAAGAAAAACCACAATGTAAGCTAAACATTCTCAGTAAGTGAATGCATAATCAGAGCAATTGCCTATACCACTCCAGGTGAGTGTGTCTGTGTGTAAAAAAGGAAAAGGTGGCGCTCCTCAACACTGGGTGGCTTGAGTCTCTTGCACACGAGTATTACAACTTTTTTTGGTGGTTCAAGTTCAGGCAAAGAGAAAAGTTGGAGTACCTTTCCACTATTTTATGTAAGTATCATCACATCCACCCAGGCTTTCAGGCCAGTCTGTCCTTTGTCAGTGTTGAAAATAATTTAACAGCTAATGAAAATGATTGTTGCTGCTGATAAAGATTCACTGTGCGTTGACAGAAGTAGAAAACAAATTAGGAGTTGTCAACAGCATCTTCTAGTGGACACAAGAGTAACAACAACCACAAGTTATCTTGAGATTTAAACAACAAACTCTGATTAGAACTTTTATTACTGACTAAATTAAAAATTTAAGGTTAAAAGTGAAGTCACAATATTACAAAAATCTTTTTCAAATACCATTGTATATTGAGGTACATCTGCTGCTTAATACAATGGACGTTATTATGATTGCACCAGACAAGACTGCAACCAAACAAAACAAAAGTCCTTTTTTTCCAAAGTACAGTTTGAATAATTCATTTGAATGATAGCATATGATGATATTACTGAAATGCAAATTTGCTGAAAATCAGTACTGAATGAAGAACTGAATTGTTGCCTTGCTCTATTTATATAAAAAAGGGCCTTTCTTCCTCAAAAATGAATATCTGATGTCTTCTTTTTTCTCTGGTGTTTATAAAAACTGATATTACCTTTGTGTACAAATAGCAGCTGTCCCTGGTCTATGTGCGCCTGGGTAAAGTTGAGGACTTCCTTCATGGGGGCACTCTTCAGGGCCAGGTGTCCGTTGCTGGGTGGGGTCACCATGAAGTGTAGCTCCTCTGGGGGTGAGTCCAGGTCCTGCACTCTCAGATCCTCAGGCCTGATCTCTGTCACCGAGGACACCCAGACCTGGACATGAGGTTATACAGAAGTAGAGCAGAAAAAGATCAGGGGGTGACGTGGGCAAGGAGACAACAGGTGCAATCTGTAATTGACATGACAATACAGACCTCCAGGAAACAGGAGAGACACATAGTTTGACATGGCTCATGATGGGGAGGTTAACAGTATTTGACAGACAAATGTGATGAGATATGTACTGTCAGATTTTGTTATCAAACCACAATCATAAACTGTACAATGTAGAATGAAATCTGTCCATCCTGGGAGCAGTGAGCAGCCATGGCTTCCAAGCCACAAACAAGACAATTAATCCAACATACATGTTTTTTGATGGTGGGAAATTAAATTACCAAGAGGAGGAAACTATTCATAACTGCCCGTTGCAAAGAACTGGATTATGTCTCATGTACTCTTTTGTGAATTAAGAGCAGCTATGTAACACCTTGTCTCTGCACAGGTATTATATTTTTGGAAAGTAATCAAGACACATAAAAGACCAGTGGAAACAGCAGATATGTCCTTGTCATTCTTAACCACATACAATGGACCCAGGATGATGTGGGTGTGAGTCCAGCTCCAAGGCTGTTTCACATTTTCTCTTTCTCTTTCCCTTGCCTCCCATCAGTTTACACTGTAAAATGTATTATCCGAAGTAGCAGAACTGCTATAAAATTAATTTTAACTAAGGCACCTAGAGACAATAACAACCTATGGAAAAATGTCATGATGAGCGTCACTCAAGTCACGTTCAACAACATAATTCCAATTAAGGACAACTCAGGACTAAATATAGCAATGCAGACTGCAAACACAGTTGGATTTACTGCAGAGTAACTGCATGTAAATTCAAAAGCCTCAAGCTAACACGAAGGAACAGAGGAACTCATTGACACACACAGCACACAAAACTACTGAACCGCACAGAGACATGACAACAAAGGATGAGCTTCTATAGTCCAGGCCAGAGCAACTATTGCGTAACTGTTACCTCACGCAGGTTGTAAGTCCACAGAAACGACTGGAAAGGTGCAATAAAAATCGCCCTTTCCTGAACAGACATTTAGTCTTTCATTGCAGGAAAAGCACAGGTGTTATTACTAACATTAACAAGGGCTCAGTTCTAGTCAATTGTCTCAGTAAGGCATGATGAAGTGACAGTGAGTCAGCAGCCACAACACCAGGACTCTGAAACTGAAGCAGCAAAATGGAATTAAGCATTATTTTTATTTGTTATTGACGCCTGTGTTTTTGTGACATGCGTTCTGTGATTTAGTCCTATTAGTATTGGGTGGTAAATGTCTGCAAAATATATAAAGTAATACAAAACCTACTCCATGACAAAATACAATTCTTCTATTTTATGACATGGTCATTTTTACGATGAGTTCTTGTCATACCTGTCTTTTACATGCGATCCTCATTCTAGGATTTTGTAAAAACACACAAAATTGCTATGACACTATGAGCTGATATAGAGCAAAATTATCTGGACTTCAATATTGAATATTCACTTTCTTTTTAGATCTGCACTGGTCTTCACCAAGTCCTAAGAGAAATATCAGGCAGCTGCTAAATGCTCTATGCTCACCAGCTACTTGCTAATTTTGTTTGCGCTGGCAAACTGCAGGTTTAAGAGCTTTTTCACAAAAAACCCCCCAGCTTTCACATAACAAGCACTAGTTAGAATGTTTGAAATAAAAAATAATGATGACATCGGCTTCACATGAAATTTTATTGTTAGATTTGGTGTCATGGTCTGCAATGCATTCATTGTACAATACAAAGTTGACATAATCTTTCTTATACCAGTGAGTGCAAATTTCCTGTTAGAACTGTTTTTGTAGGCCATGCTAAAGTGCAATGCTGCTACATGATATGTAAGATTTTATATAAAGGCTGTGATCACAGTTATATTCCCGTGTTCACACAATAACTAACTAGTGGAAGTGCCCACTGCTGCTCTGCGACAAGTTGGTTAATGTGAGAAATGTCAGCGTTCACAGGCAGTGTAGGGTGAGGAGAAGTCAGTCAAACAACCCCAAAACAATTCAAAACGTTGTCACTAAATAACTGCAGGGGTGCAGAGCCTGCATACATCATATATCACCAGAGGTTGGGTTTTGATACTAGGGTTTAAACATTTCTCTAATTCCCCTAAAAACACCAAAGCAAAGGCTGCTGAGGTGTAGCTGGCAATGAGCTATCTTCTCACTTGGCTGTAGGTGGTCTTTACTGGAACAGAAACATTGGAAACATTAGTAGTAATGTAAGTAGTAGGTAGTAAGTAGTATCTGAGAACCACACACATCACAGTGGTGCACTAATATAACGTCTTCCCATACGAGAACACTTGTCACACATGTGTGTTCACCTAAAAGGAAACAACATCTCAATATACATTTATTGAGTCTGTTGAACATTGTGAGTGTGACTCACCACAATCAAAGAAGAGACACATGAGATCAGTTTGCACAAACAGGCCCCTTGGAGTCAAGCTCAATCCCTTGTGATGGGATGTTCACAGCTAATCAAGCTGCAGCTTTAAATAAGGAGTTAAAAAGTTTAAACAGAACAAATTTTTAATCTTTGATCCACTTCTATTTGACTCCTGTGAGTTTTGACTGGTGTTGCATGTATTTGAAATATCTTCCAGTGACTATGAAATAATGTTTATCCCGTGTCAGAAAACAGGACAGACTGCTGACATCACTGTTATGACATTATTTCAAAATGTCTGTTACAGATTTTTGATAACAGAAACAGGTCAAATGTCAAATGTTTAAACCTGATAGCAGGCATTGCAGTGTAGACAGATAACTCAAGTTGTCTGAATGATAAGGTTTAAAATTGGAAATCATTGGATGACGTGTTTGTATTATCATCATTGTTTGCATTATCTTCATTTTTGGGAAAAAGGGTGTATTTTTAAAACAGACTTTAGACAGTAGGACATATTTAGTTCTTATTGAGCATCTTAGCATTAAGTCAGCATTTACTATGTTTGTATAACATGTAAATATTATCCCTGTAGCACATCTCAGAAGTAAAGGTCTGATGTGTCCTTTCAGATTCAGAGCACATCAAAGCTGCTTCAAAACTAACTCTTCAATAAGTTATGAGTGGAGACATAACTCTGACTGTATGAGGACCAATAAATCTCTCAAAATTAGTGTTTGAGACCGAGCATGAAGCATAGTGGCAGAGGGCCACCTTGTGGACACTGAGACTCTATTTTACTTCCACCTAACATTTGCTGAAACATGCTTAGATGACATCTGAATTAATTAGATCGTCAACATGTGCACAGCAGTCTGTCAGTGACTATCACCAAAAATTACAAACAGATTTATTTACAAAAATATCCTCAGAGTTTCTGATTAAAACAACATTGACTAAGCTGGCTCCTTGATTTTCTTCAAGGCAGCACCTTTTAGAAGTCACTCTTCTCCACATCGGCAGGGTCCCAGGAGGAATTTCAAGCATTTGGGGCAAAGCTGCACAGACAATAGAGACCTACACTTTGGCTTTCTTTTCCAGCTGGACCTCTCCCAACTCCAGCCAGTAAAGCTGACAGAGCACAAGTCAGCACTGCTCAGCACATGGACATGCACAACAACTTCTGTCTAATTTACGAGTAACATATTTAAAATGTAGAATGAGTATAAGTGCTTTTTATAGACAGGCAGTAAATAAGCAGGTGGTTTGCTCTGGATATCCAGAGTGATGTAAAGTAGATGAAACTGGACTGAACTCAGGCCATGTGGTCAGAGTGTTTGCTATTTTCAGGCCATGCCATCGTGTCACTCAACACCAGGATGCTGTGAAATGGGACTAAATTCAAGTGACATGTTGTCAGCAGCAAGACCTCGCGTCCATGTAATGCCTGGGGCTTATTTTCCATTTGATTCAAACTATTTTGTATTCACAAGAAGCCTTATAAAGCATTTTCAGCCAACTCAGACAATGAAAAATAGCAGCTCCTCTTTTCCATTCACTGAAGCAGCATTGCTAGCAACCCACCCAAGCAAAAGCAGTGCTTTATTTTAATACTAGAAGAATCTGTTTGAAAACCTAACACCATAGCACCACAACAAACCCCTCTACATGTCCCAGGCACCACCAAATATATGTCACTGTCTCTTCTGTGCTTCCAGACCCCCTGGACCCTCCTCCACATAGCAAACATAGTTTCCCTCAGCCAGCCAGCCACAGCAACTTGCAACACTGCCCACATGAAAATTGTCTGACAGTAAGCTATGGTGCCAGACCTGCCTGTAAAAAAAATGTTCGGTGTTTAAATATAGAGCAGCAGTGCAGACTCACCCTGAGGACCCTGTTGGCTGTAATAACAGGAGGCTCATCGTTGACAGCTGTAACCTGGATGTACACCGTCTGGGCTGCACTCTGCTTCCTCAGGCCTGTGTCATTGGCCACCACAGTGAAGCTGTCAGCTAAGGTTTCGCTGCTGTCATGGACATAGTAGATGAACTCGTGTTCCACCTGATCAAAGAACATGGAAATTAGGAAAAACCTGAGATGAAAACTGTAATAATTTATTCAAACATAGGGATACAAACCACCAAAATGAATTATGACACTTTGTTTGCTTTCACCTCTTATTACACGACACAACATGCATATAAGAACAAAACACATTATTTCCTAGTATCGTTTTGGATCTTAACTAAAAGCTCCAATCAGTCAGATACAGGTTGCAAGGTCAAGAGACTCCAGGTGGGGCGGGATGAAATGGAAAACAGCTCAAACCAGGTTAAGGCTATTTTTTCTTCCCTTTATTTTGTTGTCTAATTAAGGATGAATATTAGGTTACAAACATTGTAACCATGCCTTTTGAGGACAAAGCTCTGTGGCTTCAGACTGTGGCAATAATCAATGAAATTATTTATACACCTATCCATAAACAGGGCAGTCTAATCAAAGTGTGGTAAATACTTCAAGAAATGGATCTAATTTATAACAAGACTGTGATTGACGATAAACTGTATTCAGTTATCTGTGGCAACTATTAAAGCATCTGTAAGAATATCTCACCTGTCTCCTGGTGAAAGACGTTATAGGCACACTGGGGTGTCGAGAGTGCTCAATGTGACCATGCTGCGGGGGCTCAGTCAAACTATAGAGGAAGTTGATTCCAGAGAAGTGTCGGTTTGCGACTTTGAGCACATCCTGGGTCAGCGCCTTGGAGGCGCCCTCATTCAGCGTGATATTGGAGACACATAAGGGGATGAGGCGTGGGATGATGTCAACAGACATCCTAATGTCGTTGACATCAGTGACCCCGTTGGTGGCATCGAGGATGAAAGTGTCATTGACTTTGCTGGGCTCAACCTGCATGTACTGGATGTTCCCACTGTTAATGTCCTCTTGGGTAAATATCTTGACAGGGGACTGTTTGGTTCCGATGTAGCGCTCCTTGACAAAACGCCGGAGAAAGCCATGAGACGGGGCTACCTTGACTGTGAATACAATCTCAGATGGCAGGTTGTCCTCGTGAGTGACCTGCAACAATCAGAAAACATATTCACTGGTTAAATTTGAAATGTTCCGTCTGTCACTAAAGTTTAGTTTTCATTTTGCTCTCAATCTAACATGGCATCATAGTAAATGCAAAAGCAAAAGCTGGCCAGCATTCAGTTACTACCTTTTCTGCAGCCTTGAAAGCCACTGCAGTAAAAACTGGTCTCTCTTTAAACGTTAGTCTGGAACCGTTGTTATTATCATTTTGATTAGCTGCTAAATGTTGTTCCCTCCTGACACCATAACTACACTTTAAAGGGCAAGTGCTTAATGAAATATTGACATTGTAGTGATATTTCAAATATATACATAAAACATCTGTCTTATGTAAATAAAAACGGATGCCGTATCCAAAGTTGCACAACATTAATGAAACTCTCTCTCTATAAAATACTTACCTCTAGTTTAGTTTTGTCAATCTTCGCTGGTTTTCCCTCTTCCACCAGTAAGGTGTTGTGATGCTGCAAAATAGGCGGCCTCTGATGACTCTCTAGGAAAACCTTCACGTTGATCCTCACTTCAAGTCGTAGACCTTTAGCTTTCACTGTTAAGTTGAAGGAGTCTGCCAGATGTTTGCTGTCATTGTGCTGATAGGAGATCAGCCCATTATTTAAGTCAGACTGTGAGAATGACTCCACCTTAGTTCCATTGCAATAAAGTCCTCCATACTTGGGAGCCTCATCCAAATGGAAGATGACCTCCTGATCATCCCTGATGTCCAAATTTGATATGACACTAAAATTACAGGTAGAGAAGGTTACTGACTTGCCTTTCTGAACCAGTAAGCCAGTGTTGTTGCCAACCTTCAAAAAGGGGTCATGTGCACTGATGTCTAAAAGGCTTGATATAAAATGTTTTCCATCTGAGACAAAGAGCACAAACCGACCAGTGCTCACACCTCTGTGAATGAATAACACGCGCTTTTCCTCCAGATCCTTCTGTCGAAACTGGAACAGCCGATGAGTGGTATCATTAACCAACACTAGGTCTCCCATCGGGATTCCACGTCGAGTGTAAATCAACTGGCCGTCATCAAAATCAGAGTCTGCATCATGATAACGCAAATCCTCTATAGTGAGTAGCTTCTGTCCATCTCTTACGACATGAAACACTTTATCAATAACACGTACTGGCTTGTGGTCATTGAGTAACTGAATAGATATATTAAAAATTCCTTCTTTGGAGCCAATTTCATCTTCAGCAGTAGAAGATTTGAAACCTTGGCTGCTGGAGGCTATGAAAGTGAACTGGTCTTCAGTTGTTTCACTGTCATCATGAATGTACATTATACGTTCCTCTAATATATCCTGATTACTAAAGGTTAAGATGTTGCTATAGCTAGCATTGGAATTCGATTGACTTATACGAGCTAGCTTTCCATGTTTCGGGTTATTTATGACAGTGTAGTACATATCCTTTGTACTCAAAGTCTCTGCAAACAGCTCATCTTTCGTGATAAGTTTACTCTCTCCCTCCAGAAGTGAGAGTCCATCATTTCTCATAAACACACTGTTGACATCAGCTTTAATGAAAAATTGGAAATCATAATTTTGTGACTGAGCGTGTTTGGAAACCAGCTGAAATTTGAACCTGTCGCTTGTATCTTCATAAGGCCTGTCGACTAGCTCATAATGTACTTTTAGATTTGTTACGTCTCTTTGGCTAAAGGTGGAGTTCTTCCTCAAAACTGTGGTGTCAAGCAGGAGTTTCCCTTTCTTTGGTATGGTGAGAACACGAAAATAAAGGTCATCCTCTGAGAGGTCAACACCCTCAGCTGTGGCGAAAAGGCACTCCGAGTCTAGTGTCACTTTTCTCACTTTATCCATGTCTATCATGACATTCCTCACCAGGTGGTACTTCACCCACTTTACAGTGACTGGGAAGAGAATTTCAGTAGTTGCCCTTGCAGCCACGTTAACTTTGGTTTTAAAGTAATCAGTGGCACTGGATGTTTGAATGTCTTGAAAAGTGCTAACATATCTCAGGCGTTCTTTTTCAAGAAGCCTTTGAGAAAATGAGTCAGTCGGCCTCCATTCACCACTTGAGTGAAGTCTCTGGAGTTCTCCATACTGAGGGGGCTCAATGATGTCATACCGGATGTCTACAACTTGCTTCACAGCATTGGTTTGCACAGCCAGCTGCTTTGAACCAATTATAGCTGACTCCCCTTGAATAATCTCAAGACCTGTGTTGTTAGCAATCTTATATTCCAGTGCCACAGCCATGACCCTTAGAACCACTGTGTTGCTGACCTTTTCCCCATCACTAACTCTAAGTACTATCCTTGAATTTCGAACCCCTGTGTGAACATAGTACACCCTCAGTTCCTCCAAGTCTAAATATGAGAAAGAGGTCACTGCCTTGCTAGGACTGTTTTCTATTTCCAAATATCCTGCATCAGCATTCAGGTTCCCTAGCACAGAGAAGACAAGGTCGGTGTAGTTGCTGTCAATGTCTGTAGCCTTCAGAACATCTGTAGTGAGGCGTTTCTTTGAATTCTCCAACAGGACAAAGAGATTTCCTTCAGGGAGACTCAATTCAGGAGCATCGTTGGTTGGTGTCACAGTAATATTATAGCGGTACAGTTTGTTGTCCTTCAAATAATCAGGAACTTGTTTCCTACTGCTGGAATAAACTGAAAACATGAAGAAGTCATGTGGTTCCTCAGAACCTCCATGGATATACATCACTCGTCCATGCCAAAGGTCCAACATGCTGAAGGTGTTTTCCTCTTGATCCTGATCGACATCAAGCCTTATCTGACCATGAATTGGTTGCTCCTGTATACAAAACATGATCTGAGACTGTCGAATGCCAAGCTTCTTAAAGTCTAAAAGTACCTTAATGTGTTTGGCTTCAAGAGAAGCTCGACCACCTTCCCGGACCACAAGGTTTTTCACTTGCATAAAATTTGAGCCATACCTTCTGTCCAAACCCCTTGCAAGGGTAGACATGTGAAGTGACGGTGTTGGTGTCACCAAGTGAAAAAGAGATCCTGGGGCACTTGATGGACTAATAGTGGTTGAAAGCTCTGGTTCTTTCTCTGGCTCACAACCAACTGAGATATCTTTGGTGACTACAGCATTGGAGAGACCCATCTTAACTCTGTTGACCTCAATGTTTTTCAAACATCCTTTAAAGGAACCTCCCCTGACACGCTTTCCAGACACAGAGATGAGCCCCACCTTTCTGACTTCTGCTCTCGTGCTATCATCGATACCTCCAATAAAAAGATAACCTTTAAGCTGAGGCCCCTTTGAACGAGATCCGATGTTGCTTTTTACTATCTCTCCATCAACAGTTAACTCAAGGCTTTTGGAACTGAAATGCAACTTGACAGAATGCCATTTCTTGTCATTGATAAATGTGAGGGAGCGAAGTTCAGTTTTGGTTCCACCTTTCCCAATTACAGCCACAGGAAAACCTTCCTGAATCTCCACAGCCACAAAGTCCCCCTCTCTGGCTGAATTGTACAAGATAATTCCCTCTTTGGCTGAAGTGTGAACAACACACTCAAATACTGCATCCTGCTGGGCGTTCCAGGTCGGAAGAGAAATGTAAGCCCTGGAGCTGAAGAAGCTGATAGGATCCTCCTCATTGGCAAAGAATTGGGGACTGCATCCTAAAGACACCTCATAGACATTCTTGAAACCAGTGTACGGCCTCAGTGAGGACAGCAGGTCATGTTCATTAAAGACCACCTCTTCCATGCAGCCTCGGAAGCCAATCGGATCTCTAGGGAGATAAAGTCTGTCCAGGCCTCCTGACCCTCCAATATACATGCCATCCAAAATGTGAAGGTCATGATGGGTACCTGGCATCTTGACACTTGTGTGAGAGTTCTTGTCTACAGTCAGAGTGACGTTTTGTTGCACATGGTGAACCTCTACAGAGTGCCAGGCCAGGTCGTTGAGCTGGGTGCCTCTCTCTGACTGTAATATATGCTCCCCTGATCCAAAGTCCAGTTTGAGCTAAAAGAATAAACAAAAGAACTGGATTACAAAATATTACATCAATAAAAATAACTGCACATACAGATATGAGTAGAAATTCAATTTAAATAATTTGAAGAGATATTTTATAATGTCACACATCAAATATGATTACTGTTGCTGTTAATGTTGATGATGTTGTGTGTCTCTAGGAATGGCCGTGTTGGTCTATTGGTCCATTACATCCCACAAACTATTGGATGGATTGTCATGCAATTTTGTTTCAGACATTCATGGTGCTCAAAGGATGAAGCCTACTGATTTTCCCTTTGTACCATGAGCAGAACAAAGATTTCATCTTTTATCTTCACCTGTGAAATACCTCAAAATCTAGTCGGTCAGGTCAAGGTGACTTAAGTAACCAGTAGACATTCACATCACCATGATGTGATGTTTATTGTCTGAGTAAAATTTCTCAACAGCTATTGGGTGCATTTTTCAATAAATTTCTTAGACTTTCATGTGCCCCCTACGGCTAAATATCCTCACTTTTGTGAACTTTTAGTCTTGTTCTATAAAAAACACCATACCTGCTAAACGTCCTAGTACAGCCTCACAGTGCCATGTTTACTGAAGATGCCAAGAGTATCATCATGAAAACTATGATTAAAATATTAACCCTATATTAAACATTTATATGGGACTAGAAATGCAAACAAAATATGCAGGTTTTTTTTATATTTATTAACTGCAGACACTGTGACACCTGGAAAGGAAAACACAGGACTTAGACTGATTATATTCTGTGATGTCACATGTTGTTATAACAGTGAGCTTTGTCTGTGATTTAAAGCAGGAAGAGAACTATTATCTCTTTGCCTTCAGCTACGTCCTCAGAGCATCATGTCACCATCTCAAGCTAATGATGCATTTAGATGACGTGCTTGTCAAGGCTTGCTGCTGAGTCCCTGCTATTCATGCACGGGTTTGCAGGGAGCAAAAGCTCATGACTGACTCACATGGAATGAGACCCCAAGCCTGAGGATAACTTGTGCGAGTGAACAAAAAAAATTATTTGGTGACCTGTGCCAGTTTAAGGAACAGGGACGAGCGATTCACTCCTCGTGCTCACTCAAGTACAACAATGCAACACAGTCGTCAGCGTGATTCATTCCCGGTAGCACAAGTCTAACACGAATAGAAGCTTAGTCACAAGGATTTCTCGAGTTCGTTGCTCTAAAGCTCTAATGCATATCGCAGGCCTTCCTGTGTCTCTTAAGGATTTGTCTGCATATTACACAGGCTTCCAACTGTACATTTGTCCATTCTTTACGCTGATTTAGACCAGCAGGGCTGCTTTTTGATGCTTTAGAAGCCGTCTTGAAGGGACAAATGTATTTTAGCCCTCAATCCTCTGAGCAAGGCTTGTGTTGTGGGCTAAAAATATTTCACGCAGCTTGGGACAAAAACTGAAATATCTTAAGTGTGCCCAAGGTATACATATTTTTAAATTAGAAGTAAATGTCCAGGGGTGTATATTGTCTGTTATGTTTATTTCTATTAGGTTTAGAGCAAAATAGATGACCACTTAATATTATTATTTGAAACATTATACTAAGAGCAATGAGACTAATGAGACATCTGAAGATGTCATTTTGAATTAATATGATGGACATTTTTATTGTTTTGACATTTCATAAATGAATCTATTAATAATACCAATTCATCAAAATCATAGAACTTTGTAACATTATACTAAATAGTGATTACATTATCAGAGGACTAGTTTGATAACTTTTAATAAACAAAAAAGATGAAAGAAGACGTGTTGCACTGGGATTAGCTCACCAATTTTCTGAATGATGTATACAGTGTAATTATACAGCGATCACTTAATTACTCAAATACAGTACAAACACAGATCTGCAGCTTTCAAGTGACTGGTGTGGACACTCAACTCACACCATGCAGACTTGCCTGCTTGTGTTACTGTGTCGAGGGACTGACACTGTCAACTGAGATGGAGCAGTAGCTTACGGTGGTCAGCGTGCGTGATGTCTTTGCATGTGTGTGCATGTGGTCAAGCACAAAGAACTGTGTGTATTGTATGCCTGCACATATATGTATGCGGGTGCTCATGTATGCTTGAGCACATATGCTCATGTGCTGGGGCCATGGATGTACCCACCTGCAGGCGACCAGCATGGAGCTCTAGCAGGAAGTAGTTGGTCTGGCCAGCAGCGAGAAACAGCAGGCCATTGGTGCTGGAGGTTCGGAAGCGAACGCGGAGTGTGTTATGGTCGGACGACTCTGTTGCCTTGAGCTGAACAAAGCCATCGCCATAGAAGGAAGCTGGAGAAAGAGACAGTAGAGACAGATATATTTTTGTAAAGCAAAGAAAACAGAACAAGAAGCATAACTTATATGTGCCTATATGTGATGTTCACTGTCATTTTGCAGACCACTGAATCAATGCTCAACATTCAAAGTAAGCTAAGTATGAATGAAGGCGACCTGGAATATAAAGTACAGTAGCAGTGATTACGGCAAGTAAGTCGAGTCAAGCATTGTGGTCTTAATATAGCCAACATGTGACATTTAGATGTAAAAGCCAGGCTAATTATCATCCTGCTTGTTCTTTGCAAGTGGAGCAGAGTCTGCATACTCAGAAACCACACACAAACACACACTGCTTTACAACACAGTGCATCAATTACACCTCACCTGATTTAAAAGAATGTTTATTACACTCCTTGGATGTGCTGAGTTTAGCCTTCCTGGTGGGCCAGGAAGGCAACAGTAGTCGTACTTTATGTGCTCACCCATGATGATTTACATGCATTGAAGTCCTACCAGAGTATAATTATGATGCATTAAAGCTTTACCTGTAGAATAATAACCACCTTTAGGATGAAACAAAGCTCCAGCCCATGTATGGCACCAGGTTTATGTCTCCGCTCGTATGTAGCTTTAGGAGAAAGTTGTTCATGGACTGTCCAAAACCGTAGAAATGACATAACTGAATTTTAAAGGTATTGTGACGTGACTTTAATGCCACAACAGCTGAATGCAAAGTGTGGATGTGTAGGTGGCTTGGAGGGAGACAGACATGTTTGGGCCTGCCCTGCCCTGACAGGAACCTTCAACCTGAACATGAAAGGCTCTGACGTCCCCACATTGTCTCTGGCCCCATGTTCCAGGAAGAGCGTGGCGAATGGACCCAGCTGTTTCTTCTACCTCACCTCCCAGCCATCTCACATCACCCTGTAATCTGGGTTAACATGCTCTGAAGCTTTCTCATCTAAGCCTTGATGCCCAGGCACCACCAGTTCAGTTTTTAATGAGCTCCAGAGTCCCACGCATTGTCAAAGGTTAACAAACATCTTCGCCTCTGTGAAGAAAATGTCAGTTACATGTTTGATTTATTTGTAGTTCATGACCAAAGGCAAGAACAGTCTGCCGCTAATGGGCCAGAGTGACTCACTAGGGAAGCTGAATAAAGTTAATGTGAGTTAATGCATTGTTTTTACACTTAAAGGGGTTAATGCACTAATGGTTCGTTTGCTGGACCAAATCTAGTCAGTATAGACTGTGCAGTTTAAATTAGCACTATAAAACCAGTATGGCACGTTAATGAACCCTTCAACCGCATCAATATACAGCCTTCAGTGAACAGGAGTTGATTACAGACAGACAAAAAAAACAACATAAATCAACTTTAGTGTATCAAACACAACATACACATAACACGTAAACAAAATCAAAAGAAACATATAATATTAAACATACATTTCAATAGTATGTGAAAAATAAAAAATACATTGTATAACTTGGTACTTTTTCCTCATATCCCCACCTTTGCATGTGGGTAAAATTTTAATTTCTTGTTTATGAACATTCTTTTAGTCTGTGTTCTTCCACCATATTTACAAAAACAACTTTTCCTTGTAAATCAGTTTCAGCATTTAACTATAAAACACATATCTCAACTCACTTAAAGATCATATAAAGATCTTTGTATTTCAGACAGATTATTTACAGCATCATTTACATAGAAAAATCATATTTTGTTCTCTTGGAGGTATACAGTTTAGGTTTCGTTCTTGTTAGTTTCTGTAGTCACTGCAATGTATCTTTTGCTGATTGCTGGGTCTATAAAATGACTAAATCCAATTATCTTTTGCCCATCGAACAGTCCAAAACCAAAATATATTCAGTTTATCATTGCATAAGAAAACCAGTCAATATTTTGTTTGAAAAGTCACTTAAAACAACTAACTGACCAGTTTAAGAAACAATATGTTAATAAAAACCATGGCTGTAAACAAAGTGTGACATTCTTTGACCAAGATTCATTGATTTTTTTTAATTTAAAAAACCCCCAAAACATTTCCAGTCAGTTTTCTTTCACATTTAATTGCTATACATTTTCTTGTTGTTCCTATAATTGCATATTTTCCACTGTACACCACTAAAGTGGACATTATTTCCCCTATAAAAACCTCAGAAAGTTTTGTACTTATTCACAGACAAAAAAAAAGGCCCATCTGTGTAAGCAAGAATCGGGAAGACACGAGGATGAAAGTGTTTTGGATATATTTTAAAATATATCCTCCAGATGCTTACTTTTACTTTCCCAAGGCCATACCTTCAGATAAAGAGGCTGGGGAACTAATTATATTTCCATAAACAAGAGCATCTTGATTGCAGTAATTTCTGCTGTTTGTTTAAATCAAATGAAAACAAAGTAACCACTCAGGTGTAATGTGCCTTTAACAACTGTTAAATGCAGCTGGGAATAAACGATTGATTGGCCCTCAGGAACGCATCATTCGGCCTAAGTTATCCTTACGCTGACCCTGAGTCCGGTTGACTCGAATTTCTTTCTCATTTACACATCATGTTCATTCATCTGACTCGCTCTGTGTACATAACAGGGGAGGGAGCATTTCCCAAAGCTGGCCAAGAGGAATGAAATAGCATTTTCTCCTTAAATTTGCAAGGATGGACATGCATGCTCAATTGTATTTTAGTGTTGTCACAATGACATCATACTGTTGAACGCCATGTTTGGTTAAACAAAAATGGTCTTCTCCACAGTAAGACACTGGATTCTTGGAAAGCTAAAAAAGATGCCAGTATAGTGATTAAATGTTACCTTAGGTTGCCTGTGTGTTTTTGTTTTTTGTTTTTCTTTTTTTGGAGTCACATCCTGAAACATGGCCATTTTTGAGGGAGCATGTAAATGAAAGAGCACAGAGTCAGAAAACAATACCCACACATAAACATACCTGTGTCTGCCTGAGTGTGTGCCTTAAGAAGCAGAAACAGGAGGTGTTTGCAGGCTGTTCTGTAATCTACGTGTCTGCAGGGGCAGTTTTCTGTGCGTCAGGGACATTTTTTTGTGAGATTTCACAACAACAAAGCTAGTGACCTTTTAGCAAACACCCGCTTACAGTTAATTTGAGGGGTGAGACCAGTGCTTGTCACTGCCTGTGTGCTCAGTTTATACAACAAAATCAGAGATGCAACTCGACTGAAGTGCCGCTTTCATGCCACTCTGTTGCTGATGCATTGTCAGAGCCTGGGACGTGGACATTTTTAGCAAAGGCTTGTTTCATAATGCGACCGGAGCATGGAGGATGCACACACTCTGAGAGGCACTGAAGTAAAACAAATGTCTATACTGTAATTATTTTCAATGAAGGGTATGGTGAGTGTGAGTCATGGTGAAATGATTCCTGATTATCCCCAGGGGCAAAGCCTGGATGACTGCTGAATAAGATGACACATGCCCAGGATCAAATCAACCAGAGAGGCTAATGCATGCACACATAAATGTAAATAATGTACATCTAATCTAAGGTTGGAACTCAAACACACATGCACACTCACACAAAAAAAACATGTTTTCCACCTTAGATTTCTGAACAAAGCGACAACTGTCCATTTCTATGACTTCATTTGAGTGTTATTGTCACAGTCAGATAGCTCTTCCAGTGCAGTGGGCACCACAGTCCCATTTCTGCTGCTGCCTCTAATAAACTGCATATCCTGTGTGTGCACCATGCATGCACAGATTACCCAAAGTCTAGTGCCAGTCATTTATATGGCATAAAAACTGATGTTATTAGCCTCCTTCATTTTAAAACATTATGCAGAATCAATGATTTTTAAAGCTAAAAATGACTTATTTCTGGACCAGCCTGCCCTCACTCACATTTCATTCAATTCTGTGAGGTGTTACACTGAGGTCAACGTTTTGAGACCTGCAAACCACTAAAAGAAACTAAACAGCCCGCACACATAACATAAAACTGTCCCATGTAAGGTGATACTCAGCCAGGAGACGCACACATGAGCCTACAGAAAAAGAGCCTGCATATGAAGGAAATCACAGGCAGCAGAAACAAAGAGTGAAATGATAATGTTTATGACCATTGAAGTGGTAGTTAGAACCTGGCAAGACGCCTTCAGGGTGAAACATCATCAGTAAACTACAAAACTCTCTGGAAATCGTCAAGTTAACCAAATACAGGAGTCGTCATTGAAAGCTGCATAAAATAAGTTTAAATCTCGTTTGTTCTCATTGGGGGGAAAAAAGCTTTCAAAAGTTGCTCTGTTACCTCCGGACGCCAGCTCGAACAGGAGCGACCACCAAAGCAGACCGAGGAGCAACAACTTCTCCGGGGTGTTTTTCACGGCAGGGTCCATCTTTCTTCTCCCGGTGGAAACTCTAATGTTGGCAGACTTTGCGGTTACATATTTACAGACCTGTTTTCTCTTCTTCACGCTTCGGTACCGTCAAACACAACAGCTACTCCAGCAAGCGGTGCGAACGAGTGCGGGCGCGCATGCAGCTACGGAGCAGACCCTGAAATGGACTGAAGCTCCACCGATGTAGGTCCTGGCGAAACTCCGCCTTGCGCGCGCGCGTGTGTCTGTGCTTGTGCGTGTGTGTTTCGTGTGTACGCATGTTAATCTCAGTTTTCAAAATAAAAGAAGGGAAAATGCTGCGGGCCACCTCAGCCAAACACTACCGTGTGGAGATAAGACAGAGCTCATAATTCATCGAACTTTAATTAGCTTTTATTAAGTGTCACGACAGTGTCCACAAAACAAGATGAAAGGATTATTTATTAATCCGACGTTATGGTGTTATACAGGTATTGACTTGTAGCTCAAACGCTTCATGTACGTCTTACTCGTTTGGTGGTTGTAATAACAATAATTTAATTTGCACCTTAATGATAAAAAATAAGGAGTGGGTATACCTATACCATTCATGTTATTTGTATTAAAACATATTGGAGTCAAGAATGAAAAGAAAATATTAATCAAGCATATATAAATAACGTTATGCGATGCGATGAAGTCAGTTTAATACATACCTTAAAAAATGGTGTGGCATTTTTTTAAAGACAAATTATTGTGTACACAATTGTTAGGATAGACAGCCCACTGTAATCTTAGCACCACTAACATATTATAATCTCTTAGGAAAATTATTGTTGCGATTTCCATTTTTTACCCAGTCCCTGTTGCAGTCCGTAGCCAGACTTTCATTGACGGTGTTAAACGTGTAATTAAATGTTAAATATTCATACTAGATGCAGTTAAAACGTGGTCATATTGTGCATTTTCTCCTACTCCCAGTGCCTGCTTTAACAGATTGCAGTTACTTACATTTAACTTAAAAGATTATCACTCCACTGATACCATATGCTGGTAGGCGAGAATGAACTCTGTACTTATATTTAAAAGGTATAAAGCTGCAGTTTATAATATCTGATGATGTTTTTTGATGCTTCAGCTGCTGCTGTATGACATATATGATATCCCCTCATGTAAGAGATTTAATAGAGACAAAAGGCAAATAAATCAGTTCCAAATAGATCAAATCAGTTTAATGATCAGGAATCAGGAATTACCAAATAATTAATAAAGATAATGCAATAAATCAAACAAGGTGTCTCTTGATAAAAACATGCATGTTAATGAATCAAAATGTTATTTTGTGCAATGTTGCAATATCAGCAGAGCACTGATGCCTTAAAAAGAGAGTAACAGTTATGCTAACTGGACTCTCATTTCAATACTGTGTTATTGTGCTTTATTTGTTTTCTGTAATCTGTTACTGCTTTAAGACAGATTTCACTTCATTTGACTGCAATCAGGATAAGCACTCTAAAAGGCATTATTAGAAGGGTCATCCAGATTGTAGTACAAAATGTTTTTTTAGATTTGAGGTGAGAAGTAAATAAAATGTAATGTATGTAACAACCAAGTAAAACGCAAGGCTAATTACGATTCATTTTGAGGTATTAGAGCAGATACTGTAAACAAAGTCAGTGTATGGCACGATCAGTAAATATGAGTGATGAATGGATATTTTTCTGATCTGATGTTTCAGAACAAAAACATCAACAGGTTCCCAACAGCTTTCTGTGCTCCTGTTTGATGCAGCTGTAGATGGGATGATAGAAGCGCCTATCTGGCACCATGAGGTCAGTGACGATCTCAGTGTGGTCAACTTTGGGCAGCAGGTAAAGCGACACCTTTATGGACAGTGAGGTGAGGAGCTCGGAGAACTTTGTGGAAGATTCAATAGGAACAATAATGTCAATGGTCCCGTGGAGCAGAGTGAACGGAGGCACTCTGGCAGAAAAGAAAAAAAGAAATAGAACAGATTTCACAAATATCAATGTTGTTTAATCTAAAAAATACATATTTTTGTCTTTTTGTCTCACCTGCTCAGTTTGTCCTGGCTAAACTCCTTCAAAATGTGTGTTGGTGAGTAGTATGGGAAGTTCTCCACTCCATTCATGGCTTTGTGCATGGTGGAGACGTACTCGACTGCTCTTTTTTGCTCGTGCTCATAGTGGTCCATGATGTTGTATACACCGCTCAAACCTGTGGGGAGACATATAAACTAATTTGATCACACAAAACCTTGATAAACAGTCTTATGAAGACATGAAGGAGGCACATGTGTGAAGTTCTTTATGTAACTGTGTTTTTAGGTCTTCTGGGTCATAGCAATAAAAAACAGAAAAAACACTTCAGAACACAGAAACACAAAAATCTTAGTATAATGGTCAAAACTGTGACTGAACTCATGTGAAGCACTGTGCACTGATTATTACCAATAACTCCTCTTATTGCCAGTATAATGTCCCTCTGCTTGCTGGCCTCGATGAACAGTTCCTCTCTTGCATCAATGAGAAACAGTGTGGTCAGTGCACACAAATGTGCACCCGCTGAATGGCCAATCAACACTATGTTGTTCTATAAAAAGCAAAAAACAACACAACAACACAGAGTAAACAAATGCAGAATTATGTAAACAACATCTGATGGCATCAATGTTATCTCTAAAGTAAAAAATAAAATAACCAAAAGCTGGTTGAACATCAGACTGATTCAACAGTTCAGATAAGTGCTGCTCAAACTTTGAAAAGAATGTTTTAGAAATTATTTATTATACGAGTTTTAACTGTGAGCGTGACAGGTCCCATGAAATTGGTTCAAGATCCTAACTTTCCTCTATGGTTGGATAATTTAATGCATGAAAGAGTATTTTAGTAAATTGGAATGGATTTAGGAAATTTTAAGCTACCTGCAGGTTTTATGTGATTTCATGGAACCTTTAGAAGTTTCCCCTCTTTTAAGGGTTTATAATAAATAGTCTATCTTGCCATTATAATCTGACAGTTTTCCTCAGTTTCCAAATACTTCAAGAAATTTCTTACTTTGTCAAAGTTGAACTTTGGTCCACTCTCTTGAGCCCAAACCAAGCAGTCAGCAATATCTTGGACCATCCCTAAAACGTTCCCCTGGCAATCAGATGAGACCAGCAGTCAGTTCAGATACCATAGCAACATTTCAAATTAAATTTCTTATCTGCCGTTTTGGTTACTGCAGCATAATTTTTACCTAAACTTCACAGAGTTATGAGAAGCACTTTTCATATTCCAGTCATTCACTCTTCATACGGTACGTGCCTTCAATCTTTGAACATACAGCCCGCAGCTCTTACCTTTGGATAGGTACAGTAATCAGGGCAAATGACAGTCGCGCTAAGTTCTTCAGCCATCTGCCGGGCCAGCAAACAGTAAATGGATCTTTCTCCGGAGCCCCATGCTCCTCCGTAGATGAAAACCACCAGTGGGGAAGGCACATCTTTAGACCTGTCCACGTTTGGAGGGTGGTACAAGTCCAGCTTGTTGCCCCGGCGGCCAAATGCAATGCCCTTTTAAATGTAACAGACAAAACTGCACTCTCTGACACAATTTTTGGCAATGCAAAGAATATTTTTGTGGGACCACACCAAGGGGTCCAATGAAAAATATGCAACATAACATGACAGAGTGATTATTTCATTTAGATATTTACTGAAATGTCTGGTACCTACACACAAAAACACCAACACACTGATAAAATAAACACATTTTGTCACTTATCCTAAACATACCTTTTCATAATGCTTACGGTTTTCATCATTCTTGTACCAGGACTTCCACTGAAAGTAAAGTCTCCCATACTGCAGATATTTAAGAGTTTCCAGCACAGCTCTGGTCAGACAGTATATTCGTCTGATGGAGAGGGCAAACATGAACAGAGGGATTAATAACAGACTCTTCTTAGTGTGTAAAAATAACCTGAGCCAAACTTGACTGAGACTCAAGAGTATTGACAGTACTGAGAGTATTTTAGTTACCTTGGTTTTAGTGCTTCTATGTACTTCTTGTATCCAGGCTTGTTGGGCCAACCATAAAGCCACTGAGCCGCTAAAGAGATGGAGTATGGGAGGCCCACCAACATGACACCGACGGCCACAGGAAGTGACATGTGATATTTTAACCCAGACCTTCAAAAGTGAAAGAAAAATATCTTTTAAGATATTCCTCTATCAAAAGTATTGTCACTCAATGTTCTTTGAAATATTGTAGAAAATGGCTCTTACATGTTGTGGTTTTGTGTGTCTTACCTAAAAAGATCAAAAGATTAAGGAAACTTATTATATTGTGAACAGACACACCAGAAGTAAAGTATGAATGAAAATGCATCCCAGGGAGGTTTACAAAGTGTCTCTAGTTTTCTCAACCATACTCTAACAAAGCATCCCGGGTAAAGAGTATAGCAGTTGTAACTTGTTGTGTTCATCCTCCTCCAGGTTTTGTACTTTAAGGAAAAGCTGTGACAGACTGTTTGACCTGATCTTTTAGAAAAGATCATCTGGACTAAAGTCAGTTTCTTGTTAACTTAATTACAGATTAATTTTAGCTATTGGCTTAGACAGTTAGACACCTCTAACCATTGTCACTCGCTCATTAACATTTATAACTGCTTAATCACTGACTACACAAACGCTACGCTTCAATTATTGATTGATTATTAATGCCTATGTTGCTGTAATTAATGGTGTATATCTATAAAGAACTGATTAATGGAATAAGCAGTAGGCATTAATTACGAAGCCTGCCATGGGAGGCAGTCCCCATTTGTCGTTACACTTGTTACAGGGCGCCATCTACTGGGCTTTTACATAATAACACCACGAAGGGGAGAGAGACTGCTACATCTTCTCCTCGGCTTAAATATTAGATTAAAAATCACATAAACATTTAACAAAGACCGACAACGTTACTTCATAAACTGATGATAGTTCACTATTAGCTGCATCAGGGGCCCAATTATATCGAAGCAAACACATGTTGTCGCTTTTCACAATTTTGGTGTTAAGCTAACGTTAAATCAGCAACTTTCTCAACCTGAACACACCACATAAGCAGGGGACCTGCTAAAGTTAAGTGAGCAGCTAGCTAGCAGTAAAGTTTTCATTACGTTACGTGTTTTGCAGCTTGGTCGTCATTTGCCTCGGAAAACAAGGTAAAGGTCAGAAAAACACAGGAAGCCAACATAAACATACCAAAATAAAATCATAAAACGTCGTTTATGACGAAGCGCATGTCCAAAGTGGTTGGGGTTTGTTATTAAAGTCGTCTGGTCGAAGGAACTGATGCTGGGGACGACCACAGTGAACCAACGCTACCTGACTGTCCTCCACAAGCCGGTGTCAGTCTGACACCTACAAAGATAAAAGCGGCTGAGCGAGAGAGTGTTCGTCATTAACTTCCGCTTTGGCCAAAGCTAGCGATCTTCCGGTGTCTGTCAGAAGTCTTGTACATCTTGGTGAATCTTAACTGCAGAATTTGCCGGGTATCTGATAAAATACAGAGCATAAGTGACTGATAAGTGTCACACAGTTTATTTATTGATTCATCTACAAGTAGAGGTGCTCACATAAATAGAGGTTTTGATGTAGCACGGCCTCTGCATCGGCAGGAATTGTGGATTGCTGTTTTAAAATACTTAACATCTCTGCTCCAATAGCCCGGAAATACCCACTAAACAATAAGCCTCTTTATGTAAATAGCAGAAATGTAGGCTGTCGGGCTGTGGTCTTACTGCCATATGGCCTATATTTTTGACATTTAACTTTATCTATGATCTTAAATCGAAGACCACTTACTAGCTCTTTCAGGAGTTTTCATCAACACCCCATGATCTTCTTCAGTGGATTACAGTTTGTCATAAAAAATGCTGAGCTGTCTTGACGCTCCTGGGGAACATTATGAGATGTGGTTAAAAACATCCTAAAAAAGCTAAATAATTGGACTTTACGTCTGCTCAACATTTGGTTGAGCCCTTGGAAAACTTTTTTTGCTCTAGCAATATTTGAAACAGTAGATGATCTTGGTTGATTTTCCACTTAGTTTTGAGAAGTTTCTTATGCCTACTGCCCACATCATAGTATGTATATTAGTGGGCATTCAGAGATAATAAACTGCTGCTAAACATTTTAAAGACAATTTCTTATAATTCAAAGGTTATGTATCATCTATTTTCTACTATTTCTATTTTCTACATTATACTTTATCATCCAACTGCTACTTGTACCCTTTCCTGGGAAAATGTTTTGTTTTTGTGGACAAACTAATGAATAAACCAGAATTTTCTTGATAAAAGTAATAGAAAAACACACACTCTTAGTTCTTAGTGAATCCAACTTTATTGTTACTGAAGCTAAGTTACCTTGAGGCTCACTTGTCATTACTATCAGCGAATAGTTGTATTTTACCAAATGCTGTTTTCACAACTGCTTTTAGTGGAAACATCAGGGTCAACTGCTGCCTTCAATTGTGTTTCCCTTGCTGCAAAGTAAGCAAAATTATCAGATACTTTACAAAAATGGAGATTACATAAAGATTTCCCAGTTTTGAAAACACCTAACCCTAACCCTTATGACTTTAGAGAGGTGTGGAATATTGTAATTGAACCGATAATCACTTATTCCTTTAAAATCGGTGCTCTTCTAACTGTGTATAATCCTGGAATAATTAAATCTAACTAAAATTAAATTGATTAAACTCAATTTATTACAATTATAAACATGTTAAGTGTGAAGTTTTAAAGATTTAATATAACTTAATTGTGACTGTCAGGGAATAATGTTCTGACGTAAAGCAGCACTGTCAGCACATGACCAGCAGGGGGAGGAAGAATTCTGTCACTTGCATCTTTGAACTATAGTTTCACTTATTTCTGAGCATCTTGCCATTAATTATAAAGCCAGATGGTATCCACCCAATTAAAGGAGACCAAACACAAGACAAACAGATGTGAATATAAAACAGTTAATGTTTTCATTAAACCAAATCACACATTGGACTGCACATCAAACTCAGAATTAGTTATAAGGAAGGTTCGACAAGGTCGAGCCCTTTAAATTCATTACAATTATAATACCAGGCTATTAGGCTAGGCTTCCTCTAGTGTTTTCATTGTCATCCTCATGCTCTGTTGACCTGAGTATAAAACAGTGGCTGTTTTATGTTGTGCTAGGAAAAATGGTCTACATTTTCATTCATTTCATTTTTGTATTTGTT
Organism: Datnioides undecimradiatus; assembly: GCA_008933995.1. Classification (NCBI taxonomy): domain Eukaryota; kingdom Metazoa; phylum Chordata; class Actinopteri; order Lobotiformes; family Datnioididae; genus Datnioides; species Datnioides undecimradiatus. The sequence goes on from WARS01000015.1 coordinate 10,128,316, forward strand.
GTGTGTAAGAAATTGCCTAAAATATTGAAAATCATGATGATGCAGTTCAGTAGATATTGTTTGGTTTAGCCACATTCAGTTATTACACCTCTGTGGTTTGTTAATGCCCACTGCACTGAATCACTCTCTACAGAGGGTAGGGCAGGACTGGACAGTGGTTTCATTGGCCATGACCATGGAAAACCTTGGATTCAACCTTGCAAATTCATTGAAAGCAGAGCAGCGTATGAGCATTGACCAGCCCAAGGGTTATTGTTATGTTTGGCCCCACAGAGCGGAGCCTGCAGCCCTGAGTGCGTGTGCGGTTGTTCCTCCATCTGCCACAATGTGGGGAGGCCCAGGTGCTTTTTCAGAAGCCACAGTGGAAACGGAGCCGTTGAGCGAGTGCAAAGTCAGGCATTCAGCTGGCAGCACAAGCAGAGTCAGCCCATTTTAAACACTGTGGTAAGAATTCAGAGTAATTTCCCGTGCCTGTTTAAGATTTATATTATTCTTGAGGGAATTATTGTATGCATAGTGGTATTAAGATAATAAAAACTGAAGAACACAAGCTTGTATTGTGTGTAGGTGACGGGAGTCTTGTTAGGATGTTCCAGGTGGAAAAAAGGTTTAAACATCATTTCATTTTGTAGCAAAGTGGGAAATAATATGAGAATTTAGACTGTCAAACAATCACAGTCCAGTCAGCATCTTCCATTTGGCCTGCATTAAAGGACAGTGAAGCAAACTCTGAAAATGAGTAACAAGATGTCCCAATCAACATATTCTTTGCTCTCTGAGCCTCTCACTGCACGTCTTTCAACCAGTTTTGGGCCTGCTGACGTGTCCTGGGGTGAGACGCTGAACCATCACACCAGCAGTTGCAGTGATGATGCTCTGCTCTGTAGAAGATACCAACATGCTGTTCATCTTCCTCCTTCTCATCAACAGATCAGCTCAGGTTTTTCAGGATAAACTGGATCAGCTTTTAATGACACAATTCTCCAGACACATTCTGATTTACACATAACTGAAATACAAATTCAAACAAAATGATGCATTAAACAGAATGGTCCTACAAGCTTGCATGTCTAGGTGCATTATCAGTTCATCAGAGGTGTTATGACATTAGGTTCCACAGATTAGAGTACCATATAAGACAGTATTGTTCACTTGGGTATTGAGGAAGAAATTTGAAGTTTTAGATAATATTCAAACACTTTCTTCAGGCAGCAGCCTTTGAGAATGAGCAGTCAAAGTTTAAGAATGTCAAGAAAATAATTGTCCCTGTAAGGTGTGAGCAGCTTATTGCTGTGAAAAAACCAGCACTCGATAAGAGCAGTTTGTGTGCAAATATAACTGGAAAGGCTGGTGGTACTGGTTGTCCCTTTGAAATCAGATCAGTTTCTTTTACATTGGACAATTGTGCTTTTATACTCCACTGCTATTCAAAACATGGAATTAGAAACCTAAAAATAAAGTTCAGTCACATATCCTGCTACCTGCAGGTAACAGAGACACTGCTAAAACTGATGCCTGATGTGCAGTCATTCTTTGCTATTTTAATTTGGTGAAGCAAAGTATCAAATTTTTGTGTTTTTATTTTGATTTAAGTTGATAAAAGACTCCTTGTTACTGTTTATGTGATTTCATTTGAACCCTTTTTAACATATTTTTCATTTTATTTAATATTCTCATTAAGTGCATTATCTCTGTTAACATGGCTCATCATCATTCAGATGAGTCAAGTGGATGTTTTGTCTTGAACAGAATACTTTGTGTGTACAAAGTCCTGTACCTTGTTAAAAAAAAGGGAGTGCCGAGAGGATTCCCAAAAGATGAGTCATATGTAAACTACACTTCAAAAATGCACCTTTTGTTTCCGTTCTGAGCACTAAAATCTGATAATATATGTACATGAAGATATTTGGAGGGTGCAGTCAGTGACATTTCATTACTAACAGGGGTGTTGTTTGTTCAACATTGCGAAATGGAAAATCAAATGACAGCACTTTGAATGCTTGTATTTTTGTGTGTGTTTGCACTTGTACAGATACCTACTTTGTGTCTTTGCACTTGAAAGTGTGTTTGCTGGTGTAAATGTGTATACACTGGCACTGTTTACATCCCCCACTGTGACCCAGTCCCCCTAACTGATGCGTGGCACTGAGCCAGGACCCAAACATGCTGCTTCTGTTTCCTCCCCCTGTGTTCCCTTCCATCCGCTGAGCTGCACAACCCCAACTCAGTCGGAGTCACTGAGGAATTCTGCTCTCGGTGGGCTCGGGATCTCAGGACACAGAGCCATCTTTTCACAGGGACTTCACAAACACACCAGGCGCAGAAAGAACCTTCCTTTGACAGGGGGGAACCATGGAAACTGGCACCAACCACAAGGCCCAGTTTCTAGGTATCCCTGTGCCCGGAATCACACCCGAGTCCCGCAGACGCCAGAGGAGCAGCGAAGACAGAGGTGCTGGCGTTCAGAGGGTGATGCAGTTTTTCAGGGGGCCCTGTGATTGATTGGAGAGAAACAGACTGGCCATTCTTAATAGATGCACCAGATGAATGTTAACAAGCCCGTGAGGATGCTCAAGAGTGCATTCTTTTAAAAAAAAAAAGGAGCCGAGAGGTTTGGCATGATAAGGTAGTTGATTGGGAGACTGACTAAGCAAATAAATCACAAGTAGGTGTGCACGGGTGTGCACTCTAACTGGTTGAAAGGGTTCAGACGTACCTCACTGCAACATTTTCGTCTTTATATAGTCCACGCTCTTTGCAGAGAGCAAGGAGTCAAGTTTCAGTGCGTCATGTCTCTTTCCAGCACTGACTGAGTCAACAGAAGGTAAGATCTTCCCTCCACCATCCAACCCTCAAAAAACTCTTGACTGAATGACTGATCACTTTACAGTGCGAATAAAAAAAACAACACACACACGCATACATGCAGGGATATGTTACCTAACAGCCATGCAGCAAAATAAAGCTGTGTGCTAATGCTACATGTCCTGATTACAGGGCAACATGTCCACATGTCAACATGTCAACATGTCAATGTCTGTTATATGTTAAAGATGACATCTTCCCTTGAAAAAGAGATGACTCAGTCTTTGGAGGGAAAAGACCCTGAAACTTTATCTGTTTTTTATGTGATGTCCACTTCCACTCTACCTGGCCTTTCTTTATTTCACTTACAGTGAGTTCTCACATATAAAAGACACTAAGTCTCATAGAAAAGACTTGAAGTGCTTTACATCATATGGTGAACCCACTGTAACTGCATATAAATAGATTGACACCCTGACCGTTCAGCTGTGTGTGTTCCGTGTCCAAGATCACCTTCCTCAAACTGCAACATGCTACGTGGCTGCATTACATTGTGTTCTAGTGAGTCTCAGATGTACATTGAGAAACTAGCGTTCAATGCTCACATCCCATTTGCTAATATCAAACCTTACTACACTGGAAACATCTTAGTGTGTTGCTGTTGTCCACATTTGACTATTTATTTACATGAAATGTGTAAAATTAAAGCTTCCAAAAGTTGCACACATTTAGCAGAAACTGGGGGGAACAGTTAGTTGATGGGGACCCAGCAGCTTATTTTTGCCCCTGGGCTCAGCCAACAAGTTAATCAAGTCAGGCTCTGGGTTTGAGGGTGACATTTCCTCCAGCTGCAAAAGACATACAGGTTAGGTGAAATGGTTTGGAGACTTAATTGGTAACACTTTATAGTTATGGAAGTTAACTGGTAGTTAACTGGTTAATTGCTAATGGAGGACTACACTGAATATAATGATGAGTTGCTGTGCTCCTTAGTGCTACTCTACTCTTCCTCAGTATGAATATGAGTGTCTGAGTGAGAGTCTTAATGTGTTGGACCTTTCCAGTGTGTCCCCCACCTCTCCCTCACTGAGAGCTGAGATTGGCTCCAGCCCCTTATGTCCTTGAATCCATAAACCTCACCATTGTTTCAGGGTGATTTTTTGTATTAAAGGTAAAGTTACACACTTACACTCACACACAAGCTTAAGAGTAACATTGAATAGCTGCAGTCTGGTATGTTTTAATTCAGCACCTTTTGTTTGCTTTTCAGCTCTTTGCGTGCAGCGTCCACGGCTAAGATTTAAGACATTCTTTCCACAGCTTGTACCAAGTATCAAATACTGTGGAGCTGGAATATATAAACATTTCTTTTTTCAAAGTGAGGTACGCTAATGTATTTTATAGATTTTTTTTTTTTTACACAAAAATGTCAGTGTTTGACTCCAGCATAAATACTGGTGTTACTTTCACCAAACTATTCCAACCTGGCCTTCAAACTGCTTTGTACAGGATTATTTCTCACTGGACTCTCTGTTTGTCCGGCGACCAGATTACTAACAAAAACCTCATGGGAACAAAAACCTCAGTAAGGTGCACACGGGAGCAAGCTAATGACTCCAACACTCTTCTCTTTGATCTTCATCGTCATGGAGCGCTAACTGTAAAGGCTAACAATGGGAGACAGAGCAACGACACATCAGAGTCTGAGCTGTGCCTCAGGCATGCTGACATTTGGGTGTATGAATTTCCCCCCTGTGCAGAGAGAGCAGCCTCAGTATGTCTCAGCGCTCAACTACCAAATGCTTTACATGGATTAAAAAATTTGAGTAACATTTGAGTTCCCCTTTAGGTCACCTCAGCAGGCATGCACAGTGTTAGGAACTCAATCCTTTTAATGTACAGTCTGCTCGCACTGTTAAAGCCTGCAAATTAATTTGTGTGCTCTAGTCTCTTTTTTCACCCTTGTTATATAGCACATCCTTTCACTTACACTAAACAAATTTTAAGACTGATGTCATTCAGCAGCTACTTTGGCTTCACTAGGTTCACCTCAACTCACAGCTTCATGAAACAGCTCAGCAGAGATGAGAAAAATCTCTAAATTTAACAACAGTTTTTTCCATAGCTTGTATCTTTCAGCTACATCTTATAGTCTTCCTCAGCTGTTCATATGAACTTATTGTGAAACTTCAGTTACATGATAAGAGAAGGAACTTAAAGGTAAGTTTGTAAATGACGGGAGACGTACAATATTTTATGTATTACATCACATTTATTTAGCCAGTGTGCTAACAGATCTGCACAAACACAACTTAAAGCCAATGTGAATGTTAGTAGTTTTGCAGGTATTTGCTCACAAACCAAAGTATTGGACATTTTTAATTCTCACCTGCCAGTGGCCGATTATTAAATTAAACCAAATAAGCTCAATGTGCAAGATAAAGCACAAAAACTCTGATTTTCACCATTGCCACATTTATACATGTTTTGCTTTATTTTTTAAGGCTACAGTTATGAGTTCTTGTTTACTCAACTAACTTTTTGCACATTTTTATTTTCTTGTTTGCTTTCAGTTGTCAGTGCCGCATTGGCTCATGTGTTGGATATACTTTGGTCCCTTAGAGGTCAGAGCAAAACAAGTACTTAAGAATGAGCTGTATTAGAGCATTAGGATCCAAAATTCAGACACAAAAAAGAAGTCAAGAAATAAATAATTTTTATTTACAACAATAAAACTTGTGACCCAAGTATGGCAGAGCAGAGTGGGTGGCTTAGCTCAGTGTTGAGCAGATAGACACCAGCAGACAAACTCATGGCAAAATATTAACAAGGATGAGGCATAACATGGCAGGCAGAGTCTAACTGAATGAGCTGTTTTTTATGCAGGAGCGTTTTGTTGCATCGATTGGATGATTGACTGCAGGTGCTCAGATGAAAGGCAGTAGAAGAGCTCTGGGAAAGCCACACCCAGCTCACACACATACAGATGTATGCAGAGGGAAGGACTGGGGATGAACAGAAACCATCAGGAAGGGACAACAATGGAAAACACAAGGAAAAATTAAACACAGAGCAGACACCCTCATAAAACAGGGCTCTGAGAACTATGATGTTCTCAGTCAGGTCCTCCAACTGGTTTGGGAACTATAAAAAAGTTAATCAGGTCTTAAAGAAGCAGGTAAGGTTAAAACCAGATCTACTTGGTGAACAAGCAAAATCCAAAAACAGGTAGAGACCAAGGACAATGTAACTGGCACAATAGACAATCTGGCAAAGAATCATTGCCTTACGGCAGTTTCTGTGTATACAAGAGAAGAGGATGACGAGAGATAGGTGTGGCCTGATGTGGCAATGAGGAGCAGGTGTGTGAGGGGGTGTGACAATCTGGTGGCTCTGGTAGCTTGGGGAGAGGGAGTGGCAGAGAGAATAAAAATGACACAAATCTACAGGATTTATATAAGTAAAAATACTGAAATCCTAAATACTGAAATAAATGCACCAGTGCCAAGTGTCTCAGCAGGTTACCATGCTGCCTCCAATAATGTGTGCAAAGCCAGGGCTGACTCAGTCCACTCACTTCATCCAAGGCCACAGAAACTGTGACAATATCAGATACAAAATTATCTTTATAAACCCAAAGCCTCTTTGTGTGTACGTGTATTTTCGCTTAAGGGTGGAGATTACCACCCACCCATATCCTAAGAGCATTGCAAAACCTTTAACGCACAGGTAACTGTTTAATCCAGCATGTAAACACATTCACACAAGGCCAAACATTGAGTATCATTGTGCATTTTCTTACTCTTTAGCCACGTCACACCTAACACAGTACACAGTGTTCCTTCCAGTAGTATTTCAAATATTCAAGAGTCTTTTGCAAGGTGATTAAAAAAACTGTTAAGGACAACATTGCAGCTCAGTTATGAGCATGTACTGAGATCAAACATCATATGATGAAAAACATCCTCATGCCTCATATTTTATGATTTTATATGATTCAAAGGTTCTTTTGGTGGATTCTCAATGAACTTTATAAAAGACTCAGACTCAGTGTCTGAGTCACTTGAAATCAGTTTGTGTCATTGTGTGTTCAGAACAAGCGGAGAGAAAGTGAGCACATCAGAGTTCATCAGCTTTACAAAAGGCCTTGTGCTAACATGCTGTGCTACTTTTCATGGACATCTCCATAAAAGAGTTTATAGTTAGATAAAGATGAAACTCCACTGCTGAACAGAAACATTAACTGTAAGTTTTTGTTTGGTACCAAAAGTTACAAAGAGTGTATCTTTCCCATCACCTATGTGAGTCTGTCAGGATCATTGATAGTGAGACATAAAACTGTTGATCAGCTATGACCAGTTCAACCACAGTAATTTTGTCCCTTTTTTATTTGAAGTCTTAAGTTGAAATAGTAAAACAAGCCAATCATTTAGAAGCAAAAAAAAAAAAAAATAGAGGAAAGAACATATCGTTTCTTTACGACAGACTGTCCTCACTGTTATTTGCAATTAACCAGTATGGATTTGTGTCCAGATATCGCCAACCTTTCAGCATGGGTTGTTGTAGTAATGACATAGGTGTAAATAACCTTTACAACAGGGCTTTCTAATGTAAAAGAATTTGAAATGGACATCTCTCCATTAAAATTGCTGTGCTGTCAGAGTGAAGTGCAGAGCTTCTTTGCTGAATTAGATAGCTCTGCTCAGTTGCTCTGAGGCACTTCCATCTCTTGATATCGCCATTGTGTATTGCATTGCAAGTGCAAAAAAGTCTTTAAAACCCAGACTGCTGTTTATATTTCAAACCCCCATACAGATGTGGCTTTGGATCAATTTTAAAACAAGATATAGTATGTAGCTGTTTGCATGGCAACAGATTCTTGTTTTTTAATCTTTGCTAAAGCAAGTGCCCCTTTATGTGATGGAAGGTTTCATGCATTTACATATTAAACCATAACCTAATGTGAACATAAATAATACCACTTTTGCAGAAGTGCCACTGTGCAAACACACTTACTTGCCTGCTTAATTTAAATAGCTCTGGGTGTGTGTGAGCCATGGGCCTAAAAGGTAACTGTAAAATGATCTACTGTATAACCCCGTTAATAGCATCATGATGTGTGTGTGAGGTATTAACGCTGAGGTGATGCCCTCATGCTCCCTAATGTGGCCAACTGTAAAATGTGGTTTGAGTGGATGAAAACAGGCAGATTGCCCCCAGAAATCACAAAAATAAACTGCAGTTATTTCTTTAAATCAGTTTTTAAATCAGTCAAGCCTTCTCCAGATAATAAGTGAAAGACTGGACTGTACATTTTAGTAGAACTAGATGGTGGCCCTCTTACATACACAGTGAATATATATTTTAAGACTAAAACCTGTGTCAGATGAGATGATGGAAACTGAAAGCAGATACACTTCAGGGTGTCTCTGGTGTCGAATGTCAGTGCAGTCATGAAAAAAAACATATCACATACCAAAAGAGGAATGGAGAGGGGTTGGAAACATAAGAGAGCTTGTCGCTTCTTTGGAAAACTGAAAAAAAAAAAAAACAAAGTAGTGAACCAAAAGAGACTTTTCATTTCTTTTCAAAAGGTCATCAGAGGACTGGATTACTCAGAGATTTCACATCCTTTTAAAAACCCGCATGTTTACACATGACAGGAAGAAGCTGCCAGTGGAGGTAGCACAGAGCAACAAACATGAACAATATACTGCTGTTTACGTGTACACAGTATGTTCAGGATTATAGTGACACCTACTCTTCTCCATCTGCAGCCTCAGACTCCATTTCCCTCTCTGGTTATGACTTTTCTCTCTCTCTTCTCTCCAGCCCTCTCTTCTCTCCAGCCCTCTCAGATCCAACTCATTATACAACACAATGCACAATGAGGGAGCTACACAACTAAAGCGCCTGCAATCCTAAACCTACACAGGTGATGTTAATTATTCTGTCTGATTAAGCCTTTTCTCAAAACTGTAAAACATCCTTGAACTCCTTATCCACAAGGAGAATTGTGGGAGTACATTACCCCGGACACCAGAGACCGGGATTTGTACGCTGTGTCCTCGGTGTGTTTAGGTTTGGTAACAAAAGAAAATCCTTGTTTTGGTTGGATGTCAATAAACACCCTGTGTCTCACGATTCAAGTCCCTGCAGACATTTTTTGTATTAAACCAAGACAGCAATCTTTTCCTAACTGTAACCAAGTGCTACCACTGCCTAAATGTAACGATAAAACAGTAACACTTAGTCACAGCCTAGAATCAGATGTTTTGGCAGAAAACAAATGAAATATTTTGTCAGTGAACATTTTGCTACTTTTCATTACTTTTTGGCAGGCACATGCCTGTTTTGCATCATCAGCCTGAAAGTACACCTCATCAGGCCCCCTCAATCACCTGATTCTACCCCTCCCTGCACACCTGTCACTCATTTGCTCATTAAGCGGTTTTCTGTGCGTGCATTTTCATGTGTGTGTTGTCCATGATACATGCTGATGATACATGCTGTTTGCACAATTTATGATGACGCTGCTACTGGATACCTGAATTTCAATCGGGATTAATAAAGTATCTATCTATCTATCTATCTATCTATCTATCTATCTATCTATCTATCTATCTATCATGGCTTTCTCCTATTTGGATAGCTGTCATTGTGTTTTCCTCAGCTCTACCTATCTAATATTTAAAACTATAACCTGTATTAACATGTATTAGGTTGATATGGGAATAAAGTTTCAGATTCAAAGTATATTTACCTATTATTAAAACAGTAAGGAAGTTGAAATACTTACTATATACTATATTTCCTGTACACATCAGTGTATACAGGTTTTAAGTTCATGTATAAAGACTTAATGATAGAGCTGTAATTGCATGAAATTACATATAAGCTCCATGTGACTTTCAGCGAGTTGACCATAAATCATATAGTTTATGGTCACATATACCACATATCTAGAACCTTTGTTTATATGTTGCCTCAGGCCACACTTGATGCCTCTGAATTTGCAAATGTTTGTTAATTATATGTTGACTACACTCCCCTTAGACTGTTAGTGAGCCTGTAATGTTCATCTCATTCCAGCAGTTGTTTTATGATGCAGGCTTGTAAATTACTGTTTGTGTGTGTCTCTCTACCTGCCTCTGGTGCAGTCAGTTTCCTCCAACATGTCAGGAAAAGATTAGTTTCAGCTGAAGTTGTGGGTAAATCATTTCAAATGACTGTCTTTTATTTGATCAGTAAAAAGTTTTTTGAGAGAGATTTGCTGAATGTGTTTATAATTACTCAAAACACTTTTGCATGTTGTGGCTGCATTGCATTTGGAGCCTAGGAGGTTGGCACCAGTGGAGAAATTAAAATCTTCTGATGCTTCAGTAATGGATGGGATTGTTAAATATCAGAGCAACATTGTGAGTCCAACAGAAAGACCTGATCACCCTCTGATTGCCTCAGAATGTTTGCGTTGCTGCTGATGAAGACTGAGCACTAATCTGTCGACTAATGAACTTTATCCAATAACATGAATGTTTTTAAGAAATCTTCCTCCAGACAACAAATTAGGGCTAGATATGCAGAGACATAAGTGTTTTCAATGTGTTGTAGAAATGCCAAAGGAGAACCAAAGGAGAGTCAAAACACATAGGATGTGGAAGGAAGATGACACCGAGCAGTGATGAACATTTGTGAACATCCTGAGATGTTTAGATTAACAAACACATAATCATTTTTCATATGCAGTGTACAGTAGCTCAAGAATGGAGAGTTGGATCATGCGAGCTGCAGAACAAGAGCAGCAGGTGTTACTTGGTGCTGAAAAACTTCAGAGGGGATGATGAACAATGCAATAACTGAAGGCAGGAACACGAGCCAGGAAAGAGCCCCCAAAAAAGCCCCTAACAAAAAAATAAAAACAGGAAAATTCAATAGAACAACTTAAATCTATAAACAATTGAAGAGCCTCGGAGCCAGTTAAAAAAGAAAGAAAATTGTCTTTCGCTTAACTTTTATCCAAAACATGTTGCATTCTCTTTGTATTTTAAAAGGAACAATATTCTTGGAACAGGTACAAAACACAGCTCCTCTTAAGAATGACATGTTTTACAGTGCACACATAGACACACACGAAACAGCTGTTACTGGAGACTTCCTTACACCCAATTGGTGGTGTGATGTGCATGAGGTGACTCGGGTGTGAATGTGCATGTGTGCTTATGTGTGTGTACTTGCGTATTGGTGGGCGGTGTCAGAGGGGCTTTGCGTGGCAAATATCATGACAGAGTGGTGTGATATCAAGTCTATCTTTCAGATGGCTGCACTGTGTTCTTGGAAATTTGATGACTTATGTAGCTGTTGGTAATATAGCACAATTTTATGATGTTTCTGTGTTTATACTATTTTTTGTTTTCTTATCCTCAAACACTGTTTTTGCTAAAGGCTGCTCAGTTTTTAAATGGCACAAAATTTATACTTTTATTTTAGGCAGTTTATATATTATTTAAAAGGTTCATAGTAGAGAAATGATAGAAAACTAGGGGGCAGTACATAACAGATTGAATTCAGTTGGATTCAAACTAAACGCATTGCAGACCGCAGTGTAATTTTTTCCAATGTTTTGGAAAATCATCAGAGTGTGGATGTGGTGGACTAAGGTATATGAGTGGAAAATACACAGTGGGGTGACCTGGTATGCAAAAATAAAGGACCAAGTGGAGCTGAGTATATAATATAATGTATAAAAAGTATATAATAATAGTTATACCATGTTACCATACCAAAACTTAAAAGTTCTTTTTAAATTACCATACATTTAACCATAGGTCCATCGAATGACTCATTTGTTGTTCATTATCATTCAGTACTCATTATTGTCACGAGTGTTAAAGATTTATCTGGTGGTGATAAGCTTAACGAGCACTGAGTGAATATTATTATTTGACAAGAGCTGAAACATAATGGATGTGATGTAGGGTGATGTATCCCACAAGTGCAGTTTAAAAAGGTCTTCATTCTGAGCCTTGAGTTAATTTATGGAATAAGATATAAAAGAGCAATCAACTTTGATCCCAGACTGTCCACTATTTCTCTGGCTATCTTCTCTGGCCACAATAAGATCGGCATAAAAACATTTGTTTTCAGCAGGCCCAGAAAAAATAAACACACAAAGCTATTTTTCATGTCCTTCAGCATTCATCCTGTCCCTGATAACCCATTTCAATACATGTCAGTTTTGGAGTCACAAAACACTGAATTACTGTATGTTCCTGCAACAGAACTCTGTCCACCTCCGAGTTAGTAGTCTTAACCCAGCTTTCCCATCACTTTAGTCTATCTTGCGTGTTTTTTTATTACCATATCCCCATCTGAGGCTGCAGATGGAGCATCGTACTGTTGACCTGGTTGCACATAATTGTGCATGAAGCAACAGGCAGAAATACCATACCTGATGTGGCACTGCAGCAGCTTCTAATTACCTCTAAATGAACTCAGGGAACTTTATATAGTTACACTCACGTTCCTATGTGATTTGTGTCTTGATGGGAGCTGGTTTCAAAAGGCAAAATTTTGTAGAAGGAAATATTAGATGTTAAATGTTACGTGCAAATTCGGTCCATCTGACTCTATACATACATACATACATACAAACATCTAGATTGTTTGTTTTTGTAGTTGAACCTGTGGTAATTTACGTCATCTTCACACCTTTGTGTCACAAACTTTGCATCATAGAAAACATTTTTTGGTGTTGCAGAGTCTCAGAGTTTAGATACTGTTATATACTACGTATTAGTTAGTTCTTTTCACTCATTGACATTTTTCAATATAGAAAAAAACTTCTTGAGCCAGGAATGACACAGCTAATGAAATCTTTTGAGGTATGAAAGTTAGCATTTTTACTATTAGTAACAACCTGAATTCATCAAGGATAGAAGAACTGTGTGCTTTAATAAGATTTGGTATCAAATTTTTCACACAGACTTCTTACAGTTTGTACTTAAGAATAATATACTTCAGTTAGTATGCTTAATAAACCAATTAGTAAGTATCAAACAAGAGTGAGAAGATTTCTTGCATGAAACTTTACACGAACAAGCTCCAACAAAGTGTGAGATCTACCTCAGAGGCTGATGTCCGGTGAAAGGAAGCCATCATATACATATACATCGAGGCACAGCAGGTCATTGTCACGGCCCCAAGACACAAACAATTCACGCTTTGTCGTTTTAGTTTTAGCATTAAGTGTATGTATGAGTGGGAGAAGAGCCGACATCATTCACATACAGAGGTGGACAGCTGTGTGCTCATGTGTTCTCCAGCTGTCCTGTAGCAGCCGTGCAGCTCAGACTGTACTTCCGTTAACCAACATCATGGATTCAACCTCTCCTGAGGTTATTTTCATGGGTCAACAGGATAAACATTGTTTTCCAGGTAAACTCTTTCAGCTGTAACATGGTTGAGATGATTGAGATAGTGGCTACAGGCAAGTAAATCAGTCTTTTCTCTGTGAGTGCCGGTAACATCGAAACTACGCTGAGAGAGAACCAAACGTGCTGTTTCAGTTTACAAGCATCCTGTCTTCATGCAGTGAAGACACAGGGGATTTTTGGAGGAGGCCTGCATCGGATGGCCTCTTGTGTTTTAAAGACACAGCTGCATTTAAAGTTGTTTCACACAGTGTTCTTTTGTACAGACTTCCCCACCAATTAGCCACTTAATATCATGGTTTAGATTTTAGGTTTCTCCAAAATACCTCATCTTGGAAGATAATGGGTCCAGATATAATAATTTAACAACACATAGTTTTAGTTAGTTTACCTTGACTATCTCCTGGAAAACTGCCTCATCCCACCACAAAAAGAAAAATTCAAACAAATTAATATAGTGAATTGCGATTATTTCTTTGGTATAATGGTATATATATATGGTAGTAAAATCACAGTGTTGTCTCTTGATTTTCATGGCAAAATTGTTTCTGGTCTACATTTTTTTCAAAGATGTGAGCACCACAAGGGAATTCCATTCACCTCCTCTGAATGAGAGTAGAGAAAAAAAAAAATCCATTATTCCTTACTCTTTTAATTTGTTGGTATATTTTTGATTTGCAATGCAACTGACCTACAATTCTGAGACACTAAACGATTATCACAGCCAATGTGTAAAGTGTTTTAGCATCTTTGAACATCATTTGTGATGTGAAAACCCAAGATTGGGACCCCAAACAGTATGCTTCCTGACCGCAGGATATCTCCTTTGAGGCAGATCAGGTCACACTGGGCTGCAGCAGAGGGAGTGGTGCCAGGCTCAAAAGTAGCTTAGCTCACTTTGTTAGCAATCAGCACTAGAGAGCACTGTAGAAGAGCAGAGCATTACACTGTGCACAATGATGCATTTTAACAAAAACACAATTAAAGATCTGACTGTTAAAAATACAGGTTGACTCCTTGACTCCTAAAAGTAGGATGAATATGACTTCATTTGAATGTTAATGTTGTACTGTGTAAGTAGGCAACTGATCATTAACAGGTTAGCTTATGATTATAAAACTAAAAACTGTGTATTATTTATTCAGATAAAAGTTACCCTGTAAAGCAGCTTTGGTTTGCAATTCCACAATATATTATATGAACCCAGGATCCATCTTGCAAGGCTTCAAGTTGTGTCAGACAACAATAGCAGCATCTAAAGAGTTTTACCTTGGGTGCTACTGTAGCATTAAATTATAAAAAATTAAATTATATATGAACTTGGGAAAATGTCTTCCTCACAAAAACAGCAACAAGTGGTACTGGAGGTTTTTCTTGATAGAAAAGATGTTTTCACTCTTCTCCTGATTGACTTTGCTCAGATGGTTCATTGATCTCAGCACGAATGCAGAAAAAGTTCATGTATAGTTAAAAAAGTTAATCTTACAGACCTACTTTGTTTATTTCAATCAGTCACAACTGAATATTAGTGGGACTCAAGGGACTTAAATACAATTACAACTAGTTGAAGCTGAAGTGCTGTCTCAAGTAAAATATGTCATATTATGAATTTTCCTCCTGAAGAATACCAAGAGGGTCCACAAATTTGGGATCAAAAGTAGATTTGGTTGGGAAATAACTCATCACAGCCACTTTCCCACCAAGAGCTCGAGTTGGATTTGACACAAAGTCCCTTTGTTTGGCCAAGTGCCACACATTCAATGGCTAACATTCAAAGCAAGCGCAGGGTCACGGTTCAGGGATTAGGGTCAGTTAAAAGGTTTGTTGGAGGAAAGCGAGGAAGGGGTCAGGGTTAAGGTTAAAATTGGCATGGGGGATGGCTCTACTACACAGAGAAGAAATGTGTACATGCCTACAAATGAATTTAGTTTGAATGCTGATTTTATGGTCCCTAGTGATGTTTTCCAAGAGATTACTTTCCTTGCCACTGCTGATTAGGCAGACACGCTGCTCGTCACATTTGAATGCCTGAATGGTGCGACTGAGAAGGAAGTTATTTGTTAAACCCTGCTACTGTGATGCATCAAACTGCTTTGGACCTTTTTTTTAAATTAGGTCTTTAAGCTTCACTTTAGAATTTTTGTGGATTAAAACAGTTTTCTGCTACAAATACGAGCTTGGATCTTACGCGGTTTGATTTAGACCTTTCTGACAATTACATGAAGCAAATATGTGATTGCTCTTCCTGCATATTTTGTTAAAATGTAATGCAGCTTTGTAATGCAATGACTGAGGGAACTGGAATGCACGGATCGATGTCTGCGCATGCTTCTGTGTCTGTGGCTTATTTGAAAGGCATGCTCTTGTTGTGAAGCTAGGTTTTCAGCCACGCCAACACACGCAGACCCGTACGGAAATCTCAGTGTCACTGAACTGGAGTAACCCTCTTTTAAGGTGAGGCCATACCTCTCAGCCAATCACAATGATCCTAGAATCAGGCACCCTGCCTGAGCCAATCAACACGTTTGTGCTTTTTTCTCCCCCACTCACTCTTTTCTCTCTCAGTTTCCCCGTCTCCTTTTCATTCTTCTGAAAATACTATTTCATGAGTAACACCCACCCCAGAGGCGGAAGTGGTTTCCATTTGTTGGTGTGTGCCAGTCAGTCAGTTTTTGTTTCTCCTAAAGCTCTTGTCCTTGTATCTCTCGAGCTTGTGTGCCACGCTATTGTGTGCTACTCATTCATTCACAAAATACACAATACCGGGGGAAATCCCTCAACCTCCGAGGCCATTTTGCTACTTCATGACTATGTCTGTGTTTGCACTGAGCAGGAGTGTCTCCAGTTTATGGTCACCTCTGATCCTTTCCTCTTTAGAGAGGTTGTAGTCAGGTTAGAAGCTATGTGTGAGTGTACGGAAGTATGTGTGCATATGTCACACTGCAAGTGTAATTCGAGGTGGGAACACTGCCATATGCCTTCAGGAGTTGCATAATATATGTCAAGCCAAGACGGCTGTTTCTGCTTCTTACTCAACACAGATTCCCACAGAATACCAAAACATACAGTAAAGCTCATGTGGTCTGTTCCCATACATAAGAAGGATGGCAATGCTGAAGGGTGTGCTCTTCTTAAATAACAGGTTGTTGTTTTGTTTGAAGCAGATCTTTTGAGGAAAGTAGCACAAACCTGCTTTAGGAGCATATGTTTCATCTGATATTTGGGAAAAGATTAAGGATAGCAAAAAAGTGAGAAACCTTAAAAAGAGCTACAGAAGAGGGTTCCCACCAATTGCATTGCTTACTAGCAAGTCGACAACTTTGCTAAACCCTTTTCCAACAAAGCCACATATCAAGCAAGTGCAACAATACAAGACATACATACATACAGTGCTCTGCAGAGCTGAGGAAAAATGCAGAGTCAACTCAGGTTAATTGTCACTGATATGACCCAAATCTTTCACATGACCTAACAAGCAATTATGTCATCTTGTAAACCTAAGGCTCTGGCACATATACATGTCAAAACAACAAAACAAAAAGTTTGACATATTCACTTCCCACAATTACAATGCCAAAACATGCAACCTGGTGTGTCTGCTCCTCATGGAGGGTGTGCCTCAGGTTTGAACTGATGATTCATTTCTAACATAAGCAAATAAGGCTACAGTATAAGGTGGGGTGGGGCTTCTTTGTATATTGACAGCAGATTAACAGGAATCTCCTCACTAACAGACAGACAGCAAATACCACAATGAGAGGTTTTGAGCCGGTGCTGATGATTTCATCCAGAGAGGGAGTATCTACATTAAATTGAAGCATTTGTTTCCAGACATATGCTGCAATAGTGCCACTAACCCAGTTTAATAATAAAGCGCCTCCATGCTGTCCTGTATCTGATTAAGACGAATTACGTACAAGTCCAAAAGATAAAGAGACACATCTGCTTTTCTCCTCGTTTTCCTTATTTTGTTAAGTGCTTTTTATCTTGGAAATTTAAAACAGATGCACTTTTGGATCAAAAGCATTCCTTGTCTTTTTCGTCTCAGTGCTGTAGACATAGCTTGAGAATTATAGCGTTCTTTTCTTTGGATGTAAACTGCCTCTAATAACAACATTTCTATTTAAGATTTGCTGTAATAGAAAACTGTTACTGCTGCCAGAAACATTATTGTGATAAGACAATCTTTCTGAAGTCAGTGAGAGTGGTTTAAAATGTTTAATTAAGTATCAGTGGGTTAAAGGTAATGGTTTGTAATTTCTGGTAAATTTCCTGGAAGGATTCTATCTCTGTGTTACACAATTGCTGACTTCACATTATTCTTTACAGTAAACTCTTTGGACTTTGTTTGGAAAGTGTGGAAAGTAAAATCAATTGTTACCCAATAATTATTCTATATTGCCACATTTAAAGGATTTAAACTCATTGATGCCCTCTTTGCACTTACAATAGCCCCTCCCTGCTGTCTCTGGACTTGTCTTTGGAACATAACATAGAATTGGTATTAAAAGATTAACAGTAAATCCTCATTCCTCACCAGTGTGGCTCTGATGAAAAGTGAAGTTCCCTTTGAGGTGGGATCTGTCTGCTGCTGCACTGAGTTGGGCCGTTGACACTCCGCTGTGTTTGATCTACTGTACAAATGACAATCTTCACATCATATGAATCAAACCATGTGACTTTGAAATCCAAATACCTTTATATACACTTCACGGATTTGGCTCAGCAGCAGGACAATGCATTTCTGACCCGAATCCCTGCCATAAAAGGCCAAATGGCCACTTGGAGGCTTTGGTTTTCATAGTCTCATAACTCAACTTTAGAACATTCCTTAAACATGTCGGTGTTTACAAAACCAGCCAAGAACCACATGCAGATTAGACTAAATTAGCAACAACAGTAAGTGTTTTGGTTTATGCCTTCGTCATAAAGCTGCTTATTGCATTATGCAGGCAAAAAAAGATGCCGTAATCATGAGAGGAACAGAGTGGTCCGGTACAAACCAGCTCTTTAAAGGAGAGAGTAAGCATAAATCAGAGATAGTTTGTGTGGAGAAACATTGTGGTAGCAGTAGTTTTGTGATTCAAGTGGAAGTGCAAAACCAACAGAAGGCTGCTATACATCCACACCCACAGGAACAGGGCAGGTTGAAACCATATCAGCGCTCAGTCCAAACGAAGAAAATGTCATTAAAAGCATTAAAACGCAGTCAAATCCAAACTCCATAAAGCCACTTTACAATGTAATTTCACCATAAACACAATGGCATTACAACTGTTTGCTGACCTGCTTTCTAGTGCCCAGACTGTCTTTATGACTGCAAATGTGTAAGCTGATTTCAAACAGTGGTGAAATTAAGCCATATCAACTTGGCCACTCAGAAGACTTCACCCTGGACAGAGACCCTTATGTATTCTTTTGCAACATGTGAGAATTACATAAATCCCATTCTCAACAGATTAGAGTTTTTTTTAATTTCTTTCAACTAGAAGGGGCATTTCTTTGCATTCCTCGCTCCTGTCTGGCTCTTTCCCATGAGAAAGTCTTGCCTCTGAAACCATGAAACAACCAGAGAAGAAATGACAATGGTTTGACCAGCAACACAGACTCTGTTTGTATTGTCCCATTAACAGTGATGCTCTCTGTGGTACTGTGGGAGAGCCCCAGGATATGTGGGAAGCATGATGGTGTTTGTGTGTTCGTACATGCTCATGTTCTTTTGTGCAGAACATTTTAAAACAATTGAGTGCAAATGAGAACATTTTTTTAACGTGTCACCTCTTCAGTAGACTGTTTGAGAACAAAGACTTGGTTTTAGGGTTCATTTGAGGATAAGGTTCAGGTTAAATGTATTTATGATGGCTGACGTTAAAGGTTCAGCATGCTTGGTTGTACATGTCAGGCAACTAAGTCTAAAGGCAAAAGTGTTAGTTTCGAGTGAAGTCATTGTATGAAGAATGAAAGTGCATGAGAGGGAATTTTATATCCTTCACACCATAGCCTACTTTCTCACACAGAGTCATTTGTCATAACCTCCTGAGAGCTAGGGGAAAAAAGTATCTTTCAGTTCAACTTTTTTTGTGATTTCCTGCCTCTTTGGGGGTAAAACAACAACTCACAATTTAGAAATTTAAAAAAATATTTTTATTTTAGATTTTACAGCATGTCCACTGTAATGGACAACAGAACGATTTTACTGTAAAAACAGCAATGCTTCGAGATCAAAATAGGCTGACAAGAAAACGTCAGTCCATTTTGTTGAATCACTGGACAGAATTTCTGTATTATAATCACACACAAGGCTTTCTTTTGTTTTTCTTAAAAGACGTTTATTACTGTACTGGGAAAAGTATTGAATTTGAATTTGAATCTGATAGCTCCTCTTCCTCTTCATTGTTCTCTTCCTCCTCCTTCCTCTTTCTTTTCTTCACTCATTAAATTCATTCCACCCAAATGAGTCAAAAGATATAGACCAAAAACTAATGTCCACTACAGAGGACATAAATGAATAGGCTGGGTCTCAGGAGGATATTGCTGGTTTCAAAAAAATCATAGGAACTGAAAGCCACAGCACCCTGGATTTATTTTCAAAAAAGTGTTTGATTTGTTTGAAGTATATCTTTTAAGAGGCGTGTGTTTGTGTGTGAAGAAGGCAGATTGTTAAGCGCTATATACATGCAGTCAACGAAAAAAAATTATAATTAACATTATTAATCCAAAATGTTTTAGCTTATATGTAACACTGTAATTTTGCAGTTAAGTGATTATGTTACAAAATTGTAAATTATTGTTGCCATTGTCTGGTATGTACACACATAGTGACGTCAATAGTGGCCAGTGGCATCAAAGATGTTCTAAATGTTGCATTATTTACCTTTTTATCTTTGGTAGGACGAGCTATGACGCCATGTGCAAGATTTTTTTTCACAACCTGAGTTAATGAGTAACCAGAACAAGAGAGGGAACTCAGCTCACCTGCTCATCTTTGACCGTTGACCATGCAAAGAAGTGCTGCAGCTTAGTGACATGAGTGTAAAAGATGTCAAAGCTGGAAATCTGTTTGTTGAACTCCAGTAACACTTTACTCACAATGACTCATTCAATTCTTACCTTTTTGATCATCTGCAGTTTACTCTCATCAGTGTCAGTGTTGGGTTTTTTAGGTGATTTTTAGGTGCTGAAGCTGTGAGCTAACTGAGAAATGCAACTCTTGAAATTGTCATGAAGAAAAAGTTGATAGAGGGAAAACTATATCAATGTCATGTCTGTGCATTGAGCTAGAGCTGTGTTATATTAACCTACCATTGCAGCATAACCTAAAGGCTAGAGGCAGGGTGGAAACAGCTAGCCTGGCTTTCTCTAAGGTTCAAACTTCCCTAAACCTAAGTAATTAACACCTCATTTGTTGGAGTATATAGAGGTGGACGAAGCCAACATGATGTCACCCATTGGTTTGTGGACTGCCGGTTTGAAGCCTCAAGTTTGGCATTTTGACTGTTGCCATCTTGGTTTTTAGGAGCAAGAAGTGACCACATTTGGATGATGGAGCAGAGCTGCTATAATCATTGCTGTATTCTGTCCTGCAAAATGAAAATCACATAAAGACTTAAAAATTAATGTGACCATATATCATGAGTGTCATTTGCTCATCAACTTCAATATAAACTCTGTCTTGCAGCCAGTGGAGCTGCCTCAGGATGACCATTAGAAATAATGCAGGTTTAAGGCACCTCAGCATTGGCTTCACTTTTCAGTCTATATGCTGAATTGGCCAGTTGTTTCCTGGGCCTCACAAGAGAATGGCACTGATGTTGTCTAGCTAATGGAAATACTGAAATGTAGAACTATTTCTTTGAAAACTGAAGCAATGGTTGAAGATTTATGAAACCTGGAAAGTAGAGGACACAATCCAGTAGAGTTAAAAGTAAACGCCATCATGTTTCGGATTTCGGATGGAAATTTGTTGAAATTTGATAAATCGTCTGTTTCATTAATTCATCCGTGTTTTTTTCCCGCAGTATATTATATTACCCGACACGCAAACATTTTCTAAGTTCCTGTTCGTAAGATCTTTCCGTAAGCAGCACTTGACATTTCTAAAAAAAAGTCATGGCAAATATGTGACATTCAGTCACAGCTCATATGATGGGAAATCCCACGAGACAGAGAACTGATGCTGATTCTGGCTCAGAGCTGGCTGGGTCATCTGGGTTTACCAGATGGCCAGCTCTTCCACCATTGGCTCACCAGTCTCTCCAGTTGTGCTTCTGTTGGCACTTCATGATAGGGGGGTGTGGTCATGGTTGGATATGGTATGATACAGTAACTTTCTGTGCGCTTGTGTGTGTGTGTGTGTGTGTGTGTGTGTGTGTGTGTGTGATGACTGCAGGGAGGGGGCAGCACAGCCAGGCAGAGGTCCAGCTGTGTAGGAGCTGTATGTCAGGGCAAAGAGCCACAGCCTGACTGCTCTTCTTTCTCCCCTCATTTTGATAGAATAAATGAATTTTAAATGCAGCCTTTTATCAGAGCACCACACACCAGAGGATGTAAATGAGCCTCAGTATCATACACTCATTTCCTGAAAACCCTCCTCATCCATTGCTGCAAAACATTAGAAATGAGTCAGCTACAAATCTGAATTTTGAGTCCTAAATCTCCTCATACTGCTTCTTAAAAATTCAATTCATTTAAAATTGTTGATGAAATGATTTCACTTTAAAACTTAAGTGAGGGACAAATAAATGAATGTCTGTTTTGTTCCTGCGCTTCCTAAACAAGTTCAGACAACACTATAGAATTAAGTCCAGATGATGACCTACAATTTTACAATGTCATTTGGCAGATGCTTTTATCCAAAGCGACGTTCATATAGAATATACATACCTCTGTAAATCTGTGGTCTGTGGCAACATTTCTGCGCTGGCCCACCAGTAGCGATGTATTCTTTCAGCCATCAAAGGTTGATTTGTCAGAGCTAAAGAAGTGAGCAGCAGGGCTGGCCACAGCTACTAGAGCACAGTAGAAGCAAACACCATAAACATTTGTTGACCTTGGTGACACCTTCCTCCCCATCAGATGTGGAGACAACTCTTCACATTTAAGGTCCTTTAAAAAGCTGCTTTGGAGCTTTTAGTCAGACCCTAAAATGTCATGGAAATGTTGATGTTCAAATTTCCATTTTTCCTGGAGTGCTTAAAACTTCAAGTTAAGTTTTACAAGTTCGTTCTTATTTGCAAGTGTTTTTAGGTCATTTGTTTTTTGCCCTCTTTTGCCTAGCAACAGCTTTTGAATTTGCCTCAGCATAATCCAAAAATCATCATAATATACACAAATATATATAACATATTGTTAAATATACCATTGTCCCTATGTACAAGATACGACTTAACACACAGGCAGCAGTTTTATGTATAATGTCAGGAATTACATTTATGATTTTGCTTGGTCTAAAGACTTAATGAGAATGTGCTTGTCTTTTTGTAGTCCGAGCAGAAACAAAAGAATGACTAAAGCACAACATAGCCAGTCATAAAAACAATAAGATAAATGTAACCCCCCCCCAAAAAAAACCTATGTTTAATTAAAAACAAATAATCCAGAGACACGCACCAGAGACACAGATACATGTGGCTCATTTCCTTATCATTCAGTTTGTTTTCATGACCTCAGTATCCTCCATTGTACCAAAGTATAAATATCATCTTTGACCAGTAAATATGAACTTGACCTCAGTGATTCTTACTTGGAAGTCATAAAAATGACTTTAAGAACTGAAACAGGTGAGCCCTGACCCACTCCTCAGCCAGTCACAGCATCTTGTAACACAACACTGATCCTGTGCACTCTGGACAGTTAATGTGAGCACAAAGGAAACAAATGTGACACCCTGACAGTGGTGTCAAGTTGTGACGTGTGCACCAATAGGAGCTGAGCTCACTTGTGGAAAATTGCCCACCCTCACGCGCCCACAAACACCCACATACCCATACAGCATAGGCACCAGGTGACAGTGTAATTATAACCGCATGTAAACAAACATGGGATGTACTGTCAAAACATAAACATTGACCTCGAAGCATGTGATTCCTGATTGGACATTTTAGCTGCTTATTTTCTGATTGGTTAATAATAATACTCAATGTGACTGTGCACAAAGATCACTGTACACTGCATGTGGGCATTGTTCTCTACTTTCCTTCTGACGTCATGACGTCCCCCAGACATATAACATGGAGCAGCGATCAAGGGCACCACAGTAAATAAGTCGCGGAGGTATTTGGAAACTATGTGGAACAGGTTGCTTCACATTTAGAGTTTAGAATTTAGAGTTATGGCTTGTGAGTGTTGATCCTCTGCAGGATACCTTCACATTTAAATGCAGATGCAAGGGTGGTAATGTCGGGGGTTGGTTCATCCAAATCCTAACCTTTTGTCCAAACCAAAATATTTGAAAAACTACTGGATGGCTTGTCTTAATGTTGTACATTCATTTATGGTTTCCTGAAGGTTATTATTTCTGACTTTGGTCATCCACCAACTTTTCCTTTTGTCCCTTTTTATGTATCATCAGGTCAAAATTTCACTTTGTCTAATACTGGTTTATGATGAAATAAAATGCCATTCCCATCAGCCTCAGTTGCACTCTGTTTTTAGTGCTTACTAGCAAATGTTTACATGTTAACTGCTAACCCAGATGGTGAACATGGTAAACATTACACCTGCCTTACATGAATATTTTAGCATTTCCACTGTGACCATGCTGTATGCCGATGTTAGCACATTGTTCAAAGACCCCTGTGCCTATAAGGGCAAGATGACACTTGACTAGAAGTGGTTTGTAGGAGGTGTTGTCCAACCATGTCAGAAAGCAAAAGTGTTTATAGCTACAGAGGTGGCCAGACACAACCCTCCTGCAATTTATTTTCAGCCTCACTGAGTTGCTATCTGTAGAGTCTTAGTCTTTGCTTTCCATCATGCAGTGTTGGGAACAATACATGTGAAAGTAAAATCTGCAACAGCGTTTCTGACTGCTAAACTTTTCAAGACAAAAATATGTGATTATCATCCAAGATACATACCGTTATCAAGCCAAACAGATGATGCTGTCAGTTTGGCTTCGCAATTTCACAAAAGATAAAGTAAACTCCAACCTTGTCACTGTAAAAGCAAAGAATATTCAGTGACTGGTTTTTCCAGTGTAACCCTCCAGTGCTCCAACCTTCAGTTATCACAACATGTCTTCAACAAAAACACAATTCTCCGATCAAATATCCAATGGATTATTTGTTCAAATAATCCTATGTAAGAACATATTCCCTGAAAACAAAAGTCAGGTCCACCTTCATCCTTTTCCCATCTGACATTCCTAGAGAATTTGGAGGACGTCTTACTAAGAAACAGAGAGTCCATGTGACCTCTATGCTTTCAACTCTTGCCAGACTTTGACCTGCATGCCACAGTCACTCAGGTGGCATCACGGTGAGTATAGTACTCGCAGTCAGTGTTGAGCAGTTGGCTCTGCTGAAACTGTTTCTAACACTGGGATGTCATGAAACGTTTAAGAAACATCCCTCAAGTGACTCCTCTCTCTAACTCGCATCAGGGCATGGACTGCTGGGATCATGTGAGGCCAACCACCCCACCTCCCCCTCACACTGTTTGCCGTTGATCCGCAGGCCAACGGCTGATGTGATACTTGAGCCAACATCCCAACATGTGGTGATGTGTGTACCACCAACCCTTTAATCTGGCAGGCACGTGGCACTGGAGTAACCAGCAACTCTGAGCTCCTCATGGCGGTCCACAATCAAACGATCTGGAAACAGTGATAAAGACACTGCATGAAGAACCTTGAAACTAAAACATCTAGATTTGAAATTGTTAACATGAGTCGTGTTAAATCTCCTTCAGTCATGTGACTTGACTTCAGCTGCTTGATATTAATAGTGGTGGTAGTGCTAATAATAAAGACATCGCACCCAATGCAATGCGTTTCTTCCTTTTTCAAAGAAAAGAGAGAATCGACAGTCAGTTTTGCTGCCATACAAAGCTGTGCTTTTTTTGTCTGCAAGATTTCACTTTCCATTTTTGTCAGAGGAGTTCCCTTGAATTTTGGGAAAACTAAGATAGAATCACCTGAAGCTGTCTATTCCAAGAAGCATCTATTCCATGACACATTTGGTTTTGTTCACACTGACCGGCCGTTAAAAAACAGCAGGGTGACATTTTTTATTCTGTTGTTTTCTTTAGAAGCTCTGATAGGTGGATTTTGTCACTTTAAGACAGAGCCATTAGAGTGATCTTGTTCAGTTCCTCACAAGAACGCAAATGAGCAAATTGTCTTTTCCTTAACAACTACCTCTGAGAAGGACCCTGCACACCACAACAGCTGTCTGTGAATATGAGACCAAAACTAGTGACAGAATCAACTGGGATGTGGTCAAAGTCATCAAAGACCATAAGTGGCCAGAGCCATGGGTTATCATATTCCCCCATTTACTGTTACCATTTGACTAAAGTGCTGCATTAAATAAACAACATCAACTGAACACTCAGATTTCTTACTCTGTGGGCAGTACATCTAACAGGCTTGGCACTGGTCTTGGGTTCATTCAGTATAATTTACACACAGTTGTAATTTATTATATAGTCCCACTTACAATTTTAAAAGAAGCTTTACTGGCTCACCAGACGGTGACTAAAGAGGCTGTGGTTTAAAGTGTGTAGGAGGTAGTTGGTATCAAGGGAGTTAAGATACTCCATGACTATGAAACTTAAATGAGTCACCAAGCCAATGCTGGTTATGGTGATTTTGGTTAGTGAGTGGGGCTCCACAGCTCCATGTTCTCAGATGTAGACAGGCTTGTAGGGTTATATATTCAGTGTGTTGTCCAGACCAGTGTTTTTCAACTTTTTTTGAGCCATGGCACATTTTTTACATTTAAAAAATCCCGTGGCACACCACCATTCAAAAAAGTTACCAAATGACACATTTTAGCTTAATACAGCACATATGACAATATAATTTCTGAATTTACTCAGTTAGTGTGAAACCTGGGCCTGTTTAGATGAACACAGAGCTGATATCCTGGCAGGAATTGAAGAAAGGCACACACGAAGCTCTTCCTCAACAGCTCTCAGTCTCTCTCTGTTTCTAGTTTTTATAGCAGTCATGCTTGAAAAGCTCAGCTCACATAGATATGTTGGAAAATGGGAGCAATGTCGAAATGGCTCTGTTTGCCAGAATGCGAAACTCTTTGGCAGCAGTCAACCAAAAACTGTCCAAAGGTATCAGACTAGTGTGTGGAGCAATAAGGTTGTATGCTCCGCTCCCATTTCCTCACATAAAGATGCAAATATGCGGCTTTTCAGGGGTCTTGACTTTACAAAGTTTACCATCTGCACGACATCATCCAACACAGGAGCTAGGTCTGCTGGTAAAGTCTTTGCAACGAGCGCCTCGCGGTGCAAAAAACAGTGCGTAACAATAACATCTGGGTGTTTCTCTTTAACTCTGCTAACGAAACCTTTGGTGTGCCCGACCATGGCTGCTGCTCCATCAGTGCAGACACTCGTGCAGTTTTCCCACTGAAGTCCTCGTTGTTCAAGATATTCTGATGTGACCCGAAAAATTTCCTCTCCTGTTGTTTTTTCTGGCAGTGCTTTGCAAAATAGAAAGTTTTCTCTGATGGCGTCTACATCCACAAAATGCACATTGGCCAAGAGTTGAGCATGTCCACTAATGTCTGTAGACTCATCAAGTTGCAATGCAAATTTCCCGCTGATGCATATCTTTTCCAAAACAACATTTTTGATGTCTGCAGACATGTCATCAATACGTCTGGCAATCGTATTATCTGAGAGAGGGACTTTAGCTACTTCTTTAACTGTGTCAGGGCCGAGTATCTCGTTCACGATAGCTTTGCAGGCAGGTAGTATTAATGTTGCTGCCACAGTGTGTGGCTTTTTTGATTTGGCTACAAGTTCAGCTACTAAGTAGCTAGCTTTGAGAGCTCTCTCAGACACCTTTGTGTTTTTTCTCATAAAAGTTACCTGTTTCTCGGTGTGTTTGCGCAGGCGAACAAAATAGTCCATGTTCTTGTTTTGAATGGAAGGGTGTTTCATTTGGAAATGTCGTTTAAGCTTGCTTGGGACCATGGCGTGTTTGGATAGCTTTTCCCCACACACCAAGCATAACGGAATCAGTGCTGTTGGATTCCCGGTGAAAGTAAATCCAAACGAAAGATAACTTTCGTTGTATTGCCTCGAGCTCACCGTTTTTTCTTTCTTTTGACCACAACTCATAGGCTCTTCCTCTGGGTTAGAATTTTGTCCAGGGCCCAGTTCAGAGTCTGAAATTTTCTTCTTCAAATATTTATCCATTGCTATTGTACGTCTTGTCACCGCAACCTCTCCCGCGTATCACTTCTTCTTCTTTTAGTTTCACGGCAGCTGGCATCCTTACTGTTGCGCTACCGCGCATCACTTATTCTATTGTCTTAAATTAACAAGGTCATTATGATTGTGCTACCTACTGCCACCCGCTGGCAAGGATGGGTGTTTAAATTACTTAGTCAGCCAACACTTTGGCACAGACGCTCAACAAAGCCAAATCATATGTAGTGACTAAATATTTTTTGACCAATTAAGTGAAATTGGACAATTTCCCACGGCACACCTGACGATCTCTCACGGCACACTGGTTGAAAATCACTGGTCCAGACAACTTGACCAGTCATAGAAGACCCTCTGATGCTACATGTAGCATGCTTTATAAACATCTCTCCTATTACTAACCTCCTGGGTATTTCTGCAAGACAGGGCAGAGGATGGTGTGACACAGATTATTTGACTTGACTTTCTGTGATCCAATTTTTCTTGCATAATGTCTAAGTGGAACACAAGCAGCAGGATGTTGCCACTTCACTGCTTCATGCACCAACAAAGTCTAATGAGCCATTACTGTGCAGGAATGTTGGTGGAATTCCTGATTCCTCACAAAGCAGAATTCAATTGGCATTGCTCAGAGCTTTCACTTTACTGCACGCTGAAAGATGGGATTACTGCTGAACAAAGTGAGTATGTCCATAAACACATGAGACAACATATACTCTACAAAACAAAAATCCCTACTTAGATTTTGATTGTAACTTTTTATCAACAAGTTCTCCGGTTTACAGCGACCAATATCGAGGTTGTATGAATGAACTTCTGTTAAATGAGAGCTGACAAGGCCTCATTGGGCAAAATGAATTCATTGTCCAGTATGAGCAGAATATTTCCATGTTTTAGGTTTTCCATTACTCTTGTTCCATCAGGACTTAGATCAAGTAGTAAGCTTTAAGATGCCCAGGCATCAGTTTCACAAAAACCAATTCATGAGCACTGCAGGTTGCAAATGGTGGCTGTCGCATTTCAAAAATCATTTGCAAATTGGAGCCCTTCAGGGCTCTCGCATGCTTGTTCTCGCTTGGTCTTGGTAATTTTTTTGAATGAGTGACATGTAAAAATGAACAGAAGACAATGTGATCTTGTGGTGGCTCACCACATGTGACTGTGGGAAAAAAAAAAAATGAAATAATGAAGGGCAACAGTTTCTACAAATAACAGGTGAATTTATTTTTCCAAAGAGTTATTTACATTATGTACAGAAACACACCCCCAAACAAGCCACATATAGTAACAGTAACACTATGCACAAAACCTCAGAAAGATAGTGTGCAATGACATCAGGCATCTCCTTCAGTTATACAGTGTATCAGTAATCTCTCAGCAGAAAGGCACACTTCTTGGTCACAACAGGCACAAACACTCAAAAATACACACACACACACAAATACTGCATCTAGGAACATTGCATTCAACATATGCTTCATCGTGGGATGTGGTGTGATAAATAACGTTGGTCTTGCAGTGCTTCCATTTCTTTTTCATAAATAAAAAAATATTTAAAAATGTACAGTACAGTGACTACATTTGCTGGTGTATCTCCACTGGCACAGATCTGTTGTCTACATCACTAGTCCACACAAAAAGGAACGTTCTGCAATTCCTCGGGCAAAACAAACACATTTACGACTGCCCCCGACCTCCGGCCTCTGCGTCATTTTCTGGTTGTCCTGTGGGCTGGACAGACCCCCTCCCCCAGACTCCTTGTTTCCATAAACCAATGGAAACCTTCCTGGTGCAGTTAAAAGTCCAGTCAAGCCCCTCCCACCGTGCGCTGATCGATCTTCCTCCTATGGAAAGTGCTCAATTATGAGAAGACAGTGCTTCTCACTGATCCATGTTGGGTCCCCCATGGTGATGGTGCATTGGTTGTCACAAGTGCGGATTTGTTACATGGGCAGCCTGTCGATCAAAACCAGGTTTAATTTACTAAGAATTATCACACACACACACTATAATGCAGCTTCTTATTTACAGATCAGATTAATTATTTAATTCAAAATTATTCTGACAAGGTATCCAACATGCTTCGTACCGTTTTCTTGGTTTAACTTCCCAGCCATCACGACATTTCACGAAAGTTATTGACTCCCCCGGTGAAATTTCAGTTTTTGCAGGGTCTTGGGCACAGAAGGTAAACCTGTGACAACATAATAAGCAAACTGAGTAAATGTTCCCCCAGAAAATTAAACCTGAATTGCGGGCATCCATGCAGCTGCTCCCACTACTTACTTCTTCTGTGTTTCTCCAGCTTTCACACGAATTCGCCGGACTTCCAGTACAGGTTTGGGAGGCTTGCTGTTCCAGGCCCAGAACGTCTTCTTGATGTTCTTCCAAACAGAGTTCCATGATTCAGCTTCTCCTTCCCAGCTCAGACGGATCTTCAGCAGGTCCCCAATGTCCTCCTCGGTAAACACCAAGAAGGTGTTGGTCAAGTTTAGACCGACAGTGTCTTCATGGCTGAACAAAAAAAGATAAAGTCAGATTAAGTCAGGACATCAAAAAACTAACGCACAGAGGTTCAAAACAGCCCCTGTGTGTGTTCTGAATTCATTAAAACAAACTATTTAGAAGAGGTAGAACTAAAGCAGACAACACATGCTACTGCGTTGTCTGATTGTTGACGTGTTGCCACATCATTCTTCTGATTAAGACTGTAAATGAGCATCTGTGGAAACTTGAACTGAAAGTTTGTGGAGTTCCTCCTCCAGTCTGATTTTGTGCATCACAAACATGACTGGCATCTTGATAAAAGGTCATTACAAACAAGGTTCAAATTCTAAATACATTAATTGCAGCATTCTGTGCACTTCTCAGTATCATAGGCAGTTTTGCAGGGAGTATCCCTATTGTGTACTTACACGTCGACAAATATGTTTGCTGTATCACTGTGGGCTCCGTACAACTTGACGTGGAAGGTGGGATCTGCATTGTCTGACTGTTTTCTGTTGAACACATGCATCTTCATCTGGTAGTGGTAGCCTTCAAAAGAAAACATACAGAGTTAATGTTTGATCCACTGTGGAACTGTGTACAATTTATTTTGGCAACTGCAGAATCATAAAATATGCCAGACAGTTATTTAGTTAAAGATAAGAACCTTATAATAATTAACAGGGTTATGGTAGAGTTGCTTATCATTTTTACTCTAGGAAGTAAACATCGTCATAGTAAAAGATAACAATGACTGCAACACCTTTCCAGACCATATTCTTCTGCTACTCACCGCCAAAGGGAGTGTCAGCACGTGTCTTCAGATACATTTTGCTGTTGCGCCTCTTACGCATTTTTCTGGCGTTGTAGCCAATGTTGTTGCAGCGGTTTTTGCGGCAGCTGAGGCAGATACCCTTCTTGAAGCGGTCAGGGCCTGTGCACTGGAAGGCAAAGCTCATGTGGTCCTTGTTCATCAAGGAGTCCACAAACAAGTGCACGGCACGCTCATGCTCACACTTCATCACTTCCATGAAATCTGGAGAATAAAGATAGAAGGCAGGTTAGGTCAATGGTGATGGTCAAACACTGAACAAAAGGTTAGTTACTATGCAACAATGGCAGTGTTAGACTTAAATGGGATGAACTGATTTAACTAAAACTGACAAGCTTTTTTAAAAAAAAAAACAAAAAAAAACCAAAAACCAACAACAACAAAAAAACATTTTTTAAGAGCTTACTTCCAGCCACTGCCAGCACATCACCCAGTGCACAGCCAGGCTGCACTTCACCGCCATTGGGGTAGATGTCAATGTCCCCAATTGGCTGCTGGATCCCAATACTGACACCCAAAGCCTCTCGTGTGTATGTGTGCAGAACATCCACAAAGTCGGCATCATCTGGGGAGAGACGCTTCTGCTCCTCAACCCCCTCAAACATTGGTCCTGCTGGGTCTAGACCTATTAGAAAAAATTGAAGCAGAAGGTCAGTAAAATGAAGCAGCAGCATCTCTGATGAGCATTTATTGCAATTCCATGTTGCACTGGACTGACCTGTGATTCTGCCGAGGGTCCCTCGCACATACGTTCCAGCGTAACCAGCTACATGAGCGCCTAAGCTGTAGCCAATCAGGTGCACATTCTGCAGAGGCAGTTGCTGCTCGTCCTGTCAAGGAAGAACATTTCAATGCTCAGATCAGCAGCTGCAACCATGAACACTAACCCACACTGAACAAATCCTGGATATGAGCCAGTGATGATCAGCCATGCCTGCAGCTGAGCCATGCTCAGTTAACCCGGACAGGGACTACCGGTAGTTCTTTCCATGCAACAGCGCCTCCACCATTTGTCTCAGTTTGCCTCCATGAAATACTCTTTGTCTATGTATACAACTATGTGGCAGGTTGCCTGAAATTCTCCACACTTGCCATTTATACACTGGTCCAATTTTGTGAAAGTCCTGCTGAATGGCAATTGTTGTCTTTGTCTCAGATGTACCAAACAGGCCATGATCCTCATTAAGTGCATTGATCTAATATCAACCATCCAAGACTGTGAAGAAAGCAAACATGAAAGAAACTGAGCCGCTGCCTAAGGGTGACGTGGGAGTTCCAAAAACACCTTTCATTAAAAAGGTAACAACGTGGGATATGTAGCACGCCATTTCACTTTTTCCACAGACATGTTGACAGCCCCGTCACTCTCAGAAAAGGCCGTCATCTCTTAAATCACTAATGCAAAGACAGAAGGGGGGCAGGTTTTATGGATTTACAGGTTCTCAGCTTCTTCGTCACTCAGGATTAATGACTTAATTGCCAAGATGACTCCGATCACGAACCACGTCAACATAAATTGATAAAAACACATCCCAAACTACATGACAATACATAACCATTTATACACCCACCATACATACTACAAATGCCATGTCAGAGGAGAGTACATGTGCATGAAGATATTATATAGAACACTCAAACACAGATTCATACGATAAATGTAAATGATGGTGCACACACCTGAAGCCAGTTAAGCATGGCAGCGATATCCAGGCCGACACTGTGGGTGTGGTTGACTGCATCGGGGTACAGCTGCTGAGCCATCGATATCCAATCAACGACAACCACATTGGCATCGGCTTCGCGTTGCATCACCGCAGAGACCAGCTTGTGCATCCAGCTTTCAAACATCCCACTCATCTGCAGGGAAAGAGATAACAGGAATCAGTCATTCAACCATCCAGACGACCTGAAGCTGGCAACCTCTCTGTGATACTCTGCACTCTGGTATCTCACATCCATGTGACAAATTCCAGCAATTGATAAAGCTCAGACAGACAACTCTTCCATCCATGTACACACAGGTTTCCTTTATTCAGTGAAAGTAAAAGTTGCAGTGTGGCAAGACTGACCCACATAGACAACAACTAAACTCATGTACCGTCCAACCGTGGATGATGAAGATGGTCTTGGCTGTAGAGTTGAAGCCACACTCCTCTAGACACTCCTTCTTGCCAGTCTGCAGGTAGCAGCCCTCCTGGTCCAAATCTAAACTCTTTCTCATGTTGTACTTGACCATGCCATGGAGAGCCTTGCTGTCTGTTGACAACTCATCCAATCCACTGTCTTCATCTGAGGGAGAGAATAATTACACAAAAATGGATGATTAACTTCATTTCTCTTTTGCTTTTCTGATTAAATTAAAAAACTAAAATTAAATTAAAAAACACATCATTCAGCCAATCCTCCCTCGCACTTCCAGGGAGCGGCTGAGACAGCCAATCAACTTGCTTTTGCAGCCAACATCTGCTACAATAATGCCGGCTGAGTGCAAGTCGCACTGGAGACGCAGGCGCAGAGCCAAAATGTCACCGCCACCCTTCTTTTTTTATTTCATCCTCTCTTTCACACAGTTGCAGCCAGAGCTTTTATAATTATACCTGACTTTAACACACTGTGCTCTCGGCCCTGAGGCTAAAACGGTATGATTAAAAGCCGTTTGCCCGACGAAAGAAACATTTGGAAACACTCTGAGGATGCTGGCAGTTCATCCACGGATTAAGAATAAAAGATATAATTTTGATTATTGTAATTGTAAAACCGTAAAGCCGCTGACCTCAATTATAAGACTGTTATTTGGTCTATTTGTGTTTGATTCTTGATGAAGGGGTTGAATAAATGAATCCCATTTAATGATGAAACCTCGTCTAATCCCGCCACGCCGAGCAGAAACGTCAGATCTGAATTTAAATCGTGAACTCAAGCACCCTCTGGTAATGGGTCACACAGACCAAAATGACTTCAGCTGGGTAGTAAAAAACGCTCCTGAGCGGTCCGTGGTAAAACGCGGATTCAGCGGAACATCTTTCCAAATAGTTCACACAAGACGTGGCGTTGTGTGTCCTCCACTTGGAGCTTTGCGTCAAGACTCCTGCTGCTTTCCCAAAAAGGACACGTCGCAGTCTTGTCTCTCAAATCCATCCCCGTTTTTCTGGTTCACTCTGCCCGCCACACTTGTTCGCTTTTGTGATTTAGCCCGTAATAGTCTAAAAAATGCAGACTAAAGAGGTTGCCGGCGTGAGGAATTTTGAAGTTTAGGTTACTAATCATCTTTTTTCATTCACAAATTTCCACGAGCACGTGTTTGCCCTACTTTACATGTATGCTGTTGTATCCTGACACGTCCCTTTGCGCCTGGGGAAGAAATAAATGATATAAATGAATGAACAATAGACACAAAGCAGTTTCTTACCTTTCAGAACAGCGTTTTCCCCAAGAGCGGACGAGAAGAACGCAGCAGCACACTGAAGGAAAATCCAAAGTATACGTGCTTTATGATTCATTTCTCAATCATAGGCGAGTCTGAGGGAACTTAAAAGATTCCTATGAATATAAAATATCGTTTTGTATTGCCGGTAGTAGCACGCTAGGTAGGTGAGTCAGTTTATATCCAGTGGTGACAAAGAGCGACAGAGCCGGTGGTGCGTTTTGGTGTGCGTCGGTAAAAGCACCGCTCAAGAAATGTATAAACTCGCATCAAGTGTGTGATTAGAGTTTTAAATAGTTTCCCCTTCTCAGTCATCTGATCATCGGCTGATCTATCGTGGATCTTATTGGTCAAGCCCCCATTTGTTTACGTTGAAAGGCGTGGCAACACTGAATGAAGTCGTATAGGCGTCTCACGTTGCGCGTTTTAACCCTTGTGGGGTGTGTGCGACTGACGCAAGCCACCATAAAACATATCCAGTAGCTAAGCGTTGGTATGAAGGTCACACCGTAGTTGCTTAACCGGATTCAGTAAAAGTAATCAATTAACAGTTCACGACCCGTGAGGCGCACTGGGAAGAGGAGGCGCTACCACCACACTGCGTTAGGAGTTTTTTTAGTCTTACAGAAATGTAGGAAATAAAATATATCTCATTTTGCCCATTATCGTACGTGGGAAACCCACAACCCCCCTCTGCGCATAGATGGGAATATTTAAAAGGATCCGAGCGTGTGTGGGGGGATGGCGAGTACCCCCCCTCCTGAAAGCGTCGTCCCCTCCGCCTGGCGCGCTGCCAAGCCATCAGCTTAGCTCACCGGCCGGTTTCAATTGATGAGGCGAAGAATGGGCGCACTCACGCAAGGGTCTCTGCTACAATAACACCACTGTGTTGTGTACATACATCAGCGCCCACTACCGAGGAGGAAGTGTCACCTGCCACCCCAGTAGCTACTGGTACCTGCTATCGAAACAACTTTCAAGCATCTGTGGAAACAATTTCATGCCACTAGTCATAATGTGTCATAATGGGTCAGTGGGGTCAACTGCGTGGTGAGGTCAAAAAGCCAAGAAGACACTATTCACAGGGTGCTGCATGTCTTCTCTCTATTACAGTCTATCAGGAGTTATCTCTCAGGATTGTATGTCTTATTACTTGTCTTTTTATTGCTTTCTATCTATCTAGCTATCTATCTAGTTATCTATCTATCATCTACACCTTAAACTCTGCTTTAAAATATTAAAAAGTAAAAGGAAAACCACATTGATACGTCATCCCTTTTGCAAATTGTGTGGTATTGTGTATACACTGATGCATATGATGCATGGTACAACTGTATTGCCTACTGATAAAAGAACAAAGTGAGTCATTAGTCTGTACAAATATATCCAATGTCTTCCATATTACCAGCCTAATTGTGACTTCACAAGAAATCATTTTTTAATTGAACATTTTCAAAACTAAAGGAATATTAAACATTAAACAAAAGTAGGAGAGGGAGAATATGCGTGATACAGATTGTCTAAAATAACTTGTCCTATTTTTACCCATGTATTAATAGGCATTCTGTGCGCTTGTGAGAACATAGCAGAAGGTGCGTGATTCTACATCTGGAGAGGGCACTAGAGTTCAAACGATGAGGTGATGCAATGCAGTGTAGAGCGTAAAATCCATCCTCCTCGCTCACTCAAATAGAAATGATTCCTTCACGGACACCAGTGATCTCTGGAGGGTGGTAGTCGTTACTGCATGAGAGGATGCGGTATGTATTTTGAACCACTGGAAGGTCTTTGAGGCGATAACGACACTACACCGTATCAGTGCTTGCATTCTGATCCACACTGGACTAAAGAAGATATTCATAAACATGTAGTTTCTAATATCATCAAGACCTGCCCACCACTGATACTTAAACCTACAAGGACAAAATTGTATATTTTTAAAGGATTCAATTTAGCTTGTTATAAAACCACTAACTCTTTTGAGCTGACATCACTCCCTCCTTTTGTATCTGTTCTTTAACTGGATATCAGAAACAAGAGCAAATCTCAAAGGCTCCCCAGAATCAGTCTGATGTCAGACATTGGCAGTTACATGTACTTCAAAGTTAAATTTGTTATTCTTTCCATCCACACACCACAGCCAGCTGAACAGTCAGAAGATGTTTGATTCTGCACTTTGCTGACCTGGTCTGATTTTGCCTTACAAGGTCTGTTTGGCAAAACAATTTGGCACTGTCACATACCAAAAACATTTAGTAATTTAAATTAGTAATTGAAATATCTTTATCTAATGTAACTGTATGAGCCTTGAAGTTAGAACTTGGTAAGTAAAACATTCTTGTGTTGGTATGAGCTGTTTTTTAAAAGTAATCACACAAGGCTTTGGGGTGTTCTATAATTCTTTGTGCTTAATGCAAAATACTCTAAAAACATATGCGTATGCAGTCACATTTTGCATTCATTTTGCTAAATTCAGGGAAAAATTTACATTTGGAGAGATGCCGATAGTGCTGTTCGTAGAAGACTTTTTAGGTTAACAGATGGTTATGCTCCTGGTAAGTAAGTCCAACTATCATTTAAGTAGCCTACTCAGACTATGACATGACTGACAATCAGGTAGCTATAACTGTCTTATAAATATCCGTAAGCTATGTTTGTAACTATTAAATTTATTTCAGATTGTTTGAGTCAAGCCATTATAATTATTATAATTAAACTATTTTATTCTATTTTAACCATCCTGTAGTGTTCGGGTCAAATCTGACCGATTTACAACTTAGAACACTCATAA
Source organism: Datnioides undecimradiatus (assembly GCA_008933995.1). Lineage (NCBI taxonomy): Eukaryota > Metazoa > Chordata > Actinopteri > Lobotiformes > Datnioididae > Datnioides > Datnioides undecimradiatus. Next base: position 10,165,482 of record WARS01000015.1, read on the forward strand.
ATATTGTGTTTTACATCTGATTGCCTCAAGGCCTTATGATATCCTCCACACTATGCACTTGAACATATAAAAGTGATGATCACCTCTTTCATTGAATTTTGAGCGTTTTAACCCTACTGTAGTGTTCACCTCCCCTCCCTACTTTAGTGTCTGTTTAAACTGCTCTTAAATTAGCACAAAAACCATTTTTCACCACCAAATTTTTATTCAACATTCTTTAGCTGTGAACAATGTCTCAAAGTAGTGTTTAACATGAATTTATAGAATTAGACATAAAATAACAAATACAAATAGGCACTGAAAATGTATTACAAAATGAACATGTAATGTAAAAAATAAATGGAAAACCAAAGACCAAACTCAACATGAAGTTGTGTGTGTGCGTGCGTGTGTGTGTGTGTGTGTGCATGTGAATTCATGCACATGAGTGGCATGTGACACTCAGGTCAGAGTGGGTCTTGCAAACATAGGCATCACATTTGCAGCATCTCAGGCTTGTTTTGTTGTCTCTAGGGGCACAGAGCTCACAGCGCTTCCTTTTCTGCCCATGTCCTTGTTGGGGGAGAGCAGCCAGGGCAGCGGCTGGGGCTGGGGCTTGCACATCCTTTGTTCTTGTAGTCCTGGATCATAAGGGGCTTCCTGTCCTCTGTGGTGCTGACAGCGGCGTCTTTGTGTAGCGTGCTCATCAGGATGAAATGGAATGGAATGTCTCCTCAGGTGCCTGTTCTTCAGGTGCCTCTCCCTCTCCATCTGTTGACTGGTCAGTCTCCTCAAAGTCTGGATCAAAATCTGTGTTGTCTTCCACTTCCAAGACATCCTCCTCTATCTCTGGTTCAATTTCAGTGCCCTCTTCATCATGTCCAAAAACCTGGACCAGAACCTCTTCAACAGAGAACCGCTTGGTCAGTCGCCTACTCATTGTGCTCAGAGTAAAAGGAGTGCAAGGCAAACATCAAGCTATATATATGGGGTCTGTGTGAAGATGATACATTGATTAGTCTGGAAGGTGTGGTTCATGTGGGGGATAGGCACAAAAGCGTGGGAAAGAGATGTGTACCCGCAAAAGACATTGTTCAGGCTGAAATGTGTGTGAGTGAGTGAGTGAGTTGGGGTGGTGTGTATGGGGATGTTTTCTGTCTGATGGATGAATATAGTCTGGATACCCATTCATTTCCTATGGCGGTCACTTTTGACCGGGAACACCACAGGTGTAACAATGATTAAAGTAAGAAGATATAATTACAGCCATAGAGAGATTTTATGCCTGTTCAAACAGATGGAGAAAGAAAAATGTAATTAAAGTCTGCATTTTTATTACGAAATCTTGATGATGACATTTTTGAAAAATGTATGTTTTAGGGTTTGACTCTGAGCCCTGTCACAATCCTTCAGCGAGCCACCTGCCGAGGCAACGATCACACCAATAATAAGGCAACAACGCCATCGTGTGGACAGAGGAGGAGTGCACCGGACAGTGACACAGCAGGAGGCGGAGGGGGGCAGCGAGCCAGACCGGATCCTTCATGAGGGAAGAGGCCAGGGACAGCCAACCAAACCCGGCTTCTCTTCTCTTCACTGATATTATTCTGTATTGCAAGCCAGGGAGCCCAAGCAGAGGGCTGCTTTAGTGTTCATAGGATGTCCCGTCATGAAGGTAAGAATACACCTGAACACGAGGCGCGAGCAACTCGGAATTTGTGACTGAAAACGTTAACAGAGCAGCGCTAGCTAACATTAGCTAGCCGAGAATTTCTTGTTTTGCAGCCCATCCTAGCTAACCTTGGCTAGTGTTAGCAGCAATGCTGCAGTGTAATTTCGTGGGACGCATTATGGCGGCCACAAAATGTGCATCTAACTCAGTGGACCCTGTAGATGACGGTAATGTTTTAGAGAATGTCCAACAGTCAGTGTTAGCTGACCAAAACAACGTTGACATACAAACGGAAGACGCTAGTTAACGTTAGCTAAGTGCGCTAGCTAGCATGCAAGCTAACTAGTAATAGGTTATGTAGGTTAACGTTGACGAGCTGGGGACCAAGGGGGAGTGCCGAGAATAGGAAACACAGGAGAGCAGCGAATCCCAGGTGGCGTTGCGGGGTCGAGGTTTGTCGTATTGTTAATGTTAGCTAGTTTCAGCCTCCTTCCTGGTAAAGTTGGCCTGTAGATTCCAGTTTCGCAAGCTAACATTTTAGCAAACCCAACATTCACCTCGTCCTTGTGGCCAACCTTGTTGGGCTTGAAGTTCGTTGTTGGTGTCAAGTAGACGTCAGTTAACATTGCACTAGCTGTTTTTGCTCACCGACCATTTAAAGGTGGAGTTAGGTGAAGCCTACAGCAACTGTCTAGCTTGTCAGCTAACAGTTAAGCTAACGCCAGCAGGTTAAATCGTTAAATGGTCAGTCAGCAGCGAAGGTTAGTCAGGCCCGAGCGGCCTTTATTTTCCATGCCCGTGTTGTTGTTGTCAACTTTACTGTCAGTAGACATCAAGCTATTTATGCCTGACATGTAAGCGGTTAACTTATCGTTGTTACTGTCGTTAACGTGTCTGTAACGGCTAGTCGTCAGCCGATGCACCGTGGGATCAGGCTGGCGCTTACAGCATGCTAGCAATGAATGCAGATAAGGAGTTTAAACAGCGTGGTGACATACAATACACCGGGGCTGCACGACTGTCCTAGTCAATCAAGAATGGCCTGGACACAGGGGGTCCCGTTTACCCCACTTGACATGTTAAGTTGATCACGTTACATAAAGTGTTGAGAATTAATATAGTTGTGAGAATGTCTTTATGAATGAACGTGATGTTGTCAGTGTAGTTGTATTAAAAGGTGAATGTATCACGCTGTAGGTCCGTTGGTCACTCCTGAGTGAGAGGATTGCTACAAGGGGTGTGCACAGTAACATATTAGTAATATATACTAAAAGGCAATATCCCTGTAATACCTAAAACCGTGGCTCACACTTTAAATGGTCAATTTTGGCAGGACTATGTCAAATTAGATGTTTCCACTCCAAGGAATTCCCTTTAAATGTATTATTTGGCATTGCTTACTGATTGTGTTACAACACCAATGAGATGACATAGACAGCTCAGCCACGTCCCTTGACCACTGTAACAACAGCAAAAGTGCAACTACAGTACAGCAAAGATAATGCAATGTAATGCACAGCCAAAGCGTTATAAAAACTATTTCACACAGCTTCAGTTAAATCATTACTTTGAATGAATGTTGTAATTGTTGCAGCACTGTCCAATTGGGTTGCATTATAATTTGCAACTGTTTATATTACTATCTTTGACTAACATTCATCCCAAAATGATCTGGGATGTTCCAACTCCCAAAATAGCTCAAAATAGATAAATGCCAGGATTTCCATAATTCATTCAACCTTTATCAGGATACCCAAGAAGAACATTCTATTTATTCTAATTAAAATGCCACTTTTCACTTCCATATATCCTTATATTTTTGCAGTAGTTATTTTTTGTCATGTCTTTTCCCTCTGTCTTTCCTCAGGCGTCAGCTGTGATGCATGTTTAAAAGGCAACTTTAGAGGTCGACGATACAAATGTTTAATTTGCTACGACTACGACCTGTGCGCATCATGCTATGAGAGCGGTGCAACCACAACCAGACACACCACAGAGCACCCCATGCAGTGTATATTAACTCGAGTTGACTTTGGTAAGTAGAATTGATTATCTCATCAGAGTAATTATGAGCTGAGTGTCCATCAGTGTTGTAGAAATATGAAAACTGCCTCTGTCATTGGGTTTTACATTTGTTGTTCTGCATAATAATGTTTGGTAACATTTATATTACTAGACAGATGTTGATAATTAACTGACAATCAGGCAAGAAAACACAGAAGTTAGATACAATGTATGAACATTTGCTGCCTCTCTACACTTCAGGTCTACGATGAACTCTAAACAGATGTGCAGTCTCTGTAAACTGTTTCTCAGCTGAATGTCAGCATACATCTCAGTCAGACATTGTATTAAGCTGGGCATCATTGAACTATCAAAAAATCAAAAACATATGACTAAATCTGCATCTAATGAGACCAGACCAGATCAAAGACTACTGTGGCAGAATGTGCCAAAAATACAGTGAATGAAAGGTTTTACAAACATAAAATCTTGGGATTAGGTTTTTAAACTTGGAACAGTTGTTTCTTTCTCATTTAAAATGGACAGATGCTGCACAGACGGACATTTTTTGGCATGTCACAGTCACGGTAAACCTCTAATATTTGCAAACCCTTCTTCAGTGGCCTTACTAAGCGCACACAAGTGAAATTGTTGTAGTGTTATCTTTTGCCAGCGCTGGATTTTGTTTTCAGAGGGGAAGGCTGCTCCCAAATGGTTTAGCAGTGACTGCTTTGACCCATTCAGCCTGAGGGTTTTTTGGGAGTGTGTTATTGGACTTCTGTGTTTTGATTCATCTCTACATAAACAAAACATCTTGGAGAGGCAGCAGTGGGGATAAAGATAGTCCAATCCTAAATATACCATACTGGCTGTAAGTCTAGTAACTCTTAATAATTATTAAACCTGGCATTTCAATAGATATAGAATCATCTCATCTCATTCTGTATAATGATGTTTTTGATTGAGTCAACCGTTAGTCTCTTTTTTGAATGGCTGCTTCTAAAATTATTTCATGTTTGGTGCTGTGAAACATGTTGGGATTCAACATTTTTACACATTGCAAGTGCTGTTTTACAGTCTGTTTGGGAAAAAATACAAACTGTTGCTGTGAACTTAGCAGAAGGTGCAAGCACGCAATTCCATTTTATGATAGATCTCAGTGTTTATGTCTTATCTGGAAACATATAAGAAAACCTTTCATGTGAGCCATATGCCAGACTCTATTTTTTAAATGACTGTAATATTAGCTACAGATAAGCTGTATACAAGCCTTTTATTGGGCATTTTATATGTGGAAGGCTAGGAAAACTTTATCACAACTTGCGCTCTTTGTAAGTGCACTTATCAATGTTAAATAAAAATTGTCTGTGTGTGATGTGAGAGGCCTTGCCCTTACTGACAAAACCACAGAGATCATTAGTTCAGCTCTGGAGTGTTCTGCGGCATTTAACAGATATATAACCAGATTCTTACATCAGAAGTTGGTGGAGACCAAAATAGAGCTTTTTGCCTACATGATACTATAACTTAAATGGCTTTAACATCGCGTCTTGACTTAAACATTTAAGGCAGGAGTTTTTATCCTCTATATTTGTGGCTTTGGTCCTTTACCACTGCAGTCCAGGCACCTGAAATCAACTTGCAGTTAAAACATGCCAAAAGACTGACACTGAATGCCGCGTCCCATTTAGACCTGTACTACGGTGGAGAGGCGTTCTCAGTGGAGCAACCCCAGGCCTTCACATGTCCCTACTGTGGCAGAATGGGCTACACAGAGATCTCCCTGCAGGAGCATGTGGCTGCAGAGCACACAGAGACCTCCACAGAAGTGGTAAGTTAAGACTGAAGCTTCACACACAGCCATCTCTGAAACCGTGGCTAGATGTTTGCTCAAATCATAACACCTGAAAGCACTGAGCATCTGCTTATTTGTTCATTAATTAATTGAGTAAACTGAATTTTTTTCCACATTAGAGGAACCTGAAGGTTTTGAAACTCTGCTGTTGTATTTTTACATCTCATTCATTGTCTTGCTTCACAATATCACAGTCAAATCCTAGTTCTGCTGTCAACTGAACTACAAGTGACATTAGGTAGACTGTGCAGCACCTATTTATAGACACTCACTTTTTTTATTTTTGTGATGGTGAGAAAACACTGGTTTGAGCTCTGAGAAATACTTTTAAGAACCTTAGCCAGTGCACCATATACTTAACACTACTGCTAATGTTTTTTCATTGTTTGACATTTAGTTAATTTACAGCATCATTCTTCTTCTTTTAGAATCATAATATGTAAAGCCAGTTGCAGAAGTGTAAACCCTTATAATGAAATGTGTTAAAGTGACACATTTAAAGTCCAGTTGAAACAGCATTTGAAAAGTATGTAGCTTGTATATTTAGATGTATTTCAGAGTGAAACAGCACAGGCAGGTGGAACATAATGTGTGGAGTTTGGAGTTGGAAAGTCAGTCATAGCAAGAATTCAGAGCAGGAGGCTGTGATTTTGGCTTTATATTGTTAGATAGGAGCACAAATTGACTAGGGGTGTTATCTAATAGAGTCAAAAGGCATTTTTCATTTAATCGCAACTTTAGTATGTTCATTTTGAAATACTTTTGTTTTATTAAGGTATATAATTACCCTCTGTTTGATTAATTGTTCTATTAACATATAAGTTGAGGTATTTGCTTGTCCAGTCTTTGATTTATTGTGGAATGGCTATCAGTAAAATGTTGTTGTACATACAACTGTGGTGTTTGAGTAATTATCAGGTAAAACTCACATAAGATGACCTCCAGATATGTAGGAAAGTTGTTGTCAGTTCATGAATAAATGCTTCTCAGGGAAGCCAATTCATGTCCAAGAGTGAATAACTAAGTTAGTGACTTGTCTCGGGCAGCAAGCATCATGTGAAAAACAACAGAAAACATATACTTCTTAATTACAAAATGTTATTGTCATTTTGTGACGCCAACCTTAAGGGTATCACACGGTGTCATTGTCTTTTAAGTGAAAAAAGGGGTGTTTGGCAAATAACTCCACCTACGTGTACCAAACACTAGAAGTTTTCTTGGCTAATTTTGATTTTCAGCCTTTTACATACAGGAACCTGACAAAGTCACATGATGCTTTTCACAGTGGCCAACAGTAAAGCTCATATGTTGCTCAATTTGGCAGCTGACTATCAAGTTGTTGATGGCTGCTTCCACCAGCAGATTAACTCACCAAACTGTCAAAGACTTATTAAATTAATCTTGGAGTTTTGACACACTCAGCACAGAGGTGGAACCTGCCCGAGCTTATGTCTCTTGTGTTAAAACAGAATTTGTACAGAAGATATTTACCAATCTAAGTGTTTGTTCAAGAGGACCCTGGACCAACTGGTCAATGTTGTGCAGTCAAGTGTGTTGCGATTAACGTGCATGCTTTCTCTTCCTGTCCTTCAGATCTGCCCCATATGTGCAGCGCTGCCAGGTGGCGACCCGAATCATGTGACAGATGACTTTGCTGCTCATCTCACACTTGAACACAGAGCACCCAGAGACTTGATATCCTTTTTTAAGTAGCCCTGCACAGACATAACCATAACCCTGGCTGCAGTATTGACTGTAAAAACGAGTTGCTGTTTCATTCATTTGTGAGAAAAGATGCTGATATTCTAACATTTCTGTATGGAGACTATTGGGATGGTTATGCCCATGCCACGCGTATGAAGCCATACTGTTTGAGTTATCCAGATTGCTTTGTCATTTTAAGATTAGTACACCAGGGAAGGATCTGTCTACTGAAACTGACATTTGCTGACATTTTGCTAATCACAGGTAATCCTCCTGTGGTAGTTCTCCAAGTCACCATGTTGGGTGAACATAAATCAGTTAAAATATAAGAGTATGTGCAAAAATGATGCCATGGCTGCTGTGCGGCTTTGAATGAAATCATTGTCCGGGGCTTTACTCAAGGAGTGGAGGCCACGCTGCCGTCACTCTCCAAAGCTGTTAGAGGTAGTAGGAAATGAAGTGCATTATGTTGTTGAGTGTTGTTGATGCACACTTCCCAATGTGTTAAAGCTATCTATTGAACACTTTGACTTTCAGAAGCATTGTAGTTTTGAAGATTTGTAGCCATGTTATAAATTGGATCAATATTTACAATTCTGCTATGATACTGATACTGGTTTGATTTCAGACTTCATACAATTTATTGGCATTATAGTATACTTTTTTTCCAACTGTTAGTTACATTTATTTATTCACACCAGGACACCATTTTGAGTTTAGCGCCACATCGATTCTAGGCATCATTTTAAAATGTTTCAATAAGTTAAAGCTAACTATGTATACAGATTTTTGGATTCAGCAAAAGGAGGGCTCGTGTATCTGATTTGTTACTTGGTATTAGAAGATGTGGTGAGGTGATGCACATTTCTGCCAACTGCAGAAGGCATTACCAATACAAGTGAGAACAACAATGTAAATAATGCAGGCAAAAAAGAGCTTTATTAGAGAGATGCACATTCTCATGTGATTCAGATTGAACCTAACCAGTTAAGAAGGCTGAGTAAGAAAGGACTTACACGTAAGTACAAATTATTCAGGAAACAAGCAGCGTTCAATAATGTGTATGGCTGAGAGCATTCGATTTCATTTATCAAGTTGTGGTAGCAGTTGAAATGGCAGCATCTGCTTTTGCCTGTCAGGAGTTGGCTGAAATACACCATGTGAGCTGCACTCTGGGATAGACGCTGAGGACTGACGTCAGCACTCTGTCTATTTATAGAGTACTTTGAATAAGTACTGTGGAGAAAACAAAAGATGCAAATATGTAGTCAAATGAAAAACAGACAAAACAAGTGAATCCTGAGCTCCACAGAATAGTAATAGCTTTCGTTTGCACTCAGTTCAGTGTCTTGTTATATGTTAGCAGACTGTAGCTGGTTACGAAGGCCTGAGTGCAGTGAGCCTTAAGAAGGCTGGCTGTGACAGCTCCTGTCCCGAAACTACAAGTTTAAGACTTTTTTGATGAATCCAAGCTAATCATTTAATTGCCAGTCATCCCAGTTTACAAGCCAATATTTGCTGGTTGAAGCTACTCAAATATATATCTTTCGGTTGCCTAATCAGACAAAACAAGCAGGTTAAAGATAACCTGCTTGAACTGTTTGTTGACATTCTGTAGATTAAACGTAGATGTCCACACTGGAAATCACGAGTAGTAGGATCATGTGATCTTTGATGTGTTCCTTAACGTCACGCTTCACGATGAGTCCAGTGGGGTGCGGCATGTGAGGAGGATGTTTCACCCTGGCCGTGGGCTCGGCGGTCCTAGGGCCAGGAGGTCTAACATGCACTTCACCAGCAGCACCACAGGAGGGCTCTCTACCAGTCAGAGCTCCTCGCAGAGCTCTAACTACAGCAGAGAGGCCATGGACCCCATAGCAGGTCAGTATCACACACATCACACACCCCAGCTATGAAGGAGGAGTCATAGTTTCATGGTAAATCTATGCTGAGGCACAGAGCAAGAACAAGAAGCTGTCATATTCTGGGTACTAGTACAGGCAAGCAGTTACTTTCTTATCATGGTTAAACTCACACGTGTTGATATAGTGTCTCACTTGCGCAGATAAATTACCTGTTCTAGCATAGATGTCATGCACGCCTATTCTGTGTTCCAGTGTGCACTTAAAGATGGTTTGGATAGTACAGTGATGGATAGTTGTTTCTGTGGTAATTATTTGTTTATCCTGTTCCCAATTTTAATCTGGTTCAATGCTTGGAATTCACCATGTCAGCTCCAGCTGTGCCATAATGAGGGTCCCTGTTCAGTTGGCCTCACAAACAAGGCACAGTCTCCTCTCTAATGACCGCTATACCTGCTGGGCCGTTGACCCGAGTGGTCACGTTGTAGCTTAAAAGTCTCACTGCTGAGCGTTTGTTGAGTCGCAGTGCAGTACATTTGATTGTGGATCAGAGGCTGTGCTGTGGTCATACCACACCATTACTCTGGTTATAGTTCTGTGACAGTGTAGCTTATGAGCGCTAGTCTTTAGCAATGAACAGTGTCTTTTTTCCTGATGGACAGGAACTTGTTTACAATGACAGGTGTTAATGGTTGGAGTGCAGGTTAGTAGCACAGGAGTTTTTCTGTTTCTAACATGAAGCTCCTGTCATCTTCACCCTGATCTTCCAGAGCTGCTGTCTCAGTTGTCGGGAGTTCGGCGTTCAGCAGGTGGCCAGCTCAGTTCGGGCCCCTCGGCCTCCCAGCTCCAGCAGCTTCAGATGCAACTCCAGTTGGAGCGTCAGCAGGCCCAGGCGGCACGTCAGCAGTTGGAGACAGCCCGAAACGCCACCCGGGGTGGTGGCAGAGCCAATGCAATCCTCAATACGAATTCAGCTGCCGCAAACCCCAACCCCAGCGCCAACCACAATACTAACCCCAGTCCCAACCCAGTTCCTCCTGAGTCCAACACACAGCATAATGCACATAGCTCCCAGTTTCTACTCAGCAGGTGAGATTGTCGTTCTTATCGGTTGCAACTACTTCACGTGTCCACTTTAGTCCTACCACTCAAACATTTTATTTTGCTATTCCTTATTTTGCTTTCATGTTTGGCATTTTTAGTTTTTCTATGTATTTACACTTTTAAAGATGACCCTCTGGAGCTTATTTACATTCATTGTTAACCATCAGAAAAGGGTGGTGTATTATCATCTCACAAACACGAAGAATGTGATTCTTTCCTCTTATAACATTCACAAAGTTTGTAGAACATTTGGAAACCTGCATTTTCAAATCCACATGTGCTCTCTGGTAGTCTTCTTCATGTCCGTCTTTGCTGACACATTGCTACATTTCTTGGCACATCACTCCCATCTGTCATTCAGTGGAATAATATCAAACACACAGCAAGAAGGTGTCTTGCTCCAAGTAAATGCATTTACATTGTATTAACCCACCCAAAAAATGTCACTTGACAACATGTCAAGTGTTAAAAAAAATTAAAATTTACATAAGTCTGATGTAGAAGCTTTGAACTTCCAGTGTACAGTTACAGTGAGTGGCCACAACTTAAGAAAAATATTGCATTCTCAAACCTTATGGATTTTTTTTGAGGGGTAGATATAGGTTTCCTATTTTATTTTTTTCCCCCTACCCTCACCTCATTTGTCATCGGTCAGCCTTTCTGTTCTCATGAACTGTTACATGATCCTCTCACCTTGTATCTCATCACTGTCCGCTCCCTCTCTCCTGTAGGCTGAGCGAACCGCGGCTGTCTGAGGCAGAGCGGCAGGCGTGTGAGGCCCAGTGGGCTGACAGGAGCCTGTTTGTGACGGAGCTGCTGCTGTCAACGCTGCTGCCTGACGAGGACGCCTCGGCCTCCTCCTCCGAGGACGAGGACGACTGTCATGGCTCGTTGCGGAATTTTGCCGACTTCGAGGCCATGGGCTGTGTTGAGGTCATGACCTTGGACGTGGCACTGGAGAACCTCAACCTCAAGGAGACGGCCCCTGCTACCAAGACGACGAAAACGACAACTAAAACAGCACCAACGAAGAAAGACCCTCCTGCGCCGCCCCTTTGATGACATGGCCACTCCCTCCCCTCAAACCACCATTGTAACTGGCTGACTGCTGAGTCAGTTCAACTGCCAATGGATGACAAAAAAGACTGCAGTTCTTTTTGGCTTTGTTTTATTATTATTTTTTTCTCAGTGATTGTCATTTCAGCTCTGTCGCTCCCCACTCAACCCCATGTTTATTACGTTGTGTACATTGAATAAAAGTAGTGAGACGAGAGAATGTGAAAGCAAGCAAGTGTGGTGGGTGCGTGAGAGAAAGGAAAAATAACTATATAAATATATTATAGAAAAATCTATATGAAAGTTGATAATCAATTCCACATAACCCGTGTTTCCTCTAGCAGAAGAGCAAAGCGTAGTTAGCCGTTTAAGAGACAAACACGTCACACACTCACCCAGGGAGAGGAGGCAGACAGAAACCTCTCTGATAAAAACGCTGCTGTGTATTTATAGTTATTAATTAAAGAAGTGCTTGGATGGTTTACCACAACTTAAGCATGAGCTTAAATCACCATGTGCCCATTTTTAACTGCACAGTCACCAGATGGGGAGGTCTTTCTCTTTTGTTCAGACACCTGAGTAACTGTAAATTAATGGTGCTGAGTGCCACATCACTGGCATTTCTGCACCACCCACACACAAACACACAGACAGACTGATGGCCATGTGTGGTTAAATTCATGTCCAGTCACAGTCATGTCGAACCCCCCCTCCCCCTTGTGTGACATCACCTGTTTTGGGTCATGTGACCTTGCTTTATATCGACTGTGGGCACTTTGGTTTTGAATTGCATATCCAGTGTCCATTTGTGTACACTACAGATGCTCTACATTAAGGCGTTACACAACTCGGAGGCAAACAGAGATGAAACATTGTCTTCATGTGACCATTTCAGGCCTTTTCTAACATGGAAAAAACGCAACACATACGGTTGTTTGTTGTTTTTTTTTTCTTTTTTTTGTTTTCCTCTCTCTTTTAAAGAAGACCAGATGCTACTTTCTCAAGCTTCCCGTGATCTGAAATTAATCTTCTCTCCATTACTCATGAATGCAAAGATTACTTAACATGTGACTTGAAGGAGAGAATCCTGTATTGCTCTTTCCATTCATTTCTCTCAGTCAAAAAGATCTTTGTATGCCTCCACTGCTACCTGAAGAAATGCAATGTATGTTTTTGGCTCGGTGAACAAGCCAAACCACAGGGTAAACCTTTCAGTTTGGAGGACAATAAAAATGTTTTGGATGGAAATGAACTAACCCAATCCTGCTCTCTGGTTTGTGTTTTTACTTTAGTTTTTTTTTCTCAGTTGCTAACTTCTTGGTGAGCATGTACAGCATATGGTAAAAATAAACACCTATCCTACAGGTCAAGCTCAATCTCAAGTAGTCTTGTCATCTCCTGGTCGATGTCCTCACTCACAGCAGCAGTGCAACACCAGGTTAGCGTGCTCGACTAAATCAGACTAATACAATAATTAAGTGGACTGAAATGAAGGTTGTCAGATGAAAACAGACATACCGTATCTCAATTTAACCTTAGGAGAGCTCAGGATTTCACTCTTGTGTTGCTGTTAGGCTCACAGTGGATCAAAAATCCAGTTCCGTGACTTCCGCAGGGGATTGACGGGCCATGCCCCTCACTTTCATATTATGGGTCAAGGATTTGATCAAGATATACGCTGTGTTCATATAGTCATGAAAAATCTGATGGGCGCTGAGTGAGCTGTGTCAGAAAGTAAGTTGGTCTCTGAAACAAAGTCATTTACTGCTAGTAGCATTAGCATTGTTTAATAGACCAACTCTTAAGTGACTGAAGTGAAACTTCCTAAAATAACAGATTAATTTCTCAGTCAATTCAGCTGAGCTCTCTCTCAGATCTCTCAAGGAAACACTAACTGAATATGGCTCAGGTCATTCTTTGTCACAGTGAATATCTCAAGTTGCTTGTTGACACAGGACATTCGTTTTCACAATGACAATGTGAAACAATTTTCACACTGAGTCTGAGCCTTAAGCCATTCATTCACAACGTGAATGTATCATGGTGCTCGCTCACACAGCCAGTGATTCAGGACACACAACAGAGTGAGCAATTCAAGACATCCGTTCACACAGTCAGTGATATGAGAGGTTTGTTCACACAGTGATTAAAGACATTAATTCTTACGGTAAATGACTCAAGACATTTGATCATACAGTGACTGATTGCTCTTTAATTGCAGACCCCATGATTCCATTGTGATTTATATTATTAGCATATATTATATGCTAACATGTAACATGGTTATTTGTTTAAAATGTTTAAACAGAGGCAGGGTAAGACCACTAAACATACTGTAAATAACTTCAGCCACGAACATAAAAGTCAAGAGATTATACTTCTTAAAAAAACTGCACTGGTGGTAGGAATTAGGCTTTTACAGTGTTCATGTAAGAGTTGTATTGCTATGTTGCCTGACACCTAATTGTTCGACAATATGAGAGCTGGGATAGTATTATTTTTGCTGCTTGTCATTATATTTTGAATAACTTCAATATCAGGTAATGTCTGACAAACCCTGAACTGTTTTTACAATGTCCCCACCATTTCTAGTTAACAGCTGTTGATGAGACCTGCAATATGACAAAGTCTTAGTGTCCTATAATAATTCAGTTCACTAGTAGCTAAGGTGCAGCCATTCAGTAGCATTTCAGTGCCACCTGGAGTTTCAGAGTGATTAAAAGCACATTGCTGTTTCCTTACAAGAAAACACTCTTGTCTTGAATTCAATCTTCTATATTTAGGCTATGTTGTTGTGTCATGGAAACAGACCAAGCAGGGCCCAAGAATCTCAGACATCAATGGAAAAAAAACATGAAATGTCTGTAATAATAAAACCTCTGTTGCTAAGCATGGCAGTTATTCCAAACCAGGCCAGTTAATTTTGGGAGGATAAATACCTCACAGTAAAGCATTATGATGTTTGTAGCGCACATGAAACAACATTAAGGTCAGATTTTGCACTCAGCTGCTTCTTTGTAGGAAACAGTAGCCTAAACTATTACACTGAGATTTATTCAAACATCAGGAAAAGGATTATTAGAAATATTATAATAACCTTAATAAATAGACTGGAACTGCTATGTAAATGGGATAAAGAAGAGGCTGCAGTCAAAATACTCGGCAGTCACTTAAATATATATATATTCCATGTCTAGTAATAGTGATGTCACTGTAAATGCAGTTTAATTTGAAACTATATGACTGTCATGAAATGTGTGAAAATAAGATAGTGATCTAACAATAGTCAGACAAATGAATGCAAAGACAGGGAGTAAAACCATAAAACCAAAATATAACTTTCTTCTATTTCTGGTTGTTGCAGTTTCTTTGCTCAAAGAGTTTGTGGTTAAAACAACAGATATGGCCAATATGCAGAAGAAAAAGATGCAGTTTTATTTCAGCAGGACAGCTTCTGTAAACCTGCTGATTTAACTTTCAGCGTTTAGAGAGATTGCCAAAAGGCATCTGACATCTGGATGGCCAGATTTTAACTGAAGAAGTGTGTGTTCAGCAGCATGCTTGATGGCTAAAGGAAGTGGTTCAGAGTCTCCCTGCATGAGCAAACTGGGTCTTAAAAGGTTATTTACATTTGCTGAAAACTACAAATATTACTGAGAGTTATAAGTAGAAAAAGTAAAATGGGAAACACCTGTGTTAATTAGTTGAAATCACAAGCTTCTCCTTGTTTAAAAAGTTTCTTATATTCATATCTTAAAGAGATCCTGTGTTTTAAAAGTCACTATAAAGCTTGAGCCGAGGTTAAATGGACTTCCAGCCTGATCCCTGATGAGACTTTTAATAGTGTGCAGGAGCCACATTTTATCATGGCTGAGGGGCTTTTCTGTCATCAATTAAGACGAACACAAGAACCACAAGTGAAGAAATCAAGATGAACAAATACCTTTCACAAACCATGAACAATGCCACTGTTTCACCGAGACACTGCAAACCACTGACTGCAGGGAGGTTATGGTTTCCATTTCTTGTTGGTTACTGATTTAACCAACGCGAAATGGAAACCATTATTCCATTGAACGTAAATGGTGTCACTTGCTGTGTGCCAGCATCAAACCCAGCATTTTTCAGCGTTACTGCAGAGACGTCTTAAATTAAACCCCGCACAGACAGCCACAGCTGTGGGAACTTAAAGTGCAATCTGTGCCAAGTCACTGAATTATTATCTGAGCTCAAAACCTTAAATAACAGCAGCCTGAAAAGATCTGGCAGATTAATTCAGTCTTTAAAGAGGCCGGTTGCTGTAGGAAACCAAATGCATGCAAAGTGACTGAAATGAGAAGAGACACAACCACAACATTAAGTGTTTCAGGGCACAACATTATACTGCACATTTACAGTCGAGATGATCAGCATTGAGAAAGTGGTGGCTTCTGTCAAGCGCTTCTCTACCTTCAGTGCCTCCAAGGAGCTTCCCTTTGACTTCTGGATCAACAAGGTTTGAACACACAGACATAAGGCTGCAGATGCACCACTGATAAACAAAGTTGCACCTAAAAAAATGACTTACTCCCTAAATGTCATTTAGAGTATAAGCTAAGGCTTCATGTTTGTGTATTTATGGGACTTTCAGAAGTAACTCCTTTATTAAATCATCTCATTCAGTCTTTATCCAGGTTAGTGAATATATTGGAGCTAGAGTGAGATAGACTAAATATTGCAGTAAGACTGATCTGCAAATGAAAAAAATACAAAACACTGTTGTTGTGGTTGTTATTATTAATGGTCCCATGAGCACCATTAAGAATATAGGAGGAAATAAACATAAAGGCATTTCATATGTTGTTGGTCCAATCATGTCAGGGAAGAGTCATCAGTCAGTAAATAAGTAAGCTGAGTTTGAGAAGAGGAGTTAGAGAGCTTTTCCTCTGGGAAATGAATATATTCAGTGTGAGAAATTCATTATTTTGATCAGGACTTTTAAAAATTATTATTCAGCTTGTTTTTCAGTCAACAACTGAGATGACTACTGAGGATCAGAAACCTGATGCACAACACTGTGTAGCTTTACAACTGAAACTGTGTTATAAAATGGGATCATAAAATGGAAGTAATTAATTTATTCGTTAAATGATTCAATCAAGTCTATAAATGTACTTCTGAGTTACATTTTACAAAACAAGACTGCAAAAACCAACCAATGTTTCATTCTTGCAACTCTCCCCTTCTTTTATGCAGACATGTTGATTTATGTTAAAAGGGGGGTGTACACAGCGTTTACATATCTAGCTCCAGGTGTATAGACACATAGGCAACATATAGGCTACTTTGGGGTGGTATCCTTAGGTTGTCTACAACTGAGACTTTACTCATCAAACTCTAATATATTTTTTCGAAGAGCCTGTTTTCTTCCTTTGTTATCCAACAGATGTTGATAAACGGCTAAATTATATTATCTTGCTGCATTCACATACACGGTGTGTATGTTTTCAGTCAGTTCTCCACTCACACAGTCCACGTTCTTTCAAAAATAAGACACAGACGCCAGCTGAATTTAAGTATCCTTTGTAATTTTAATTCCCATAATTTAGTTTAAATGCAGACATTTTTTTCTCACTAAAATCTTAAATAAAACATTACAGTACGATATATGCAAATCAGAAGAGCGTTAAGATTTTTGCTGAAGCAGGCTACAGGTTCTTTTGATTTTTTATTTGTTTATTTATTTATTCATTCATTTATTTTTTTAAACTGCTGAAGGACTGGACAGTTAAATAGCAGTAAACAGTAAAAAGACAACACAGAGCTGTAAAGCCTGCAGGCCAGCCAAGGAGCACATTCTATTACAAAACAGACCAGAAAACTAGAGACAGCACGCCACATCCAGATGAAGGTCTGAGCTGATGCCCCTCCACCTCTGTGAGGTGGTGCAGATTCCATACTAACAGGAGAGGGCGCTATTACACCAGGGCAGGTGGAGCTACACGACCACAGAGTGACAGCAATGTAGTTGCACCTTCACAAGAAAACAGCTTGTATTGCACATTCAGGGAGAAAGAAATGGCACAATTTGTTTGTCTGGTTTTTCTCTACAAAAAAAGTTACGAAACAGTTATAATAATTAGAATAATTCAGTAGAAGCACAGTAACTCCCTCAATGGCAAATACAATATTTGTTAATCAATACTGATCAGTTGAATCGGACCGGTCTGAAATGCTGTCCCTCTCTGTGGGGAGGGAAAGTGTCGGACCCCGCCATCTAGTGACTGCAGTCTTACCCAATACTTTTTTTTTTTTTTTTAATTTTTGTAACTTATCATTAGAACAGCTGGCCTTCAGGATACAACCTGTAGAAAAAAAATAATAGTTTAGTTTTATCTATAACTGATACGATAAGACTCAGTGAGGTCTGACTCCTTTAAAGGCCCCGTTAACTCATTTTGTCAATCAGCGGCTTAATGTAAACAACCATGTCCAACATGAGCACACAGTTTTCTGCCAAAGTGACAAAGGTTTTAGTTACTTCACAGAAAGATATCTGCGTTTGTGTCTGTGCTCCACACTGGTTTAAAGTGGGCGGGGCTCTGTTGTTAAAATATGATGTCACGTTTTGTGCACCAATCAGAGCAACATTTAAATCAAACACCTAATGACAGATCTAATTAAGCAGATCAGTTGAATTTCACTAAATTATTTATTAACCATAGCTGTCTTTTCTGTCTAACTTGAATTCCAGATGTCAGTGATGTTTGACAGTGTCACCAGAGGACGGTTTTCCCTTTCCCTCCCCACCTTGAGCAGTGCATCCCTTTTGGCCTATCAGGACTGAGAATGCATGGAAAAACAAAGAATAACAACAGTGTGAGTTACAGTGGGGGTCGGGGGGGCCTGCAGAGCACGGTGATCCAGCACACACTGGACGTCTGAGGTGAGCTGGCTGGCATCAGTCAATTTACAAATAAACCTTCTAATCCAACATGAGGAAAGTGATTTAGTCTCATTTCATTATTCTCTAAATACAGGAGCAGCAAAGGTCCAGCAGCTGTAGCCAGATGATGCAGTTTCAGGGAATTAGGTTTCTCCTACTTTTTACTTATTTTAAACATTATTGAATAAATATCTCGTTGGCATTCAACAACAGCAGCTACCACGAGGTTTTAACTGTGCACTTGTGGCTGTGTTTGTTACATGCTGACAAAATATTTTGTCTTTTTTGTGATAAAATGACAACGTGCTCAAATGTTAGTGCCTGGTATGGTTATACATAGCTACTTATTTTTAATATTAATTAAATAAGTATAAGACTTTTTAAAATAATTTCTGAAAACATGAGGAAAAAACCCCGTCTATGCAAAATACACTGACATTTAAAAGTGGATGCCTCAGCTGTTCTCAATAAGATGAGGAAACCTTTACTGATGAAACCTGCGGCAATGTTTGGTTGACACTTTCCATCAGCTGCTGTTGCATGGGGTCACTTTAAAAACAGTATCTCCTACAAGCTGATCTTTCATGTTTTGGGAAACTACACCAGACCTCTTTTGTATCATGAGATTTCTTTTTAAAACTGCCTCCTTCAGGCGCCAAAGAGGGAGATTAAGAAAAGTACTTGAATACACCGGCTCTGTACAGGCCCCTGTGTAACACACAGCCTGTAAGAGTGCAGAAGGATATGAGCTTCAAGAGTGGTTACCTGCCAAAACAAGGAAACAAATGTCCTCACAGTCCAGTTGTCAGTTACCAAGTTTGAAATTTAAATTCCTCAACTACAGAGATTTCTCCTCGGGATTTTGCCTTCAGTGAGCGCTCGTCCAGGTTTTAGCAAGACGCTGTCCTGCTCTCGCAGCTCATGATCAAAGCAGTAGGGAAACAAAATTACAAAGTGTTTTCATCTAAAATTCAAAAATAAAAATGGTAATTTAAAAATCTGATCTATTGGCAACCGACACGTCAATCTACATGTTGGAGGAACACACTGGGCTTTAGAGGAAGTGTGGCACATGGCACCAGTGAAGCGAGACATCGTGTAATAAGATCGATTTTCTCAGTACCACTCTGATCTTAGAACAACTAGTCCCTGTTTTCCAATTTCCCATCAACCCGCACAGTGTATCCTCCAAAGTGTCTGGAAGCTCGCCCAGGTTAAAACTCAGATATGGTAGAAAAATATATAGTCTTGATGAAATTTCTCTAGTCATTCTCTTCATTACTGAATTGCACCCATACATGCATGTTAACGCTTTGTAGTAGCGGTGTAAAGTGACAGGGATCATGATTAGCACGACTACCACAACAAAAAATAAATGAGTCATCGCGCACGCTTGCTCTCGCTCTCTCTCTCTCTCTCGCTCTCACTCTCTAGACACTTCAGGTTATTTTTTTTTAGTTTGGACTTTTTTTTACTTGCACTTAAAAATTCATGGTTAATAGTTTGTCTTTCATTGGCATCATTAGGCAATAGTTTTTTTTTTCAGATACTACAATATGGTTACGATGTAAACACCACAGTACTTAATTTTACTGTATCTGCACAAAATAAAACACAATGTTACAAGGCAAGAGGCTACTTAAGCATAGATTTGTTCATGAGAAAAAAAAAGAAATTAGGAAACACACCACGAGAACAAAAAGAACTTGCAACACCTGGCATCGAGTTTGTTCAAATAAAAAAGCCTTAGACTTTGTTCATCTACAGGTCAGGTGACCCTGTTAAAAAGCTGGTGATGATCAGTACTACCCCCCCCACCCCCACAACCCAGATACCATCTCATTCAAACATGATCCAAAGACAAAAGTCTTGTGATATTTTTTTGTGACATGAACGGACTCAAAACCCCCACTGGGCTTCGATTCAGCCCTGAACTTAACTCTGTGATATCCACCTGACCTTTAGCACTTAGACTGAAACGCAGGTGATCAATAGACTAAATGCTTCTACGCTTCAAACAACAACAACAGCAACAACCAGCCCGTTTTGAGGAGCTACACGTGTGGCTGGGGTTGAATCCCCGTTCTTACCACCTCTGCATAACTGGCTGAGTTATAATACAATAGTTGACTGCATGATATGACACATGAGAGCTGTCTGGCATGACAAGGCTTCGGCTTTTGGAGGCATCTTGAGAGCCAAACACCAGATTTGTCACATGAGGGGTTTGAGACTGAAGGTCAGGGCTGCTGAAGCAGCAAACAACCCCTGGACAAAGACGTGGAATCAGGGCAGTAGATCTGAAATGACCTGAAAGTGGATGGATAGTGTAGAGGTCAGTCATTGGCAGGGAGCCTTCAATATGAGGAAGTGACTCCAGTAACTGAAACAAAAGGCATACAGATGAAGATATGTGAGCGTTTCATGGGACCATAACTGTTTCAGTTTTAGTGTTTTGGCTTTTGCTGCACCTCACTCTACTCTAAATGCACGCAAAAGAGGTATGTCTCCTGATGTCACCCTCTGAAACGCGTTTCCTCAAAACCTTCTGCCAATTCTCTGACACAACAAACCCAGAAGTAATGCAATATGAACAGGTCTGGGTCATTACTTTGAATTTAAACACTGATTTCCAATTAATACACTTCTGCCAAATTCCAGAAAACAGCAGCCTGTCAAGTGTGTGTGTGTGTGTGTGTGTACTCTGGGATAAAACATACTTTATAATATGACATCATGAACAGGTGAAGAGCCCATCCCCTCCACCACCACCACCACCTCCTCCTCCTCTAAGCAAGTTAAAAACAAACCATGATCCCCTTCCCACCCCCAAACTCTGTAAGGACAGTATTTACAGTACAAATTACAGTATAATACATCATTAAAAAATATGAGATCCATCTCTAAAAACATACAGGAGCTCTTGACAAAAATCAACTCTTTAGCAAATCAGGTTTCTATGGTATCATGTGGGGGGGAAAAAAAAAAAAAAAGGGTGACAGTCCCACCACCCCTCTCTGAGTCGTCCTCTCCATTTGGCCCTAGTTGTACCTGGCTAGCATGTTAAAGGTGAGATGATGAATGGGTTGGTTGACCACACGCACATCTTTTCTTTTTCTTTTTTTTTTAAAGCAAGCCGCAATACAACAAATCACACTCAATCCAATATAACAATATGTACAGAGGTTTTTTTCTGGTGTTTTGAAACAATAATAATAAGCACTTGACCAGCTATGCTGCCTGGGATTGCAGGCAGAATGATAATAGTTTCACTGCAGGCTTGTTTGTCGGTTTAGGTTTGCAGAATTAACCATTTGATTATTTTTAGTCGTGTGCTGTTTTTTCTCTTTAAACTCATGATTTTTTTTTTTTTTTGACTGCCACCATTTCCTCTGACAGCCATAATTCTTGTTAAGAGTAAGTGGAAATCTTCATAATTGTCATATGTACAGCAGATTGAATGGTACGGTGAACACTCAGGTTACTCACTTTCTTATGCACCCGAAAATGAGAATAAATAAAAAACAAACCATCAGAAACTCAAATGAGTCAAAAAGATCTCTGGACTACGGAGCCAGGCAGCATATGAACCAACCCTCCTCACATCCACAGTACAACCAAGTCCATCAGTAAACCTCTGAACTCCTGTCACCCTCACCCCTTCATTTCCTTCACCTTTATCTGCAACCCCGAAGCTCGAGCTATGATTTTTACCCAAGTTTCCTCTCTCTCTCTCTCTCTCTCTCTCTCTCTCTCTCGCTCTCTCGCTCTCTCGCTCTCTCGCTCTCTCTCTGACACTCTTGTTCCTGTTCTCCGTCCCAGCTGCATGCCCTCACACGAAGGGCAGGATGCCGTAGACGAACAGGGCCATGATGGCAGCGCTGAACAGGCCGGCCACGGGCACCGTGACGAACCATGCCAGGAAGATGTTCCTGAACAGGCGCCAGTCCACCGCTTTCTGTGAGCGGATCCAACCAACCGCCACGACTGAGCCCACCTGGAGGCCAAGGCCAGGAAGAGGGAGGGAGAGACAATCAGCAGCAGCACTGAACAAAGTCAAGTGGTTAATTCAAAGAAGCTGTGAACAGCTGCAGGTTGTTCAGGCTTTTCATGGAGGGTTTTCAAAAGCAACCAATCCTTTGTGTTCAGATAATATCCGATTCTTCTCTTGTCTACTTCTCATAAGACTACTACATCTGTTTAGCCTTAATTAGCCATTTACTGATGGACATGACAGCTGGCAGAAGAAGTCACAATTTAAGGTGAGTGGTGGAAGTGAGACAGTATGTTTGTTGCCTTTAACACAACAAAAGTCAGCAGAGTACTCTGATCCATTATTTACAAATCCTTTGTTTGATTTTCTATGGACAATTGCAGAAAAACTGTCAAAGTGTCTTTGGAACTAAAGAAAAATTAAAGTGCTCCTAGCACTCTTAAAATATTGTATACATAGTATGTGAACAATTTCACATGTTTTGTACTCTTTGGAAATGGTCATCCTTCAGGTGATCACATGTTTTATGAGTAAAAGTAAAAGCTGTCAGAAAAATACTGTAGAGTAAAACATACGACATTTATCTCTGAACCAACAATGTAGCAGAAAATCCGCATATTCAACTACAGTAAGCACCAAAGAACATAAGTAACAGTGTTTGTTTATATGCTGCCAGTGATAATAGTTGAACATCACATAGAAGATTATCCTCCAAACAGAAAAGCCTGAACACAACCTGCAACTCTTCAACACCAGCTCAGTCCAAACTGTCTGTGTTAGTGAAAGCAAGCAGACTGTAAAAGTTAAAACTACTTGGAATCATAATTTTGGGTGTAGACGTCTGACATCAGCAGTCAAATCTGATGTTTTCCTCCTTACGAAATGAGACTCAATTTTAATTTTTTCCCCCTCAAGTGATTATTTCTGCTCATGTCAGACATCCACCAGTGAACTCTTCTCTCACCTTTACTCAAAGTGATCAAAATAAAATGACACGTGAACACATTTCTGACACTTCAGTTGGAGTGGCATGTGCAGTGACTGGTTTCAGCTCTGCAGGTGGGCGGGAGTTCAACTGTGCCTGCCTGCTCTTATACGGCCAGAGAAACATGAGACATCCTCTGTCACTCGCTCGACTAAATGTGGAAGGTCAGGTCAACAGAGACCAGCCACGTTCATAGCGATAGGTCAGTGTCACTCAAAGTTATACTACACATAAAAATATCTTCAGGCCAACTTTTTACTTTAGATTTTAAAACGTCTAAGATTTATTTTGATGATGATTATTATTTTAAAAGCAGCCTTCCAAAAGCCTGTGTGGAGACAGATCTAAACTTTGAGGTCAAGATGTCTGTTTACAGCCAATTGTAGTATTTCAGGCATGCGGCAGTAAAGCCTGAACTCGGCATGACCCCAGTGTTTGTGCTGCTGCCTGCCTGTAGAGCTTTTGAAACAACGAGTCATTGTACATAATCACACCACGGTGCCCCCACACATACACACACACCAGCGTGGGGATCCGTTCAGTCTGATCTGAAAGTAAAGAAGCCAAATATGTAAAGAAAATAACGGTCTCTCCGAACTGAGACGAAACCAAATGGATGCCCATCGCTGCTCATACACACTCACGTTCTCTCTCACAGCCATCCGAGAGTGTACAGATGTTGTTGGGCTCTTGCCGAAAATGTCAATGTCATACTGATTTGGTCCAACAACATCTGTGGATCCCCCACACACAACCACTAAAACTCTCTCAATCAAATCACCACCACAATTATATCGTTTTAACCCATCAGTAGATTTAGCTTTTTGGCATTGCAGTTGATTATCTGAGGTTTTAGGGAAGAGACAAGGGTATTTGGAGGTGAGAAATGACAGTAATATATGGATTGATGGCGATGTTGATGTTTAGACAAATTGATCAGCAATTAAATACCAGTTTTGAATCTGGTGCAGTTTCCCTTCAGCAGATATCTCTGAAGGTTTTAAGTAAATAATAAACACAGCATGTTTTTTTTTAAAGTGGAAGTTCTTTACAGATTCAGGACCTATGCATCAAAATCTTTT
This sequence comes from Datnioides undecimradiatus, assembly GCA_008933995.1. Classification (NCBI taxonomy): domain Eukaryota; kingdom Metazoa; phylum Chordata; class Actinopteri; order Lobotiformes; family Datnioididae; genus Datnioides; species Datnioides undecimradiatus. The sequence goes on from WARS01000015.1 coordinate 10,189,704, forward strand.
TGCTTGTGTCACTGGCACAATTTTGTCAAGAAGATGCATGTTTTCTTTTTGGCAGAGTGTAATATGAGAGGCTAAATACACTCTTGTGACTGTTCATTAAAACGTTACAGCCAGCAGGCTTAACTTAGCATAAAGTGAACATGGGGAAACAGCTAGCCTGCCTCTGACCAACAATATCTGCCTAGGTTGCTAATGATTAACATGTTACATCTTGTTTAACGTACAAAATCAAGTGTAAGAATTGCTATTTACCATTTTACTGTCATTATTGTGCTGCACTATTTCTTCCTCTTGACCTTCCTCAAATATGTCTGAGCCAATAGTCTGGCATATAACACCCGATAAAGCCACAGATGTTTATGGAAATCAGATTTTTGTAAATTCTAAATAAAATCAATCTCCAGTCTTTATGGAGAGTATTTTTATTTATATTTAACAGACAGACATGAAATTGGTATCAATCTTCTTAACTATTCCTTTAAATATCACTCCACAGTGTAACCTTTTCTTAAATATTATCCAGTCAAAAAATGAACCACAATAACTCATATCTAATAATTTCTAATCTAAAAAAAAGAAAAAAAATCAAAACCAAATTGAATCATAAAATACATTAATTATCTCAGGATGCTGCCGCTCTCTCTGGCTTCAAAAAATGTAGTTCACTTATACACTAATGATATAATTTTCTATATTTAATAATGTTGCATCAAATTCAATCAAAATTTTTTTACCAAAATGTCCCTTTAAAGGCAAACTTGGAGAGTTTGCTGCCAGAAGAAGGAAACTGCAGGAGAAGTCAAAACAGCAACTTCAGGAGTTGTGATTGGCTTTGGCAATTGACAGCTATAGGTGAAGCGATGAAGTGGAGCTCTGAGGGCTCCCTAACACGGCTTCACTACCAATGACTCCAATACCTTGCAGTGGGTGGAGCTTATTGGGATGCCCACATTTGATGCAACAAGCACTGTTAGCGCACTCATTACTTCAATGCAAAATCCGCTGTGAAGACAGATGAGTGGAGAGACAGAAAGATGGAGAGGGAGGTAAAAAAAAAGTGGAAAACAGTGTGACAGGTGGAGAGCCAGGGGAGGAGGCTGGTGGTAGGGTTGAGGGCAGGGGTGGGGGGTCTGCTTGCAGCCAAGCACAGGAGGGTGGAGGACCCACACACCAAACCATGCCAGTGCTGAAAGGGCAAAATGGAAGAGAGTTGGTGGGAATGAAACAGAGGATGTGACACCATGTCGATGGGGGTGGGGGGGGCAGGAGAGAGATGGGCTGGAGGTGTCCGCTGTGTCTTCCAGTCTGGAGCCGATGTTCCTGTAAAGAGCAGGGGAGAGGGGCTGCACACTGCTGCCCGGGGCTGTCTGCAGCAGGACATGGTGGTTCGATTGTCTTTGTAAAGGACATGTTGATGTCCTTTACTAAATTTATTTTGATTTAAATGCATTTTTGCACATTTTAAGATAATAAATGCAAACTAAATCACTTTCATTCAAAAAATTTCACTGGGGAAATAGTAAAATTAGATGACATAAAAAGTATTCAGAAAAGGTAAGTGGGACATGTTCTTTGCTCGTTTGAGAACCTGCAAGGTGGATGTTGTAAAAAATGCTGCGGTTTCTCCAGTCCAGTTTTTTTGTAGCAGTGTCGCCATTATTACCGGATCTCAGCAATGACTCAAGCTCATCCAGTTTCTTCATAACTGACAGAAATCACAGCTAGACCTAATGAACAAGATCCAAGTTGTAATAAACTGAATTATCCCTTTCTGTAACACAAGCATCTGAACTTTAAAGACTTTTTAACTGGGCGTCCTTGTAAAACACAACGGGGAAACTGAGATGGACACAGAGTGCCTGACAATTATATGCTCATAAAAATGTGGAAAAGCCAGAAAAATCAATTAATTGAAGACTGATTTAGATTGAAGTGTTTTGAGTGCATTTCCAGCCCGGTGCCCCGGGAGGCAGTGTGAGCTCCCCATCCCCTGGAAACGCCTGTAGGGGAGTCGAGAGGCCCGCTGGAGGGGCCGCTCAGTCATACCTTGCAGTGTGTGGTACTGACAGGGATTCCGATATTGGAAGCCAACACGACTGTGAGTGCAGAAGCCAGTTCAATAGTGAATCCACTGTGGAGGAGGGAGGGGAGGGGAAGAAGGAGGGAGGGGGAGTAAAGAGACATCCTTCACTGTATTGTCTGGGTCATGGTGCTGATGGCACGCTCTCACCACTATCCAGCATCCACATTAACCATTAACATAAACAGTAAACAGCTCTTTAAAGTACGAACAACACACACACACACACACACACACACAAAGCAAAATAAATATGGTGATAATAAAGACTGTGTCTTGAATTCGCAAAGCGTGTAAATGCATGAGGTACACAGACAGCACTGTGTGAGCGTGTTTCTGTACTGTCTCATGTTTGTGTCATTGTTCACACTGATGCCAGACCGGCCGGTTGAAAAGTTTGCCTTGGATGTAAAAGCAGGGAATTAAACTTGATAAGAAACGGGAGCAAGAGACTGAAAATCATGAAGAGAAACTGGGCGAGTGAGGAAGTACCTGGACACTGAATCATTAGCTAGTATCTCTCTCACTGCAGTTACAGACTGTATTAAAAAAGTAGCAGGAAATAAAACACACACTGAGCGCTGAGGTGAAGCTCTGGACAGATAGCTGAATTTTGATTGGTCAGATCTGGAAAGTTTCAGTCCAGTGGCTGTTGTGGCGCTCCTGAACAGCATGAGCCAATCTCTTTCACAGTGGTGTTGGGATGATTTGACTTGAGCCAATCTTGAATAGAACTTGAAATAGGCACTCGGCCTCAAGTATTACAGATCGCTGCAGTGCAGGGCGTCCTGGTGGCTTCAAGGTTTCAAAAGCACAGCAAGAGACTGGAACAAACCTGGTTTAAGCTGTGTCGGGAGAATATGTTCACCCTGTCTCTCTACTCATTTCCCATCAGACCTGAATGTTTTCCTAGCGGAGGGAAAAAATGCCCCTGAAGGCAGCGTGTGTGTCAACGACGTAATCCGTCCAGAAGTCTACTTTCTGTGACACCTGCTCAGTTCTGTTCAGGTGTCATGATGATATGACAGCAAGACACCACTGTCCTGAAACTGAATTCAGCAAATCACTCATTTTATCAGTAACACCTGTGTTTTAAAGCTGTGACCTCTTTATAATGCTGTGATACACCGCACAGCTCAAATGTTCAATGTTAACACACACACACACACACAACTTTCCTGTCCTTGCCCCAAACAAACTTCTTTGTCAGACTGATGCATGGAAACAGACACTGAGAGGAAAGAGAGTCTTTAGAAGAGTAAACCAGAGCAAATTTGTCTTTGAGCCTTTGGCAAAAGACTAAGCTAGTGATGGAAAGTAGGAGATTAGGAAAGAAAGAAAGGAGGCACACAGAGAGGGGGCAAAAAAGAGAAGAAATGAAGAGGGAGGAAAAATAATGAGATGGTGTGAGCATCAGAACAATCGCAGGACTTCAGGGAGGAAAAGATTTAGAGGTGAGACGCCGATAAAAAAAAGACAAAAAAATGCAGTGAAGCTATGAAACTGGGCAGGAATAAAGAATGGGAGGATGGAGCGGGTTAACCGCAAAAATAGAGATTTAAAGCAGGGGTTTGGAAGGAATATGAAAACAGGAGGACAGGGAAAAAGAAAAGTGCAAAGAGAAGGAGTCAGGCTGGCGTCCCTCCCTGCGGTTGGAGGAGAGAGGCCAGGGTTCCCACTGTGGTTTCGCCCCTCCCCTCACCCTTCCTGCTCTACTTCTCCTCATCCAGAATGCCAAACAACTTCCTGAAACCCTGTGTGATGTTCCTGCCAGGCAACAGTGTGTACACACACACACACTCAAATAAATTGCTGGAACAATTAGACCTTAATATGTATGCGTGCATAGACACATACAGTACATTCACTGCAGAAAGACCTGCAGGCAAGAAGCCTGGCTTCTTTAAGCTGACACGATACACACAAACATCTTTGTGGTATACAGCACACACACACACAGACACACACACTGTTCAGCTAGTGTGTGGGACGATGGGAGGACAGCAAGAGAACGAGAACGAGAGAGAGAGCGAGCGAGAGCGAGAGAGAGAGAGCGAAAGAGATTGATCTCAAGGACAAAAGAGCAGCAGTCAGTGGTTAAAGATGCGTGATGTCTGCCCTGCGGCTTTATTTGCTGTGGTCCAAGAGACTACGTATTTATTTTATATATTTATATAAAATAAATTTTATATATTTATATATTTATAGTATTACGCAATAAAGTCAGAGGGCAAAAGAAAATAGAGTGTGTCATCGTTCCAGCTTCATTTCCCATGAAAATGAGCCAAAGAAGTAACAAATTTGTTCTATCAAAGTTTAAGTTGGACTGATCAGCATCATAATTTGTAAGATCATGATACATTTATCATCTCATAGAAAAAAGGACACACAATGCCCCTTCACAGTTGTACTGTGCAGAAAATTCATTAAGATGTAATTAGACATACAAATCTTTACATTAAGCTTAGGAAATCCCAAAAATGAGCCAGTGAACTGAGGAATATGAATATCACTCATGTATTCGGTTTGTCTTTACAACTCCAGAGAATGCATGTTCAACCCTGAACGTGGTGGCTGTCTGTGTAGTAAAAGTGTGTTTTAGACTGTCATGGCAGTTTTGTTTGGGAAGTGGGGAGTGGTTCATCAGTGCACAAATGTTTACTATACTTGTGGACACTGACCACAAATGTGTGTGTGTGTGTGTGTCCATTCATACAGGTGTGTGCACGGAAACACTTACCCTTGAAGCTGCTGCACCTGATGGACTTGTGTGTGTCAGCGTGTCGAGGCTTTTTCAGAGCGAAGTGAAATCAAGCACGTTGGAAAATTCATGACTACCACAAACAGTCTGTCTCTCACTCTTGTCCAAATGTTTATTTTTCACACATTTCCTTAAGTACAGACAGACACACACATGCACACACAAACTCTCTGCTTTCTCTCCTGCGCAGCGGCTTTCTCACCTGGAAGGGGTGATGGGAGTCAGGTCTTTGCCCATGGTCTGGATGACACGCCGGCCCCACACCCATAGTCCGGCGCAGATGCCTACACCACCATAAAACAGCAGCCAGACGGGAGTGGCGGCATCTTGCATGACACCACCCTGGTCATAGATCATCCACAGGGCCACCAGAGGCCCAATGGCATTACTGCAAAGGTGAGGAAACGGATTATAGTGTTTATACTGAACATCAGGACAAAATGATGTTGAGCAGCAGAGCAAAGTTGATTTCCCTCGTTGTTGCTGCACGTCATTTAATAGGCCACAAGGCTTCAGCACTAACTAAACAGATGATGACAGGTGCATTGGCTAAATGAGATGATGATGATGGTCCTGTGAGCAGCAGGAAGCAGCACCTGACGTCGTTTCCTCCATGGGCGAAGGAGCCAAAGCAGGCGGTGAGGATCTGCAGGAAGTGGAAAAGCAAGAACACCTCAGGTTTATCCTTCTCCTCATGGTCTTCCTCGGCTAAGTCGTCCAGAGGTACTGGTGCTGGAGCTCCTTCTTCCTCCACCCCCTCCAGCTCTGTGGCCAGCTTCATCTCCACCCCACCCTCCTCCGCCTCAATCTCAGCTTCAGCCACGGCATTGCAGTACGATGAGTAGCTGTCGTAGCGCACTCTCTTCTTGGAATAGGACACGCTGTTGCTCCTGCCGCCTCCCTCTCCCACTAGCTTTTCGCTGTCTTCGCGTGACTCTGTGCGGATAAGCGGCTGGACGGGCATGCCGCATATAGCTGCGGTGTAGCAGGTGTAGCTGTTGTTGCGCCGCAGCAGGCGGTAATTGTTGTCAGCTGGGCCGGCGTTGGAGCCCGAGCGGTCGCTCTCATCCATGCGGCCCAGGTGGATTTTGTGAAGCAGGTCTTTATAGAGACCGGAGTCCTTGTGCACGGTGTGGTACACCTGGCCATCACTGCGCATGTGGCCGTCAAAGCTGAAGCTGCCGTTAGAGACGGGGGACTTGAGGCAGCCGTTGGTCATTGAGTGTGTCCGGCCTGACGGGGAGACGACGGAGAATGTTTATGATTAAGCATCCAAGAACAGCACATTTACAGTTTCATCCCTTAAATAAAGCGAAACAGAAAAGGGTTTCTAATCAAAGACAGAAGGAGACTCTAGAGGAGCTGGATTTGAGCCCAGAGGGAGTTATTTCTGTAGACATCACTTAATTACATTTCTTGTTACAATAAATGAATTAAGCTAAAAAAGTCAACTCCGAGTCTCTATCTGTTACTCATCAGTGGGCGAATAATTAATTATTGTATTCAGAGTAAAAATGTAATTTTATTGTCCATAATCTTCTCTGTTTTATATTGATTTTAACATTTATTTCTCTTGTAAATAACTAGACTTTTTAAATCAGCTGCAAATAAAGAAACCAGAGTCACAACCCGATGAAGGAAACATGACTATAAATATTTCAAAAATAGAATCGCACCAAGGAAGAGTTGGGCAGCTTTATGGTAGTTGTATCAAGTCATGTTCATACAATTCAATGAGATAAATTGCAGAAACTCAGATCTCAAGGTGCAATTACTGTTCTCAGATGAAGACACAGATGACAAATTGTTGGAGATTGTAACACATTATCTAAACTTTATAGACTGACAGTTCATTAATGTTACAGTAGTGTTAAGCCGTGGTTCTCTGTGGTCTCAGAGACACGTGAATGCAGCGACAGAGCTACAGTTAATCTCCTTGTCCACGATTAAATAAGTGTCACCGGTAGAGAAGAGATATTGATCTTGAATCAAAAGTAACGCATCAGCTTTACCGTACACCCTGCCGTTTGGCAGGACGCTGCCTCCATTAGCCAGGTTTGTGAGCTCTCCACTGGAATCGCGGGTGCTCCTCTCATTGCTGCCACCTGTGAGCGGCAAAACAGCCTCGTCGGTGCCTTTAGCCCCTGGTAGCTCCTTAAAGACGGGGCTCTCCTCCTCTTCTTCAGGTATCTTGTCCAGGCTCTCATCAGAGATCCGGGACAGAGCCTGCTCCTTCTTTAGACGACCTGCAGGAGAAACAAGTGAAAGAAGCTTACAGGGGACAAAATATCACCACCAGATAAACTTTTGAATGATCTTTACCACCTGAATACTAATGCTACAAAGAAGAGAATACCGTATTTACATGACAGGGTATTATTCCATTCTAGCAGCCTTTTTAAATATAAATGATTTAATGCTTTTGTTGTTGGAACTGTAGTGTTACTCTGCAATGATATCAATAAAAATCACCTGTTTCAGGTCAGAAAAAGAGAAAAACTATGTGGCAACATCCCACGAACACATGTACAGCCATCAGCTGATCCTCACTAATCCCAGGTCTGACAGACTCGATGCCTCTGTCCTCCACAAAACACACTTCAGTACAAACAAATAAACTCAGAGACTGCCCGTTTCATTTTGATGGATGCGCTAATATCCTGATAACATCACCCATAATCCCTACAGGCATTCAGGGGTCATGCCATGTTTAAACGATCAAGTCATCGTCACTCGTGTGTGGGGTTGAAGAAAAGTTTAGAATATTTCTTCATATTTAATTTTTAGTTTCATTTCATTGCAGAGCCTCAGTTTGGAAACATTACTGACACCTAAGGCTTCAGCAACTGTGGTGTTGAATTGTTGCGATCAACACAGGTTTTTATTCATCCTGAATGACATCGAGTTGAATTTAACAGACCGGCTGTCTTGCTTATGTCCTTCCAGATATTCCACCTACTGCTCTTACCACTGTTTTATTTAATGTGTCATGTGTTTTATAGCGTTGTCCGCTTTGCCGCAGGCTAATTTTCCCATTAGGGAAACAATTTCTAACTTTGATCTGAGAGCTTTCTACACTGCAGGCCGTGATCTTAACCCCTCGCATCTGGCCAAACAGCTATACTCCAAATAAAAAACAATAAAATAAAAATGTCTCTAAGCAACAAAACTGGCCTGTTGTGTTTTGCCCAGGTCAGAGAACTGGGCTTTCAGATGGCGTGAGAAATATCGGACACAGACACAGACACACACACACACACACACAGATACCCACTTGCTATTTTCCTCCTCATCCAGGGACAGACGAATATCCAGACTAGAGCTGCACACACCAGCGATTCAGCTAAAGTGATAAGAAAGATGGCCCACATCGGCAGCATCTCCAGCCCAAGCACTGCAATTAATAAACACATAAGTATAAAATACATGACACTTTACACGTAGTTTCAATCTACTTATACTCTTGTCACACCTTCAGAAGGAATTTTAAGCAAGCAAACGACATTGGCAGCATCGCCTGTTGAGACTGAGATGTTAATTTGATCATACGCTGGTGTCAGACTAAATAAACAGGCACAATCTCTCTATTAGGAACAGCTGCAGACCAGCACTTACACGGAGCTCCGGTGTACAGGATGGAGAAAGTGTTGATGCCAATGGTGGAGGCATAGAAGAGGGGCAGCGCTCGCAAGCCATTAGGGACAGAGTCATCCTATGTAGAAAACACAGGCACAAACAGATTTTAGTACAGATAGTTGTACAGTTTTCTGATGTGGTGATAAATGACCTGAAACTTATGAATGTTTTCAAAAAAAATTATTAATGCAAATTATTAATACCAAGCCTGCCTGTGATTAAAAGCAATAATAGTGAGTTCTCCTTTGGTGTTATATGTATGTTTATATGCTTTGTCTGATGTATGTTATTATTTTACATGTGTGTTTTTTATATTTATGACATACAGTCATATGCATAAATTTAAAGGGCTGATATGCTTAGTTTGTTGGCCAGTTAAAATCAAGAACATTCATTTGCAGCTACTTTGACAATTGCTTATAGTTTGTTATTTTCCAAACAACTTGTGTTTGGAAAATATGAGAGGATTTGCTGTTTTCTGGTCATAGTTGGCAGCAAACTATATCTCTTTGTGTTTAAGATTGATGGTTGGATAATGCAAGTGATCTAAAGCTGTCACTTCAGGCTCTGGGAAATCTTTTTTTCTGTCATTTAATATACATAAAAGAATAAAAAAAGATTCAACAGATGAATTAATCATAAAATAGAATTACCACTTGCATCTCTATTGGTATTGGGAAATAAATGCACTGATTATATGATATTGGAGTAAAACACATGTATCACTAAGTCCTATTTACCCTATAGTACTTTCAAACTTTCAGTTAGTCTGTGTCTTAAAATGCTCCCCTTGTTTCTCCTCTGTCTAATTGCCTTTGTTACAATGAGTCATGCCATCATTTGATATTCAACATTAGGTCAGAGTTTCTCTGAGGAAGGACTGACTGAGGAGCAAGGAAAGGTGCTTGCACTAAACACAAAAATGTGCTCTCTAGTTAGATTTGTCATAAGAGTCACTTCTCATTTCAACGGTGTAAAACATCAAGAGTAAACTAAGCTTTTTCAGTCTTTACGGTGTGTGTTTTTGTGGTGATGATGATGCTAAACAGACAGTGTGTTAACATTTGCTGAGATCGAATAAATCCACAACTTCCTCTTGAGATCAGAAACACTCAGCTCAGGTCAAAGGTGCAAAAACAGCAAAAACAGATGATGAGGTGAAACAAGATATCCAGCAATTCCCTCTTGCATAATGTTTGGTTTATGAGGAGTTTGATTTGCAGTATGAAATGACCTGTAAAGGTGAAAGTCTCACATCTACAAACTAAACAACTGTCTTGACTGTACATCTTGGAAAAGTCACATCTCCGCACAGAAAGATTAAATATTACAATGTAACTGATGCAAATTGCCTGCAGAGACAGAGATGAACTCATCCTGAATTTGACCCAGCTAAACAGCAACTCCAGTCCGAATGACAAATCGTCCTATGACTCATTCATACATAATCCTGCAGTCGTGACCTTAGGATGATCTGCAACACTTTTCTCTTCCCGGTCTGCCAGAGATTGCCTGTTACATAACATCAGATCTGCGGGTGTTGCCAAATCAAATGGATTTTATCTGTGCTAAAGTTCTTTGGACAGGTTAGTGTGTACACGTCTGTGGTCTGAATTCTGGTATTTTAAACTCCGGCTCACTCTATGTGAGGACAAGAAGCTCAAACTGCATTGATCATAAAATCATTAAAATTTATACCCATCTGCTGCATGGGAAGTCATAAAACTTTATATTTCATGGTCAGCACTCCAGTGCTCTGATTTTACGGCTTATAAGCTAAATGTTAGTAAAGGTTAAAAATGTTACAGAAGAATTCAAATAACGGCCTGCGAATTCACTGAAGAGGGATGGTGAGATATGTGTGCAGTGATGTGAGCCCACCTTGCTGAGGATGAAGTGTCTGATGAGCATGAAGAGGAGTCCAGACATTAGCCCAGAGAGCAAGGGGGAGATGAACCACGATGCCACTGAAGAGGGAGGAGGAGAACACGTATTCAGAAAAAACATCAACACCACCTGCTACCAGGCTTAAATCATACACTGATGGCCGCCTCTGAGTTTTTCAACTGTCTTTCAATTCATCTCCTCTTCTTCATTTACCTCAGTTTGTAATTTCCTGCACTTCCCAGAGCAGTGGTGAAAGAAACTTCAAAGTAAAAGCAGCAACATGGCCATATACATATCTAAAGTAAAAGTCCATACACGCTAGGAACATCTCAGTGAGGTGACATTTACTTTACCCTCAGTCAGTTCTCAATGGGAGAGAGGCGAATATGAGCAACTGTGTGTAGGAATTGGGCACTGTATGTGAACACTGTAAATATACATGTGCAGGCATGAGGGTTTATAGTAAGCACAAAGGTTTCTTAAAGCCTAAAGACATTACCAATCTTCACAAGCTGCATCCATTGTACTCCCTTGGTGCCGATGGCCACCATGGAGAAGCCGATGGTAGCGCCGACAATGCAGTGAGTCCCAGAGACCGGCAGTTTGAGGAAGGAGGCGATTAGCTGCCAGACTGCTGACCCTGTGAGCAACAACACATACAAATCTTATATTTTCATATTTGACTATCCACGGATTCTCATCACAAAGCACAGGCACACATACCCACATATGCAAACTGCATCACTGTGTGATTTTTGTACTACTGTATTCACTGGACTGAAGAAAGATTCAAACTGGATTATGGCCATGTGACATCTTAAATGAGGTTTCACTTAAAGTCCCGAACGATCGCTTTGGGTTTATATAGTGTTACAGTCGGCACAGATTAACCTGTATTTTAACTTTCGGCACAGACAGCACAGACACATTATCCCCCACCACCACAGAGCAGTTTTTTAAAAAGCACGGGTCTAAACATCACACCGCAGGTCTAAAATTGCTCAATGAAATGCAGTAATTGCAGTCATTTTAACATATGGGATTATGCATTTTGGACAAAGGCATGCTTTGAGACACCCCGAAGGCCTGTTACAAACATAAATCTGTTCACAGACGCTGAAAATAACAAACAGAGAATAATGCTTCATTTTTCAAGACAAAATCCCACAGGATCCACTAACACAGTATTTTCCCACAGGTAAATGTATTTTTGAGTCCATTATCTACATAAGAAAACCTCAGCTTCTTATTTTCAGGCTTAGAGGTTAGTTTCAAACCTATTGTAAGACAGAAACAACTATATTCTGTTCACTCCAAAATTAAAACCTGCTGGACACAGCTGAAGTATTTTCCTGCCTTTATCTACTAAAATCAAGGTTTTTTTTCTAATTTTCTGGGAACAATATGCCAGTGAAAAACTTTTCCTGTTTGACATTTTAAAAAAAGAGAGACTGTTCAGTGTTTCCCCATCATTTACTTTTGGCGGGATGCCACACCTGCATTTCTAGCGACATGGGAATCCCCTGTGCATAATATTGCCTTATTTATCACCGTTTCCCAGCACTCACTCTTTCATTAAAACAGCATTGTCTCAGCAGGAACCCCATTGTTTTCTGTTTGGAGCCATTCGTTTACAGACGTAATGTAATGCTGATGGGTAAAGCAACCGTTGGTGCTTGTGCTTCACTGTAAATTTGCTTTAATGGGAGGACAGCACGGGCTTTTCTGTAAAGCTGCTCTAGAGATGTTTGCAGTGCTAAAAGGGTTAGTGAACGTTGCATACTGATGGCACAATGAGGGCCATCTGAAAATTGAATAAACATCTTTCACACTGTTTTTCAGTCAGTTGCTCTGAACCACTGAAAGAGGGACAAAACAGATTTTATAACATCTCTCATAAATCCAGGTGGTTAGTAAAACAAGCAAGATGTTATTCAAATTAACAACTGTGAACTTTTACTAACAAATACAAAAACAACTTATGAGAAGCGAAAGCAGAAAAACAGTTCGAGCCACAAACTGGTTAGATAACCATTACACTTTGGGAAAACCTGTAATGAAACATGTAATTAACATGAAATTTAAAGAAGATTAAATATCACAAAACCCAACAATTATTGCATCTAAAGTCTTTTCAAAGCAGTTCTCACCAGCTCTTTCACTTAATGACGGAGTACAGAATCAGCAAGAGCTCAGCAGTGATTTCATCAAAGGTAAAACACAAGCAGCAGCTACAACCAACATTTAATTACAGTGCATAATCTGCCTTGTCTTAATTGTTTTTAATGACTAATCCATTGCCAATAAAATGTTATAAAACTGTGAAAAATGCATATAACCATCCAAAATCCAAAGATATTCAGTTTTACTCTCATGTATGAAACAAAAGCTGAAACTAGAAGGATGTTTGGGATTTTTACATGAAAAAACACAAATGATTAATCAATTCTTTTAAAAAAAGCTCAGTCCAACTTACCGACCATGGCGCTGACCTCTCCTGCCATGAGTACGGGCACCGTTTCGTTGTACAGGCTGACATCTATGATGCCCTTTCGGATCGTCTCTCCCACTTTGGCCCCCAGCAGCATTGAGCCCAGCGTCTCAAAGATAGAGGCCAGAATACAGGCCTGCCTCAACGTGACCACACCAGACCCCACTGCTGTGCCGAAGGAATTAGCCACATCATTGGCGCCCACTGAGAAGGCCAGTATGAAGGCGATGATGAAGCCAATGACCACCATCCACAGGTACGCTTCCAGATCCATCTTGATACGATCTCTCCGGACAAAAATCCAAAAAGAAGAAAAACTACCTTAAATATTTTAAAGAAATAAAGAAGAAGTGCTCTGTGCGTTTTTTTTAGAGGAGGACTTGGTAAGCCCACTCCTTTTCTTCGTCCCCTGGTTATAAAGAGTTCGAGGGGAGAAGCACAGCCGCTAACTAAGCGTTTGGAGCTCAGTCCAAAGATTGGAGACTAGTGATGGTGGGTGCAGGGAGCATTCCATAGCTTAGTGTGAGACAGCCTGTCTGCACGGTCCTTCACCTGCAAGAGAAACAAGAGAGAGAGGAGACACAGAAACGGATGAGCATCATAAGCTATGATTACCCTTGTTCAACAGCAGCTAACCTTCTGGCAACACGTCCCAGAGATTTCCTCGAAAAACCTAATAACAAAGGAGGGGAGGGACCAAGAAAGAATGAGAGAGACCGGAGGAGAGTTTTATACACCCCCAAAAAACTGAAGGATTCAGGATGACGAGACAAAAGGAGGGGGGACACTTCAGCAGGGAAGGCTGAGGACATCACCGATAGCCACAATAGAAAATCACAGTCTGCACTTCAAAGGAATCAAATCAGACCGTTCCAGAGGGCCCTGCTGACAGCGCCGAGGCTATAAAAAGACCACAGTATCCAGAGTGAGATGTGAGCAATGCTCCCAGCATTAGAGTGGACTATTAACACCTTACCCCTACACAACAGGGCAGCTGACGTCTCTGCCAAACCTGTCTTTGTTTTTCAGGTTTACCCCCCTGAGCCACACATCCACATAACCTTTGACAGGAATATCAAAGTTACTCAGTTTCCACATTTGCCCCATCACCCTTGTGTCTAAAATTGATGGCGGGCAGAATTACAGAGGATATAACTTTTACATCATGATGTTAAAGCACTTCCTGACATGTCTGGAAGCAGTTTAATTAAGTGGATCTCATTTAAATAAAAATGTTAACCAAGAGACACTTTCACCGAGAGCCCGGTGGATGTTTGCATGGCAAATGACATTACCCTTCTAATCTTTGCTCTTTCAGCCTCAGCACGCCTGCTACAGCGCTCACTGGGCGACACACAAAAAGGTACACGAGTGTTCAAGATCTGAAGTACAAGTTCAAACTAAATCGAAAAGCATTGCTGCAGTAGAAATTAAAAAAAAACCAAAACAAAAAAACCTCAGTGCATGGATTTATGTTAAGACTGCAATGCAGTAAGAACATCAGCAGTGATGTTTTGCTGCTGCTTGAGGTGGGACCGGTTCACAGGGCTGCACCTTTGAGGGGTCAGGTAAGGCATGAGTGAATCATACATCATCATGTAGACTTAATGACAAATTTTATTTAGCCCATTTTTTGGGACACCAAACTTTAGTCAGACGCTCGACACTATATTACAACAAGACATTTGAAGACGTTACCTTTCTGTTGGTATGATTTGATAAATCATGACAATAATCGACATATTAATCTCTAATGAAAACAATCATTAGATGGCGATCCTGTAGCTCTGAGCTCATCGGTTGATCACATGACATCCAGTATAACAACAGGCAAACAGCTTCCCATGTCCATGTAAAGTTCCTCAAGGCTTATTTACATCGCAACAATGACAACAAGCATGAGAGGCGGATGATGAGGCCACCAACACTGAAGCCTCCGGTGGTCCTTGAGAAACCTCTACGCCACAAATGACTCATTCTGGTTCATTCTCCTCTTTTTTTACTTTTGTCTGCGCCACATAATCAAAGTCATTTCATAGGGGTTAATGGCAGCACATTTCGTTCATCGGTTAAGCCAATTGTTAATGGGGAGCATTAAATGTAAACAGCTTGAAGGTCAGACGAGTACATTCTCTCAGCATGAACCGACTGTGTGCTCCTCATCGCGTGGGGGCAGGCAGCTCTTTTCTAAATAGCCTGTGGCTAGTTATGGCTCCCTCCTCCCAACCAAGAGCCCCATCTGGAACAGTTGAGGTCACAAACTGCTATCCTTTATCCTTTGTTGAACCACAACACACACATAAAGAGATGATAATGATTTGTCCCTTGATCAGGTCCACGCAAGACCCGCATGAATCTTCTGACACTGAACATTATTACATTGTTAATGGTTAAAAAAAAGAAATCTGACTGTTTCACTTTCCTCAGATCCTTGGCCATTTTTTATAAAGAAGGAAAGAGAGCTCAGAGGTGCCACATCTCAAAAAGACTAAGTAAAAATTATGTGATACTTCACTGATCCCTGCAGAGAAATTCACTTTTCACTCGCTTCCCCTCTAGAAACATCAGAGCGAGGGATCAGTGCTCCTGGACTTAAAGAATTCAGTCTCTTCAGACTGAGGGTCGAGACCGGTGGGGTGAGATTAAACTGATGAACCGCAGTCATATTCTTCATATACTTAGGTTTTTTATTTAAATTATATTCATGGTCAAACATAACATTAAAGTTCCTCTGGGTGTTATTTCTGTGTGAAGCTCCAAAACTGAATTGAATCCTTGAGTGCTACATGTCACATATAGTTGGCCTTTACGAGCAGAAATGTGACAATGTTTCATTTGAAAGGCCTCAATGATCGATTTCCTAAAGTATTCCTGAATATTTTCACAATTTAATTCCTAACCTTTTTAGCTGTTTTTCAAAAAGTGAATTTGACAAGTCTCTTATTTGAAACTTCTTAAACACCTCTGAGAAGTGCTGCACAAATAACCAGTTTTACAGTCAATGTACTGTCAGAAGAAGACACTGAGCGGACCAACGCTGTGTAAATGTTTAATCCGGGGAAACACCTCCGCCGCAAGACAACCACACACTCAAACACAGCCGCTCACCAAACACAACTAGAGACTCCACAGAGGAAAACAGTCTGTGCAACGGTCAAACACGTCACCAGAGAAATCAGATAGCACGCCGTTCAAGTGTGCATGCATGTGTGCGTGCGTGCATCAGTAGGAGGAAAGATGAGCATGAGAGTCTTGAATGTGGGCGTGTACGCAAGTACCAGGCCTTTTTAATTTTCTAAACAAGGAAACTTGACATGACAGCTGCAGCTGATGCTCAGTCCATTCTGAAGACCTCATCCTGTTTTAATACATGAACACCAGCTCACATGCCGCCACTCCCAGTTGTGCACATAAAAACTATTTTCTCCAGGGCTGAAACCTTTACAGTGAGGAGGCTGACAGCAAACTGTGGAGTCGTCTTATTTACTGCCGTGCCATAAAAGTGAATCAAACTGTAAAGTTAAGAACATGAAGCAAGTCCACTAGTCTGAGGGGGAATATTAAAAACTACAACTAGAGGAAATTAATTTTCTGTATGGTTCTACCTATAGTTATAGGCTAACGCATTAACTCCAGTGTCTGCTCAACAACAATGGCAGGAGCATTTCTAATAACTAGCAATAGCAGTATGTCAATATTTGGGAAATATTTTACCTTCTTTGTTGCTAAGGCTTAGATCAGAATATTGATCCCACTTATGTCTGCACAGTTAATGTATATGCTACATTCAGCAGCCAGTTAGCTTAGCTTAGCAAGATGACGGGGCAGAAGGGAAAACATAAGCCTGGCTAAGCTAATGCTCAGACATGAGTTCTATCTTCTTATGTAACTCCGCAAAGAAGCAAATATTTTCCATGATATGAAACTTTACCATTAAAATGCATCTGCAGGAAACCCATGCAAACACAAACAAATGATGCAAACTCTAACCAGAAAACTCAGGTTAATATTGGTGGGGTTCAAACCAAAAAATAATTATTCTTGAGGCAACAAGAGCCTTTTTTTGCATTCATACAACAAAATCAAACAAAAATAACAATAAACCGCAAAAACGTCTGTCTTCACAATGCCGCTCTAAGAACTTTTTCTTGGACGTTCCTGTCATGTAAAGACCACTCAACACCAAACTATGGACATTACCCAGACAGCAAATATAGACAAAGGCAGGCCGCATTCGTACTCAAGCAATGTAGTTGAGGAATATTCCAAAATGTGGTCTAAAGTACACCAAAGTTTCGAATCAAAAACCAGTGTGCTGCACTCAACAGCTGATACAACGTGTTTCCTTCATAGTTTGAACATGGAGAAAATAGCCTGGAAATGTTTATACATTCACGCAGATGACGAGGTGTATGACCTTATGTCCTCCAGCAGTGAGTCAACAACCCGGCCAAGACTTGCAACATACATCGATCTGTATATGTGGCAGCCACTCAGAGATTCAGTTCCAGATTCATATATGTGATGCAAGCTTCAACAGAGCTCATGTGAAATGGATTTCTCGCTATATGATCTTCTGTACATTCAGAGGAACCATCTCAGGCTGCGCAGTCAATTTGTGTGACTTGTAAGCATTTCCACTGCTCCAATAAATGATTCACTGGGACCTTGAAACTTCTGAGATGTAAGTCCTTTGAAAGCAAAACCTTATAAAAGCTTCACGAATTAATAATAGTAAAATACAAAATGAGTTGCATAAAATGTTATGTAACCTGTGCAAAGGTCATCTTTTTCTCTTTTTCTTCTTTATTTCCCCACACCAATAAAAGTTTGTCACCCACCAGTTATTTATTGTAGCTTACCTTCAAGGAGTATCACACACCCCAAAATTATAAATTTGAACATCTGCTCAGCTGAGGCTGCAAAGAAGAAAACTAGCAGTGTCTGCAGTGCCATAATGCAGATTCACCGGCAGTGATCATAACTGCTTTGTGCTACCTGAAGATTCTGCAACATGATTGTTGCTGTTTTGCTGGTCATGATGCCAAAAACTAAACGGGAGATGAAACAGAGAAATACTGAATTTTATTAGCCAAACTGAAAGCAATGAAGATTTGATACCAGCGGCTGTAAATGACTTGATCACAGGGACACAAGGTATGCTGAATAGTTAAGGAAGTTAAAGTATAGTGTCATTTATACATGCCTGTCTTGCCTACCACCTGTTTCTCAACTGAATAAAATGAATTTAATGGTTAATTATGGTCTCTAATGCAAAACAAAGCAAGGTTTGTTTACAAAACCAGTGTTGCATTAAAATACTGAATGAGTCAGTTTCAAGCTGTTTGTGGAGGGCCCTTGTGCGATTTTATTCATTTGTCTTGTCGAGGGGCAGCAGGTTAATTCGACTTTATCAATCTGGATAACAACAGCACTACAGTGAATTTAAAATGTAACCAAGCTGAGATGATGCTCAGCTATGATAAAGGGTTTGAGACGATCAATAAATCAGCCTAGAGTGTCCAACATATTGTTCCTCTATCCAGCTCAGGTGCATCATTTATAACAAGTGTGCCACGACCGCTGTCCAGGGTGCTGAAACTGAGACCACCAGGGGAGCGGGAGCTGTCTGAGGTGATTGCTGTTGTTCACACTTTGATATACTTCATTAAACCAGGCTATAGCCATGAGGTTACCTCATGCAGAGGCACATCTTGCAATATTTTAACGTCTTTACCTGTGGTTACACATCCTGGTCATTTCAGACTTTTCAATGAATAAGTAATTAGGATATTTAAAAAAAAACAACAAACAAACCTCCAATTAAACTTGTTACTTGGGAAGCATTGTAAACTCATGTAGGAATAAAAGACTTCCTGGGACTCCAGGAAGAAAATTCTAGGTAATTAATAGAGTGATTTTGGGTTTGTCTTTTGAGAGACCCATGCAACGAATGTCTCTTTGGCACTCCATCTGATTATTCTCAACATTTCTTGCTGCAATCAGCATATTTTTTATTCTAAAAAAAGAAAAACCACACAAACTGTATTATATGGAGTTGACTGTTACTCTGGAGATAATATTGGCCCTACACTACTTGTTGTCTACATGTCGAAGACACTGACCCCTCACAGTGGTCACAATTGGCAGGCCAGCACCTTGTTTGACAGTGCTCTATGTGTGTGTATGTGTGCGTGTGTGTAAGTAGGAGCTTTGTCTGACGAGGTAAAAAACACTACATACTGTAAGTGTGGCATCACCACTATCTCGAACTCCGCTTGAAATAAACTGTCCCATCTTAAAAAGACCTGAAATATAAAAACACTTGAAAGCGACACACTCTGTGAGTCAACAGGCTCTTGAGGATTATTTCTGGCAGACACATTTTCTTCCTGTGGGTGTCAGGTGGCAAACAGTACAGATAATGAGGACACTGACACACACACACACACACACAAAAACACAATATGGTGAAAACAAGACTAAAATATGCCTTCATGTTGTCGAGGCTAGAATGTTTGATCATGATGTCTAAAGCACAGATTTGAAAGAAAAGCATGTTATAATATATGTGGAGAATATTAATTGCTATAGACAATGAACTGTCCAGCTACATCATAACCTGAGCAGAGCATTTTACCTGTTACAGCGCTGACCTCTGGAAACAAACACTGCATGCCGTCCCTGTAAAGAAAAAACCTGTGCGCAAACTACTCACTACTGCAATCACTTCTCTAATTGTTCACTGTCGTCGGTGAACAGTACTCATTAATCTGCCTGGGATGCCACTGCACCACAGCCACAGCTGGTGCAAAACACTGTGTCACGAGCTACAGTCTGCATTGACACGCGGCTGCAATCCACGCACTGATTCAACAGCCCCCTCCTCCCCCTCCCCCTAACATCATCAAGTAACCCGTCATCTCTAGGCACACGCTGAAAGGACCAGAGCTAGAACATACATACATGCAGCGTCAGATGATGACTCACAGCAGCGCCCGATCGGTGCTGCCTAATTGTTACACCTGGAGCATTTGCAACTGCAGCCCGTATCTCCAAGGACACAGGATGCACGCATCTACCAGATTGCTTTAAAAGTTAAAAAAATCAGGGAGCTATAGCAAAGACAGAAAACTGACAGGCTGGCACATTAGCAGACCTGAAAGCCTGGAAATCAACTCCACTCACCTTCATGTCTCCTCACATCAGTGGAAGGTGAGAGAGCGGTGGAGATGAATGAATGTCAAAGACAAAATGACTGAGTGGTGAGGAGAAACACAGACACAGAGAAATGGTTGCAGAAATATAAAAAACAAATGGACCAAGAGGGGAGGGGGTTGCCGGTTGGTTGTGGTGGGGAGGCTGAGCATGTGACTGACGTGAAAATAAAATTATGAAGAAGGAGCTGGAGGTGGACGAGAACAGCTGATGACAGGAGGAGAGAAGGAGCAGGAGAGGCTTAGTGAGAAATCAGCAGGTTGTGGTGGTGTTGCAGGAGAGAGGAGGAGAGAGCGAGATAACGACAGAGAACAACAGAGAGAGAGAGAGAGAGAGCGAGCGAGAGAAAGCAGCACAGCCAGCTGAGTCTAGACTGCCTCTTAAAGGAAAGTATCCGCATTCACAGCACACGCCAGCCAATAACAAATGTCCGAGAGGCCAGGGCGCACCGCTGACTGGCTGTCTGCATGCAGAGAGGACGGGCAGATGGAGAGGAGACAGCCAATGACAGCGAAGGAGGATAACCAACGAGGAGGAGATGAGAGGGAGAGGAGGTTAGCCTGAGTGTGTGTGTGTGTGCGTGTGTCTGCGTGTGTGAATGTGTTTTACAGCCGGAGAAAAGCATGCAGACCGATCAAGGGCATTCAGAGCAGTAACATTCCCATGGTTACAATACAATTCGGAAACAGATCAACGGACTATGAACATTTTAAAACATGCATTCGGAAGGAAAGCAACAGTGTGACGATCTGGAGGCGTGAGCTCTGGGTTGCACAATAATCTACGACTGCAAGTATTGAGCATGATGAAATGCGCTGAGCCGGTTTGGGCCATTTTTTTTTTTTGTACTTCTCAGTAACGCCGAGGCCTCATCACACAAGAGCATACACTATCTCAACACTGTTATTTGGCTCCGATCCACCCATCACTTTCTCTGCTACAATTGTCCCTTTCGAAAAGATGTGCTGAACAGTATGTCTTTATGTGACTTGGTTTGAGCCGGCGGAGACAAGGGGGGGCTCTCGTTGACACAATGAAGAGTCACTGCAGGCTCATTGCAAACAAAATACAAAGCAGAGCTGAGCAGGGTCCATGTCCTATTCAGCAATTCCTCAACACTCACAGATAATGTTACAAGAGGCATGGAGAAAGAGTGTATGAGAGATAAAGCAAGAAGAGCAAATGAGTTCACTGAGCATTCTGGGAGGTTGTCAACCTAAAGCAATGTTTCAGTACAAAACACTAACTTTTTAATTTGCATGTTTATAAAAACAACTTACCAGAGATTTGGCTCAATCACAAATCCCGCCATGCATTGTGCTGATTTTAATTATATACTTAAAAAGACACATTACTCACGTACACCACTGAGGCTAAGGTAATGTCTGGTGCCACTGGGCAGTTCAGGTCCTGTTCCCTTCTTTCTCACATACTGCGCAAGGAGTAGAATAGGGGTGATAAATTCATTTGTCCAGTGCTGTTCAGTGGTCTGATCTTGTGTTTGTATGAGTTCCTGTGGTTTCTGCCTCTATCGTCTCTCACTCATTCTCTCCCTCTCTGTCCCCCAACTGGCCCTGCCTGCTAAAAAGCCGATCTGCGTCAGCTGCACCTGCCGCCTCTGAATCTGTGCTTCGCAGCGGGGAGGCGCTGTCTCCTAGAACCAAAACACACACGCATACGCACTTACACACACACTGTGCAGTGCTGAGATCAGTCAGCCTCCATGGACAAGAAGGGGGTCGCTTAAGAATGACAACAACAGCGCGCATGACTGCAAAAAGCACGTCGCTCTCAACACCATCTTCAAAGGCTCACAACACATTTCCATAAATCCTCCAACTCAGGCTGTTGGCTCTCCACCACTATGGGTCTGCATTGCAGCACTAAGTCAGGTTGTCAAGAAGCAAGTAACTCCAATAATCCTTCAGATTGCCTCTGACTACCATAACAAGCACACAGGCAACCTGTCAAAAAATGAATGCCATCCTGCAGCTGAATCAATAGTCCTCACTAGACTTCTTCACGCTGATTTTCGCTGGTAGAGACGAGCGATCATCATCCTGCTGTCTGCTCGCTGTCACTTAAGCAAGAAGGCAGCGGTGAAACATCCCAGAACACAATCCCTCCTTTGAGACAAAATCACATTCTTAAGCTTTATGAATATTTATTTTCCCTTCATAGTTTATTTAATTTTGACACCACAGCTGACAGCATGTGGGGCCAAAATCACTTTCAAATGCAATTTTGGGTGTCAGTATTGTAACACTGTGTGTATCTGCTGAATACTATAGCTAGAATATTTAAATATACTGTAAGCACGATGTTAATGAGAAAAGAGATGATGAATGGATTTTGTGTCACTGACACTCTACGTCAACCAAGCAAAAGTATAAACAATAACCAAGAGTAATAGATTACTAAGAGTTAATCATCTGCAACAATTTATGCAGTGACATACTACGGGGCTGTAAACAAATATCAGACCTCAAATTAAGAAGGAAACAAAATCAGTAAACAGGACTACAAATATCAACTTTTTTATTAGCCACACTCTCCTTTCTGGTGAAAATGTGTCACCTAAATTACCCAAATGCTTAGCGATAACAGTGTGTTATGCTCATAGCAGCTATTCTAGCCTTGGAGTGGGCGACAGAGGTCTGGTAAGCTCACTTCTTTCCATCGTCACAATTTGTTTAATTTTCAAACTTCAAACAATCTTCAGATGAAATGAGTCAAATTCAAAGCAGGTCATTCAACAGATTTGTACAATGTTTTCCACCTTCTAAGACATGTAGACAGACTTAAGTGTTAAATTACACTCCAAACATACCAATTTATTGCCCACTGAACACACAAAAAGCCATTCAACCCTTTTCAGCAGGTCGTCTGTGGATTAACATGATGTTTGGTGAGATCTTCAATACAGTTTCAAAAGATGACAAAATCAGAAACATGTTGGTCTCACACTCGATAGCCTGACCGAGTATTTGATCCTTTAGCAACACTAAAGCAGGCTGAGTTACAACAGCAAACAATCAAGCCCCCCCACTGGCTTTCAGTGTTGAGTAAGCCTTATGTTTAAATACTCTTAAGGTCAGCTCTCTCTGGTTTCAGAGAAGACTGTGCACGGGTTTGACTCCCTCACCCTGAAATGGCAAAGCGACTGAGGCGACTCCTCCCTGTTTGAGTGTCTGCACAACTGTTTTAAGTAACTGAGACAGACACGCTCTACTGTCCTTACACTGTTTGTGTTTGTGTTGGTTCATAAAGGGCCCATAAAAGGACACCAGGCTACAGGATGACAACTGATGAAACATAAGCAGATAGAATTGACTGAGAGAAAAACACAAAAAATATTTTTTTTAACTAGTCTTTTTACTGTGACTCCATAAATCTGGGATTTGACATGATTCTCTACAAATGTCCAGCTGAGAGCACACGCATATACAATGGATAAAAAACACCAAAATAGCAGCAACACAAAAGATGCGGTGCCCAAAATAAAGCTTTTAGGCTGGCAGACACTGTTAGTCATCTCTGAGAATAAACCATGCTCACAACAGGGATCTTAATTGACCAATCAAAATGTGCCTCAGAGATGAATATAGAGCCAACGACTTTATTAACAACAGTATGGGGGCCGAATTTGCTGGCTAGCCTTCACATCATAGGTCTACTGACACAATTGAGCTTGGCACCTACCAACAATTGGGGCTTTTTCAGGTCGCAGTCCAGCTTTCTTCTCTTTCTGCCACCTGTCTCCATGTTCCTGAGTGTAGGAGTCATCTTACCCCTGACCCTTTCTCTCTTTTACTCCCCTCTCTTGCCCCCCTCCCACACTCGGCTTTATCCGGTCAGTTCAAGTTCTCTTCCACGAATCAACATTGGTACCCAATAGCAAAGCAAGTCCCTTTAACCCCTGTCTTTCCTTCTCTTTCTTCCTCTGCTTGCCCCTCTCTCAATCTCTCCTCATCTTCCGTGTGGAGAAATGTAGTACTTATAAAGCCGTGCCAGGGCCTCTAACCTACCTTCCTCTTTCTCGACTGCTGAGACTGGTAATCTATCGTTGGCATGCTCAGTGGTATTAAAATGTGTTACTGGGGCAAAGTGGGTGCCGGTATTAGCAAGTGCCGAAAATGCAGCACAAGTAGGTCAAGAGACATTGTGAGAAAAGAGAGGTACCAACATGATAAACGATGTTTTAGGTTAATGGGGATAAATGCACCTTGTCGTGTTCGTTTTGGCATCCAAGCCACCTTACACAGCAAACTGACCAATGAAATCTTAATGACACTGTTTCAAGGTGAAGATCTTATAAAAGCTCCTAAAAAGTAATTTTTCATGTTTGATAGTCCTAAAATATTAAATCAAAGTAAAGTTTTTGGGGAAAAACCCTTGCAGTGTAAAAGCAGATAGAGTCTAGTCCGTCATTAGATATATTATTATTATCACAAAGCACCAGCAGTCTTGGGAAGTTCCACATAGTGTAAGCATCCTGCAGGTGGAGCAGCAGGTGGTAAAAGGTTAAGAAAGGACACAATTCTACACATAAACATAGTTTGGTGGGATTTGTGCTTCGTATTTCATGGTATGAACTGTGGACAGATGTCAGGAGAGTAGGAAACGAACCTGCTTATAATGTCTGTGGATGTTTCAAATTGTATGAAAATGCAATGAAACGTTTGTTTCTACTAAATCTGTCTGTGACCACAATATAAAGGACATTTGTGATTTATGACCTTGGATGGCTGTGCCCCCACATGTGAGGTTAAAAGATGAGGGGGGGGCAAAGAGAGTGAACGCCCCCTCCTAAGCTGGATCTGTTGGCCTGTGCCCTCCTGCTCTTAATCCTGGCTTCCAGCACATGACCCAGCTAACAGTATTATGGAGTGCTTTGATTAGACCTGCTGCTGTGCGCACGTAGCAGGAGACGTGGCGGCAGCAGGGGAAACATGGAGTCCTTTGCTCTGTCACCAATTTGCAGGAAGGCCAGACCTCTGCATAGACACATACACGCGCACACAGTATTAACCATACATTTAACCTGAGTGTGCACAGCCGACACACAGAGGAAGAAAAGACACGAGGCAGGGGAGATTAGGCCTACAAGTCAGTGAGTCAGCGGATTACCCCGCCAGTTGTTCTAGGTGAAAACTAAGAGTAATGCTGAAAAACGTGCTGCTAGCATTAGCTGTGGCCAACAGGCTGCAGAATGAGCTGAGAGAATGGCACTTAAAGCGGTCACAACAGGGAGGGGAATTTCACATGACGATTTCAGCCTTTAGGCCTTAATCGCATCAAGGGGTCTCAGAAGGGAGAAGTTTATGAACTGATAGAAAAAAATAACTTTAAGATTAGGGCTTTGTTATTGAAAGCCAATTGTACATATCCCATTTGTCAGAAACTGTCCAATATACTGAAGCTCAGTTGGCATATATTGTACAATACATGTCCCTATTTATTACAGATTTATTATCTAACAGTGTAGAATTACCAATTTCTGCCGCACTCTGACAACATCATGAGAAAAGGAGGGAAATAAAGCTGCTCAGACTTGAAAACAATAGTGTAGATACCAAGTGTTTAGGAATTCAGCACAGTGGGTCTTCACCATGGGAGATCAACTGTATGCCATACTTTCTCTAGGGAAGATATTTCTTACAATGTTTGTACAGCTAATACAGGAATTTGTCCCAGAGAAGCCAGATTTCAGCATCAAGTTGATTTTTTAAGGCAGTGAGAGAGCCTGTGTTCTGCGACAGGCAGGGTCAATCCTGGCAGAGAGATGTTTGAAAAACAAAAACTCTTGAAAACTATGACATTGATTGAAACAGACCAGTCCACAGGCAAGTTTCCTGACAGTGGATGAATTTGTGCACCAACAAAATCAAAATCTTGAATCCAGGACTGTCAACAATGTAAAAACATTGCCCAGCAGTAGAGCTGGATGCATGCTGCTACAGTTGCTAGTACTACTTCTGGAGCATGAATGAGTTAATCTTGAAATCACACAGTACACACTGTGTGACCAGTGTTATCTATCACATGTTATCAGCACATGGTGCACACACACAGATTGTACCCAACTTTAAAAAAAAGGACTAGACGGAAAGATTGTAATCCTCCTACATTTGCACAATGGATCAGGGATATTGTGTATTTTATTAAACTGGAGAAGATTAGGTCTGCTTTTAGTTGGTCAGGTGACAAGTTTAGACTGATATAGCAATGTTTCCTAAGTTGTTTCGATACTTTAGGCTCATAAGTTTTATATGTTTATAAATAGGAATGTAAGAAATTAAGAAACAGATCGCTAATATGTCGTTTCCATTTAACGTATCTGTTATCCATTTATGTTTAATTATGAATATATTACATTTGTATCTGTACTTGCATAATGAGGTATGTTGGCGTACTACCCTGCTCAATGTTGTCAGTGAGGGGCGGGCGTCTTTGTTCTAAAGGAGTGGCATTCATTTTTGAATCTGTGTGGCAAATTTACAAATCAGGTCACACCCAGAGGCTCCTCGTGATACAAATGAAACTAAATCTCGCAGTTTCTGTCCCCCAACAATCAACAAAAGCAGCACTTGTTATGTGATCAAAGTTGAATAAACAGGAGGACTGTAATATCACTCCACTTCTGTCCTTCAGCTGAAATGCTTGTCTACAAACTGTCATCATTTCAGACTATTGAGCAAAATGCCTTCATATAGCTGCGGTGGTGACTTCGGGGAGACGTATTTTTGGGGACAGCATCGTTTGGGGCTGTGTGTGGCATGTGCTACTTTCTTTGTGTCTGGGTGCTGTCGCAGCATGCTCTATGTTGAAGGAAACTCGTTGTGACAAGTGGCCTGCTGGTGTTCCGGTAATGGAGGGTAGACGGGGGAGGAGGGTGGGTTTGCCTGGGTCACCTCTAATCCTGTCGGGGTAAATCATTTCCTTGAAATTTTTCCACCCATCGCCTCAAATCAGAACATCATCTCGCCCCACCAGGTGGGGGCACAATGAAACTCAAATCCCCTCGTGTTCCTCGTGTACGACTAGGAAAGTATTTCTATTACCGTAAATGCCATTTAGAGTCTCAACACTCCCTGTACTGCATCTAACATAGTGAGAGGTTACTGCTGTCTTTTTGTTTGTGTTATTGCACCTCCTTCGAGCTGTAGCCTGCAGCTGTTTTCAGAGATTACTTGCTCAGATATACAGCTGCCTCTTCTGAAGTAAAACACCATTTTAAATACACTTGTATATTCTATTTTTCCTCTGATGTGACTCCATAACGACCCAGACACTGCTGCTGTATGAAACATAGCTCCATTATAGCACATCAGAATGTGTGGAGATGACTTTGTGTCTTCAGCTAGACGCATCTTCTCCAGTCCAAGTTTCAATTTGCCTTTTCATTGCCACACATAATGAGGAGTGAGATAAAGCTGCAACAGAACAAACAGTAAGAGCTTCAATCTGTGGCAAACACATCCACTGGTGCAGCCTCTTGAACAGTAATTTGTGGAGGCTGTCTAACTACAATTTTTTGGGACCAATCTTGTGATATTTTAAATTGCTTTTGTTTTCAAGGAATCAATCTACAAGCCTTTATTTGTGGTGCAAAAGCAAGATATGACTCTACCAAGCATTACCGAAATTTCCTAGTTTATATATTTATAGAGTGAGATAAATCATACTGTAGGGCCCCCTAGGGTTTAGCTGGTTAGATAAAGTCCACTTTTAGGTAATTATTCTGTTCAGAATTAGGAAGAATCGACCCATTTCTGCACTTTAGTCACTTAAGCTAATGTTAGCTTCACAAGCTAACAAAACAGGAGGCTTCAGAGCCCAAATCCTCCAGATTTCAAATCAGAGCTTCGGAGGCACTGAGCTTAAAACAATGACATGATGTTCTTGAAAAATGTAACTGAAAGTTTCAGACATCGGCTGCCCCGCTACCTGCTGGCTGAAGGCAAAGAAAGACGTACTACTTTACCAGTCTTTTAAGAACAGCCAAACACTGTTTGTTCTTTAGAATCTTTCAGCTCATTAAGACATTGTTGTGTCAGTTATAACGGCACTCTTTCCATTTCCATACAAAAAAAGAAAAAGACAAAAATAGTTCAAAGAAAAATACAATATATTTTGCAAGCCACAAACAGAAGTGTTTATGTGTAAAGATTATGTTGACAGGTTTGTTGACTACTGTTCAGACTGAAGCTGGGTAAGCCTTCTCAGCATTACTGCGCCGGCAGGTCAGTGGGAAGGGGTTGTGGGGGGTCACTGACTGTTGAGCTATAGCGGGGCTGGAATGTGTGAAACATTATAAAGAAGTCATCGTCCATTCAGTGCAGCGAACCCTCGACATTTTTGGCGATATTTAATCCTTGTCTCCCACAGTTTACTGCCCTGACATTACCCTAGAAAAGCATCTTTGCTTGAGGATAGGACCTGTTTATTCTGTGCACACTCCACGTTCGGTGTTTTCCCCAGGGTTTCTTGTAGTACAGAGGTATTTTTGGTGTCAGTGAATTTTCCAGGCTCCGTTCCAAAATGGATCTCATTTCTATGTTTGGATTATCATACATCTAAAGAGGAACAATTATACAATTTACCATGATTAAAAAGAAGAGCAACGAGACCCGTATTAGACCACTAATCATGTCTTCCATTTAGTTTAAATACCCTGATTAATTCCTCTGTTAAAAAGGAAAAAAATGCCCTGTAATACTGTGTTAGGCTGCTTGTTAAAGCGTAATGCCATGATTCAGCGCAGTCACCACACCTGATAACAATAGTATTTCCTCAATGCTTAAATGACATATAGGTAAAATCAAACAGAACTCACTTAAACATCCTGCAGCTTAGAGTAGGTTTACACTGTTGGACAAATCTAAGACAGTGAATAAGAATATTGTTTACATTTCCAATATGTTACAACCAGTTAGATCAGAAACAAATGCATGCACGAAAGTATGAGATGTATTTTTTTGGTCATTTGAGGTCCCAGAAACCATGAACTATGAACCATGAAATGGTGAGAATGTGTGGACAAGTTACCTCTACCACATCAATCAGATAAGGCAATGTCACTCATCAGCACACTGAGAAAAACAGAGGTTATTAATACTTAAAGTATAATTGTAAGCATGCCAGTATGGTACTTCAGTTACACTTTGACCATACAGGAGAGCTGAGGCTGATTGTTTGATAATGAACTATCAAATGTGATGTCACAGTTCCTATACTAACCAATAAAAGTGACATTTCAGTTGAAAATGACAGTTGGTAAGCAACCAAACCAGAAAAACTCTACACATGATCGTCATCATCACACAACCTCTTGACATCCAGTTGGCAGACTGACTGGCAGATGACTACAGATGTGCATCAGCAACCCGTCCTTTGAGCTGTCACATGCTCTGGTTCGTGATAATATCAAACATTTCATTAAATATCATTATCAATAGCATTAAATAAATTGTTTAAATGTATTGTGATAATGCATTATGATGTGTTGATGTAATGACATCATACTGTTACACACAGAAACAACAAAAATGACAAAACCTGAACTGTAACATTGCCCCCAGCTTGACATTGGCATTCGGTGGTGTGGAAGAGGTTTGGTTACAGAAGATCAGATTTACAGCAAACCACAGTAATATGCAATACACAAAAAGCTGCAGTCAACTAACTGCTCACAGCGTTTACCTCACTCTTATCTGGAATACATTAATTTACATTCCTACACACCATTGTTCTACCTAGCTGGTCACCCACTCCATTAGGGGGCCTCTGGGTAGATACCACTAGACTCCATCTGACAAACTGCCCCCACCTTGCAGCCTTGTTGCTTTCTGAGGTGTCACATATCCAGCACTTGTTCGTGTTACTAAAGCCAGAGGGGAGGAGGAATGATTTGGCTAGAAATAGCAGCGTCACATGAGCGTGTGCAGTGACCAGTCAGCCAGCTGCTCATCCTTACATGGAGCCCTGCCCCATCCGTACAATCAAATGCAAACCGGCGGTAACATTATCAACATAACAGGGTGGAGCCACGCAGACAGGTTGACTGTTTATGTCACACCCTTCAGCACTTAAAATGCACATGTGAGCTTACACATGTTCAAACATCAGGATTTCTACAAACCCTGAACAAGCTTCATGCAGACAAAAGGAACCCAAAAAGAGAAAATGAAAAATGCATGTCTTCTGTATAAGCTTATGTTTGTGCAACTAGTTGAGAAAATATTTAAAATGCAAGAAGTTTAAGTTCATGCTAAAATTGCAAAACTATCCATGAAACTCTGTGAAGGTGCACATTTGTCCTGACCTATGTCTTCACAGGGGCTCCCTGCACAGCATAATTTCTGGTCTAATCATGATAAACAGTAAGTTATCTTATTTTCATCAAACCTTCCACTCATGATTGAGTAACAAAAGGGCAGAGAAGCAATCCATGCTGAAATAATTAGGTACACACAAATGTTATAGACAATGTCAATATTGTGCTGACCACCCACACAACTTTGCCAGTCCATCCATGAGGGATAAGGGACCAACTCTGGAAATTTTGAGGCAATATATAGGTAACAAAAGGCACAGATTTGTTTCCACAAAGCAGAAAAATAACAATGTGCGTCATTTAAATGACTTCATCTTTTGCCCAGAATAACTTTTCCCATGCTTCTCTAAGTATTTGTTTGAGTGCTTGGCCATCAGAAGTTTTCCAAGCCCTCAAACTGACCCCGGGTCTTGGTGGTTAAAATTATGACTCATTAAAGTCAAGCACCCAAAGGTGCTCCTGAACAATTTTACTTGAGAAAGAAAAAAATAATGTCCATTCTACCACCGATAAATAAAACCACAATGCCTCACAGTTCAGCAGTGAGCCTGTCATTAGCATAGTTAACACCAGGCCAGCACCCAAACAAGAGACGCTCTGTGTGACAACGCTTTGATACAGACCCTGCCGCTTACAGAAGGCCACCAGAAACACTACAAAACGGCTCTCATGGCCTGAGTGGAGCGGACAAACACAGCCAAAAACACACAATAGGTCAGCATAAGCAGTCACACGCTAACTGGGTAATAAACGGCTAATTGTTTACATGTAAGTTGAGTTCCCTTTTTTTAAATGGGAAAAATCAAGAGGTTTTGTCTTTAAGGAGGCCATAACCTCCATAACCTAATAAAGAATAGAGGTTTCCTTCTATGCGTCACCCAATTTAAGTGAGGGTCTCCTGCTTCAAAGTGACCAAGATGGGAACAACTACCGGGAAGCCTAAGGCCACCAGCATGGTTAAACTGAGTGAGCTGAAAATGCTGATATTTGTCAAAAAGAAGAAATCTTCAAAAATACCACAATCATTCTGTGAAGACATGTTGGTTGGAGAATTATGAGCTATTAAGGCTCACTTTTGGGTCAAAGAAGAATGCAGGCCTACGTGACAATGGCAACAGTAGGACAGATGAGAATTATGGGATGCCAACTTTTTTTTTTTTTTTTTTAAATCGGTTGTAAGCTTACCAGTAGACAGGGGTTCCCTGAAACCAGCTGCATACATATACATGTGGACAAACCACAAATATTTAAGTGTAAAAATGTAGCCTCAAGTATTTTGGGGTCCAAAAAACTGGTTAAAAACACAGAGACAACACTGAACCAGTGGTTGTAAAGTAGTTTAATTAGGAGCTGAAATGGTTGTGATTATTTTCCAAGCTTTTTTTTAAAATGTTGCCCCTTTACCCCGAAGCAATGCTGAAATTGAACCATCAAGAGAGTCAAAGAACCGTGATGTCTGAAAAACTGCTTTTCTGAAGAGCGTCTTTGGCATCTTCCCTTGCTGATGGCTAGCAGCCTGCTTAATGTGTGCTCCTCTAAGTTTCCTTTAACAACCGCCCTCACATGCCAATCTCCCCTGCTCGCCTCCACTGTGCTGTCTTTGACCTTTCATTATAAAAAAAAATCTTCACAAGTGTTATCAGCTCCACATGTTCAATGACACGCTTAACCAGATTTTCAACAATAACATGGCTTGAGCAATGCTAGTATGAGCACACGTGCAGTACACACACACACACACAAGCAGACACAGCATGGAGATTCTCACTCTTTCTGTGCTATCATGTGATGTTGCCATGGCGAAGGAGGGCTCAGACATAACAGTGTGATTGTGCTCTGAGGGCGAGGTGGGCCGATCAGAGAGACAGACTGTTCTCTGACTGTGACACTGCCAGCCCCGGTGCCAACTGCCCTTCCGCCCACAGAGACGTAGACACACCCACCGGCAGCAGGGCCAGCCGGCACGGGGCCCTACCGTCATGGAAACCAGAACAGACTCCAGTGCATTTTCCATACGTTTATTTTTCTTTCCTCTCATCTCAACCCATAGGACCAAGGTTGTGACTTCTATTTTGTTAGAAAATGTGAATTAACCTCTTATTTCTAAACATCCTTTGTATTGGGCAGCCACATGTCCCTACAAAACCTCCTTTATATGAACAGGACTCCAGCCATAAAAACAAACTTTCATCACTGATTTATCAAATATCTAGTCTGAGCAAGACTTGTCTACAGCTATGCAAGCAGCTCTGTAAAACTGTACTAGGGGACGGTGCCTCTTTGAGCTAATTGCTAACACCTCTTAGTTTTACAATTCGCAATTATTACAAACTACACCTGATGATGTTGGGGTTAATACGAGTTTTACTTGTATTTAGTCATGTACTGGGTGCTGTTGGTAGCAACATATTCAGAATTTTGATGCATTTATTTGCACCGATTAAGTTTAACATCTCAGCACTCTGCCTTCTGTGAGATAACATTCAGCAGTCACCTGACTCGCATTCATACCAACAGGGACAGGCGCTACAAATTACAGCCCTCAACTTCAGAGGCCAATCTCTGGGATACCTGAGACCAAACACAAGTCTGCTAGAGGAAAAGTCAGGGGATCATCAGAGTCATTAAGAGTCATCCCCTGTGGATCATGAAAGTATGTACAAAATGTCAACCCTGATCCATCTGATAATTGTTGAGAATATCAGTCTTGACCAAAGTGGCGAACTGAGTGACACCACCATCACCATGGC
The DNA here is from genome assembly GCA_008933995.1 of Datnioides undecimradiatus. NCBI lineage: Eukaryota > Metazoa > Chordata > Actinopteri > Lobotiformes > Datnioididae > Datnioides > Datnioides undecimradiatus. Next base: position 10,222,866 of record WARS01000015.1, read on the forward strand.
CATAGCTAAAAATGTCCACAAAATTATTCAAATTCCCAGCACAATTTCTGAGAGCCCAAGTGGGGCCTCGTATTGCAAGTATATTTGTACCAGCTGGCCAATAAGTAACAAAACATCCCAGTGCAAGAGTGCCAAAATCTTGTTTAAAAACAGTGTCTCTATTACTTAATCTACCCAACCAGCTGTGAAATACAGGTTTGTATGGTTCAAGGTAGACCTAAGATAAACAACAAGGAGCCAATCCTCATATTTAAAGGTGTGGAACCAGCAAATATTTTGTGCAATTAATTTTTACAACTACCAATAAAGAATTCAGTTTTTTCACATCTTCAATCGTTTCAGCACTACCATGCTTATTATGAAAGCACACTGCAAAGTGTGCAATAGTGGATGACACTATGTAGATTGAATGGTGTCCTGCAGTTTAATACAGAAAACACAGAACATAATGTCTATGCTTAGAAACTACACTGTGCTTAGAGTGAGTCTGTGAAATAATGCGGTATGACCTGCCTGCTCATGGAAGATATTCCTGTCACAGAGCGATGGGCGTGAGATGAATTTAACATTGACCTGGAACTAGGTGGAGTCACATAGGGCAGAAAGTTCTTAGAAACTGAAAACTGTTGGGGCACGTGTACTGGGAGAGAACACCTCCATGAAAACTGGTCTGACTCTGCTCTTTCAGCATCTTGTTGTACATGAAAACATTACACAACATACACATACCTCATCCATGCATGTAAACAGCTCTTCCCTCCCCTCCACGTCCCCGAGACGCTTCAACACTTCAGAGCTTCCAAAACACAAGCTTAAGATGCCAGACTTAACTGCTGTTTGAATATGCACTTCTACGCGTCTGTTATGAAGCATCTGGATTCAGGGGTTAGCGTAAAAGAGAGACTCTTTTGACTGTGTGGTCTGAGCTGTGGCTGCACCCTGGCAATTTAGTGTGAATCACTCGGCCTCGATTTGTTTTATTTTTTTTCCAAGAGATTTATAATGACAAAGACTAGGTCAAAGTGCAAAGAAAATATAAATTGAATCTGTCTCTAACATTTCCGTGAACCCACCTTAAATCCACAAGATAGTGATTGAGAAAATCTAATTAGGGGTCAGTCAAAAGGAGGGCAACAACAGTGAGATTTGGTTTTTTTCCTCCCTGCCAATGCTGTCTGGGGAGACAGCCTCGCTGCTGCGACACTCACAACAAAGACGTTTGACTGAGACATTTCTTGGAAAGCAGGTTCCTTTAACAAATAAGACAGCTTCAAATTAAAGTTTAAACTGTGTGGCTGCAAGAAATTGTCAATAATCACTTCTCAAGAGTTCTACTAAGAGCTAATGTGGAGGTATAAACATGGGTGTGGGGAGCTGTGCTATTTTATTATTACTTGTGCACATTTAATAGATAGGTGGATATGTTTTGAAACAATGTAGGGATAGGAGAGGGAGGCGACACAGCCCTTATCATTGCAGGTGGTCAACAGAAGCCCCAGACTGTGCACTCATATGCTCGCATAAAGCATAAAAAGGTGTGTAAAAATAGGGAAGTCATTAATCTGCGTATCTTATCGTAATACGCTTTCATATCTGTCCTGTAACCTTTATGGCTAGACAAGATACAGCAGTCAGTGTATTTCCAGTTTACGAGCCCCTGTTGTGTGTACAAGCACTGATGTTACATTTTCTCAGCAAGGCTTTTGTTGGAGAAAACAACTGAGAGGAGAATGTGTGAGGTAGTGGCAGACCACAGCATTCCTCTTTCTTTCCTCACTCTTTCTTATCATAATATGCAGATCAATCATTAACTCACAATCCCTATTCTGGGTGCATGAATACTACATGCTACCACTGCCTATGTCAGCCATAGGATGAGACATTTTTAGTTTGGGTTATATGTGGTATAAAGCATATGATGTGACTGAATAGGACATATTCTAGTTGAAATGGTGGACACATGACACAACATAACACCATCTGTAACAAAGACCACAGTAAAATGCTTTTGGAAGTTTATCTCTCATGTTGTTTTCATAGAGTTTTAACTTGTCGAGGGTCTGCTTTGTAATTATGAAGGGTACATTACATTTGAACTTCACTTGAGTGGCTCTATTTTATCTGACATTATACTTCAGCACCCCATATTTTATGGGGAAATATTGTGCTTTTACTTCAGAAAATACCTTAATTTGACAATAGTTAATAGTTATTTCACAGACTAAAATTCCATTAAAAGGCATATAAATATTATACATTGCTTTATAGTAGGAGTAAATTCTTAAAAACCACTTTGACCGGCGAAAACACTACTATGCTGCTCCCACATCAATGCGTCAGTAAAATATTTCTTTGCATTGACTTGCTTATAAAGCATTTTGCCAAAAGCATACATTTACCTCAGTATCGCTTAGTTTTTTCAGTGCACTCTCTCTCCTCTTCCTCCAGTGACTTAGTCGTAGCTTGTAGTTTGAGTTCCTGTTATTCTTTCCACCCCTCTGTATCGGGTGTGTTTATGCTTTTTGTTGTTGGGAAATAATTATCTATCCCAGTGCCAGAGGAAGAGGCTCGCCCTGCAAAATAAAGCCGCTGGGCAGGACAAAAACACTGCGTTTGTCACGAATTGCCAATGCAGGTACAAATCTATAGGTAAACAGGTTAGGTGTGCTTCTCCTGTGCTGTCTGCCTAGTTGAAAACAATCAGACTGTAGAGAGTTACACATCAAGATAGTGATAACAAAACGCCTGGAGCTTTGGAGCTCGAGCTGGAGACAGGAAAAGTGACCAGGGGCACTTGTGAGATGTTTGGAATAGACTAGTCCCAACTTCTTATTGTTATTGGGCAATGGAGCGGTAGTGGCAGTGCACTGCGCGCATGCCCAGTCGTCGACCCGCCTTGTCGTCAGTGTCCGTTCGGTGCACGGAAGGCTCAACGGAGTGAAATGAACTCGCGTGATTAACAGCAAAGTAATTAGACGGTCTTCTGAAAGAGGCGCTGCGGGCCAAGTGCTCGCCTTTTTCTTGGCTTTTCGCCCCCGTTCCCCACACTGGTTCAGACCGGTGAACGGGCCACCAGAAAAACGTATCTGAATCGGCGCTATTGTGATACTCTGTCACACACGTGTAGCCGCTCCATTCACTCGTTCAGTTGCGTGCGAGCGCTGGCGACAAAATCGCCGCGCACGCCAGCGCAAAACGTCGTGAAATGCAAAATATGTAGCGATTTCTGTCAAAGCTACACGACTAACAAGTCTGAAGACTGCGTGGCTGCGAGCTGCGGTGGCTGACTTAAAACACAGACATTTCTATTTGACGCCGTGTTCACACTTACCAGGCCCGTTCCTCCTTAAAAGACGCAAACACAGACGCTCACCAGAAAGAAATGCGCACAGAAAAGTCGCTAAACAAGATTTTAAAAACCCCTGTCGAGGTAGGAAAAGGGTACAGGGGCAGCGTTTTTTTCTTCTTTTGCCAGACAAAATGTACTTACCAACGAAATAGGACACCACAAGGGGGAAATGTGCCGTTCCTCTCCGCCTCCACGCCTCTATCTGTGCCTGTATTTTCCCAGAACCGCTCTCCTCCGTGGGCTGCGTCGAAAATGTCACAGATTCCAGCAGTGGCTGTCGTCCTCCCAGAATGGTTGCACCTCTACTCGGCGGACTCATGCGACCATGTTGCCCTGAACGTCGCCTGCTGCTCTCATCCGGGCGTTTAGGGATTGAGCCGTCGTCTCAACGCTGCTCAGGATGACAGCTATGGGATGAAGGAGGGAGGGGGTGGTAGCGTGAGACAGGGAAGGGGGGAGAGGTGGTGGTGGCGTTTGGGGGGGGGGTCAGTTCTTTAAGGGCAGTGGTGAGACCATATGGGGGGAGAGCGAGAAACACCCTCATTGCAATAGATGTACTGTTTGCTTAAAACACATGTAAGCAAGTCTTTTATGAGGCTGTTAAATCTGATCTCAAATCTGATTTTATTATTAAATCAGAATATATTCGATTAAACACCATATATCATATTTTGACGGGAGATGTATGTATTTCCAGTGTCAAAACTTTGCTCTAAATGCGCGTTTCTCACATGTGCAACTGCCATCCCTAAATGGCAGTGGTTTTATTTTTTTTTTTCTCCTTTGGAAAGCCTTAGGAAATAAAAGACAACTTCGTACGTTTGATGACAAACACACAGGCACACTGCACAATGGGTGTACCTTAAGATCTGGTTTAAAACAAACACGCTGTCCTGTTCCCTTCCCACACCCTGTCTTCATTGTGAATTATTTTAGTGGTTGACACGGAAAAGACCCGTGCCGAGCACAGGAATCCGTCCTGGCGGCTCTGTCATTTTAGGAGAAAAATAATGGGTTATTTGACCGGATTTTCCCTTGACCTCGCCTTCATTCCACAGCTCGGTGGTAAAATGCGGGTTGCGTGTGAGCATTGTGATCACTGGGTCGATGGTAATGTTTAATCCGTCAAAATGTTGCCTATCTATTATGGCTGTGGCCACGTGCGCAAAGCATAAATGTGTTACGTAACTAGCCCAGCCAGTCAACAACAGTGGGTGGGAGAGAGGAAGGAGGGGTCGCTCGGTGGGTAATTGAACCTGCTTGAACTGAATCATATACATGGAGAGAACAGAATATACAATAGAGAGCAAAGACAGACATTTCTGTTTTTCATTAACATGTAGCCATGAAATAATTTTTAAAAGCGGAAACACCACATTAAGCTCAAATATTTCCAATTTCCCTTAAAATTCTCATTAAGCACTTTAAACATTTCAGAGGTAATAAGTCTGAAACCTCCGATAATGTTAGTGCACTGCTGTGTGTGATCTGAAAAACAATTTCCCTTTTGAGTTGAATAAATGCTGTGTCTTGTTGAGACATGACTCTGCTCCATTCAGCCAGTGGTGGAACAAGTGACTCTAGCTGACTCTCTATACAGAGTTTCACCCACGCCTAGCTGGGCCTACCTTATTATTCCATATTGGACTAAACAACCATATAAAAGTTCCCAAAAAGGCCAAATATTACCCGACAACACCAATCTGAATCTAGCCAGTCCTTACATCTAGTACAATGGGGCTTTTCCTGTCAGCTGTGGAATCTAAGCAGATTTATAATAGTGATAGAGAGCTTTTAATACTCTCCCCCAAACATTTGCATATAATTTTAAAGCCTACACAATCTCATGAAAGGCTGGGCAAGACTTACAAGCAGAAAAACACAATATCAGAGAGACATGACAACACTGACATTGAAAGTTGCATTAAAGACATTATGCTTGTTGACTTTTAGTGTAATCTTTTTCTGAATAGTTCAGAAATGGTCGCCATATTTTATTACATTTATTAATCGAGCCCTGAGTAATGTCTTAAAGCTCATCCAACTTCAGATAAACCATCAGCTTATCTACCCAGAGGTTGCGTATAGGAAGATGGTTAGATTTACAGTTGTCAACAGTGAGACACCGTTAAAAGCTGCCAGAAGGCTACAGCATCAACCTGACCTTGAGACTTCCAGCCATACCCAAACTGCTCAGCTTAGTTTTGCGTTTCCATAACATTTAATTTCTTTTTATTTGGTTATTTATAAGGACAAAGGACATTAATCAACATTTCTGTCAATGCACCAGTGTTAGCCAGCTCAGTCAACAGTGTGCAAGATGTTTTTAACATTGAGGTGTTAGAGAAAATTTACAGATAGAAAACAAGACAAGAACAGCAACAAAATGAGCTTCATCCCAATGAGCAGATCAGCAAAAAGACATAAATAATATATCACAATCATAATGTTGATTTTGATACACTGTTAAAAGATTCAGCTACAAGTCAGTAAAATGTTAATATAGAATAAAAATCTAATCCCAGAATTGGTCCATACATGGACCAGAATGAGGGTTACACCGACAACAGGTACATGGTGTCTGACACACATTGTACGGATCATCTCAGGGGGTGGTTCCCAGGTCTCATCTGTGTTCTTGTCATCGGTGTTGTCCACTCACGCTTTTAAGATGATACAATTTTATGAAGAGAGCAACTGTTCATTTTCTTCACTCAAGTGTAGCAACCATGCACAGAAGCTTCTTCACAGCAGCACTTGTCAACCCAAACACTTAAGGGTCAACGTCTTGTGCCTCAGATGTACTGTCTGCTCTCTAACAGGCGCACAACAAATATCACAGCTTCATCACAGTTACAGGAAATTGATCCTCTTTATTCCTGCTTTCCTGGAGTCTTCTCATGCCACGTTGAGTTCCGGTTGACAACTTTAATATTTACTGTACAGTCTGTGTTGTTACAATAAACAGATTTAAAAAACATAAATATCCTAGTTTTGCAGAAGATTGCATGGATAAAACTATGTACTCAGTGACAATCAAATGTCCTCTATGATTATTCTTCATCTGTTACTGGAATGCATCATCAGCAACAACAATGTTATATTTCTCTTTAAGCAAAAGGAACATTTTTGCAGCTACGCAATGAACCTATGGATTTGCAAACAGACCATGTATGTAAAAGCCATTCATTAAGTGTAGTGCAGCTTAGCTTTTGTTACACAAGATAATGTGTACATTCTCAATTAGTCTCGTGTCCTGGCAAGCCTGGTTGGGAGCGGTGTTTACCACATTTTCTGAATACACTCCCACCACTCAAACAAACCTTTACTCTAGATTTGTCATGCACTATAGGGCTCCATAAAAATCCACAACTGGCTGCCGTGCTGGAGAGAGGTGAACAGCTAATATCAGAATTATGATTCAATAATTATGTGATATCATGTGTTTTTGTTCCTTTGTTGTTTATGTTGCATTCAAGTTTTCTTTTCTTCACACTGTCTTTAATGCCTTCTTTACAAATTGTCCTTGAACTTTTTATCACCTATATGCTGGAATCCAATTATATAACCCACACTACTGTGCACAACAACGTTTAGTCCATACTTGTGCAGTTACCATAGTGTCAGTTTCTGTATACATGTTGCTTCCAATGCTACAATTAGTTTGGTAACTCAGAAGTGCAGTCCAGTGAAAATATAACATTGACATGTTAACATCTCATAGACCAAGAGCAACATTAGCGTTCATGTTTCTGGGAACCTGATGAATATTCAATATTCAGGTTGTGTTTTTTCAACATGTCTTGTAGGTTTATCACATATGGAATTTTTTTTACAAGTGGAAAATTTACTTACACACATTTTTTTGACATTTCACCAGTTAAAGGGACTTGTTGATCTAAGATGTCATGTAAAGTAACTACATTCATGTATAAAACAGTACATTATCAAAAAAAGAGAGCATTTCATAAATGAATGTATTCATTGAGTTGACTTGTGTGATTTTCAGACATATCAAATGTGAAATTTTATGTTTCTTGTAAAAAATGGTGTTTCACGTGTCAAATATAAAAAAAAACTCCAGCAGGTGATTCCATTGTCAAAGTTTAGGCCACTGAAAACTTGACTTGACTTCCAAACCTTATCATCTCTTTGTAGGTTTTTGGTTACATTTTTGTCAGTGTTGTGGTAAAATCTTGACACTGAACCTACTAAACATTGACAACAACACTTTTCTTATGGTGAAGTAACACTTGTATGGTGATAAGAAAAAAAGATTGTGGTATTGATAACCAAATTGAGAAAGTAAACAGTGACTTGAAGCATGAGACAAGATTTGAATTTCAGTCCTAGCTGTCATAGCCATGGGTCTTGTGCTCCCACGAAAGCATCAGTCAAGCAAGAACCGTCCTCTTCATAGCATATGCATGTAATTTGTAGTAGACTGACTTGTATAACTGAAATCCCATGTTGTTTACTCTGCAGCTATTCTCTTAATCGATCAAAACCGCAAGCTTTGGACGCTAGTCATGGATCTTTATTCCTCTGTTTGGACATGATTTGAAATTTTTGTTTTGACTGGCCGTAATGTTCACTCCACTTTCTGATACTCCCAGGATTTAAAAAACAACCCTACGCAGTTCAGTCAATGTACCAAATACTTGCTGCCATCTTGTGGCCAAAATAGGAAAACCACTGTAATACTCATCGCCTCTCAGTTTTGGTTATCGCTGCAAGGCTGATTTTCTTATCTTCTGATAAAGCCGGGTCAGCTGTTTCCATGTGTTTATGCTGTTTATGTTACGCTTAGCTAGCCAATGGCTGGTGGTAGCTTCCAATTTACCAAACAGACATGAGAGTGGCTCAGCAAAAATGTGAATAAGTGTACTCTTATATAAACCTATTTCTTTAACTTTCTTGAATCATGACAAACTCCATGCTGAAAATCAAATCATTTCCCAGGTGTAATCTTCCTATGTATCCCATACATAACTGTGTTCCAAGGCAGCCATGACAATATGCACCTGAAGAGATGGTCAGTTGGGTTAAACAAGCAGTTTGACTTGTCTTTTCACTTGACTTCACATAACTATTTCTTGATGAAATGTTTTATATATACTTGGTTTTACACAGTGGCCACAAGAGGTTTATTTTTTCTGCAACAATGGTGCGGAGTTTATTCTATTTTCTTCAAGTCAACATGCACAATAATCAGCAACAAACATGTCCCCTCCCCCAGAAGCAAAGGTATGTTCGGTATGTACCGTATACACTACAGCCTATCATTCATCAACAGTATTGTCTACACACTGCCCCCCCATTCCCTCCCGCGCACGCACACACGCACGACGTACACACGCTGTACATCACACACACACACATAAACATGGCGGCCTCTGTTTCACCGCTACGCTCCTCCTTCAGGATTTGTAGCCCGTTAACGTTACACCACCACTGCTGTCGGGCCAAATTGCGGATGCACAGAAAATGCGAGATTCAAAGGAGACATTTCCACCAGTCGGCGACCAGGTAAACGGCACCGCGTTTAAAACAATGCTGTTTTTTCCCTTTAATGCACGGCGCTAGTTTGCAGAGGGATGAGCGACGCTTCAGCGCCGGTGAAGGCGTGTGTACCGTCACGTGTCAGAGGATGGTGATTGACAGCAGATTTGACCGTTCACGCAAGAGGGAGACGGTTTACAAGTGGACATCCCATGAGATGGGAAGTCAATTACAGGTCTGATTAACTAACAGTGGCGTTAACAGTCCTGTCTGTATTACATAATTCGCGTTTCACTGGTCATAGCTGAAGGTTTAAGAGCTAACTGCAGTCGCGCGGTGTTGGCTGCTGCCGCAGTTACTGGTGCTAGGCGACGGTTAGCTATCGTCGGTGCTAAGTGTGAATGACCGGTGCTAACAATGACCTTACACTGCCGTGAATTAAGCCTCTTCCAAACAGACCCATATTAACCTCAAAACAAACACAACAACAAAACCCAAAACCCTAAATTACGATTGCACCCGAAAGACTAAAAAACGAGTAACGTAAGAGTAACTTTACATTACTATTACTGGTTTCGTTACATCCCTAAAGCCAGCAGTTGCGCCTCCTCTTTCCAGAAACTGTTTCTGACAGGGGGTAACATAAACGACACTGGTGCAATTTAATGTAATTTTACCTGATGTACATTCAAACGGTTCAAATGTAATGCGACTATATTAACCTTATTAAACAAACGGTGTTGTAACGTTACACTACAAACGCTGCAGTTAAACAAGCTAGCCGATTGTACTAATAAGGCTTGAAACTGTATTGCTCAATGGAGTACAAAGTACACCTGTGGCTGACAGGCATGTTAGTTTTCTAAGTATTTCATCATAAACAGTGTATCACAAAAATTAATTGACTTGTTTGAATCTTAAAAAAAGTCACAACATTCATTAACTTACTATTTCAACCTCATTTGTTGCATGATTAAAAGTCAGGAGATCATCAAAGTTTGCAGGATATCCACCATAGCCAACAGATGACTTCCTGTGCAGCTAATTCCATGGCAACCCGTACTTATATGGCAAACAAACAAAACAAAACCTTTGGTTCAGACTGGGCTATATCAACAGTGATGAACTGTTTGTTAGCACCATGATTGCAAGTGTGCATCTTGTCCCACTGTATAAAGTTACGATACAAAAGGGCAGACATTCATAATAATGTGCCAGATGTACATTGTCAAAATAGTATTTACATAATCAAGTATGAAAATGTGTCAAACTTAATATATTCATTCATCAATATAAGAATATGTACATTGTCATTTAATTGATGATTCATTTCATTGTCTCAGTTTTATTTGGAATAATGTGTTGTATAGCCTTTTTTGTAACCTGCAATGTCATGTGTTGTAACCTTTCTTTCATGTCTTTACTATTTACCCCTTCAGGCATGCTGCAGTGGTGATTTCGGGGACAGAGTTGGCTCGTCAGCTCCACAGAGAAATCCAGCGGGATGTAGAGGAGCTAGTAGCTCAGGGCAACATGAGACCCCACTTAGGTGTGGTCTTAGTTGGGGATGACCCAGCCAGTCGTACCTATGTTAAGAACAAGACCCGGGCAGCCAGCATCCTGGGTCAGATTTGCACTTTAAATAAATTTGTATATGCCTGATGTGTATCATACAGATCAATGAACATAACATAGATCTACGTAATGCATTTCACATTTTTAGGCATGCATGGACAAGTTGACACCCATGGATAAACACATTTTCATGAGCAAAAGTAATGTAATGTTAAAAATGTAAATTAACATGCATATGGTAATGTTGTGAATATGGTGTGTGTGTGTGTGTGTGTGTGTGATCTCCAGGTATTTCCAGTGACACAGTGGTGCGGCCTAGCTCTGTGTCCCAAGAGGAGTTGCTGGAGCTTATTGACAAGATGAACCGTGACTGGAGGGTCAGTGGCCTCTTGGTGCAGCTGCCACTTCCTGGTAAACACAGACTCCACAGCTGCACATGACTTTTCCACACTGACATCAAAGTTAAACAAATGAGCTGGTCTGTACAGTTCAATCTGCACTGATCCGATTTATACAGTTATTTTCAAACATGTGAAAAGTAAAAGTGGAATGAAACATGGAATAAGGTGGTCTTCGGTTATATAAGAAAGTTTCTTTTTTAGTAAAAATTTGGTTTCTTACTCTTGATTTGTTAATTTGATTGGCAATAATCAAAACATCAACATCAACAGTTTAGGAGGGCACGTAGTCCAGGTTTGTGATACACTGGTCAACCAGAGCAACACTGTCTTAAACCATTACCACACGTTCTACACTTTATCGTATATAATACAATTGAATTTATGTCCCACTTCCCTCCCCTCTTTAGAGCACATCAATGAGCGAGCAGTATGTAATGCCATTGCGCCAGAGAAGGATGTGGATGGCTTCCATATAGTGAATATTGGCAAGCTGTGTCTGGACCAGAGATCTATGGTGCCTGCCACACCTGCCGCTGTCTGGGAGATTATCAAAAGAGCAGGTAAACAACAACAACATTAGCCTCCTTCATGTTTTGATACTGTGGTTGTGTCCTGGTGTGTTTGTATTGCAAAAAACTCTCGTACGGCCATTTAAGATCTATTGGACCGAATTGACTAAAGGTGAATATCAGTTTTGCTCAAGGTCGTATTTGGTGCAATCTGTTACTTTCTTAATCATTACTTCCTTGTTACTTTATAAATCAAATATTAACTAATAGAAGCACATTTGTAGTTGATTATTTAACACCGAAAGTGCTTGCTGTAATTCAACCCTGTGAAGGCAATTTGCTTCTATTAGCATACTGTGTTCATATTTAACTTATTAAACCTGTGTAATTCCACTAGATGGCACTAAACAATCTTTTAGTAGCCTGAATTCAAAGACTGTCCACTGAGTAAATGCTGTGGACCAGCCAGTCATCAGGTGCAACTCAGTCTGAGTAATGCTGTGTTGTATGTAAATATTGAAAAAAATATGTTGTTTCAGTATAGTATCCAAGACCACCTCAAATTTTATTCAGTGAAGATTTACTAAAGAAAGGAAGTCAGTGGTAAATCAGATATGTTCATACCATTTTGTGATTTAATACAAGATGTAGATTCCAACAGTTCTGACTCTTCCTAGAAATTACGCAAGGATCAAGTAATTTTGCATAAAAGAAACAAAGAAAATAAGCTACAGTTGTGAGTGCTTACTTTGTTGCTTTACTTATTAAACCAGGTAGAGGGCACCAGGAAAGCTAAACCGACACTCTTCCAGAAAGCAGATATATAATAGGTATATATAAGAGCAAATGACTGCATGTAAAGGGCCCTTAACAATAGTGAGGGACTGTTTTGGTTGCAGTGTTCTCGGTGGCATTATTGAGTGCATTTACATGCACAGTGCATGCACAAGATCATTAGTATCCTGTTTAAAGTCACAATATTGTGTTTACATGGAAAAACCTTTTTATTCCTTTTCATGTACCTATGATCATAAGATATAACGTGGTTTTGAGCCACAGGTTTCTTTCAGAGCAATCCAGTTAGTATATTAGGTTACTCTAAAGTGATAAACTACAAAGACAAATTTTGCAATTCCCTCACCAGAAAGTGTAGAAGTGGCTTAGGATGCTTCCAATTGTCTCTTTCTCAGTCTCTGTACTACATGGAGACACTGCTGGGCTTCTAGGAATGAGTGCTCAAAGTATCGTTTTTTAAACTGTTGTTTATTTAACATATTTATGGTTAAAACAGAGTTTAATAATTCATATGCTGACTGTAACTACATGAAGAGTTCATGTAAAACACAAGAAATCAACTAAAGAATGACTAAAATCTACACAGGTGATCAAAGTCACAGTGATCAGATCTCACAGCATGTTTGCCAGTTGCCAACACGGCAACATTCATATATCTAATACAAATTTTAACAGCAAACTAAGATATTGGTCTTATATATTCATACCTGTCCTCCAACTATCAATCACTTTAATGACTTTTGTGTCAGCTGACAATAGATTTAGTAATTGTCACAGGCGCGACATTGTGGTGCCAGGCTGTGGTGCAGCTGGCAGACTATCCTCTCTCCAGATGCTTGTGTAATCCGTCAAGGGTGAAACACTGCCCCGGGCTTGGTGCGACATTCATGTTCATTTTCAGTAGTTTGTGTTTATCGAAAAATCTTGTTCTTTGCTTGCTCAGGTTGTCCTATGTCTCAGGTGAGCAGTAAAGTGAATCAAGCATAACCCAGAAAACATTTCTCCCGTGTTTGTGCAGGTATTGAGACGGTGGGAAAGAATGTGCTGGTGGCTGGTCGCTCCAAAAATGTTGGAATGCCCATTGCAATGTTGCTGCACACTGATCGCAACCATGAACGCCCTGGGGGTAAGTGTGTGTGTGTGTGTGTGTGTGTGTGTGTGTGTTTATCTATGCAGGCCAGTCAGTATTGTAAAATAATTGGCTGCTCTTTGTAGGCACATGATATTGCACCATCTTGGCTTTCCCTGATGCTGCACACAGCGTTTGTCAGGATGTTACAAATAAATGAGGGCTTCAGTGACTCCTTCTTTACAATAAAACAATAAATGCTGATGCATGTCCTGAAGAAGAAACGAGGGAGTGTGAAGGAAAAGGCTGAACAGGGCAGGACTTTTGGCATTGTGCATTGCTGGCAGACGGATCAACTGCCCTTATAAGGGTGTAGGAAGAAGGCACGGTATTTGGAAAGGCATAGCAAGGAATTTGCTGTTTAGATGAAGCAACAAGTTGTGATTGACCTGTCAAAGTAAAGTTTTTTTTTTTTACAGATCAGATCAACAGAAGTTTGTAAACAGCACATTAGCAGCTGTTTGGAAACAACATTTCCCACACAATTGTGTGCAACAACTGCTGCGTAAACACAGGATCAATACAATAAAACTATACTATACTGCTATACTATAAACTATCTGTTTGTTGTATATAAGTCAATAGCCAGCAGCCGGTTAGTTTAGCTTAATAATTTCCGTCACTGTGGTCTTTAGAGAATATGGTACAATACGGTGCAAATAGGCTCACAGTAAGCAACTAACAGTATGTCAACAAACAACATGTCTGATTACATTTGTTTAAGGTATGTCATGTTTTTATGTCCGTATAACATTTATGTTATATGTTTATGTAATATTTCTGTTTTGTTTAGTGTACGTGTTTTCACGTTCTTAATGGTATATCCCCTTAGTGGAATTCTCATCAATAAGAAGGGACAGAGAACACCATTATGAGAACGAGCCCAGGCTGGACTTTAGCACTGACGTTATGCATCATTGACTGGTGGGCCAACAGGATGCTGCGTTCTTTGTAGGAGTCAAAGGAACCTACATTACATTTTTAATGCTTCAACAACAGCACTAGTAAAGCTTACAAGCTTGTGCAGAGAGTTTCCTGCATCCTCCATCTGAATATTTTGCTATTTGCAAGTAGAGTAACACCTGACATTTTTGTTGTTACTCTCTGTGATGCATTTTAATAGACTTGAAATCCAACCAGTGAAAGCTTAGATCTTAAGAGTGTGATTTCAAACCTTATTTGCCCTAACAGACTGTGTCACTAAGGTAAAATTTTGCTTATGTTAGAAACTTGTGCTGTTACACTCTACTACTCCTTGAAAGATGAGGCTGTGTAGGAAAGTATCAGAATGTGACATGGTTACAAAGCTGATAAAGCTGCTAGCAGGCACCTGGTATAACGGTGGCGAATACACTCTTCAAAACTTCAAACTATTGAAAAGAAAAAGCATCTGTACCCAACTTTAAGGTTTCACTGAGTTAAATTTCATTGTTGGGGTCAGCACCACCATCATAACCAACCACCAACACACACACACACACACACACATAACCCTTTAGGTATGTGTCCTGACGGTTTAACATGCTGTGACTTGCCCTTCCTTCCCTTTCATTCTTATCTTCATAGAGGCCCTCCTTGTGCTCCTTCTGTGATCTACTGTTTTTTTCTCTTCCCACTCCACACCTGTAGTCCTCGTCACAGTTGAGATATGACAATGCAGGGAGTCCTCATTTATCTTTGATAATGATAAGGATTACTTTCATCATGTCTTTTTTTGTCATTGTGTAATCACTTACTACATCGCCTATCTCTACCCCACTGTGCACAGGAAAGTGATCACTAGCTACATCAAAATACTGTTAAAATGTGCAGTTTGAAGAGAATATCAGGCTCTGGAATAACTTGATAAAAAGGCGACCATCAATAATGTATTCAAATAACCTGTCCACATAAATTACACAAATTGTTGTTTTTCTGTCTCTTATGTTTGTTTTACACCTGCTGCTAGTGAGCCATTTAGATAGTTCAGTAGATTTTACACCACCAGCTTGATCCAGTGGAAGCAAATGGGATTTTGTTTGTACCGCTCGCAACCCGAAGGAATTGCAAGCCCTGAGCAGGGCCATAAAAACCCACACACTTTTCTTTTTTACACTGCGGTATGCCTCTGACTATTTACGCAGAGTGAACAGGCAATCAATCAATCACTGTTACTCCTGGGAGCTGAGGCAGGCACATAATGTATGTGAAATAAAACAAACAAAAACAGTGAAAGGATGTTAGGTTGGGTCAAATTAAGATCCAATTAACTATCTTGCTCACATTTGTGAAAACTGACAAATACAGTGACTACAGTCAATAAATTACCAAGATACAAAGTCACAAAAATATACTTCTTACAAATATACTTCAGTTCATCTGAAACATTTCTCAACAGATTATTCAAGTTTGAATAATCAAATCTCATATTTGATTTCATTTTGTTATTTTGTTAGACACAAAGGGCTGCTTGTAACTTACTTGTTACATACTTTAAAGCAGGTATGGTGGCTGTACATAAATACCAGCCAGAAATGAAACAAAAACGTGGTAGGTCTTGTATAAATTGGAGTTTGTCACCTGTAGGAAATGAGAATACAGTACTTCAGGTACATAGGTGACGGTCCTTACTCATTAATTGAGAAGCATTTTTGTGAGTGCTTTTGCTCTTTTCCCCTGAAGGTTCAAGCTACATTTCATAACAGCATCATACATTTTTTCTGATGTTAGCTGACATTTATTTCAGGCCTCAGAAAACAATGGAAGTTATTACTTTGTTTGATTTTGTTGAGTTGATTGTTTGCTCTCAGGTGACGCCACAGTGACCATTGCCCACAGGTGTACACCGAAGGAACGCCTAAAGGAGTTAACCAGCCTGGCTGACATCATTATCGCAGCTGCAGGTAATTACCCCAGACACCATAAAGACGCACGCCTGCCTGTCTGTTCTTTTACAGTTTGAATCTAATTACCAATGTGACACATCTGATAGTCAGAGAAGTCCTTCAGATTCATTTATAATATGATTTCATGTATAGGTCTACAACAAATGATCACTTTCTTTCAGCATTGAATAATCTGCAGGTTGATTTTTGCAAGCTAATATTTTTCTCTCTAAAAGTGAAAAATGACAACCACCATCACATTTTAGTCCAAGGTGACATCTTTATGTGTGTTGTTTTCACCAAACACACCAAGAAAGCAAGAAAGCAGCAAATCCTCACAACCAGTTACATAGAACCATTGCATTGGTGAACTAATTTGGCATTTTTGATGAACAAAATTATTATTTTATCGACTGAACAATTTTTAAAATAGCAGCTGATTCATTCTTTGATTAACAAAGAAATTAAAAAAAAAAAAATTGTCACTTTATCTGCATTTGCATCGGTAGTAATTTCTTCTAATGATCCATTTGGTAGTTGGGATCATTAACAAAACAATGTGTGTGTTTAAATGTGAAGCAGCAGTTTGTTATATGGAAGAGCATCCCTGTGAGTTTGGGACAGTTCAAGCCAAGATGAAACTCATTTTCACTCTGAAGAAATTTTAATGTTTTATTCAATTGAATAAGACACATTTTACTATTGGGAAATGACTGTAGTTTTTACCGTAAAGTGTGCACTCCTTAAAGTAGTGTCAGATACCATTTCATTGTGTTGTAACTGCCACAGTGGGAATTATGATGCCTGCTAATGCAGCCAAGAGGAAGGATTGTGAAAGTATCTACCAGCCCTTACTTGAAATGATGAAGCTAAATAATCAACACGGCTAAGTTTCATTATTTCTACCTGTTATTTTTTGGCTACTCATTACAGCCTCTTTGAAAAGTAATAGTGATCTGCGTCAGCTGGAATGTGAGACAGTCAGTCAGTGCAGGGCAGGAGTATATGTCGAAAGACTCTTAAGTAACTGTATAGGCCTCAGGGGCTGCCATGTTGTATTCCCATTGTAATAAATGGGCCTTTCCCTGATGATGAAAAGCAGCTCTCTGGGAAGGGCACCTCATTTTCTTTGTTGTTTTCATGTCACTTGGGAATGAGCACACATTTCAGTTAGTGTTGAAATTAAGGGTATGTTTGAGATTTAATTGTAATTGTATTTAGTAGGATCTTAGACTGTAGTTTGAGGTCAATGTGCGACTGAGCTCCTCTGATGTCTGTGCTGTATATTAGCAGAGGTATTTTCTAACGTTAAATCTGGTTCTTAATTGTTATTTGATTCAGACTTCTTCCCATTGTTGAGTAGCTATAATTGCAGTCTGAGGAGTTCAGATTGACATCACATTCTGGCATCAAACTTCAAAGTGAAGCAGTTATCAGCCCAAACATACATGCTTAATTATTTTCTACCTTGTACACAGTCAGCTGAGGTATCACCTTATACTCCTGTGCTCTCTTTCAAGTCTGAGGCGAAGCGATAATTGCCATGTATTCACTTAGAATATTTGATTAAAAGGAGACGACAAGCATCATTACATATCTCTGTCCTGATGTGGATTATTTACATTGGCATGGTGGTTGGGATAGGAATGTCATGGTGCCTGCAGACTGACTCAACCAAACGGCACCAAGATATTTTATTGAGGTTTTAAAATTAAATGCTTGTTTATCTAAATGAAATCAACATCTTGACCACTTTGGCCAAAATGATTTTGGTTAGATTTTGGTCATTTAATTAGTTGTTTTGTTGTTTTAATCATCACATCACTAAATCTTCACTAAAGCATAGCATCAACAGTCATGATAAGGGCCTGAGGGGTGGGTGCTGCTACATCACCTCTTGAAGGGCTGTCTTGAAGATTGGAACTCTGTGTCAAAATCTGGTAAATGAAACATAATCAAAACTATTTCAGATTATTTTTTCTTTACAATTAGCATATTATAATCATCTATATTTAACGAAGCAGCAATAGCGAGGATGCAAATTACAGCCAAGTTAGTACAGCCTCACTCGCCGTCACCTTCTGTGCATGGAAGATAAACCTACAATGGCAGCAAGAAATGCAAAAGGCCTTCTCGAAAGCAAAGATTTAGTTTGGCTGTTGTGAGCTGCTGTAGAAAAATGGTGGGGTAACACGGCGGACCCTGTGGATACCGATCATTCCACAGTTAGACATCGGCTCAAAGCTAATGATTCTTAATCTCAGGTGATTATACACAAATAAAAACATAATTATAAATGAAATATTATATATGTAATCAAGTTGCCACAGAAGCTGGAGCCAGGTGATTCTCTAAAATGTGACCATGGGTCGCAGTGTTGTCTAAACCCAATGTGACAGTCTAATTCAAATACTTTTCTTTCCTTGGATTCTGTGCATAGGTGTTCCCAGGCTGATCACAGCAGATATGGTGAAAGAAGGTGCAGCAGTCATTGACGTGGGCATAAATCGCATCCAGGACCCAAAAACGGGGAAACTCCGGCTCATTGGTGACGTGGACTTTGAGGGTAAACAAAAAAGCCAGATTTTTTTCAGCAAGGGGGATATCTGTGAACTGGTAGGCAAAAGTAAAATGTGCTAGTTCAATGCAGAATTTGTAGTCACCAGGTTATATCCAAAAACAGGCGCATTGTGTCAGCTTTTCAAACCACCAATCGTCTGTGTGTGCCTGTGAAAATAACCACCGTCACCACAGAACTGCTAAATTCACTGACACACACTGCACAGGTTTCTTGACAATGAAAAATAAATATCTGGCTCAGATTGCTGCATGTAATGTTGCTCCACAGAAATAACGGATTAATCAGACATCTACCTGTCAGTATCGGTCAGGCTCTGGTTAACGTCTTGTCAATTGTTTGACTTGTTTTAGGAGTGAAGGAGAAGGCCGGTTTCATCACACCAGTTCCTGGAGGTGTCGGTCCCATGACAGTTGCCATGCTAATGAAAAACACTGTGACTGCTGCCAGAAACGCACTGATGCATTAAACACAAACACTATTAAGCTTTTAGTTTTAATGAATGATATACAGTACAAACAGCGTGCGCATATATACACATACATACATCAGTTCATTTAGTTTTGCGCACACAGGTATTCACACACATATATGCACAAACACTTCGCAAAAAACACTTTTATTTAAAAATCCATGAGCTCAAGACTCCATACCTGCTGGGAAATTTACTTGATATGTACTTTGTTTATATTGTGAATTTGTTCAGTTATTTATTTAAGTTATTTATTTCAGAGTTTACTATTTAAGAATTTAGATTAATATTTTTTCTACCAAAATTGTTTTGGGTCATTTTTGAACATCCAGATTCACTGGAGAAAGAATATAAAATAAAAAAACAATGTTGTGCCAATACTGTTATCTCTCTGTCAGCCTTCTGGTTTACAGGTGTCTTCTTGTTTCATTTTTCTTTTATTTGGCATTTGACATTTTAGAGACTACAACATGCAGCAATCCCTGGCAGGAATGAAATCATTGACATTGTGGCATTAGTGTTGTATGTACCTCAGGCCACAGGCTGATGGATCACTGCTCATCAAAGAAGACACTGTCACAGTGTAGCATTGGCTACTTATTTCAGCTCTGTCAATCTGTCTGACTCTAAAACCTATAAGGGAAATCATCAAAGTAAAACATAAACAATGACAAGAATTTTTATTCACATAAAGGGATCCAGCATCAGAATAATGTAGTATTATGATCAGTGAAACAAAACACAATTTACTTAACAAAATCACAGCAGCTAATAGTATTATTGTAGTCCTGTGCTTTGCCTGTTACCTGCAAAATTCCTAGAAGCCCCAGCTGTACTTTACTGCAGCTGTTCTGTGACGTGTTTGTCGATGTCAACATACATGCAAGTAATGTAAGTGTAAGGTAACACTTTATATATTCTATTATATATAAATGTACATAAACATATAGTTACATAGTTACAAGGATTAAAATAGAACTGAATCATCATTTTGCATCAGTAATATTAAGCCCGATGCTGATCAAAGTCCTTCTCCAGCACAGCACTTAAGATTGCCAGATATAATCAAACAACGTGACAGTAACAAATGGGAAATGTTTCTCTGCACTGGTAAACTGCCATTTGGTAAAGAATGCTTTACTTCATTCACACAACATCTGCCATGTATGTATCCATTGTTCTTATCTATACATCATGTCCTCACCTGTTGTGTGTAAAGTTAGAGGCGATGGTTAAAGAAACTTCTGTAATCACCCCTCCAAAAAAATGGAGGCTTTCACAACATTTGTAATCATCAGTGAAGCAACCTTTTAAAGCTGCAAAACAGGTATTTGAGTGAAACTATCAGTCTGCCAAAGGCTTGCGTGGGTTCAGAAACTTCCAAAGAAAAAAAAAAAAATCTCATTCAAGGAGCTTCTGGGTAATAACGTGCCCCCACCACCTTCATCCACTTTCTGACTTTGCCTGTGCATGCACAGAGTCGGTGCATATCACGGAAATGATGCAAATGGATTTTTTTTTTTTCAAGGAAATGCTTCTCATTTTTCCAAAAGCTTTGGTTCATTGATTGGCTGTTAAACCCATTTTAGTGGTCTGGAGTTGGTATATAAGCTCAAAGGGCTGCCACAGTGCAAACACGGCATAGGCAGAAGGAGTTGAACTGAGAACATAAGACATCACACCAACACAAGACAAGATGTTTACACAAAGACAGACATGCCTGGAGAAGGGTAAGTTTCTAGTTTACTCTGTGGTGTCAAATTTAACATTTGTAAAATAAGGATCTTGATGAATTGAATATGAATTCTGCACCACAAAGACCAACACAAGAGCAAAATGAAACCATTTTCACATTACACCCAAATAATGTAAATGACTGTGTTCTTTTATTTGCCTCCATGTTTTTACAGCTCTCCTCTCAGCAGTGGCTGTGCTGTTTCTCCTTGTGACAGCAGGACAATCTGCAACACTGACTGATGACCTGCAGACCACTGCAACTCCTGCTCCATCAAACAG
Organism: Datnioides undecimradiatus; assembly: GCA_008933995.1. Lineage (NCBI taxonomy): Eukaryota > Metazoa > Chordata > Actinopteri > Lobotiformes > Datnioididae > Datnioides > Datnioides undecimradiatus. The sequence continues at coordinate 10,244,056 of WARS01000015.1, forward strand.
TGAGTGTCTGCAATGTAGAGTTTTCTGTTAGCTTGAGGACATTGAACAGTGGACGAATTAAGCTGGAACAATGGAGCACTAAAGTTCTAAAGATTACGTATTTTGATCAAGTGTACAGAAATGATCTGTGAATATATATATATCATGTATATATATATATATATATATATATATATATATATATATTTCACAGATCATCTCTATTATTATTATTATTTAATTTTTTAATTTATTATTTATTATTATTTCTAATATTTAAGATCCATCTTGTGCAAAACATATCATCCCTCAAATGAGGATCCATAAATAACCATGTGGGGAACACAGGTTCCTGTAGGGTGCAAATTAAGCCAGTTATTAATTAATTAATTAAAACAGTTATTGATTAATTAAGCAATCAAACAATCACTAACTGACATCTTTCTCTGGGTCGGTCTGTTCATTTAGTCAGTATGTGTTGTTATGTTTTTAGTTTTTGTTTCAAATTGCTGTTTTTTCATTGTTTTTCATAGACCCCTCATTTTGTGCCCTTGTTAATTGATCCATTACCTGTCTATTGCTTCCTTCATTGGTTAGTCAGTTGATTAAATGGCACAAATGACCCTCATACATTTGTATTAAAATGTGACAGCTGAAGGTGATTTCTACTTCCCTCTGCAGGCAGCATGGAGGAACCCAGGGTCCTGCACACATACAGATCCTGCAGAAGCGAACATGCAAACTACTGTGAGAATGGTGGAGAGTGCATGTATCCCCAGGACAGTGACAAACCTTTTTGCATGTAAGAATTGATATCACACATCCGCATACATGTTTATGCCCAGCATGTAGGTTCCCTGTGTATCCTGAATATGTTTCAGTTATGATAAGTACAGACACTGCTTCATATCTCCGCATGTTGGTTCGTGTTCACCATTGGAATGTGCTCACATATTTACCTGTCTGCTCTGCAGCTGCCCGTCCTCGTACAGCGGGACTCGGTGCCTGTTCTTCAGTGATCATACTCACATAATGCCTGAATCAGAGCAGCTGATTGCCATCAGTGTGGGAGTTGTCATGTTCATCTTTGTCCTGGCCATCATCATTTTCTGCTTTGCCTATAAGAGGTGAGTATGGGCAGGCTACCTTCATATCATTCTGCACTTGTATGAAGAATGTAGGAGCAGAAGAAATACAGTATTTTAGGGGACTTAAGGCCAAAAACATAAAAAAAACCCCCCATGTATATATTTCCTTTTAATTGTCAATTTTTCTAGTGATTAGTCATCAAACCATGGCATATTTATCTGGGATTTCCTCATAACATCTAGCAAATAGGCACATTTTCACTCTTTTTTCCTCCCTTAAGGTTTAGAGTTGTGAGGGTTTACTCTCTGATTCATTTATAACAACACTACTTTTCAAGTTGGTACCACTGGTGTATGTCCAGTTAGTTACATGTTCACATTTTTGGTATTTTGATGTGAGAAATGACAGTTTGCTTAAAGTTTCTTGAATGGTTCTCAAAGTAAGAGAATAAGCTCTGATTCTGATGATTTTCTTTTCCAGGTGTATAAAATCAGCCCCACTAATCAAATCTGTGCCTGAGACATCGGTGTGAGCCCTTCAACTCAGTGTTCATCATCATCATCACCATTTCCTCTTTCAGTATTATTGTTATTATTCTAAAAAAACAAAAACATAACATTTTATCAAGCTGTATAAACCACGGCACTGACAGTGATTTTCAAAGCACTTAAGCGATTACAGTGAGTCAGATCTGGATGAGTCTTTCATGTTAAACAAGGTCAGAGTTTCATCAATTTTCCTTTCTTTAAAAGAATGGCGGAGAACACATATGACTATTTATTGTAATATAACAATTAATTTATTCAAAGTTTTCCATTTATTTAATTTTTTGTGATAAATTTCGGACAATATTTTTGTGTTGTTTGCATTTCTTGGGGGAAAAGATGGATAAACAAACATAAAAATAAACACGCACACACACATGCATTACTATTATCTATCTATCTATTATCTATACTATTATCAACTTATTACTTCAGAAGATTAATGATTTGTTTGTAATTAATTGCTTTTATAATACAGAGGCTCATAAAGCTTTTTTGACTGCTGTTGCTGTAGTTACATTTTGAACACATTTTAATTTAGATAAGAAGTTGAATGATCACACACTGTTGTGACTGAAGGGGGCTGTGATGTTTCATTTCCATTAAATACGCCCCAATGATACACAGACAAACTGTAAACAAGACATCTATTGACTCTAAAAGGTTTCAGGAAGTCAAAATGAAATCAGTGAGAAAGGAAATGGCCAAAAGGTGTATGAATCAATAACATTCTTTTGGTATTCATCTCACACAGTAAGTCTGCACATCACGCTTGTGAATGAGAAGTCCAACATAGAGCACATAAAAAATACATAATGAATACAGCACTGAAATATAAAATTCTGAAAGTCATAATAATCAAAACTGGATTTCACTATTTATAGACCCAGATAAATCTGCAGTGGTGGAAAGTAACTAAGTACATTTACTAAATATTCTGCTTTTTTCACTGTAGTTTTTACATTTAACACCACTTTAAAAACCCATACTCTGCTGCACTACACAGATTTTTCCCCTTACTCACAGATTAAGGATCCTTAAACAACACCTATGAGTCTGTAAACAATAGTTACAACTGTTACAATTAGCTCCAGCTTGTCCAGCTATAGTGAAACGATTTTGAAAGATGTTTTTCCGTCAGTAATATTAAGCCTTTAATATGAACACGTGTGACAGCACACCCGTGAGTACACACCGGACCTCCATCTACATTTCTGAAGGTACATCAGTAATTGAAGGACGGCAGGGATACAATCAGATCCTCCAGATTTTTGGGAAACGGTGCCTGCAGGGTTTGTCTTTTTATTTGAACCTTTGAAGTGTGAAATTGTCTAAATTACAAGAGTATGTCACCACACCCAGACCGCAGGGTTGAGCCCATTGGTTTCCATCGCCTGCCCCCTTTTTTTTTTTTTTTTACCTAATAGTTAATTTGACAAGTCGGAAGCGTCTCCAGTCCAGACTGGCTCATACCTGAGCGCCCACCGAGCCTCCTGTCTGAAATGAATCTGAACAGCAAACCTTCAGCGCTAATCTCGCTCATAGGTAAGTTGTTTTTTTTAAATGTTTGATCGGAAGGGCTCAGGTTGACGCATGTGTTTGCCATTGATTTGACGTGTCCAAACAGGGTTCAGGTGTGGACTGAGCTTAACTATCATTGTAAACGCAGAGCAAAGACCCGGTCAAATACATGAATTATGCTTTGAGAGTTGAAAAAATGGGGGTATATGAGAAAAGACATTAAAGCCCCTGAATGAACTTCAGTGTAACTAAGTAAATCTACTCCATTACCTGAGTTCAGTTTGAACACACAACTACTTCAGACCCATTTGAGTAATTATATTTTATGCTGCTGAGTACTTTTACCCCACGGCATTTCAGAGAGGGATAATCTAGGCAACTTTTGACTTCAATACATCTGTAGTTACTCATTACTTTTCAGATTACAATTTTACAAATCACTAAAGGGTATGAAACACATTGCATTTCGTATGTTAAATCATACCAAAATATGTAAAGGAGGTAAATCCCTCTTGATGAACTAAAAGAGTAAAATAATACTTAGATATTAATTATATTATATTATATTAGTACTGAAAATCCAGTGATAATTGGTAATATATGCAGTATAAATCAATTGTGCTTAAGTATTGTGCAAAGCTAAAGGTAACTAACACATTATGCAGCAGAATGGGTCTGTCATTGTTATCACATTATATATTATACCAACAGATTTTTGTTACTGAATATGGACATGGTAAAAAAAAAAGGGGGTAATGTAATACCTAAAATTGTTAGTTACTTAGTTACTTACCACTACTGGTAATAAGGTATTGACTTTATATTTACATATTTTAATCTATACTTACATATTTCTAGACGACTGAAAGTTTTTGGGGCCCCTTAAAAGAGGTCAGACCATCAAAGCATTTCTACGTCCTTCTCAAATGTAATTTTAAATATAACAGTATATTTCCATTATTAATTCATGGAAGAATCTTGTAACGTGAGTTCACACACCCCTAAAGTAGACCATACCATTTTTAACCTTGAGCACCTTGCTTGTGTCACTGTAGTGGTTCAAGTGACATCTCATTCAGCTAGCTATCTCGCTAGTTTAATTTACTTTACCTCCAGAGTTTCTGAATTAGATTGTGACATGTGTTTAAAGATGAACACTTACATAAACTACAACATTTGGCCAAAGTAACAGACTTTACTTTAAAAAAATAAGTTTTAGGATTACTTCAATTCACAGAGACACGCACCTGCACAATACTACATTCCCTTTACATAATTTTTTTTCAAAAATCACATTTTTCTAACCATTACATCAAATCCTTTTTTTGTAGGAAGAAGTATTGCTGCAGTATTTACACACATGGCTGAATTAGTTGCAAATCAAAACCCCATCAACTCAACCAAAATGTAAAATGAGTAGTTTTACTGCTAAACCAGAGTTTGATTTACTTCACGAGTATGTAACATGGTATTTTACTCAGTAAGAGGATATGATTTCCTCCTCTGCCACTTGTTAAGTCAAAGGATCGGTTATCACCAAATAGCAGGCCTGTTGTTTCAGAAATTGACCTGAGTGGAGGTTTTGGAGTCAGATGAAGGACTTCACATATCTGAGTTAATTCAGCTGACGCACATGCTAAGCTCAGAGCCTGAGGGATGCTGAGAGATGTTGGCAATTAAACTGTGAATGGAAGATTTACTGTTGGAAGGCACATGCGGTCTGATTAAATCTGGCATTTACTTGTTGTTCATTCCTATCTATGAGAAGTGAAACAACAAATTTAGGAAACAATATAGTATACTAGCTTGAATAAACTGATGACTACCTCACAATCGAGGAAGTACTGAGATCCTTTACTCAAGTAAATACATCAGTATTACAGTGTAAAAGTACTCCATTGCAAGTTAAAGTCCTGCATTTAAATTTCTACTCAGGTACAAGGAGTAAGGAGTATAATCAGCACAATTACTTCTGACATTATCTGATTGTAGTAATTCATGAGCTGCATGTTACTGTTGTTACTGGCTGAGTTGGAGACAGGTTTAACCTCTGTACTGAAGTACTGAAGTTATTAATGGGAGAGATAATGAGAAAAATCACAAAAGTGACTATTCTCACTGTTTGACACATACACATACATAATATCTTAATTCCCCTCTAATCTTTGATTATTTTTCAAGGTTTTCATAGGTGAAATCAGCAGCTAACAACTCATCTGACTCACTTTGTCATCACCGCTCACAAACTCAATAATCAACTTAATAATCAATTAAATAACCAGTAAATGCAGAGGTAAAATAATGATAACAGAGTAAAAAGTCCAGTTTTTCTCTCTGAAGTGGAGTAAAATGGAGATACTCAAGAAAATTGCAACTACTTAGAAACTTTCCTTAATTGCAGTACATGAGTAACTTACTTTCAAGTGCAGCACTAACGCTGATAGCAATATTTTAAATTCTCAGCATTTTTCATGCAGATTTTTTTCTCCAATTTTCACAACTCATATACATTCCCAAATACCTCTTTAAATAGACCACTTCAATTTTACAGTAATGACAAGCCACTGCCTCCATAATTCCTCTTGCTCTCAATTATGTGGGTCATATAAAATAAGCTTGTTGTGGCCCCAGTAACCTTTACCCTAGACACAAAACATTTGCAAACAGTTGGAAAAATACAGGTGTACTTCTTGTCCAAATAAACACAATGAAGTAAGATGGGTATCTGGATTTTATGCCAGAGAGCGAGAGTGAAACAATGACTAATGATATACAGTGGCAGTGATTAACTAGTAATACCGAAAATGTTGCTTCATCACCACTTCCAACCCCAAGCGCGCTGCGTACTTTACACCAGTCAGCCATGTCAGAAACACCCAACAACCAGCCAGTGTCCTCTGACAGAAAACACAAAGGAAAATATCTCTGCAGCCATAACAACAGACAGGAAGAGACACCCAGAGAGGGCAAATGGCCGGGATTTTATAGCAAGTATAACCAGATCCATAACCAGTCATAACCAGACACATCTTGCATCCAGGTTTATGTGTTTTTCTGTCCTGCCTGCAGGAATGTGGGCGTCTGTATTATAAAGTTGTGCAGGCTGGTACAGGCATGTGGGCTAGGCAACATGAGCCACACCACATCAGGTCCTACTTGGCAAAGTTTACACAAAGACACTGGCAACAAATTGTGAGGTTTCTTACCAAAAATGTTTTTTTTATATGTGTTATAAATATGTTATAAATGCTAATTCAAAGCACATTTGTTTTTAAAACATGCTGACAATGTGAATCTGAAATGCAAACTGAGAGCAGGTCAGATAATTTAGTTTTTGATGAGTTTTTCAATATTCTAAGAAATGTGTGATTTCAAAGATCCATGATGTGTATCCATGAAACTATATTTATTTTCTTCTCTTCTCTCCTATATTAGAGTTTTTCTTGTGAAATATTGGCATGTATTTGAACCTTCAGGCCCTGAAATAATTCACCTCAAACAAGTTGAGAGAAGAAACCCATCCCATCTCAGAGATAGATAAACCGTGTCAAAGACTAATACGGTCATGTTAAAGGACCACAAGGCTGTGAATCAGTGCTTTCTGGTATTGTTCAAACAAAGTTGAAAGGTCAGTTGAAAGTTGATCCCATAGGACCAACCTGTCAACCTTGTGTCCTGATTTCCTCTGTTCGACAGGTGTGATGCTGCTTTGGCCGTACGGACTCACCAAGAGCGTCTCATCTAGTGCCTCTCTATCTGCAGGTACTCACCAGGAGTACACACTTTACTTGCACTTTTGAACCAAATGATTTGATTTATTGAATTAACACTGCAAATACATAATTCAGCTGGAAGTAATCTTATATGGGATGCTATACTTTTGATGGCTGTCGAGAATATTATCTGCATTTCACGTATCATGTTCAGTTTTTTGGCTAGGGTTAAAATGACAGATGCAGTGCAGCTGCAGGACTTTTGTCTCCCCCCTCTGACAGTGAGAGTAACTACATGACCACTGTAGACATGCCTAAGACACTACAGATTCCCCTCTCAATGCTCTTAGTGGCTGTGGTCAACTATATTGCTATATATATATATATATTGCTATATTGCTTACTGCCACTTTGGCACTGCTAAACCTCTCATTGCTGGTTGATATGAAGCACACCAGTACTGGTGCACTACAGCAGCAAAGTTATACCAGACCGGATTTAAAGACTGTGAAATGCAGACAGATTTACCTGTAGCTTGGTGTTAAAATAACTGTACACTGGATTTGAAATGAAACAGGGTAAAATGCTGTGGACCTGAAAGGACGATAATAGTTGGTGGTTCTTCAAGTTGTTGGTTGACAGAAAACTGAGGCACCTTTTTGATCATTAAATTAGTTGTTGGATTCAGCTTTCAAGTTAAAGTACCCAACATTTGCTGGTATCAGCTTTTTCAATGTGAGGATTTGAAGCTTTTGTCTGTTTTCTATCATTGTAAATACTTGATACAATACATTGTAAATACAAGAATGTGGCACATTTTACAGATTTTACCTCTATGGAGGTGCTAAAATCTGTAAAATGTGCCACATTTTTTATGCAGCATTTTTCCAACAAAAGTTTCAAAGTACTTTACAACATGTATAAAAGATAAAATAGTTTAGCTCTACAATAAAACCAGGGAAATAGAGTTACAGATAATAAAATCCAATAAAAAACACCATGCTTGTAATTTTTGCTTTTTGCATTATTGAGGAATTTCAAAGATGTTGTTTCTGCAAACCTTCTCTAGTCCTAATGGTTGAAATTTCAAGCTGAAATAATCTAAAGCTGTATCTCCAACTCAGTGCACTTAGTGTAAATGTTTCAGCGTTACATGTGAAAAGGTTACCATCAGCACTCTTGTTGGTGTTTCAGGGCAGGAAGAGGAGCGCCCTCATGTGGTCAAGCGGTCAACACAGAGTTGCGACAGCTCATTTGACAACTTCTGCCTGAATAATGGCCAGTGCATGCTGCTGGTGGACATTAACGAGCACCACTGCAAGTATGAACCTGTGTGTGTGTTTGTGTTATGTGAATGTGTGTCTGCAGCTTTTAATCACTCTGTGTGACGATGAATGACTCGTCTCTTTGTGGTGCAGGTGCCAGAGTGGCTTCTATGGCCCCAGGTGTAGCAACCTGGAGTTCGTTGTTCAGCCGATGGGAGAAGAGAAGATAATTCTCATTGTCTTCTGCATCACTCTGCTGATTATAGGTCTGTCTGGAGCTCTGTACTTCTGCTGCAAATGGTAAGGTCTAGTCTGTGAATGAATGTGTGTGAGTTTCAACACAACGACATTTACTATGACGTTTTGTAAATCTGCCTGCTAGTATGCTCCTGCTATACTTTCTTAAATGTCAGAAAACAACCAGAAACCTTGACAAAGTGTTTACACGCAGCAGTAGAATAGCCTTAGCATATTTATGTTTCTCCAAACTGGATAAGGTGGTTAGACGAAGCACATCATTAATAATATCATAATCATATCGTGTTTCATAGTAGCACACTGCTGTGATGTTTTTGTTTTAAAAGTTTTGTGTTTAAAATGTTTTGTTTGTCAAACGGCAAACAAAATGTTCATGTGGGTCTTATCAACTTAAAACACAATAGTTTACAGCTTATCGCTGCGCCCAAGTGGCCAAAAAAAATCTTTCATTGCAGTTTTAAGTAAAATTATGAGCTAGCTCTGCTTAATCTAATATTTGGATTTAGTATTTCAATTTTCTTTTACTTTTGGTATTTAAATAACAATTTTTCAGTCAGATCTAATTAAACCTGATTATATATTAAGTTAAATAACGTTCAGGTGCTGTTTACATGCAAAGATAATATTAATCCAGATATGGGTGACATCATTAAACAGCTTTTCTACATTAATTTACACTGAAACCTAACTTTTTCTTTTTCTGCTGATTCACTCTGCTCTTGGTGGCATACAAATTCAGCTAAATACAGTCTGACCAAGTATTACGAGGGTGACTCAATTGCTGCCTTTCATCATGTAAAACCTGCAGGTGTAGCTTGTATTTCAGATGAACCCCCTCCTGACGTAAAGTCTGCTTCAACATCCTGTTTCGTGCAGCGACATGTCAAACCACAATGATTGTAATCTCAAAGCCATGTCTTTGGACATTTAAACCTGGTCATCAGTTCAAAGAAAGGTGGAAAATTAAGATAATGATTGACATTGCATCTTTTTAAATACATTAAATGATGTTCTGTATTATTTTACAGGTATAAGAAAAACAGATTCCCGCGTCAGCAGAAACATCAGGGTTACAAAGGAGTCCAGGCTGTTTAGAGTGCTGCACACACAGACACACACACACACACACACACACTGCATCTGCTGCTGGAAAGAGCAAACCAGGATTTTCCCAAGTTTCAGAATGAAAATTTCAACATACCACAACATTATCCAATGAGTTCACACTCAGTGGCTGGTTTACAGGATTGTTCCTGCACGCAGTGTTGTACGTCATTACACTTAAGATCACTGTATCAAGGAGGCGGATCAACACAAAGAGATTAAAATGTTGAAAAGGAAACAGCTTTGTGTGCGGTGCGATTGTTGTTTCAGCACCTGCTACCCTCATGTTTGAAAAAGATGAATGGAGAGACACACAAAACACAGTTTCTGTGGGTGATACCACCCAGAGTGATGGTGAGAACTCACCAAATGAACCAATGTGACTGTCAAACACTTCTGACCCCTTAGTGATGCATACTTTAAATTAAACTTAGGCCCTGATTATATAAATTAATTTGTGTGCTTTTTAAACTTCTAAAGCAAACTTGGCTTATTTGACTGAAAATAACAGCTAAAATTAATGGTCATTACATTCAAACAAATCAGCTGTAGTATCTTCAGATTCAGTTTGGTAAGGTTAGAGTACGGATCTACATTGTTTTATAAATTTTTAATTTATTTTTACTTGTTGTGCCTTTTTTTTAAGTTGTATTTATTGTTGCTTTCCCCCCTTTGTGCTTATTACAAATACCCATTATTATCATTCCTACTGCCATTAAACTGGCCACTGAGTGTAACAGATCTATGTTTTATTATTATTATTTGTTTAGTCAGAAAGTATTCTCATTTTGATAATTTATTATAAAGTATTGCTGTGTACACACATATCTTTTCTGCTTTGGATGTTCTGTTACACAAACATGAATATAACTTGAATTTTTTCACTCCTGTATGAATTTCTTCAGTGGTCTCACTTCATGTGACATTGTTGTCTGAAGGCCGCAGTTTAAAGTCTTCACATTTCACATTGTTCTCGAGACTTCTTGCAGTTTTCAGATTTTTCTAAAATGTGGTAAACATTTCTCTTGAGAGAAAACATCTCTTTTCACCAAAACATAAGAAACGCTCAGATTTTCACCAAATTCTTCACAGTTTTTCAAAGGGTTTTGTTTTTTATCAGATGTTTTTTCCAATGGCAGTATTAATGTAACTGCACATGTACCAGAGTTTTAAAAAAAACATGTTTAATAAAATATAAATTTGGACAATTTCAAATGTGCTGCTGTATCTCCCCTTATTTAAATACTGCTGTTCAGCTGCGTGACTACTTTCTGGGCTCCAGATTTAGGACAAAAGAAATTTTCTTTTTTAGAAATGTGAAATTATGTCAGTAACATTACTCAGTAAGAGGGAATCATCTGATAGGCTTCCAGATGTACGTCACTGTGTGTTTTAAACTGTAGCTCCTTTTAAGTAGAGCTCTACTTAGCTGTAGCTTCATAGATCCTAAAAGCCTCTAAAAGACATTATGACAATTGTAATGAATTAAATCAAAGACAGCTGTGTTTGCCTCACAGTCCCACAGCCAAGGTGCCGTGAATGCTGGCTCAGTTAATGGATGTGAGTCATCATTAATGTTAGTAGTTACACCTGTGCTTATCCATGACAAACAAAAATGTGTGGAGTGAAAAACCTCCAAACATGCCTGGCCTGCCTTAAAACACAGAAAGGAAACCTTTGAATCATTATTTCATTTGGTAATTGAACAACTAACTGGGAAAATGCAGCAACTGTGTATTATATGCCCATCTGAGTGCATCTGTAGTTAATCTCATAAATCAAGAAACATATTATGGGATTATTTGGATATAACTATAAAATCTTGGGAACTTTGAAAATTTGTATTCCATTCAAATTTGGTGCATTTGGTAAATATTAACTCCGGTAAAGAAAAGGGTTATGGTTTAATAATGACACGAGTCTATGTTTTGTGTGCACGCATATTCCTGTACACACACACACACACACACACACACACAGACGAAGTCAAGGCTGACACACTTTTGATATATGATGTCAGAATGGATGGAAGACTCCACAACAGGCAATTATCACATAGTCGAGCCGCCTTTACTGACCCTAGGATACAAGTGTCAATCAAGATTTATGAAACACTGTCGCTTTTCCTTTTCAGACTGATTTTGGATACTTTTTAATTATAATTAAAGTGTGAAAAATATGTACATTTAAAATTGCAATGTCACAATTACACAATGCGAAGAAATCAGCATGCTTGTATTATGTCAGTCATCATCTGACCTACTGAGTGCGGAGTTACTCAATAACCTCTGTAACCCTCATTAGAGCTTCAACCAGAGCCAATAAGCCATTTTTAACTAATGGCCGGAGTGTCTATCCACTCTGTATGCTAATGAACAGCAGTAATTACACATAAACATTAACTTGCCTGCAGACGCTGGTCTGTTTAAGACACACTTAAAAACCCATAAGCATGCACTTACACACACACACAAACACAAGGACCCGCAAACACACACCTTAATGTGGTGTCCATTTTCGTTCTAAATATAAAACCTATGGATGAACATTTACAATGACATTCAGGAAATGCTTCTTTAATCTGTGCTCATTCTCTGGAACTGTTGTAACTGTTGCATAAGTAATAGTAGGTTGCTTATGCAGTGAGTAATGTGGTTGGTGGAAGCCCCATTAAGCATCCTTGCGTGTCCTTTTTAACAAAACAAAAAAGTCCATGTGTATGTGCACATTTGTTTTGCAGCTCAGGGCTGATTCATGTCATATTTATATTGTCACATTTGTTAACCACGCAATCAGCACAGCTGTAGGGACACTAATGTGGGCCTGTTGGTCAGCCAACCCACCACTATGGTCCAGACTGAAATATTTCAACAGCCACTGGGTTGCTGTGAAATTTTCTCTAGATATTCATGATCCTCAGAGGATGACTCTAATTGATTCTGATGATCACGTGTCTTTTCTTTAATATCACCAGCAGCTACAAGTTTCCAGTTATTCAGTAAAATATTTCAACATCTGTCATGTAAGAACTGGCACTTTATACAGACATTCATGATTCCCAGAGGGGTACTCCTAATGACGTTGATACTGTGAGGGGAATGCCTCTGTAACTGTTGGTGCTGGTGATCCCTCCATCATCATGTTGAATTTTCTCTTTATTTTTTATGGTTTGACAGTCCCATTAGCCTACAGTTTGAGTTTACAGAGCCTACTAAACACGAGCATGTTAACATTGCTAATATTAGCATTCGGTTAAAATTCACTAACAATTGACAGTAACAGCATTGCACATGACTGACATTCATACCAAACAGGGCTTGAGTTATAAATCAAGGCAACACACTCAAAGAGGCCATATACGAGTTCACATAGTCAAGATATCAACCGGTCCAAACTGGAAAAATACAACAGCACTTATTTCGAAGTACAGCCTTATTAATCACCTCATGAACCTGTATTTGCAAGTGTGTAAGCACTTGTTCTTCACGTGGGCAATAATCCCTTTTATTGTGACAGCTACTGAGCTTGTAATTGTTTTGTGAAAAAGCATGATTCAGGTTTTATCCAAATAAATACGGTTACATTTGCGTGTCAGAAAGTTTTCACCCTTCATGCCGTCAGCCACGTTGCAGTGTGTGTTTACAGTGGGCGGCTGTTATGAGGTGCTTCTCTCCAGCTTGTGTCAGACTTTCCACATGTTCATGTCACATATCCCCAGTGCCATTACACATAATCCAAACAATTTAATTCCGCTGCAGTTATAAACAAAATGTGTCAGGAGCTTCTGGTCGTCATTGAAGAATGAAATGGACAAGTTCCCAGCATTCCTGGTAGGTTTCCATTGGATTCCACCAGAGCACGAAGGATGGGACAGCCTCTCTCTACAGACACAACAACATAACCAACACACCCTCCTATGCAGCATACCCACCCAAGCCTTGAGGTGTCCTCATGGTTACGGTACACTGAAATAGAAACACCAGGCATCTTTTAATCAAACCACACAGGCAACAAGCCAGACACAGAAAGACAATTACCCACATACCAAAAACTTTAAAATTTTTATTGACTCCTCTCTGTTCACTGTTAAAGGTACAGTTAATGATGACTTATCTTAAAAATCGTGACAAAAAACAAGATTCAGGGGTGGGTTTTGTATCAGTTTCATTATGCCACATTCAGAGACCAATGTCCCACCGATTTGCTTATATCTGTAAACGATACCAGTTCTGATACCAGCCATGATAACAGACACACGCAATGATAAAAATATATTTTATGATCCTATTATTGACCATCTTTGCACCTTGAGCAAAGTGTAGATGTGATTCCTGTCTGGTGTTTATTATAAGCACAGTGTATGTCAAGCTTCAACCTTGCATGTCCATTTTCTTTTAGTTAATTTACATGTTTTGAACTCCTTAAGCCATCCTTGAACACTTTCACTGTGTGAAATGACAGAATATAATAAAATACAGCTGTACATTTTTTTCAGCTTCTGAAAACTTGATACCTTGGACCTACAAACTTTTCACCTAGTGAGTGTGTTAGTATGTATGTGTGTAAGTGTGTGCGTCACTAATGGATCGATGCTGTAATTGTGGCCTGTTACTGAAATGTGCGGAAGCATTAACAGGTAAAGAGGTAGAAATGAGTGTCTCTGTGTGAGTTCTAATGGCGAGGAGAAACAAGTCAGAATACATCAACCTGTTTTATGTCTCTGTCTTGTTTAGACTTATTATTCCCAGACGGAAGTCTAGTTATGTGTGAGAACATGAGATGCAAAATGTGTTGCCAGAGGCAGATTAGTCACACACATACATGCACGCGCGCACACACACACACACACACACACACACACACACACACACACACCATTATTACACGCACGTTTCTTGCTTCCCTTGGATGTAACTGTATAATTGTGTTTAAGCGTGCACACACACACACACAAATATGATTGCGCCTCTCTACCTCTCTCTCTCTCTCTCTCTCTCTCTCACACACACACACCCTTCTTTCTCCTTGGAGTTTAGAGGCAGGCGTTGGTCTATAAAAGCTGCACCCAGCAGAGGTAAAGACAGCAAAGCACAACCTCTATCAGCAGGGGACACACACTCTGACATACACACACACACAGATTAGTGCAGGCCTGTCTTACACACAACACTGTCTTCCTGGGATATGAACACTCTCGTCCTCACTTGTTTCTTGTGCTTCGGTAAGTTTGGACTTGTACTTTTATTGTGAATGTGCACTTGTGTGTATGAGTGTGTGCAGAGAGCGTAATTCAATGAAAAGGATAGAAGAAATGTAAAATGAGGACAGCGA